>CM068367.1:785559330-786759330 GCA_034769895.1 Magicicada septendecula | reverse complement strand
ATCGGTAAATCGTGGAATATTTAGAGAATTAGTTGATTTTTCTGCAGAACTTGATGTTGTGTTGCGAGAACATCTGCAGAACGCTACAGTGTTTAAGGGGACTTCTAAAAGTATACAGAAAGATATTTTAGATAGCATGTTGGCTGTGTGCAAAGAAGAAATTTATAATCAAATTAAAAATTCCGATTTCTTGGCTATTCAATGTGACGAAACTACATATGTTACGAATTGATCCCAAATGGTATTAATATTTAGATACGTTTTTGATGGAACTGTTCGTGAGAGCTTTTGGTGCTTTAGAAGAGTCAAGGATAAATCAGCAGAAGGGATACAAAAATCTATAGAAGATGAAATTGATTATATAATTATGGAAAAATCATAAAAGTTAATCGCTCAAACATACGATGGGGCAAATGTAATGAGTGGTGCTACAGGTGGTGTTCAAAGTTTTATTAAGAAGAAATATCCTTACACTCATTACACACATTGTTATGCTCACCAGCTTAATCTCTTGATCCAAAATGCAGCATCACAGCATGCTAAAGCGCGAGTGTTTTTTAATAATTTATCAGCAATTCCCACTTTTTTTCAAATTCTTCATATAGGTGCGATATGTTAGAAGAAATAGTCAAGCACAGGTTACCAATCTTCGAGCTCTAGAAGACCGAGAATTTTTGTTTTGGCTCACATTTTTTCACAAACTTTTGCCTCATGTTGACATTCTTTATAATCAAATCCAGTCAAGAAATAAGGATAGTATCCAACTTCAAAGTGATATTCAAAATTTTGAGATTTGTGTTAAAAACATTAGAAACGAGACTGACACTATTCAAAGCAATATTGAAGAAAATTTTCATTCAATAAAGAGGAGAAGAAAAGAAGATACTTTACCAAGAAGTGCGTTTGCTAAAGAAGTGTGTAATGTAATTATTTTACAGATGAAAGACAGATTCTCATATCGTGGCCATCTGCAAGCAGCTCAGTTGTTTAATTCAGAATCAATACCAAAATATTCAAAAGAATTTCCATCGTAAAGTGTGTTTGGATACAGTGTGTTCTTCATATCCATTTCTAGACCAGACTCGTTTAAAAACAGAATTAGAAGTTATTTACTCACGTCCGGACGTTAGTCAAATAATTGGAGCCACAAACTTCCTTACATTACTGCTGCAACATAATCTTACTGATATTTTCCCGGAAACTATAAAAATAGTAAAAATAATGTTAACAACGCCAATGACAACTGCAGAATCGGAGCGTTGTTTTTCAACTCTTAAAAGAGTCAAGACATTTTTGCGAAATACTATGGGTAATGATCGTTTAAATGCGTTAGCGATGATGTCCATAAATAAAAATTTAGTGCAAGATATTGACAGTTTCTATGACAAAGTGTTGGAAAAGTTCATACCTATGAAAAATAGAAGGGCGGAATTTACTTTTAAGAAATAATTGGTTTCATTCAATGCACTTTCCATTCCAGGTAAGATTTTACATTGTTAAACATTTTTATGATTGCGCCCCTCCGGGTGAAAAGCCACCAGCCGCCACTGCTCAAAATCGAAGGATAGTAGGCCGTTTGATAGATGTTGTTTGTTATTTAGGGAGGCAAGAGTTGGCTTTTAGGGGCCATAAGGAAAATGAGCAGTCTCTTAATAAGGGCAATTAATTATTTAGAAACTTTAAATTTACTGGCAATGGAAGAGTCTTTCATGAAGGAACATATAGAAACCAGCACTGTATTTAAAGGCACATCTTCTGAAATTCAGAATGATTTAATCGAGTCTGTTTCCATCGCTATTAATGAAACAATTCATGATGAAATAAACAAGGCTGATTTTGTTTCCGTTCAAGCTGACGAAACAACCGACATATCTGTTAAAGCACAACTGAGTAGGTATAATTGTGTGATATGCTCGTGGTTTGAAAACTGAGGAACGCTTTTTAGGCTTTTTTTATGTTTCTTCTAACAAAAGCGCAGAAGGGTTAGCTAATAAAATCATTTCAGTTTTGAAAGAATATAACATTGAAAATAAATTAGTAAGCCAAACAGATGATGGTGCTTCTGTGATGGCTGGTCGTCACGGTGGAGTACAAACCCTTGTTTGTCAACAGTGTCCACAGGCAATATCTGTGCATGCTATGCTCACCAAATTAATTTGGTCTTGTTACACGGTGCAAAAAATATTAAAGAAGTTAAAATTGTTTTTTTGTAATTTAACTACATTTCATAGTTTCTTCAGTAGATCTGCTGCTAGATCTGATTTACTCCGAGAACAAGAGTTTAAACTTCCTCACCCAACATCAACCCGTTGGAATTACCATTCTCGGGCAGTTTCAACAGTCAAAGAACATTACAAAGAACTATATCGTGCGGTTTCTCACATTATCGAGTGTGTTGACTGGGATCCTGGGTCTGTGAGTGCTGCAATTGGTCTCCTAAATATTTTAATCTCGACATCTTTCATGTTTTACTTGTGCGTATATGATCGAATTTTTCTATTTACTCAACATCTGTTTAATGTGCTCCAGGCAAAATCTAGCAGTGATGTAAATCTCTGAATTAATGAAATTAGGACAGTGAAAGAAAATATCGCAGTACTGCGTTCAAATAAAGTGCTGCAAAACTGTATGGACGAATGTAGGCGCATGAATGTAAGTGAAGTAATGTTGGAATCTGTAAGTGAAGTGCATAAAAGCGTTGCTTATGAAATTCTTGATTCTATAACAGTGCAACTAGACACCCGATTCGGCGAATTTGGAAATATATTTTTTGTAGAACTTCTAAATGAGAAAACATTTGTTGAATTTCGGAGGATTTTCCTCAACTCCAGTTTGACAAGCTGAAATGTTTGTTCCCAAAATTCTTTGACTGGGTAACATTGCGCAATGAATTATTGAACATCTACAACAGTGATGATAAAATGCTTCCATGTGTTAAACTGCTAGAATATATTGTGGAGAATCAACTCGATAGTGTGTATGAACAAACATTAAAGTTACTGAAATTAGTACTGAGTATTCCAGTTACATCGGCATCAACTGAGCTTTCAATGAGTACACTGAAGAGGATCAAAATGTACCTTCGTAGTGCCATGAAAAATAAAAGATTATCACAATTGACTCCTTTGTCCATTGAAAAAGAATTGACATTTATGTGCACAAAGGACCCAACTTTCACGGAAAGGGTAATAGATATTTTTGCAAACTTCAAGACGCCGCATGTGGAAATCATTTATCATTTACAGGAAAATATGAACGATTGTGTAATGCCTACAGTATCCGGATTTGTCATCATTCAGAAAATGTGAGTAAAATTTATATTTTTTGAACAATATTTTCTAATCAAGATTCATAAATGACACTAATAATAATAATATAGTTTTTGCTTTATACTTAGGCCTAATTATACATATAATGAAATGCGACAGTCACTAAGCTATTATATGATAGAAGTAGCATTATCTCTACTTACCATAGTTTTACTGGTTCATTAAAAATGTCAACAATCTTAGTAGGATGGTGCTGTCGACTGATATTTTTATGTCTATCCAAATTATTTTGTCACGCTTCGCCACTGAATACAGTAAAGTTAACGACGTGAATAATTCACACTGTAAAAGTGTCAAAGTACAGTTACAAGATTCAGTTGGTTCTAGTACCACGGATGATGTTGTATCGTGGAGTCTTGAAATTACAGGCGATGAAGGACAGAACATTACTAACAACAAGGTAGACCGTGTTCCCGATACTTCTCTACAAGATATGGGAGCTTGGCCAAGCGAGAAATGTCAATCCTTCCGAGATTTAATGGCGAATAGAAGAACATGTCATTTACAGAACAAGAACAGCCATTTTCATGAAGATGAAGCTGGACGATCCTTAAACAAGTATTGGTTTGATAAAACCTTGCAAAATGGCAAAAAGGTAACACTTTGATGTGTTTTTCTCCAACTAAAAGTCTCTATTTTGCTTTTGTTGCACTTTATTTCCACACAAAAAAAATAACTATCAAAGAAACCATTTCAATAGTAAAAATGGGTTTTCGTTGTGACGAAAGTTAAATCTCCCTGCTCATCGCTCTGCATTTTTTGAATGAAAGGAATTGGAACGTTCTTTAAACAAAGGGGGACTTACTGATGATCTACTTCAGGAACAAATAAGTAAAGCAGTTAAGACATGGAAAAAACAGTAAAAACTCTTGCAGAACAAAATCTGGCACTAATAGGGCTGATAGGAGTCAATTACTAACGATCCAAATCCTGGAAACTTTCTGGCTTTATTAACATACTTGAATAAATTTTTAACGTATAAAAATATGCTTTGGATAAATAAAGCATTGACACTTCTATTACTACATTTTTTATAGTCTAAATTTGTTAATAATAAATGTATACAAACTGAATACCGGTAATATTATAATATGTAATTTCTTAATTTTAACATAACATATAGGCCTATTGTTAAGGCGTTTGCTGGACGTGCTTTCATACAAAAATTACACATCTGCATATATTAAGTACTTTGTTCACTGGATGAGCCTTCATTTTTGCTCTTTTGTCCCTCTTTAATTGTGAAGGTGAGGCGGCCGACTATCTCCTTGCCCCAGGTGCCAAAAAGCCTAGCTACGCAACTGCTGTTATCAATTACTTGACAGATCAATTATCTGTAAACAGAAAGAATATTGACATGTATATTTCTCAGACAATGTGGGTACCTACGAAGACCCGCATTAAAATAGCATCAAAGAAATACTTGTGAAAATTTTGTTTTTATGTGCTGTCGGTAAACCTACACACATTTAAATAAAACAAACCAAACAAGAACTAATTTTAGATTATTGTTAAAAATATAATCTTGTTCTCTCTTACGACAGCTTTTGCAACTGAGTGAAAAGTCATAAGCCATCAGCATCAATAACACGACGTGTTCACTTTCGGTGCGCGCGTAGATAGAAACCTTTTGCTTCTTGACTGGCATTTAATTATATTGCATTGATTTTCAGTCTTCGGAACGCTGTCAACTAACAGACGTTGGAAGTTGAACTTGCAATAATATTCACTGTATTACTATAGTATGACTTAGTATTCATTTATGTATGATATATTTATAATACGGATAAATGTATTATAAAGCAACAGACGATTCAACGGACCTCGTGGCGCGTTGACTAATTTTAACCTTTCTCCGCCTGGTATCTGTGAGTGAATTTCCGTATGTACTTGGGGGATAGAAATAATCTTTAATTATTATTATATCACTACTGACTCGGATCACTAATTTTTTATTGGTAACAATGCTAAACTTTTACCTTGTGGTCTGAACTAGTTTTCGCTTATTACAAACTTCATCAGAGGCATGAAGTTAGAAATTACATCAGTTATTTATACAAGCTGCAACTGAGCCTCTGATGAAGCTTGTAATAAGTGAAAATTAGTTCCGGGTACAAGATAAAAGCTTAACATTTTTACCAATAAAAATGAGTGATCCGAGTCAGTAGTGATATATTTATAATTAGTTAATCAACGGGCATATCATGGGCAACAAAATCCAGATAATAATCATCTTGCAAAGATGATAATAATCTGACCACTAAAACAGGCTGAAGTGACCACAGGGTGACCTCTTATCACTTATCTTCGGGATTCCATATGGTCTGACTTATATCATAAGGATATATATTTACATTGTATTTTTGTTACTTCTTTTCTTTTTTGTAATCATGCTAGTTGGGAATCGACAAGAAAACTAACTGTAATTTGCATTTGTGTGCCGGATTCTTTAATGAGATTAGTAAACTTACATAAAACAAAACTATTGTATACTATTAAGTTCAAAAACCGTAGTATCGAATTTTTAAATGGTCAGAGCCAAGGTAAATGCAAGCCCTCGGGTGCGGTTTTTCTCTATTTCAACCCCCTACTACTACTACTACTACTACTACTACTACTACTACTACTAATGTGATTACTTTGATAATACTTATAGTAGAAATTCATTAATGATATAGTAGTAGTAGTTGTTGTTGTTGTTGTAGTATTAGTAGTAACAATTCAAAAATCTATTATTACCGAAGTAAATTATTAAAATGTTGTGAACAGGACCGTAGCGAGGCTAGGAGATTTAGATCTCAATGACAACGTGCCAGATGGCGCTACACCAACAGACTATGAAGTGGAGACGTCGATTCCACATCCAGGATATAAGAGCTCTGATAAGGTGAACGACATCGCTATTGTTAGGCTCAAGAACAGTGTCACATTCACGGGTAGGTTTTAGTACTGCACCTTCGGCAAGTATAAAGATTAAGTTATTTGCAGTAAACAATGTTGGTTACCTCATGTCTTTTGGCTCATAAATTAGATACACACTTCCAAGTCAAAAAGAGCTAAATTCAAGTGTACATTATTACGAGTAAAATTATTACTTTTCACGTTTTCCATCAGTAAACATCAAACAAAAAATTCAATAGGCATATAAGATTTCTTTATATTGGGAGTTTTTGATAATTGTAATAAAGTAATAATTAAAATCACTTACTGCCAAAATGTTTCAATTTCCCGGGCGCCACCTCATATCTACAAGGATGTGGATATAAAGGATTCATTTGCCAAACACACAACAACAATATTATGTCTAATGCTTATTTAATTAATCAAGTTGTAGCAAATTACAAATATAACACTCTGTATGGATATTTCCTTAAGTAGAATCACTTCTCTTATCTTAACAATGAGTATCTCTGAAATCGCGATTAATTAACATTAATTAACATTTTTCTAACACTTATAATTGTAAATTATAATCTACAATTGTATTTGGCAAATTTAGATTACTGTTTAGGTATGATTTTTAAGAATTTACTAGTTGACGTTTTATTTCGCTTCAGTCGAATGCAGAGCACTGAGAGGCAGTTCTCAAGGTTAATTAATTATTAGTGTGAGTTCTTTGACTTGAATGAATTGAGTTTGTTGACTTAACTCTAAAGTACCATTAGTTTGAGAGCGTTGATTATTCGTAGTTCATACTCTCGGTGACATCATGTGGTCCTCTGGGTTTAGTAGTTGCTGATCTCCGTAGTCGTTGTAGATTACGTATCCTTTCGCGGTCACTGCACCTCACAATCACTGTTTAATTATTGAAGCATTCTCGACCTGTTCACTTTTCACGGCACACGTATTGTGTTGAATATGAGTGTCCTTAATTGATGTTGGTAAAGTTCATGTATAATGTTTTTTAAATAGTTCTTTAGATTGCTGATTTTATGTCTAATGTCTCTGTTGTAGAATATGCACTGAGTCTCTATGTTGATGTGTTCTGTATTATATAAAAGCTGCTGTGATGTTTATAGTTTCTTGTGAATTATTTGTAATTGTAGAATGTCTGTTAATTGAATTTGTCTTCACTTAGTATTGTACTGTGTATCCGTATTCTCCGACACTTTGTTTAAATTACGGTGAAGTTAATTAATTGTAAAGTCTGTTTACATGTTGACTTCGCGTGATATTACTTTATACTAATAGTCTGTCGAACGCGATTAACTGTTCAACTCTCTTGCGAGTTAAGATGATTCGTGGTGATCACTTTGTAGATGAGTACTGGACTAATGATGAGTACTAGACTACCGTTTTTCTGTTCTGAGATCTACCAAGTAAACTCTCATCCCGCCTACCTCTGCTGAATCTTCCATCTGCTTGGATACTCTTATTGGTTCCTTAGCCAGTGTGACAAATTGTATATTCGTAATTGGTTTTCGAGTATATCTGCTTTATACGTGATTCTCTTGTCGAACTCCCATTGGTCCTGATTGTTCCTACAGCCGTTTTCTCTATTTACTAGGAATCTCATTCAAGCACTCCAGAATTCGTGAGTTTCACTTTCCCCTTGTAAATCAGGCGACATTTCTTTGTCTCTCGTGGCCGTCTCCTAGTGTCCACTTTCTGTTACGCTTTGACATAGATACAATACTGGTATTGTTCGATCTGCTGCACCATTGTTTATCTTCAAGTTGCACTCTAGCTTTGTTTTGAGTCTGGAACGAATCTTCCTTTGTAATCACGACTTTCGTCAAATTTCTACGTTGCAATTGTTCTGGCCTCTAATGTTGTACCGTATCGAATTGACAAACTCTTTGCTTTCAGTCTGTGTCAAAGTTTTGAAAAGGGTAAATTGGTTTATTGGGGGTTATGCCTTTCTTACTCAGACCAGCTGCCTGATGCGAAATACAACGTCTCACATACATTTAGTAAGTGTCACTCTTTTTGTCAAACAATTAACTTTACAGCCGTAACACATCAAGCTGTCTGTAGGTTACAATGCCAAGAGGACAGTCTTACAAACTTTCCCTTCACACACCCTCACATACTTCTTTGTCAAATATAACTGCTAGTACACATTATTTTTAGCTATTCTTTACTACTTGTACAATTTTATAAATATTTTTCAAAAATAAACGTTACATTGTCCTTAAATTTTTATTAATTGATGGCGTGTAACAAAATCAAATAATAAAATTTGTGCCCTTTTTTTTTTTTTTTTTTTTTGTAAATTTAAATTAATTATGTAAATTTTAATTAATTAAGTATAAATATCTAATGAGTTACATTTATTGCTAGTGATGTAATCCCTTTAACGGGTTAGAGGACGTTCAACTTGGTTTGTTTACGTTCGAAACTGTCTACAGTGTACCCTTGTGTCTGGGTTAAGATTTATGACCTCTCCCATTCATCCCCCTGTCACTCGACACTTTCACACCTCGTTACTTGGCAAAGGGTCCTACTAACGGTTTAAATTTTTCTGTTTGCTATGCTAACCTATACAATTGTTTACAATCCTACGCAGTACCATCCATTCAGACCACTTATCTTCCTAACATATCATAATATAGAATTAACAACTATCTAATTCATTATGTACATCTGTTTCCATATAATTATTCACCTAGATACTATTACTGTTCTTTCTTACTTCCTATTAGTTAAATATCCACTTATATATATTTTTCATTTGTCAATAATTTTCTACTTGCAAATGCATACAACAACAACAAAATTCATAATATCATATTAATTATCACTTAGTTCTTATCATTACTTTCATTGTTAGTCATTGTTCAATGTCTTTGTTTTGTTTTTCTTAGATATACTTTTATTCTTATACATAATATACAAAATATAAATCTTTACTCTGTTATACATCGTCAGTTGATAATCTTACTTCGATTATTACTTTAAAATTTTACAATTATTATACATAACTTTATTATATCATATTTATTATATGAGTGCTACAATTTGCTTACTCACGTAACCGATCGTTACTAACGCATTATTTCCTTTTACTGCTCTTCTTGTCAGGTAATATATTGCTTTAGCTGTCGGACATTGAAATTTCCTCTTGTTCCTTTCTTCTCGTCCAAATATTCTAACATATAAGTAGCTTTACTTATTTGCTTCGCAACCCTATATGGTCCTTTTTTATAACTGTCACCATGGGATTGATATATTGGCTGCTCGCTCGCTCGATCACTCCGTATCTTAACATTTTCTGGATCTCCTCTTCGACTTTGTCTTGATAGGCAATTGGTATAGGCCATCCCTTTTGGAAGAAGGGGGTGTTGTCCGTGATACGTAGTTCATGTTCATATCCATGAATTCGGCCTGGTTCTTCTCGGAATAGATTTCTATTTTTCATTAATATTTTAGTTAATTTTTTCTTCGTTTCTGTATTTATATTAGTTAACTCTTCGACAGATTCTTGAAAGTTAATAGATTCCTCATCGGCCGTTTCTTTATCCAAAGCGATCTGATGTATATGTACAATTTCATTAGGATCCTCTACATTTTTCTTATAATTTCTATTTTTAATATGCATTACATTTTGCTGGAAATCTATAGTACACTCACCTTCCTTCAACATATTTATTCCTAGTATACAGTCTTTATTCAGTCCAGGGATGATAAAAAATACTAAGTCAAATTTATAATTATCAACCTCAGCTTCTAAAAGTACTTGTTTTCGTATTAATTTTGATTTATGTCCGAATGCACTTTTATATTGGTATTCGATAAGTTTAATAACTCGATTCTACCTAATTTATCTTTATTATGGTTGAACCACGTTTCGGCAATTCCGTTTAATTGACTCCCCGAATCAATAAGTACAGTTAATTCTACATTATTTAATTTTATTTTTATTTCCGGACATTTATTGTACGGGAAATTAGTGGTTTCTTCTTCTTCATCCATTTTATCCAATTCTTCACGAATATCAATATAATCTAATGCTACGTCTAACTGGTTATTTATTTTTCTACTAGCTAAGTATTGTTGCCACGATAGTGGGTTGGCTGGTCGTTTTTTGTACGTTATTCTTGTGAAGGGCCAGGTTGTTGACCTCAATTATTACTGTGTTGACAATGGGCTGTTTTGTTCCCCTATCCTCTGTACCAAACGTTTGTTTATTGCGCCACCCAGGTCTGTGACCCTCGTGTTCAGTCTCCATTTTCATACCCTTCGTTTTATGATAGCTATTGTTAATATGTCTTCCACCGTTGTCAGCCGTTGTTTGTTGTGGCGGCCGATACGATCCTCTCATTTCTCGTTGTTGAATGGTAGCAAACTCATTTAATAAGCTTTCAAATTGATCTACTTGTTGGACGCCTCTAGTTATGATGGCAACTTCTATTTCCTTACTATAGTGGCGTGCAAGTTTGCGAATTAAATGCTGATCCGAGATTGGTGGGATCAGTTGTCTGCACTGTAGAATTTTATTCTCGAGGTATTGCACCATAGTGAGTTTACCATTCGGATAATAACATCCGTACTCCAAGCTGTCCCGGATGTTTTCTTGAATTTGTTGACTCCAGAATTTCTTGGTAAACGCCTCCTCGAATTGTTCAAACGTATGTATTTGGGATTGTACGATTCTCCACCATACTGTTGCTTCACCCTCTAGATGCCTGTTAATCCACTTAATACCTCCGCTGGGGTAATATATTTCTTTAACCTCTTTTAATTCTTTTAGAAATTCCATGGGGTAGGCGTCTCGTCCGTTGTACCGTACCTCCTTTAACTGTTCTTGGTTAGCCACAATAGTATTTTGGTTGTTTACCATTGGTCTTGACTCCAACTCTGTTAATTTTCGTTTTAATTGCTCTTGATCTTCTTTCATCTCGTCGATGCGTCGACCCTTTTCTTCAGCTAATTTTCTTAATTGTTCTTCCATTTCTTCTTTGTTTACGGTAGAAATATTTCTGACTTCTTCTCGGACGACCTCTTTCGTTGTTTTTATTTCTCTTCTCACTTCCTGATTGATTCGATTTAAATTTTCACTTAAGTTTTGAGTAGTTTTTTGTATTTCACACTTAAATTTTTCACTTTGTTGCTGTACCACCTCGCCAAAATTATGCTCAGTCTTATTCAATTCTTCACGCCATGTTTTATTCACTATTTGAATATCACCAACTAATTTGTCATGCAACGTGTTCATATCGTTTTTTATCTCCTCTCTTAACTTAGTGTGCTTTCCTGTAATATCCTTAATAGCTACTTCTAATTTATTCTGATTTGCTTCAACTTTTTCTTCTAATATCTTCTGATTTACTTTAATATCTTGAATGTCTTCATGTAATTTATTCAGACTTATTTCTAATTTATTCTGTAATTTCTTGTTATCTACTTTCATCAATTCGTATAGCATTTGCAGCTCACTTTTTGGCTGTGGTCCTTCTGCCCTTATTTGTTCCTTCTCCGTCTGTGGTACTGTCGCACTTACTTGTTCAATTTCTGCGCGTGGTCCTTCTGCCCTTATATTTTCAATATCCGTTCTGATTTCTTCCTCCATCATTGATATGACTTGAGGATCTCCCATTTGGTTATATATCTCCATCTCTTCGCTCTCTTCAGCTCTCCTTGGTACTTGTGTTTCTTCTTCACTGGCCATTGTCGTATAAGGTGTTTCTTTTTCCATTTTGCGTGCCTTACTTCGCGTCAACATATACCGTATATATTCGAACCGTGACTAAGCAACTGTAGTTACAATTACTAGCCCTATGTTCTTAATGTCTACTCTATTTATTAATACTTCTATTTTATTTCTAATTCTCAGTTTAGTTAACTTATTTAACTCAATTCATTCATCTGCCTTTTTGACAAATCTAAATGTAGATTTTGCCAAGCGAGTTGGGCGACAAATATATGATTTCTTTATATTGGGAGTTTTTGATAATTGTAATAAAGTAATAATTAAAATCACTTACTGCCAAAATGTTTCAATTTCCCGGGCGCCACCTCATATCTACAAGGATGTGGATATAAAGGATTCATTTGCCAAACACACAACAACAATATTATGTCTAATGCTTATTTAATTAATCAAGTTGTAGCAAATTACAAATATAACACTCTGTATGGATATTTCCTTAAGTAGAATCACTTCTCTTATCTTAACAATGAGTATCTCTGAAATCGCGATTAATTAACATTAATTAACATTTTTCTAACACTTATAATTGTAAATTATAATCTACAATTGTATTTGGCAAATTTAGATTACTGTTTAGGTATGATTTTTAAGAATTTACTAGTTGACGTTTTATTTCGCTTCAGTCGAATGCAGAGCACTGAGAGGCAGTTCTCAAGGTTAATTAATTATTAGTGTGAGTTCTTTGACTTGAATGAATTGAGTTTGTTGACTTAACTCTAAAGTACCATTAGTTTGAGAGCGTTGATTATTCGTAGTTCATACTCTCGGTGACATCATGTGGTCCTCTGGGTTTAGTAGTTGCTGATCTCCGTAGTCGTTGTAGATTACGTATCCTTTCGCGGTCACTGCACCTCACAATCACTGTTTAATTATTGAAGCATTCTCGACCTGTTCACTTTTCACGGCACACGTATTGTGTTGAATATGAGTGTCCTTAATTGATGTTGGTAAAGTTCATGTATAATGTTTTTTAAATAGTTCTTTAGATTGCTGATTTTATGTCTAATGTCTCTGTTGTAGAATATGCACTGAGTCTCTATGTTGATGTGTTCTGTATTATATAAAAGCTGCTGTGATGTTTATAGTTTCTTGTGAATTATTTGTAATTGTAGAATGTCTGTTAATTGAATTTGTCTTCACTTAGTATTGTACTGTGTATCCGTATTCTCCGACACTTTGTTTAAATTACGGTGAAGTTAATTAATTGTAAAGTCTGTTTACATGTTGACTTCGCGTGATATTACTTTATACTAATAGTCTGTCGAACGCGATTAACTGTTCAACTCTCTTGCGAGTTAAGATGATTCGTGGTGATCACTTTGTAGATGAGTACTGGACTAATGATGAGTACTAGACTACCGTTTTTCTGTTCTGAGATCTACCAAGTAAACTCTCATCCCGCCTACCTCTGCTGAATCTTCCATCTGCTTGGATACTCTTATTGGTTCCTTAGCCAGTGTGACAAATTGTATATTCGTAATTGGTTTTCGAGTATATCTGCTTTATACGTGATTCTCTTGTCGAACTCCCATTGGTCCTGATTGTTCCTACAGCCGTTTTCTCTATTTACTAGGAATCTCATTCAAGCACTCCAGAATTCGTGAGTTTCACTTTCCCCTTGTAAATCAGGCGACATTTCTTTGTCTCTCGTGGCCGTCTCCTAGTGTCCACTTTCTGTTACGCTTTGACATAGATACAATACTGGTATTGTTCAATCTGCTGCACCATTGTTTATCTTCAAGTTGCACTCTAGCTTTGTTTTGAGTCTGGAACGAATCTTCCTTTGTAATCACGACTTTCGTCAAATTTCTACGTTGCAATTGTTCTGGCCTCTAATGTTGTACCGTATCGAATTGACAAACTCTTTGCTTTCAGTCTGTGTCAAAGTTTTGAAAAGGGTAAATTGGTTTATTGGGGGTTATGCCTTTCTTACTCAGACCAGCTGCCTGATGCGAAATACAACGTCTCACATACATTTAGTAAGTGTCACTCTTTTTGTCAAACAATTAACTTTACAGCCGTAACACATCAAGCTGTCTGTAGGTTACAATGCCAAGAGGACAGTCTTACAAACTTTCCCTTCACACACCCTCACATACTTCTTTGTCAAATATAACTGCTAGTACACATTATTTTTAGCTATTCTTTACTACTTGTACAATTTTATAAATATTTTTCAAAAATAAACGTTACAGGCAAAAATATCGAAACATACATATGTATACATGTATATATATGCATGTATACATATGTATATTTCGATATTCTTGCCTATTGAATTATATATATATATATATAGAGAGAGAGAGAGAGAGAGAGAAAGAGAGAGAGAGAGAGAGATAGTAGTGTCTGTTGCGTTTGCAATGCAAAGGTTGTTTTGAGGTAATTTCTTCAGTACTCGTAATAAAATATATTTTATATATATTATAATATGGTATGTATATATATATTAGGGTACATATAATAAAATGTATATATAAAATATGTTCACTATGTTATTTTTCATTATTCAATGTTAATCTGGAGTTAACTCGTAGATCGTTCAGTCCGTAGAATTTCACGGTATCACAGATTGTGATCTCAAGCACAATGAATATGATAAATGTGTGATGGAGAAAACCGCTTTAAATTCTTCGGTTTTAGAACGTATAAAGTACATGATTTTAAATGAAAGTGTACTCAAGGCACATAAACATAACAAATGAAATAACAAATTCTACAGGATATCATGTGTTAGGCAATTTCCAGCCACCTTACAAGAAAATGTTTAAAAAAATTAGATGATTCAAAACTTTTGTGCGAATTTCTCTGATCTTGAAGTTATCAGGAAACTCTAACATTTTATTTTATGTCAACAATTGTCATTTTCTACTATTTATCTACAGTACTAAAATTGTGTATTTAATCCTAGAATTGTTTGCCTTTATTATCTAATCGATCGCAGTTTTGAAGTAAATTTATTGTTACAGATCTCATTATACCGATATGTCTTCCAACGCTGGAGGAATTCAGGACGAAGGACTTCACAGGATACTCTCCTTTCATTATAGGATGGGGAGCTACAGCTTTCCGTGGGTTTCATTATATACTTATCGACACATTTATTAAAAAGTTCACAATGAAAGAATTTCTTAAAATTGCACTTGGCCTTACGTTTAGACGTACATGGCAGTAACACTGAATATTACTTGTTACCGATTATCACATTTTAAACTGCATGGAGAACACTGCAACCTTACTTGGATTAAAAGTAATAAATGTGGATAGTTTAGATTGTAATGGCAGAGGTCATGGTGATAACATAAAGATGAAACTGTAATCATTATAGATTCGGTGATATCATTTCCTGAAAGTGTGTAATGTAAATTATATAATTTATCATTATTTACATGTATATGTAATATACATCATGCCCATGATTCCTTATGTGTACTGAAATATGTAAACAGGCTTAAATAATTGTAAAACAAATTAGTTTACCAAAGTTATAAGTTACCAATGATTAGAAGTCTGCTTTACCAATCATGATTAACTACGTAATTTATTATAAGGATAGTTATTTATATTTCATTCACAGGTGGCCCAAAGACAACACGTCTGCAACAAGCACAGATACAAGTGTCCAACCAAGAAGAATGCAGGGACGCTTACAAAGTGTTGAAGAAAGCGGTCATTGACAACAGAGTGGTGTGTGCTGGTGATGCTGGCAGCACGTCCACCTGTCAAGTAAGTGTGGGAAGCTTACTTGTACAAGCTTGTCTGTTGTCTGGTCTGTATTTCAATGCACGCTAGTTTGACTACACAAATAGATATTACATGACATAATATACCAAGATAAATGTACATATCATATCAGTGCCGGATTTAAGATTTTTGCGGCCCTAGGCCAAGTTTTCTGATCTAATGTATGTACTGCAGAAGTAATTTGATGTCAGATTAATACTATCAAACTTAAAACCAGTAGGCTACTATAAAAAGCATGTTTTCATTTAGCAAACTTTTTCAAAATGTTAAGAACCATACAAAATAATTGAGCAAATTAATTTATTTTTCAAGTAAAGTAACTTAAATAAGCTTATTCAGAAATTTAACACACACAAAAATTCTTTTTAATTTTCAAGGTATAACACATTAATTTTTTTCTTATAATTTTTATAAAATTGAAAAAATAGGTCTAGATTTTTTTTTTATTCTTTGACTAAATATACAACAAGGTAATGGTAAACTAATATTCAGTATATTCAGTGAGCTAACAACACAATGACAACATCATACTCCGCAAGAAGCTCTAAGGCTCCCCAAGAAGTTTCCATTTCCTAGGATACCAAATTTTTCTTTAGAACCACCATGGATAGCGAGTCCACGTGTACCAAGGAATTTGATGACATCTACTACCCGTTTGAGCACTCTATGCCAATATTCCACTTCCTTAAAATAGTTCTCGTGTAAGGCAGAATCAATGTTTCCTATAACATCAGCTCTTATGACAAATGTTTTTGTACTCAATCTATGTTCTGCACCCTTTTCATGCTCAGAAAGCCGACTGCTATTTTTTCCAATCACTGAAACCCTTAGAAAACGAGTTCTCATTTTCGGAAGGCTGGAACACGATAAAAACGCCCCTTAGAATTGGAGTACATAAGCCACTCTCGTTTTTTCAACTCCCCGTTTGGCAAACGAGTAAATAACACATATTCTTTTGCTACTATTACTTAGTCTGTGTATCCACATTTATATTTAGAAAAATCACAGTCCTTGACGTTTGAAAAATTTTTGGGTAGGTTTCTTATAATATAATCAGTCAAATCTGACGTTATAGTACCCCATGTATTCGGATACAATAAATAAACCCTGGAATACAAGCGATACTTTTTAAATTATTTTGATTCCCTTAAATGTTTAAATTGTCCACGGGCTTATTAATGGTCTGATCATCTGCAACCACTGCTGCAGAAGTACTTGAAACACTGAAGTCAGTTTGTGATACACATTTAACTGAAGGGCTATCATTAAAAGCTGGTGTAGTTTTAAAAATGTATCTAGTTTTTAAGTTTGTTTTATTGTTTTGAAATGTGCTTCCTCTTTAATTTAATTTTAATTTTAATTTTTCAGCTTACGTTTGTACGCTCCACTAGCCGTGTGAATGTTTATGTTCATGTCCATGATGAATACGTTTAGTGTACGGATTCAATTCTATGTTCATAAAGTTTTCACACTAATAAATATCAACAAAATAACACGCTGCCCACCACACAAAGCTAAAAACCTTCTTTACATTCCAAACAAAAAAAAAACATAACCACAAATTGCAAACTGTTCAGTCACAACGCAAATAAACAATGATAACAAACAAGGGTGCTACTATGATCGTGTAAATTTGGGGGCAATATAGCGGACGTTCAAAATTCGCATGTGCAGATTAGTTTTCAAGGATGCCGTCTTAAAAATAAGTGTGTAATATTTAAATAAGAACTTTCTTCCATTTGTATTATTAATAAAATTGATCATTTAATTTCAAAAAATCATACTTGAATAAATCAAAGTGTCTCCCACTTTTATAAAAATACTTCTGTAAAAAAAAATATATCTATAGCTTGCAGCCCCCTCCTCTGAGCCCACTGCGGCCTAGTGGTAAATCCGGCACTGTATCATATAATTTGAAACACGCACGCACACACATGCGCACATATGCACACAATGTTATGCCAATAAATGAGTGATTTGTGATTTTCTTGTCCAGGGGAAAAGGAAGGAAAAGCCAGAAGAATTCTTCAGGTTGGAGAGTATAATAATGAATGGGGCAATAAATAGTACAGAAAACAGAGTTAGTGATGATCAAAAATTGATTTACAGAATTATATAGAAAATAGAAACAAGCAAAGTAATTCCATTGTATTTCTATTCCCTCTTCTTGTTTCTTTATATCCTAATGTTTATCACTTATTTATACATTAATTTTTATGTTTCAAGAACATTCATACGGGAACAGTATGGGAAGGTTCTTTGACAGTAGGTACATTTTTGACATTATTTTAAAATTTAGGCTTTCAGGAAAGTGTAAGATTACCAGAGATTACCTGGTGATTATCAGAGAGGTTTATATCAATTTATGTAAATATATTGTAACACAGATTTCACTTTAGTTGAAACTGATTAAATTTTTTAATAAGGAGAATAGATTTTAATGTACTTTTATTAAAATAGGGTATTTTGATTACTAAATGTAGAAAGTGGGTGAAAATAATTTATCATTGTTTTGTTATGTTAAACAGGGTGATTCTGGTGGCCCTCTAATGATACCACGTGGACGAAATGGGACCCTTTATTTGTATGGTATCGTGTCATATGGATACAGATGTGCAGAGCCTGGCTATCCTGGAGTATACACTCGTGTCTCAGAATTCATGGACTGGATAGTACCTAACCTAAAATAATAAATTGTAAATACTAGTTACCCGACATAATATTGTTAATATTAGTAATTTAATTTGTCCATATTAAATAACTTGGTTAAGTACAAAAATTTACTTTTGTAAATATGTTTTACTTTTAATAATTTTTTTTAATGATTGGTATCATTGTCATTTATATGCAGACCTACCTTTCATGTGAGTATTATCTTGTAAGGTTAACATGCACTTACTGTAGGACAGTAAGGGTTAAATAGAGTCAACTACTATTTTGCTAAATTTGAGATATTAAGTCGTGATGTCTCATTGGTAACTCTTTATTTGCTACAGACTCTTATTACAAAAATATTGTGGCAAGTCACAATTGTATCATTCTTATGACCATTGTCAGCATGCATGTCTCATAAAGCATTGCAGGAAGCACACACTTATGATAAACACTACAATTATTTGAAACGTAACAGAAGCTTCTAACAAAACACACACTTAACAGAAGCTTTGCTACATAAACTTTATTATAGCAGTCAATTTCATCATTAATTCTGACTCTGTCACCTTGTACAATCTCATTAAATATTAGTTTCCATTCTTCAGTTTTATTCTCAGACTAATCATTACACTTATTGTTCAAGTTCATGTCCTTATGTCTGTCTTCCTTGTTTTCACTACATTTTCATTGAACAACACTTTGAAAATTTCTGATTTTAAAGATAAATTCCATCTATCAGTATTTTAATTTATCTGATTTCCATTCTTGAACATTACTGACAATATTATCAACAATATGCTATCGCCCTGCTACACTTCCTTCTCTGGTATTTTATTGGATAAAGTGTAGTTTTTGCTTCAGATGTTGAGTTTTAATATGTTTTGGACAAAATCTGCAAACACATTTTACTATTTCTTCTATGACTTCGTGTTCTTCACTATTTTCTTACCTACAGTGATTGTTTAGTTTATCCTTATTCTTTGGGATACTTAGCTTGCTTATTAAGCTTTCTCCTTCTACTTCACACACCTTTCCTCTGGGTATAAAACGTCGATTGTCTCTTCTAACATCTTTTCATTGCTTTTAAAGAAAATATGTGATACTAACATTTTACTACTTCTATCTCTTTCTACTTATTCTACTCCTCCCCTTCTGTCTTTTTATTTATTTTTTCATATTCTTGTATTCCTATCTTAGATCTCTTATTTGCTTAACATTCGCTTACTGTTATTTTTTAATGTCATTAATTTCACTCATCATGTCTGTCAATTAGTTCTCTCATTATAGTCGTTTATACTTTCTTCATTTCTTTCTGATATCTGTTAATCTAGCTTGGAGATCTTTTAGATACTCCACTTCTTCCATCAGTTTCGTGGAAGTTTCAACCTTGCTTTGTGTACTTTCTTCATTTACTACCACCAATTTATGTTTCTTTTTTCCATTCTGTTGCATTTTCCCACTTCTGTCATATGTCACAGCATGAGTTAAATGTTATTCTGGTTAAGCTGCACAAATTCCTGACTGAAATATTTCTGTAAGTCCAATAGTTTATTCTTTCCACTTTTTATGACAATAATCATAATGATATTTTAAATATAACTAAAACTCAAATGACAATTTAAAGCAATATATTAAAAATTTGATGTCAGTTAAACTTCCTTTATGAAGCAGAAGGTAATTCAAATTTGATTAGAAGAAATGTAATTTCTGTCCACCATTTTAAAATTAGATATAATACTTTTATAATTACTTAAACTTAAAATCTGGCCACAGTTTATTAAGAACTGTAAACTAAAATGTTTGCATCCTGTAACAAATTCTTCACTTCTTATTTGTAAAAAATATTCTCATAAAGATTGCTCATATCATGTATCAGTCGGATATTATATTTATGTGGTTGAATATGTATTACTCACTCTTTGTTTTTAAATTAAGTGTTTATAGAACTCTTTCATTTTTTTACAATTTTCTCTCTTATAAAAACCCAATTCACGCTTACACTTTTCTGGATTAATTTACGGTTTACTAATGTTACCACCTAAAGTATCTTGTTCCAGATTATTATTATATTTATTATTTTACTGTAGAGTTCTACAAGTTCAATTTTGCTTCTTGCTTCACTACCTTATTCATTGTTTTCCTCGTTGATGTAGGCCTACTGGTAATTTTACATCTTTTTTTTAATGTTAGCCATTTATTTTACTGTTCTTGTTATTGCTTCAGTTACTTCAATACTAAGTTTTTTTTTACATTTACTTAATCCTAACAGTTGTATCAGTTTTCCAAATTTATAGTTAATTCACTTTTTCTGAGTGTTGTTGTTAACAACCCATTAATCTATTAAGCCCCCCTTTCATTTATTTATCATTTAATCATTACATGTCTCCCTTTATGATATCAATATCTTTGCTCTGCCAGTTTTTTTACAATAGTCATTTTTCTTTGGGCACAATAAATGCAGGGGCGGGTCGTTCTTAGGGCACTAAGGTGCACGCCCTCCAGTTTAAATCATATCACTAAACAATCCATTATCACCGCTCGTGGAAAGTCATTATATCTTTATTTAATACTTCCGACAAGAAAATGTTTTCATGTTAGGTAATGGCAGAAATGTTTTCGGAACAGCATCACGGCACTCTTCCAATCACGCCCATTTCTCCATCCCGCACTCTGTCCAACGTTGAATGAACCTGTAAGCTTATAGGCAGTATTTCCACTGGCAATTGGCGCATCTCCTATCGCGCCTCGTTGAGCAAAAAGTGACGTGATTCACTCCGTACAACCAATCGCAGACTATTGATAGTCTGAGATTTGCTCTTTTAGGTGTTTAGACTTTCTCCGCTGTGATTAATTCAGTGCAGGCATTTGTTTAGTGTTTAGGTTTTGAGTGTGTGTATTTTTTATTTAATAGCGTCACGAATAATTTAGGCAAATATTGTAGTGTCGAATTATTAGGTTTTGTTTTATCATTTTACCCAAGTGTCTGCAGGGAAGAAATAGAAAAAGAGATATAAGCTTCTGAATTTGTGGCAATCGAATGTGACTAGACAACCGATGTGACAAGCCACTGCATATGGTATTAGTTTTTAAATACGTGTTTAAGGGATCGGTATATGAAACATTTTGTGGATTTCTCAGTCCTGAAGGTAAATATGCAGAAACCTTAGCAAAGTGCATAATGGACAACATAAATCGTTTTCTGCACACATCACAGGAAACATCACAGACTTATATGGCGTTAATGTTATGTGTGGTTCTGTTGGAGGTGTACAGGCAAAAATTAGAGAAGTGTATCCGCTCGCATAATTTGTACACTGTTACACTCATCAAATAATTTGTTATTAGAAAAAGCAACAAGTGTAAACAACAAAGATATAGAGTTCTTTCTCAAATCTGACTGCCATTCCAGCACTTTTGTCATACTCATTTCTACGAACGAATGTTTTGGAGGAAGTAATGTAAGCCAGGTTACCCAGAGTTTCTATAAGAAAATGGAATTACTACATTCGCACAATCAACGTTGTGTACAAAAACCAATATAAGTTGGAAGAATGTTTTGAAATTTTGAAGAAAAGTGTACAAACAAACTCTCAGTTAATGGAGGAATGGTCACAGAAGGACTCTTCGGAATCAAAAGTTCATGTTCTGGCTAACTTTTTTCCATAGAATTCTATATCACATGAAAATAATATACCATTAACTACAGAGTAGGAACAAAGGCAGTGTAATGTGGTAAAGTGGCATCAGAATTTTTGAAAATGAGATGTAGAAAGGGAGGGAGAAAATAAATAAAATAGAAACACAAATAAACGAGGATTCCTTGAGTAATCAAGAAAAAGGAACAATAATGTTGGATGCAGCACTAGAATAGGGGATGCAAAAGAAGTATGTGACATCATTATCACTCAAGTAAAAGGTAGATTTACTTACACGGGATACCTGGTGGCAGCTTCGTTGATGTCCAATGATGACTTATTTCCACTTTTTTCTACAAACTTTCAGGAAGAAAAATTTTAGTGAGTTTTTCAGCATTACCCTTTCTTACAAGAAAGCAAAGTTCGGAGTGAATTGAAACAATTATATTAGCCTATATTATATTAAAGGCACAATAAGACCTCTTAACTTTATGAAAGAAAACAATCCTTAAATTTTTTTAAGGATGTTTATTTTTTGTTTATGACGCAAAATAACTAGTTCAATTTTTATGATGCAAAATAGCTAAAATTTGTATTATTGACCGATCCTCACTAACCATCCACTAAAACATTCAAAGAAAACAATCTTACGTCAGTTTTCAAAGATGTATTGAAACTTATAAAAATTATCATAACTACCTCTCTGATCACTGCCAAACCTGAGTTTGACTCTGGAAAGACTAAAAACTTTCTTGAGAAATACAATGAAAAACGAGAGACTGAATGCTCTTGCGGTGCTATCTATCAACAAGGACCTTGTTAAAGAAATGAAGGACTTTGATGATAGAGTGCTAGAAAAATTCATTAATTTATAGGAAAGGCGAATGGACTTTCTCTACAAATAAATGATCTGTTTAGAGTGTAGCTATCATAAAAATAATAGTATAGTGTAACTATATTGTGTATTACTTTTTTGTAGGAACAGTATAGACATTTTTGTAGACAGTTTCGACACTAAAGAGACAGTGAAGAGACTAAGAATGTGTCTAGTTATGTTTATTAATAAAATTGCATACTATCTACAGCTGCTCACAATGTTTGAGGTGAGTTCAAATTTTTAATAAAGTCTAAAAGCCGCGCCCTCCAGCCTCTTAAGTCACGAGCCGCCACTGAATAAATGCTATCTGCTGTTTTATGTCTGCTGTTCTATTTGTCTTGAAGAATGAATTACAAACACACATATACTTTACTGCTGACCTTCCTCAAAGCGGTGATTATTGCTGACCTTGAAAACTTCAACATTATTTGTAACTATGTGTTTTCATATCTTTGTTGTGTTGTTTTTTATATCTTGCTAACTGTCCGTAAATATTACACATGGATATGTGTATGTGTATGGGTTTTTCTTGGATTTTATTCCCCAAGATGTGTTTAGGTATCAAACCTATGAAATGCACTTACTGAGTGCACAGCACTGTGTCATATTTTATACTGTTAATTTATTCTCATATTAACTAAACTACACAAGTCCTTGACTGTAATATTGCTCTGTATTACTTCTGTAATCTCAACAACTTATTCTTTCCATTTTTTATGATTACAATTATACTGATACTTTAAATATAAATAAAACACAAAAGAAAATTAAACCTTTTTATGAAAAATAAACAAATAAAACACTTTCAATATAGCAAAGGCTACGATTCAAGTTTAATATTAGAAGTTAAGGTAATGTGGTGTGTGTGTGTGTGTGTGTGTGTGTGTGTGTGTGTGTGTGTGTGTGTGTGTGTGTGTGTGTGTGTGTGTGTGTGTGTGTGTGTGTGTGTGTGTGTGTGTGTGTGTGTGTGTGTGTGTGTGTGTGTGTGTGTGTGTGTGTGTGTGTGTGTGTGTGTGTGTGTGTGTGTGTGTGTGTGTGTGTGTGTGTGTGTGTGTGTGTGTGTGTGTGTGTGTGTGTGTGGTTTTAAATCCTTTTAAAATTACATGAATTTTATGAAGGGAAAGAAAACTTTCATTGAAACTTTTATAAAAAATTAGTTAAAGAACACAATTTTTAAACGCAGTTTTGTGTACATTTAATACATACTTAAACACAATTTGGCCTGTTGTATCACTTTTCAAACTTCCACGGATACTTAGGATGTTTTGATGTGTATGACTTGAAATGTGAGTTTGTATGTATAAGTTATGATTCTTCTTGTATTGTTAGACTCATTTAATATATTAAACCTTTTTTTTGTTTTATATTTGATTGGAGTTTTCTCTGAATATTGTGTCTGTGTGGCATTGTTTAAATAATGTATATTTTTTCATATGTTACTATATTAATTTTTGTGTGTTTGACAACATTCCTGTGACACGTTTTTTAAATTAATTTTTATGTATCCAATGTTAACTTTAATAAAATTTGTATATCCAATTTTTGTCAACTATATATACTCAATTTTCATTTATATTTATATTTATTTATATATAATTTATATATATTTATATTTATTGTCTGTTATTTTCTTTAATGTTCTGATATTTATATTATGTACTCTACAATATATTTTTCAAAATACTCTAGTACCCTAAGACTCTAATATTCTAATGCTCTACATTATGTCCTCTAAAACTGTTTTCTAAAAATCTGATTATTTTGCTATAAATTTGGTGATAACATGTGAGTGTGATTGCTTGTTATTATAGTATTCATACTTGACACTTTGTTTTTTATGTCTGTACGAGGGTGAGGGTACACACACTGTTGAAAGATGCTGCTAAATAGCATTTGTTTATTTACTTGTTACTATGGTAATTAATTCTGGTACCCATGGTGTTGTTCACATCTTTATACACATCACACATATCCTGTGAATAAACCACATATAATTAAAAGGGCCTAAATCATGTGAATGGGGCAGAATATCAAATTTTAAGTAAAATAGTGTTTTTCACCCAAATATTGTGAGAATCAGTGTAACGGTTTGGATTTGTATACAATACAAATAAACAAATTCTCAGATTTTGAGTTTTATATATATAGATAAATTAGTAGTAGTATTTAATATATTTCTTTACTTATTTAGTGCATCATCAGAAATACCTATAAACTCAAATTTATAATTGCTTAAGACATTAAGTATCTGCATTTTCAAATTACGTCAACACAAGTACCTGTTACCTCAAAAACATTAGGTTCTTTATTTTAAGTGTTACTGTGTTATAAGCATTGTACATACACATTAAATATTATGTTTCCCTCAACCATGGCTCTTACTTATTTCATCAGTAGGCCAAAACTAAAAACCAAAAAACCTTGTCACCTAACCTCACAAATGAAAACAACATGTATTTTCGCTTTGCATTAAGAAATATGACAATTTACAGTTAGTACAATTCTTCTTTTCTACATCGTAATATATCAATACATTTACATATTAAAAACATCGAAAATGTACTGCAGGAATGGATGAAGGTACAGTTCCGATGCAGCTAAATAGACTTAGTTTATTTAATTGTTACTATGGTAATTAATTCTGATCTCCATGGTTGTTGACATCTTTATACACGTCAACAAAAGACCATAATTAAAAGGGCCTAAATCGTGTGAACATGGCAGAATATCAAATTCCAAGTTAAACAGTGTTTTTACTTTGTGTTAAAGGTTACCTGTACAAAATTTGGCGGCAATCTGTGTAATGGTGTGGATTTGTATTCAATACAAATAAATACTCTGACTTTTAGTTATACAGTATAAATGTTATGTAACGTAACAGAGTGGAGGTCCCCAACGTTACATAAAAACTATGTAAATATGGTTTAAAACAATGCCCGAAGCCGGTTATAATTCAATACAAGAGGGTTCATCTCACCTTAAGAATGCATTAGAGGTACATAGTAAGGTTACTAAGTAATTAAAACATCAAAGATGTACCTAAATCTAAAATAAGTAATGAATAATACAAGATGTAAAACATAAACATTGTGTCTAATGGGAGGAGTCTAATGTGTAGGAATTAATTAAAATAATATTCAAATTAATATTTAATGTGTTATAAAATGTACTTGGTGTTGTACTGTAGCATGATATAGTGTTTACAGGATATTTATTTTATGTTTTGTGGATAGTAAGAGTGGAGCTGTTGTTTTATAGAAGTACTTAGTCAGTGGTACTCCTTTCATTTATGTTAAAATTGTCTTTAGATAATTAAGTATAAGTACATGTGTTAGGTATTATATTATGTTAAATGTATTTACTGTAATTGAATGAAGATGTTTGAATTAATGTTTGTAAACTTGGCCAGGAAGGCAATAAGTGTTAAAAAGTTAGCAAGTAGTTCTTATAGTTATGTTAAAAAATAATGAAGGGTTCAATGATGAACTAAATAATATCATGAATTAAAACCAGGAAATTAAAATTGATGTAAAAGTGGCCATAAGCCAGTGACTATTTGTACAGTAGGTCAGGTAAAGAAAAATTAAGTTAAAAACAAAACAATATTATAACAGGTGTAAGAATACCTATAGGCCTAAATTTTATATTTGTAAAAGGAAATTAATACCTTTTTTAATAAGTCCAGTCAGATGAAACTATAGTAATATATATACGGTTTAATAAGGTAGATTAAGTGAGAGTTTTATGTAATTTGGTATAATTCCAAGCATGGAGTATTTTATTAAAAAAGAGTAGTAATATTTTATAATTCTGGCTCTAGGATATCAAATATTATCCAATGACAGAAAGTAATGGTTGTTAGGGTAACTAAAATGTAAAAAATCTTGTTGATTTTCATTATTCGATTGTTATATGCTCATGGGTTAACTTGAATTCATACAAAATACAGAAAAGAATTTATAAAAAACTTTAAATTATTCGATTGTTATATGCTATTGAGTTCAGATCAGTAGACAAATTTAAAAGAAAAGAAATAAATTAAAATAAAATGAATTAAAATTAATAAATTAAAGTATCAAAACCAATTCCTTCAAACCAAACTGATGAATAATTCATGAATTAGATTCCGAGAAATATACACATACACCTCCAAAAGGTAGCGGAATTATTATTTCACTCTTCAAAGTAATTCCATTGGAATTAGTGATGAACCCAGTTTCCCATTTAACCAGGATACTTATTGACTGAATAAGAAGTCTGAATTAATGGAATTATAGACAAAATATACACAAGAACCTTTGTTACTGGACATAAACCTCACTTTCAAAAAGGAAATTATAACGACACCAATTCCACAAGGACCGACAACCACAAGGATCGTGGAGAAGAACGAAGAATAGAAGAGTTCCTGTTGCCCTCCGGGACATCACCTTTCCATTTTTATTAAGAATCTGGACACATTTTCTAGACCAAAGTAACCTCAACTGTAAGTCTTCAAGCGTTTGTAAACAGACACAGCTATCTTGAGAATCGCCTCGTACGGTAACACCAGCTTATATTTAATTTTATACACTAAGAATTAATAACAATTTGTAATACTTAGTAACCTTAATTTTGCATTACCTGGCCTTACTAATCGTTAAAAGAATCACACGTACCCTGGGATAAGAGATAAATAAAATTATATTTAAATTGTATTAAACAGGACCAGTCCATTGACATATCGATTCAACATTGTACAATCGATATAATGGTCATATAACCGTAAAGAGCACTGTTGGAATTTTAAAAGTAATACAAATAAAGAATCCTTCTTTTATGTAATGAGGTTTTATATTATTGTAGAATAGGTATTGTATTTTGATGGGGAGTAATTTACAGGTAAAGAAGGCGATTAACTATCAGGTGAAACAAGCTAACCTATAAGTGTGGGCCAATTACGAATAACAGCGCTTGCAGTAGACAGCTGATAGAACGTGGGATTGACGAACTAGCGTGTTTCCTTCGCAACTTTTGAATTAATTTAAATAATACGGACTGAATAGGGTTGGCGAGAATTATCAAATAATTAACTAAAATACATGTAATATGGAATTATCATCGAGTAAACATTTAGTAATTGATTAACACAGTGCTATGGTCTACATAAAAGTTGCAATACCGATATAATAAATAAAGTTTTTCTATTAATATTGAGTTGCAGGAGGTCACCTATAAGACTACATAATAAACATTTTCCTTAATAACAGATTGGTTAATTCCATGGGGCTGTATTAACGATAAACCAGTAGCCGTATTATACTCAAATAAAGTAATAATTTGTCTTTACATTACAAATTGACAAGCCCAACAGTGAGGCTTTTAAACATCCTCAATCATAATTTATAATGTAATCTTTTAGATTACGAATTGGCGCATACCAACGTGGAGCTTGATTAAACCCCAGTAAACTGAATAAACATAAGTAATATTTTAGATTACAAATTGGCGCTCAACGAGTGGGCTTTAGTTAAGTAAAAAATCGACTTAATTATTACTTAACTGGAGCAGGGAACTATTAGAGGCACAGGAATGCATACTAGAGGTGTTTCTAAAAGGATGGAGAAGGAGCAAGAAACAGAAAAAGATAGACGAGAAGAAGAAGTAGAGGTAGTTACAGACACCGAAATGGAACAACAAACAAGCAATAAAGAGGATGCCCAAGGGGACCAACCAGATAAAGAGGAAGCCAGAAGAGAACCAGATTGGCAAGAAATGATGAGGCTAATGATGGAGAAAATGGATAGCATTAATGAACAGAATAAACAAACTAATGAAAATTTTAGGAAACAAAATGAGGACACTAATGAGAGTTTAAGACAAACTAATGAAAAAATAGACAGTATAAATGAAAATTCAGGAAAACTAGAAAACAAAATAGACAGTATAAATGAAAATTAAGGAAAACTAGAAAACAAAATAGACAGTATAAATGAAAATTCAGGAAGGCTAGAAAACAAAATAGACTGTATCAATGAAAACTCAAAGAAACAAAACGAAATTTTGAGTGAGAACTTAATCAAACTAATGAATGAGAAGTTTGACAAAAATAAAGAGGAAGCGGATGAGAATAACCGGCTGATAAATGAAAGTTTAAACCAAATTAATGAAAGATTTGACAGGAACGATGAGAGCTTAAAGCAGATTCTGGAAAATACCAACCAAATAGACGAGAAAATTGAAAACCGTAATAAGGAGTTGCGGCAAATCCTCAATGAACAAAACCAAGCATTGAGGGAAGTCATCAATGAAAGTATTGCAATTGTCGATGAAACACTGAGCAAAAGAGTTGATAATTATGAAAAGGAAGTAAGACAGTAAATAACTGAAACTAAGGTGGGTCTAGAAAGGACGGATGAAACCATCATACAACTCAGAGTGGAAGTAGAGGCCAAAATAATCCAAATAGAAAACAATAACAAACTTAGAATAACGGAGGTACAAGCTAAAACCCAAGAAAAATTAAACGAAGTACGAATTAACATAACTGGAAGAATAGAACGGGTTCACAATGAAATGAAGACAATGAAAATCAGACAAACGCGTAAAAGGAAATTAATAAATACACGGGAAGGATCGGAGATGATTAAAAGGGGATTAGTTCAGCTACATAATATACCAATTATGGAACCAGAAGAAGTAAGGCAAGTTAGAAACTTTAAACGAACCACACTTGAATTCCCAGATAGATTAGAAGGACCGAAAAGGCCAAAACTAACCGAGGAGCATGGAGGACTTCTGGAGATTAAGTATGAACCATTCGAAAGATTAAGAAACGGTGCAGAAGAATCAGCTCGAAAAACGATGGTAGACTTCAGCATGAATGAAAGTTTTATAACAACAAAATGGCGGAACTACATGATAGTGAGATATGTCACAAGGACAGAAATAACTCTATACACTAGAGAGATCCGAACAACCAGTATAGAGGAAATAATGGACCATGGTTAACCTAAATAATAACAAACCAGAAAAAAGGGGACTGAATTTTTGAAAACCGACCAAGCAACCCATTGGAAAGAAAACCCCAAAATTCAAAAGTACGTAAGGATAACTTACTCAATATTTATTCAGAAACAATATGTTTTAATAAAAAGTATGTAAGTACAACTTACTTAAGATATTTCGAAACCATTTGATTTAACAAAAAATAAGAACAGATTATTAAATAATATCTATAAAGAATTGATTTAAAATGAAATAATAGGAAAAATAATATTTTATGGTAACAAACAGAAGAATAAATAAATAAATAAGAACAATTGATGGTAATGTGCTCAGTTAAGAAAGTCAAATAAGAAGAATAACGATTAATTTAATGACTACAGTGAACCTGAAGGAGGATAATAATTAATACAACAATAATTTAGAATCTCTCGGAATTGAAGATGATATAAGAAGAAATGATACAGAGAAAATATGTCACAAGAAGGAAAGTCAAAAGGATTTTAAAATAATGCCTATCAATAATGTTATATGCTATTAGTTAATGATAAAGAAGAAGGAATCAAGAAGAAGAAGAAATATATAAATAAATGCAAACAGCTACAGTATGAAGAATCCCAAAGGTGTTTAGTATTAGTCGCTAATTGACTACTTATAATCTTTTTATTTTAATGTATTGACCGTAGAAATGTTCCGGCAATAATTTTCATGAGCAGGGATGATGTTCCCCTGGTCTCAGAAGGTGTAAGGATGGACAGCGGAGTTATGGACCCAGGTTTTATATTATTGTAGAATAGGTATTGTATTTTGATGGGGGAGTAATTTACAGGTAAAGAAGGCGATTAACTATCAGGTGAAACAAGCTAACCTATAAGTGTGGGCCAATTACGAATAACAGCGCTTGCAGTAGACAGCTGATAGAACGTGGGATTGACGAACTAGCGTGTTTCCTTCGCAACTTTTGAATTAATTTAAATAATACGGACTGAATAGGGTTGGCGAGAATTATCAAATAATTAACTAAAATACACGTAATATGGAATTATCATCGAGTAAACATTTAGTAATTGATTAACACAGTGCTATGGTCTACATAAAAGTTGCAATACCGATATAATAAATAAAGTTTTTCTATTAATATTGAGTTGCAGGAGGTCACCTATAAGACTACATAATAAACATTTTCCTTAATAACAGATTGGTTAATTCCATGGGGCTGTATTAACGATAAACCAGTAGCCGTATTATACTCAAATAAAGTAATAATTTGTCTTTACATTACAAATTGACAAGCCCAACAGTGAGGCTTTTAAACATCCTCAATCATAATTTATAACGTAATCTTTTAGATTACGAATTGGCGCATACCAACGTGAAGCTTGATTAAACCCCAGTAAACTGAATAAACATAAGTAATATTTCAGATTACAATATATATATATATATATATATTGTAGGGCGACAGAAAATCCACTACTTATTAAGTCATATAAAATCATAAAAATTAATTACACCACATATGTTAAAATAATATTGAATGAGATTTAATAAAATCAAAGGAATGAACCACGATAAAATAAAAATCCTCATTACATTATATAAAAACCACTGTTTAAATATCAAAGAAAGTATTGAAAGCAACTCATATTATAAGATCAGTAATTTACCCAGGAAGCTAGGAGCAGTAAACAAATTAAATAACACCATATCAAGAAGAAAGAGAATCAGTTTAAGAGTGGTGAACACCAAAATACCCCAAAGACAAGAAGAAGGAAGAATAAAATTTGTGATCAAGAAGAAAACAATACCCTGAAACCTTTAGAGAAAAGCAAGGTCCGTATCAGTAAATAACTTCGATGCTCCAAACTAAACATCAGTCGAGATAACACAAAGTACCTTGGTTTACCCAAGAATGAAGAAGGAAGACAAGAAGACCAGAAGAAGGAAGACTAGAAGAAGGACAAGAATGAAGACCAGAAGAAGGACAAGAATGAAGACAAGAAAGAAGACTAGAAGAAGGACAAGAATGAAGACAAGAAAGAAGATAAGAAGAAAGACAAGAAAGAAGACAGGAGGAGAGGAAGAAATAGTATGAAGGAAACACCGTTGTAAAACCTATTATTATTATTAACTACCATCAACCCCAAACCCACCAAAACAATTAAAAAGAAAGTATAACATACCCAAAATCCTATAAAAATGTAATTATTTAGAAACCTAAAGTGTTGTATAGTATTATAAGAAGTGAACCTACTAAAGCGATTGTGTGATAAAGAAAATAAAGAAGTCTTAACAGTCCATGATTACTAAAGGTCTGGTCTGAGATAGTGAGACTCAAAATATCAGAACCACCAGTGAAAGTGAATTTGTGTAAGTGTTTTTTGGAAATGCAATAAACTTAAAGTTAGTGATACTATGACTTATCAATATGCTATATAACAACTTTAATATCCAATAATAAACAGCATCATAAAATGGAAGATTTCCAGTATTTTATTATTTTAATGTAACTCTTTATTTACAAGACATTTGTAAAAAATGCTAATAACTAGAGTATGGGTGGTCATGTTTACTGATGAAGGGGGTCATAAATAATAATGGTTTATTCTTCGTATTGTTTAAATTAGCAGCCATCCTTACTTTTCTTTTATAGAATTGCTAAACTGCTATAATTGTTTTTATTATTTAGACAAAGCTTTTCGTCATTACTGACATCTTCAGGTCTTAAACAACAACTATAATTTAAACAATCGTTGTTTAAGACCTGAAGATGTCAGTAATGACGAAAAGCTTTGTCTAAATAATAAAAACAATTATAGCAGTTTAGCAATTCTATAAAAGAAAAATAATGGTTTAGACCAGAAAGGACTGGCATTAATTTAGTATTTATAGGTTTAAAATGTTTAAATAGACTGTTTGTTCACAGCCATAAAATCAATGTGTTTGTAAGAGTTATTAGAAAATAAGATTTATATTATGTGTTTAAAATGAATAATGTTTGCTAAATAACAGCATACATACCATTAATAATGTTTCAGTAGGTATGCTGTGTTAATTCAAAAGGAGTTAAATGTATATGTTCAAACCATGTCAGCAATAAGTTCAATTGTACAGATGGCTAAATAATGTTCATAATTATTTTTTTTATAACAGTAGTGTTAATTAAATACTACACCTCACAATAAGTTATAAACCATTTTATTTTCATGTAATAATAACTATGTAAAGTCAGAGGAGTGGTGGGATTAAATTTATTTGAGAAAGACAGAAATGTAAAATTCTAAACTCTAGGCCATTTGGTGAATTCACAGAAACCATATAAACCAGTATAATTCACTTATAAATCCGGTAAACTAGCAAGATTTAGATAAGGTAATTTTGCTGTGATTTTTTAACCCGACGATTTTCTCAATAACCTCGCCAGATCTAGTAGCGGCCATCTTTGAATTTACTAAGCCTGCCTACCTCATCCAGTGGTGACGTCAGTCTGCATATGGTTTGACTTCAACTTACTTAAACATTATATATCAGAATTATTTAAATACTGTTAAATAATAATTATTGAATTTATTTTAGTTGTTAATGTTATACTTTCTCGTTACCCTTCTCTGACTATTAATTTAATCGCTCAAAGAACCTGTCCTTTTTATAATATTTATAATAATTTTTCTACTGTATGCACAATCGATAATTCCCTGAGACGGAGTCGATAATTGTTCTCAATCGATAAAAAATCGATTATTTATTAAATTGTTTAATAAATCCATTTATTTCAATTGTATTTGTCTGTTATTATTTCACAGGCTAATTTAAGGTTATTTATTAAGGCAAGGAGACTTCAAGAAGAAGAAAATTTTTTTTTCAGTGTGATATTGAACCAGCAAGAAAAATCATCAATCGATTGCTGACTGGAGTTAATCTAGTTAACTCCAGACTGGGTTCAGATCTTCCAGAAGTGCTCAATAGTTAATAAATACCTTCCTGATTCTTAAAATTTTTACAGAACATTTAAAACAGTATTATTCCTTAATTACTGACCTTGATTAAACATAAACAAATTTTTTTTATTGAAAACATTATTTTTTTTATAAAATTTTTCATCTACTATTTTATTTTTGTAAAGACCGGCATACAGGGTCTTCTTACAAAGTGGCGCTCGCAACAGTGGAGCTTAAAAGAGTTACTACACTACCACAGCGGAGCGAAACCTTACTAGAGTGGAGGTTTATTTGAACAAACCTCTAATCTCTTATATTTTTGTAACGGACTGTTACAAATTGGCTAGCCCAAACAGTGGGGATTAATTAAAAAGGAAGAAGCCAAGAAACCATTTGTAACACGTCTGGTTACAATATATATATATATATATATATATATATATATATATATATATATATTGTAACGTAACGAGATCCCCCTCTATATAATTTTTGATATAATTTATAAATTTAATTATCAATTGTTGTTTAATGGATTCTCGTGTATTACATGCAGTAATTATCTTTTATGATAATTGACAAATATGATTTATTTAATTATAGTGTGATAATTTATTATGGATAAATTATTAATTTGCTGGTTTGTCAATGAATGTAATGGTAGCGTCGAACTTGAAGTCGAACTCCTCTTCGGTAGAAAAATGTCGACAGTGTAAGTAAAGTCAAGTGTTGTCTGGACAAATAAATTAATATAAAGAACACTTTTCACGTACCTGGTTGTCATACTCGATGTTCAGACGTTCACCGCCACTGAATAAACTGTCAAGGTTATTTTGACCAGTTTAAATTTTATAAGCAAGGTTTTATAGCACCTTGAAGGTTATGTGGGCGCCATATGGGTATTCTTCGATAAAAGTTCCCATAAAAAACAAATTTCTAAATTTAAAATTGTGTGTTTTCACTTTTTCTGTTGTTTAAATGTTTATGGCATTTAAAATAATTCAATGGTGTACTGAAAAAATTTATGTTTCAAATGTACCTCAGTGTATGCTATACTGAGAATTGTTTATCTAAACTGAAATAATTGGAAACAAAGGTTATGCTGTATAACATAATGGGTTTATTATACCCTCTAAAATCAAATTGAATAAAAATACATTTACAATAATACAATTCGGATTTCAAAGTATCCGTCCACTGACTGGTCTAGCTCAGTTAAGAACAATATAAAAACTCTTATTTTTATTAACAAAATTTTAATCTTATTTAACTAGGTACCTCAAAGTGAGTTCTTGAAAATACAAAATATAACGAAATTTATTACTTTTAATAGATATTACTATGATAGTAATTCATTTTTGGCCTCTTTAAAAAAACTTGCAATTATATATTAGGTTAACGAAAATTTCGTCAGCTAAGATTCTAATTAATACTGGAATAACTAATTCTAACACATATATTCTTACATCGGATTATTAAATCCTCTATATAAATGAATACAGTGTGCGCTATGAAGAGTTTGATTGTTTTTGCGTCAGTACAAAAGTGTTGATAGCTACGATCAATGGAATATACAGAACAATGAAATTGGTCACTGTACTACCTTGATTTTAATCTTATAGATTAAAAATAAACCTTTAACGATCGGATTATATTGATCGCTAATCCACTGCACTTTAATCGCTCTTGGAAAGAGAAATAACCCTCTTCTTACAGATAGTGGGTTGTTAACTTTACAGGTTAAGTTCAATTTGCTCGTTCCGAACACACGAACTGTTTAAAAAGATTCACTATTAACTTTCGATGCACTTATATATGATGAATCGACCTTCCAATAGTTATTTTAATGAAATTGAAAGTATTTACTACTACTGTGTTGTAGTAGATTATTAAAATATAAGACAACGCCGAGCCGCGACTTGTTAGCTCGAGATGAAGGAAGCGAATGTCAATTTCTTAGCGTCTCTCTGATTATATACCCCTCTGCTTGATCGCTCTTAGGTACAATTGTCGCTAAGTAAACTCTTTTGTGATTGGTAAAAAATTCCGTTACAGTGACGTAATGTTTCTTTTAGACACCACCGGCGCGTCTCGTACCCAAATTGTCGTTATTGTTGGTTTTCACCGGCAATTTCTTAAATCTGGTTAAAAAATGATGCTAACACTCACTATTAACTTATTACAATTCCAATCTCTAAGTTATTATTATCAAATTAAAGCTTAGTCTCTGCTCTTTATTTTGATGTGGCATAATGCCGGTTTGAACCTAGCTTTCACTGACAATACATAAAAATGTGTTTTGAAACATGGTTTCTTATTGTCGTCTGCTAATAATGCAAATTGCGACTATTTCCCTATCTTTTACAAGATATTGCAAGATATTACTAGATATTTTTTGATTATTTATCGCTGTGTTCTCTTTTGAACATTATTACATGAATAAAAATACATACATTATTACAATTAAAAGCTGTTTACAGCTGAACAATATTAAATCTTATTATAATTATGATAATACATTACTCTGACAATTTCTTACTCTCTAAATACATTTTTACTTGGCCTACTCATTTTAAAGGCATACAATATTAATTGAGTGGTGGTATTTCACACCTCATTCGTTATATTTACTATTCTGTAAATTCAATGTTCATTAGGGGTCCTGTTTCCCAATTAATTTACTGACATAAACTCATTTATGCAGGGTCTAGATACAGTTATAGTACCAGGTTTATTCCCTGTTTACTCTTATTTCTAATTACATTTGATTTAATTTATTAGAAAGTTGCTTATACGCATAAGGCTTCCGTTTATAATATCCTTACTCTATATTGTTACATCTTTGTTGGTAAAGCTAGCTTTTTATAGCTTTGTGGCTACAGCTAGTATAGTAATAGTCTTTGTTGTTTATACATCATTGTTCTTCTATTTTCAGCCAAAATGCTGTTATTGTTATTACTTTATTAAAGTCATTGAGTATTCAGTTTCTATTTACATGACTCTACACATTAATGTCATGAACTGGTTCGCTTGACAGCTTATTTGTGAATTTTGCATCTCCATTAGTCATAGTCAGTCATAGTTAGTCATATAAGTTGTAGTGTCACGCAGTATATTCATCACTGCTTCTTGGGATCCCTCCTCTTCTTTCTTCTATGCTGGTCCCTTCTCTTCTTTGTTACATTCATTACAATGATTCACTTTATAACTTTAGTGTCATATTTTACCCTTCTGGTGTGTGTTTTGGTTATGTAACATTTTGTGGTGTTATAATATATATATATTCAATCACTTTCTGCTACAGTCCGTTTCTTGATGTATATAATACATTTAATATTTATAATGAATTTACCTCAAGATATTGTTTTCCTTATTAGGAACATGTTTCGGGTACCATCTTGTACCAATCCTCAGCCTTCCGGTTTTTGCATCTGGTGAAGTACATATGTGTTGGTTGACTATTACTATTGTGGCTTCCTGTTGGCTTCTGGTATTTCAAATTGGTTTTATTGTGTGTGACTGTGGTGTATGTGTTAGTTTTTTGTGTATTTTCGATATTGAGTGCTTTGAACATTGTGTCATGTTTTGTATTGATTTGTATTTGTTCAGGCATTAGTTTGTTTTGTGTTTTATGTTTGTATATTTGTAAATTTTCCCAAATGTTCATTATGGTGCCTTTGTGTGGTATATGTTTTATTAGTGTCACATTGGTTATGTCTGGGAATTCATGTCCTGTGTTTACTGCATGTGTGGCTAAATTGGATTTATATATTTCTGGTTTTTTGTATGCGTTTAGGTGTTCAAAATAACGTGTTTTCAGCTGTTTTTTTTGTTTGTCCTATGTAACATTTGTTGCAATCTTGGCATTCAATTTTGTATATACCGTTAGTTGTTGTATTATCTATGAAGAGAACATACTGAAACAAATCAATAACATACATCCTAAAACACAATTCACAGAAGAAAAAGAAAAACATAACAAAATCAACTATTTAGACATAACCATCACAAGAAACAACAACCACATACAATATGCAATATACAGAAAACCAACTTCTACCAACATCATTATACCTAACCATTCTGACCACCCACCACAACATAAAATGGCAGCATTATATTCGCTATTTAACAGAATGTACAAAATTCCCCTAACTAAACAAGAAACTGACAAAGAAAGAAATATAATATACCAAATTGGTTATGAAAATGGATACAATAAAAATGCTGTAAACAAAATAGAAAATAAAATCAAATATAAAATAAAAACTGAACAATTAAGAATTAATCAAAATGAACAACACATAAATAATAACAACAACAAAAAATTCACATACATAAATAACAAAATGACAAAGCTAACAAAACTATTTAAAAATGCAGATATAAAAATAGCATACAAAATTAATAAAAATAATTTACAAAAACTAAATAGCCTACACAACAAAGCTAATGCATATTAACTTACTCAAAATTGATTTTCTATTAATTCACCAAATATAAGAAAAAACCAAATTGGTTAAAACAGAAGAAACAACAAAAATTGAAAAAAAAAGATTAATTAAAGTGTAAAAAAATAGAAGTGAAGAAAAATAGAAGTGTGGTAGAAATCTGTGGCCAGAAAAATGTTAAGAGTCTTATTATTAATGTATACAATACTGTAAAACATGTTAAGAAAAAAATCAATAATATATCTATTCTAAAATTTAACTATTTTTATCTTATGACGTTAAAATTGACTATAAAGCAATTTTACGGGGATAAAGTCATGTCTTATTGATATTAAATAAAATGTAGCTATAGAAACTATACTAAGAATGTACCGTTATGTGTACCGTTATGAAATAGAGGTGGGGGTTTTGTCAAAGAAACGCAGCCTTGAGTTGGCCACCGTCAGACGGCTGGAAAGTCTGAAAAAGTCACGTAGCAAACACCTATCATAAAATTATATTGTGTTAAAACCTAAAAAAAAATAAATGAAAGTTTGTGAAAGTTGAGTGTCTTTCAACAATAGGACCGTTATGTGTGAGGGAGAGGGTTGAGAGAGAGAAATCATGTAACGCATCTTTTCCCACTATTTTTGAACGCGGAGTTGTTGGACGAATAAAAAAATGCATCATCTTTTTTGCAGGAGAATTGTCGGGATCGGGTGGGTAGAATTGAATTTCGCGGCACATGTAGCCAATCGGGAAATGTTCTGTAAAGATTAGGTGAGGGTAGTTCTTAGTTGAGTACAAAAAAAACGTATTTGGAAAAAGGGGCAGTCTGCAGAGAATTCATTAGACTCGCAAATAGTGTTGTTAAAAAATAATTATTAGTGAACATCTTATTCAGTATATGGTAAAGTTACAATACGGGTGAAACTAATAACTATATTGAATCGTCTAAATAATAATAATAATGAAAGTAAATCAGTAGAGAAGTCAGATGTAATTAACGGTATTCGAGTAAAATCATAAGTCTTTATCGAATATACAAAAAATCGTCTGAATCTAAACCAAATTTCGAAGTGTGTGCATATGGTGGGCAAAGTAAATGCCACAGCGGAAGTTGTCACGTATCAATTAAGCTGACAATTGCTGCATATTGTCCTGTGTTGAAGGCACTTAGCGTCAATAACTCATATATTATGTGCTCAGTAAATAGTGTGTAATACAGCACATTCACATTTTCTCTAGATCTTAAAAGTGAATGGTATCTAGTGTATGTGAATATTGTGTATAAGTGAAATGGTAATCAACGAGTGAAATACACGTCTACGGCTCAGCAGCGGACCTCAGGACTTCAAGTACGGGCAACTTTTAAAGGAATTTGACACAGCGCTTCGCAGATTTGTGGAATTCAATGAACATGTAAAAATTTTAATGAACACTCATGTAATATTGTAATCTAGAGTCAATTCTTGAAATTTTACTATTAGTGACTCAATCAGTTTCAAAGAACCCACAATCAAAAGAAATTTATCATAAAATTTACATGTTGATATTACTAAATCAATCAAGATTATTAAATGTAATATTTAAATGCAAAAGTTATTAAACATACAAGTTATAACATTTAATATTGTGTTTATTTATTACTGGCGCCCTGGGATAAACTATAAGAGTCGCAGCCCAAAGCAAGAGTTAAGTAAACAGTTATTTATTAGTAAAATTATACCTAACATATCTATTACAAGATAGGTGTAATAATTAAAACTTCAATAATTATTAATATTAGTTTAGTAGTGATTCCATTCAATGCTTGATTAGATTTTTATAAATTAACCCTTGCTTTGAACGGCTCAAGGTGTAGTAAGGTTCACCAAAAAAGAGCTGAAGGTGGTAAACTAATATTAAACTTAATGTAACTTTAATAATAACTAAAAATGAATTAGAGCAAAATAACATTAAATTCAAAGGTGAACATTAAATTCAAAGCTTCATGCAATTAAAAAAAAAGTAAATAAAAAAAATAAAAACAGCAGTAAATACAACCCACCCATAAAACAGCTACAAACTTGAACCCATCTTTACAAAACATAAAATTAAGTTACAAAATAATGAGAATATACATCATGTTAAAAACAAATATGTAACGAAACACAATATTGTGGTGTATGTGTGCATGTGTGCAAATACAGTGTGTTTTGTGAAGAAATGGGAATACTATCAGGACATGCCATATAAGTGAAAATAAAAAAAATGTATGTAGACATAGGACTGAGAAACTTCTCATTTTCTAGTTATGGCCTCCATAAGATTTAGCCCAAAATTTAACATATAAATTCAACTTGTAAAACAAATTTTGTAAATGTGAATTATAAAAACAAAATTCATGATTTTAGATTTTAAATCAGAATATTCAGATAAAACTGTCAAAAATGTATAATTAATTGATTTTTTAACAAAATCAATTTTTGTTTTTAAAGCCAATATTAATTTTTTTTGTTTAACTTTGAATAACTGTAAAGATTCCCTCAAAATATATCTTTATTTCACCAAATAATTCTAATAAGTTAATTCAGCTACTTTGAGTCAACAAACAAACTGAATGAAACAAGCACGTCACTAGAGTGGTTCAGTTTGTACTCGTAACAAATAAAAATGTAACAAATCATATTATGTATCATCTACACAATGCTGATGTCATTTATCCACTTAGATATCACCACAAATTGTGAAACAAAATTATTAAATTGTAGGAACTAGAATGTCATAAGCAGCAGGGGCTTCAGTATTTCATAGATGGATGGGCTGAAGGTGGGCCAATCTGAGATCTGCGTGCCCCATTCTGTCAGATTTTTTATTGTGAATAATAAACCGTAAATAGAATTAAAAGCTATACAATATATTTTTGTAAGAATTGGTGGCATCCATATTATAAAACTACTCATATTATATTACTTACAGTATGTTTACTCCTGTCTATTTCTTTCAAGCATTTAATGTTCATAGTCTTACTCTTTAAAGTGAGGAGTGAAAAATAATATGGTAGTGAAAGACAAAATATTTAATACATCAAAACATGCACTGTTTACTCACATGTTCAACAGAATCTGTTTGATTAAAACAGGTTAATTCACCATTTTTATAGCTTAGAGCAATATATCAACTACACTTGTCAGGTCAACTCTTGGTCAGATCCGATGAGAACAGAACTGTTTCCACACATAGTGTTCTTCAAATATTTTCCAAATCTTTTAAGGTACAAAAATGTCTTCTAGCAGAATTCAGTTGTTAAAGAAATAAATAATCATGGCTTTTTTATGACATCTTCTACATTTCACTTAATGCTAATTTGTACCTTTTTGGTGGCTCAAAAATAATTTTGTTATTACTGAGTGAATTATGTTGAAACTTAACCACTTTATGCAATAAAGAACAGTTTTTAAATCTGATATAAAGAATGTGTAAAGTTTTATTAGACTTTATACTTTATTAGACGCCTTTATACCTTTATATTAGACTGTCTAGTGATGATAACAGACTCTTACTGACATGTTGATACCGACCAAGTTAAAGTGTACATGTCTTTCTGACATTTTGTCTTAGCTATATAAAATATTTTAACTAAACAGAATCTTCAGTGCCTGATGTCCTGTGGACAAATATATAGTGGGTTTGAGCTGTAAGTGGGATTATAATATGATACACAATAATCAGAAGACGTAACTTCTCCAGTGTCTTACATTAACCAAGTAACTCTCTCATGCTTCAGAGAAATTGCCAAAATATAGTTCTAGCTTTAAATTGTTTTATCTTTGTCTCTTATGCTAGTGAGGACAGGTGCAACAGAAGGATATTTCTGCCTTCTTTGTTAGAGGTTACTTGAATTCATTGAAAGGGTGATACAGGTAGGATATTGATCTAAGCAACGGAAAATAGAGGAGACATCTCTCATAGACATGCTCAAATATTTATGAATTTTTATATATTTAAAATGTTGAGTAATTAATTGTATTGAGACATGGTAAGAATTAACTTAATTTATATTACACTGAAGATCATAAAGCATACTATAATTTATTAAATTTTAAAGTCAATTTTAGACATACTTTTATTTAAAATTGTTGTTATATGAAAGGAGACGTTTATTTAACTGATGTAATAACATGTAAAGACTTTCATAATCATAATTTTAAAACTTCGTGTTACATGTTTGGTGTTATTTTAAAAACAGTACAGTAGTAATTTAAATTGTAATGTTCTGTGACAGTAAAAATCCATTTTACTAGTAAGTTCTATTAGCTGGAGTACTCACTCACTATGAACCATGAGCTGTAGAACTTTTTCATTATAATAAACGACATTTATTTATTGTTGTACAAATCTCAATATTAAATAACTTTTTATAACAATTTTAAAGTAGGCAGTCGTACAGTATAAGTACGTAAGTCAAAAAGTAAAGGCAAATTTTTAAAAAGGAACTTTTTATTGTGAAAACAAGATGACAAGTAACATCATTTCTCTACATAATCTCCCTCAACTTCTATGCACTTGGTCCATCTCTTGACAAGCTTCGTAATTCCGTCCTGGAAGAAGATTTGTGGCATCCTGCACAACCACTCGCGCACCGCCTCCACACCTCGTCATCTGACGAAAACTTGGATTCACGCAGGTGCTCCTTCATCGGACCAAAAAGGTGAAAATCACTTGGAGCTAGGTCAGGACTGTACGGCGGACGCTCCAGCAGCTCAAAACCAAGATCTTGAATGCACTGGATCGTTTTCCCCGCAGTATGAGGACGGGCATTGTCCTGAAGCAAAAGCACACCTTTTGAAAGTTTTCCTCGCCTCTTTGTTTTGATTGTGGGTTTCAGATCTCGCAGTAGCTCACAGTAGCTGTCACTATTCACTGTTTGACCTTTAGGAGTGTAATGAATTAGAAATGGACCTTTCATATCCCAAAACACTGTCATCATCAACTTTCCTGCAGAAAGTTTTGTGTCTTTGAACGTTTTGCTGTAGGCGAGGATGGATGTTTCCACACCATACTCTGCCGCTTACTCTGTGGTTCGAAGTGATGGACCCACGTCTCATCAACGGTTACTATGCGACTGAGAAACTCTTCTCCTTCCTCTTCTAAACGCCTTAAATGTGATTTAGAAATTTCCAAACGTTTCTGTTTGTGCTGGTCTGTCAGTCGATGTGGTACCCAACGAGCACACGCTTTGCGATAATTTAGTGATTCGTGGATGATTGCAACTGCTGAACCGTGGCTAATGTTCTACGCATGCGCAATATCATCAATTTTGATATGATCATCATGAATCATTCGCTCAACTGTCTCGATGTTCTTGTCCGTCTTCGAAGTGGATGGCCTACCTGAACGCTCTTCATCGCACGACCATTTTTAAAGCGATTTATCGACTCATAAATTTTGCGTTCACTAAGACAGCTCTCACCGTACTGCTGCTGCATTCTGCGAATAATCTCCGCAGGTTTAGTCCCTTCAGAGTGCAGAAAACGTACCACTCCCCTCATTTCTTCCTTGGTGCACACGGACAACAGGGTACTCATAATAAAATGCCCTGAAATCACTACGAATGGAGCTGAGCACTGAAACAACGCAGCTAAAGAACAAAAAATTTGAGGTTATGATATGTCATTGTTCAGTCAGTGCTGCCATCCATTGGAGCAGGGAAAATAAAATTTGCCTTTACTTTTTGACTTACCCTGTACTAAAAATGTCAAACTACTCCAATGGTTTTTTAGCTAAATGCCTAAGTGACAAATAATTTACTACAAGATAAAATTACCAAAGGATGCGGAAAAATTTGAACTACGGGAGTTCAGAGGCAAACGCGCATGCGCGACTCACACCACCGAGCAGTTGTCATAATCAGAAGTCTGTCATTTGGCTGTACATTTCCCTAATGTGAATGTCGTGAGCGTCGATTTGCATTACAAGTGTAGGCTAATATTTATGCATATTTGTGTTACGGTGTTTGTCATTTGAATTTACGTTTATTAACTATAAGTATTGTGAGCGTCGATTAGCGTTAGGCCTACAATTAATATTTGTGCGTGTATTTCGTGACTAAATTTGTAGTCCCGATAGAAGTATTTAAACTCGAACTTTTTATACAGTGTACTTTCTAGACTTCTAACACCACACTCGACATATAAAATTTTGAACAGCGTAGAGCGTGACAATACAAGAGTTAAATAACAGTTTATAATCAACTCCTAAGTTTAAGTTCAGTAACTCCAGAAATAGAAATTAACAAGTAAGAATGAAAAGTCTGCAATTCGCAGTCAAGCGCGCCAAATGGACGAGTTATTGAATTTTTTGATGAAGAAAAAAACAGTAGGTGTTAAAAGTACCCAATAAACAACGCAACAAAGAAGCAAGCAGAAGCCACAACAGGAAAGTCAGAGACCACAATTTCTGAGATACGGAAAGAGGTAGAAGTGTCAAAATCAACTGGTACAAAATACTGAGTACTTCTGGAAAGCCACGGCAGGAGAGTACAAGGAAAATTGTTTTAAATGATTTTGTCTCTGACAGAAATAACTTACCTGATACACAACAATAACGCCCTACCGTTAAACAATATACCGTTATTGCTTTGTAAGATTAACCACTATGTTAACCTGTCCTTAGTAAAACAAATTATTTCCAACTACTATCTATCTGACCGTTCTTATTCCAATTATGAATATTATTATTTCTAACACATTTAAACGTTTTTTATAAGTAAATTTATTTTAAATGTTTTACCCCCATACGATACCACAGTAAATATTCTTACGTAATCGGAAAAAGTGTTTGCACCATTACAAAACATTCTACGTGTTTCTCGGCTATTCCAGTGGAATCCGGGTGTAAAAGGACAATTACGTGACACTTGTCACGCCTCCGAGGAGACTAATCCAGATTTTACCAGCCCGCGCGCGCTGTGTGCAAGGCCGCAGTCAATTACGCTCTGGTGTTTTCTACTAGCGTTCTTGACGTCTAGTATGGAATATTCTGGTACTTCGGCGGGGTATAAATACAAGTACTCAGCGATGCTCAGTTTCAGTTTTGAGTTGCGATTTATTTCAGTGCGGTTCGAGTTACTGTGGCGAAGTGTTATGTGTTTTATAACTGTGCGGGACAATTGTAATACAACTGTGTTTGATATTAGTTGACATTATTATTGCTTGTGAGCAATGCTTATTTGATTTGTTGTAAGAGACTATCTTATTGATTACAAACTGTTTAATTGTGATAATTAAAGCTGATGATTAGTGACATAATTGGTGTCTTGTATTTTGTTTCCCACTGTACCATACGACGATCAGTAGACCATCGTAACAATATTATTATATCCAAACTCTGAATTTGAATTTGTTAACAATATCAAGCGTTACACAACACAACGCCCGGATGTAATGCTCAAAATGTTTATATCTTGAGAAGAACATAATATCAAGTTAGAAACTTGCTGTCTGAATTACTTCTTTTCTTCACATAAAAATTAAATTTACTCGTTTCTCATAATTTCATTCGTTTACACTAGATACCTACTTGTAATTACAAAAATTTTCTGTACCAGTACCAGCTAACTTTTCATGTTGTAATTCGAAAAAATCGTGATCAATAGTAACATAACTTTTTACACGTACAAAGTGTACAGAAAAATATAAATATTGTGTCATCTTACTGGCATATTAAGCTACAAATTGAAGTAAAAATAATCCACTTAGGTTGATGGACAACGGAAACACGACTAGTTATGTTTTACAGCGGTTTTACAGTCCAACACATTATTGAAATTGTGCAGATTATTCCTTCCATATTTCTTACAGTTTTGTTTAAGATGCTGTTCCGACTGCGAGGCCGCGAATAACAGGTATTTCAAGTTTTCAGTCACTGTTATATCCGTTCCACATAAATATCGTTCCAAAATACCTGTTATAGGTATATCGGCCCACCTCTAGTAACACGGAGAGCGTCACGAATAAGAAAAGGAATCCAGGAAGGGTACAGCAAGGAGAGCTACGAATGATGATATTGATGTTCCGAATTTTAATTGCGATGCAAAATATAAACGTACACATACTAGATCAAGAGGAGTTGCTATTTACCACAACGCTGATGATAATGTTAATATAATTACCTCTAACATGGAAATAACATTGCAAGGACCGACTGCTGCTAGCACAGCAGTACCAAAATGTTGATGATGTCTGCGTTGCTTGCAGCAAGACTCTAAACGGACAAGTTATTATTATTGCTGCAATTTATGGTTCACCAAATCAAAGTGTCAATAACATTATTGATTTCTTACACTTTCATTTGCTACCTTACACTGACATTGGTGCCACTGCACTTAAAAAAAATTATAACAAATTACCGTTAATTCTCAGTGGAGAGTTCAACGTTAATTTTGCTAACGAAACATCTGAACCTTTAATAAAATTTCAACGAGGTACGTTACATTTGAACATGCGTAATGATCCGTCTATTCCAACAACAAAAGGTGGTACGACTATAGATGCAGTATTTTCGCGATTTATTGATAAAATTGATTCTAAAACATTCGTTTCTTATTTTATTTATCATAAGCCAATCGTTTCATTTGCAGATTTTAAACAGAAACAATCACAGGTCGTTGTTACTAGTCTAGCCTACGCCAGTAGATAATTAATATTTTAATTTAAAAATATAATCTATACCATAATTGTACTTTTGGTCAATGCATTAATAACGTAGCGACATTAACCATTTCTTCTTTTTGTACCTAAAATAATACCTTTCATACATATTTTGTAATTTACTGACATTGCAATAATTTTATATTTATATTCTACATACTTACTATTTTCCGATTATTTATACTTAATCTTAATATTGTAACACTTGTAAATAAAAAATATATCTACATTTATACATGTACTTTAAGTTTAATTTATTTATAACTCATCGACATATTCTGCAGAGAAGTTCCACTTCTGTGAGCAGTCCTGCGATAGCCATATTTTGAATTTTTTTGTAAATCTACATAACTGACAACAATGTGTAAAGTTTTTTACAGACACAGCTTACAAACTTTTTGAAGGTGATCCAAAATTAAATTCTTTCTAATTTGATACCCCACATGGATTTTTACGATTTTATCAAAATTTGTATATCGACTTTTCGGGCCATGGCATCCTAAAATTTTGAAATTCCGAAAACTGAACTTCCTAACACTATACACAAATTTTTGTTAAAATTCTCTTTTAAATGTTAGGAAAACAAGTGGCAAGAAAACTATGGAAACAACTTGGTAAGAAATACTCGTAGTTAAGAACAATAGAGCTAAAAAAAGATGAAAAATGTGCGTACTAGAAATATGGGATATCAGAGGTCTAGATGGAATAGAATGGAAACTTTGTTTATCACTCTGATAAGAAAATTAGACATATAAGGGATAATGGAAACAAAGAGAAAGAAAAGGAGGAAACGTGTTTGCAAAGTGGACATCTACTCATGTTTAGTGGAAATCCAGATAAAGAAAGATGAAAATTAAACAAGAGAAAAGACAGTATCTAAAACAAATATTCTATCCAAGGATGAGAAATCTGATCAAAGTTTATGCATACATGAAAAGAAAATATTCGGTCCGGCCACGAAACGTAGTAGAATTTTTGGAAATAAACCATGAACAGGGCGAGAAGACTAAATAAAAGAAGACGCCCTAAATATAAAGTGTGTTAGCAATTGTAGAAATGTAACAATGGCTAGAGAGGTTTAGATGGATTGCTTATGCCCATTTTGAGCTGTACATTCATAGAGATAATGTTATGACTAGTACAATTCATACTACGTTGTCGTTAAAACAAGGTGTAGTGAATTAATATAGCCTACTCTAAACGTTGATGTTTCTTTAGATACGTTGATTGGCTTGTATGTAATCTTGCTGGTTATCCCATGGTTACGTCAAGTGCATGCAAAAAACACATGAGAATAATTGAGGAAGTCGGTTCGTGTTATATGCTCATGAATATGCTTCAAAACTTCTCTTTCTTGAATCGTTATCTTTGAAAAACGATGTAAATAACTATTTAATTTGCAATATTAATAAGTATATAAGCAATAACGAAATAAAACTACACTTGTAACTCAGAGTCTTGGAAAAGGTTTTAAAACATAATCACGATAAATGATTATACCCTTATAATCATATTTACCACGATGAATTTTAATAACATTGTATTTATCAATATACAAACGTTATAAAAAGTTTAAATAACACTTTTATATAAAAGTGACGTATCTTCTATTCATCAGTTTTTTACAAACGATTTTTTAGAGCGAAAGCTAGCAAAATAATGCAATATGGTAGGAAAGGATTTGTTACTTTCTTTTTTAGATAGGTGACTCTATTTTAGGGAGATGTAATCATATCTGTGGCAATGTTAGGAATATGCAGCTACAAATTTAGTTTAATATTACATTGCAAAAGTGGGGCGTCATTTCTAATTTGACAGGTTATATTTCCTTTGTCTTTACTTTTGTACTTCCTATAGATTAAACTTTTTTATAATGTTGCAAATCCTTTAATTTCCACATTAGCGTTGTGTAGGCCATCACTGTTGCAGTATTGTTTAATATGTCAGCTATGCACTTTACGTAGGTATAATTAATTAGATGGATAGTGACTACGCTTGTAAAGTCAAGCGTTATCTACATGTATACAGAACCCGTATGGATGACCCACAAGGTTGACTTCTACACTCGTAAGCAGCGGTATGACTGTTACTGCCGGAGTGTTATGTTGATGTTGTAAGGGACAAGTGAGGAGTGAGGAGTGAAAATAATATGGTAGTGTAAAGACAAAATATTTAATACCTTAATATTATGTTAGTAAAATACATCAAAACATGCACTGTTTACTCACACGTTCAACAGAATCAGCATTTTTATGGCTCATAGGAATATCATCAACTACACCTGTCAGCTAATAACTTATTGTTCAAAGTTATTAGAACAACGAAACCATCGTTATTTTTTGGAGAGAAACAACATAAAATAGTTTACAATTGAATGCGGGGCTAATTCTCAGTTATCTATTGAAACAACTACAACAGCTAATAAACAGTAATAAAAATAAATAAAAAAATTTGGTCATGCAAAAATGAGGACGTTCAGGAAGGTATAAATATGAATGATAATAATGTACTATAAACTAAATGAGGTTAAATCCCTTGGAACATTATATTGAACAGAGATAACGAAACTAATCCCTCAGTTCGTGGAACAATGCTGAGGCATTCGTTGGCACGGCGAAGTAGGGTCTGTAAATTTCCTTTATGGCAATGATTTATCGAAAATACATTTCAGGAACAAGTGGTCTTTTTATCGGTCACTTTGTGTATCGCATATCCTTTCACACACTTTTTTGGCAGTCATCAGGATGACTCATGACCGTAATAACATTTTGTCAAAACAGTCAACGAATGCTCTGAGTGCATTTCAGGTTGTTCGTTTTCTAAAAATTTCACTAAATTTTATAACCTCAGGTCATAAATAATTGCCGGGTTGTCCGCGACTCTCATTTATAAAACCAACAGGTGTTATATGAGGAAGGTCAGTCAGCTCCTAGCAGTTACTGGAGATTGTGTGCAGGTAAGCTGTAGTCTATTCGTGTGTAAACAAACACAATTTTACCGTGTCACGTTTGTAAATAAAAATAATTGTTCTTAACAATCAATAATACTACTTTGCATATTGAAACGTATTTAGTGTTGAAAGCATTGTATTTCTATGTTGAATTAAGAGAATTTATCAATAATACTTGCAGAATGAGCCCTTGATACGTGTTACGTTTGTCAAACAAAGATTAGTTCTGAAGAAAATATTGTTAATATAAATATATAGTAGCATTCAGGAAAGATGCTAACTGATTACCTAGTCTCCTGATTGATGTTATAGGCCTAGATATGTTCTGATTGATAATCATTAAATTAAAAAAAATATATATTATAAAATATATTATAAAAATTATATATACCTATTAAAATTATTCACGTTTTCTTTAAAATTCTTTTTATTTCATTTTTTTCCATATGAAGTAAAGAGTGAACCGTAAGTCGCTTGAGAACAGTGGTTTTCAAAAAATGTGTTCTTGTCAACGACTTATGGCCCACAGTTGAGCGACTTTTAAAAAAAAGGGAAGTTTTTAATTCATATAGAACAGAAAATTATTTGAACGTGTATGAAGAGAGTATCCGAAAAACAAAGCAATTTGAATCACCAAAGTGATGTCATAAAAATATGAATGCGACGGAGATATTTTCTTTAACTAACTAATACTACATAACTTTTTGGTATATTTTCAGAATGATTGTCTTTAAAGTTTTTGGTTATTAACAAAAAAAAGAAGTTGATATTTAATATTAACAGTAGTTTTAAGAAAAACATAAATAGTGGGCTTTTAGTAATTTTATTAACAAAAAACCAGCTTCACATTAATTAATAGGAAAAGCAATTCCCTATGTATTCAAAAATGTTGATAATATCAGTGATATATCAGTGATAACACAGTATTGTTAACGTAACGGTGTTGACACTTAACATACGTCATGAGGATACAAAACGTATGTAAAAAAATTAATTTCAGGACTGAAGAAGGATCAAAGAAGTGTAAAAGGGAAACGATCAAACGTTATCTGCTGCCAGCTCAACATTTATCCTCAGGATATGTTACTTCACTACGTTAGACAGAATGGAACAAAACAGGCGTGGATAAGTCTCATTAACCTTGCTTCTTATTTCAAATGACGAAAGACAAATTTTGAACACCATTTTTGTTTATAACCGACAATATAAAAATGACATTTACTCATTTACAATACCGGGAGTTTTTTATGGTATTATTTTCAGCCTGTTTCAAGATCCCGTTTTGCTTTTGTTATGATAGTACTGTAATAAAGGAATAGCCTACTTGTTTTGTAGAGAGACGTTTGTGAAAATTTTAGTTAAGTCTTCTATTTTCTCCTTATTTTTTTATATTACAGATTTTCATATCTTCTCTGATATTAATATTTCTAATTATCTAATCAAATTCTTAATGGACTTTTCAAAATTTAAGTTCTTTAACCTTTAAATTTTAGCCAGTTAATTATTTAACATCTATATGTCACTTCCCCGTAATAATTCACTTCCACGCGGGAGGATAAGTCGTTTTAAGTTTTATCGTATTTCAAATTATGCGTTTCGTTATTGTTCCACACATATTAGCAAACCATTTCATTCGTTTCTTTCTTTCCAGGATCAGATGACACGAAGTATTTCCAATAATTACAAAGATTTGCGTATTCTTCCACTATTTATTTACAACAATCGTAGTCTAAAAAGGATCTTTACTCGGAAATTCCGTATGGTTTAGTTCTTTGTTCTCACCTTTTTAGGTAAAAGTTGTCGCAAGTTTTATTAGATGGAATCTCATTTGCCGTTCAGTGTCTGGATATCATTTTGATATCAGCACAAAGGAGCAAATTTAATTCCGATATGTGGTTCATATGCGGTTAGTAAAATGTCTTATTGTTTATATAAAATATTAAATTATGTCGGGGATTAAATGTATGTGCGTGTTACGCGTTTGCCTGTTCAATAGAAGCCTATGACATCCAACACAGTAGAAGTCTCCTTGTACAGCATACCTAATGCTGATGCCTATTGTCTAGTGAATGTTCTACACTCCGTTACGTTTTATAGCCACACTGCTATTGGTACAGTAATGGCAAGCTCTAAGATGGCGTTCACGACAGTTATAAGCACGAAGACGATGTTACCGTTTATCATTAAATTTTTTAATACTTTATTGAAATAATATGCTGCCAGTTATTGATTAGAGTTTTCACGTTAGGAGAGATTTAAATCAAGTAGGTTACGCTTATCGTATAGGCCTAAACGTTTTAGATAAAGACTACAAAATACTAGCAACAAAACTTAACGATTAATGATGGATAATTCTATGATCTACGTGAAACACTCCACAAGAGATTCGGTATCAATATACCCAAGACAGATGAGGCCGTTACGGGTACAAATCTTAAAAGTCAATATTTCTGAAATAAAAGTCGAACTATTTTGATTAAAATCGACCTGCGGTATTATGTTATGATACTATAATAAACAAGGAGTCTTAGAAACCTTTCAGTGTCTCAATTATCAAACTTTGAGACTAAAAGCTGTTAAAAGTGATTTAACTGATTCAATTGGCGTTTAACATAGATTAAACATTAAGCTATTAGCGAAATCTTCATTGTTTTGTTTAAATCACGGAACGTTGTCAAGTATACTAAGTAAAAAAAAACAGAATTATACACAGCAGTAAGCACATGAATTTGAGTGTTGCAAATATATGAGACCTCAATCTGTAAAAAAATTAATACTAAACATGTTGTTTTTCCAGAATGGCGAGATTAAGTATAACAGCGTTTTTCATTCTGGCTGTCAGCCACAGTTGGATAGTCCACGGGCAAGGTAAACTGCACTTGTCTTTGTTCATAAATGCATTTCATAACTGTCATTGTAACAGGAAAATTTCTGTGTTCTGCGAGTTCAACACAAAGTATAGATTTTTTACAGCAAAGTGATTCCGGAGGCTGTTACGATGTCATGAGGTTAATTTTCTGAATATAAATACAGTCAACTTTTTTTCCTTTAGAGATGCGTGTGTCTAAAAATAGTATGAAAAGTATATAAGTATAAACTGAACAAGCTTAAAACATATCACCGGCGTTGAATCTTTGCGATTATTGAATTCGATCCTTTGAGTAATTTTCGACGTTAAAATGATCCATCTGGTTAGGTACTATTGATTTGAGTCGCCTTAATGGGACCCCTCAAAAAAAGTATATAAAGAAAAACGGCTAGCTTCTACTCTGAATATTAAACCAGTTCTAGCTAGGAAAATCTGAAGTTAATATTAAGAGGTAGTGGACTGTCCTGTTTGAAATTATCATAAGACAACACCAGGAATCCAAAGCATATACAATACAAATCAAATAGTTGTGTTTCTGCATGTCTGAAGTTGAATTGTCAGGTCGCCTCGGCTGTGCCGTCGCGTCGTCCGGGCCCGGATTTCCGTTAGGTTGCGAAAGTGCCTCTTTGCAAAGCTGTCGGCCTCGGCCACGACTCCCCACCAAACGCGGCTGTGCCAAGACTTTCCACGTGAAAAAATAAAAATGCTGTAAAAACTGTAAAAATTGACCGCGTTAACTTATATGGGAATGACCACACTGTATAGACTGTATAGGCATGATTTCACGTCAACGTACGATGAGTAAGGCGCGTCTTCAAGGTCGTCCACTGGAGGAAGCTTCCAGGTCCATTTATTGGCCGGTTTTCACGCTGTACGTGCGTCCACACTTGAGGAATATAGGAATGGTCTTGAAAATTAAATAGCAAATGTAAGTAAATTTTGAAGTACGGTTCCGTACATTGCATATTGTGTTTGTTGAGTTACGTTGCAGTGTAAATTGTTAAAAGTTTTGAAACAGTATAAGTTAAAAGGGCTTACCAATTCCTCTTTTATTGGCTAAAGTTTTATTATAAAATGACCGAGTTCATGATATGAACAGTAATATGGATGATGCCATACAGTATTACGTATTAACTGATGTATTGCAACATTATGTAACCGTCTAGACTAAATTATTTTCTGTTTATAAGTTCAATTTTCATTTTACTCTAATTCACCTAATTAGTGTATTGACTCAACATGGCCGCAGAACGGAAACAAATTGTTCTGTCCATGAAAGACGAATTTAGAAATTGTGAAAAAATTTTTAAATCGGTGTTCTACTGTACCATAACGGTTAGAACTACTAGTACCTCCAGTTATGACTGTACTATCAATTTAAATTTAAATTTAAATGTACTTAAACTTAAATTTAACATAGTATTCACTTTTTTCAACTAAACTTTCGAATTAGGTATAAATTTTACTTAATTTCTCATCTATTGAAAATAAAAGTCGTCTTAATGTAACTGTGAGTTTTTCTCTGCACTAACGCATTCCCGCAACTTTGGTTTTGTTTTTGACCACAGATAAAAGCATTTCAAATAAACTAACAAACATTATATATAATCGAAAAATTTGTCTGGATTTTCTTTCAGTTTATTATGCACGACTAAAAATTTCCTCTTTACTGACCTGTCGCTTAGGATTGGTTGGATCTAACATTTCTCTGATGCCAATATCGACGTCGGTGAACAATTAACGCGCCGCGTAACGCAACTGGATTCGTAATTAATTACATTCTGTTCATAATTATAAAACGTGCACATATGTAAATTTTTTGCCAGTTTTTGTACTCTTCAGGTGGCCACAGCAATGTTCCGAGCGTGTGAGAAAATACGCGTGAAAAAACTTAAGTGTGGCCGCACCGCAGAGCAGCTCAACTCCTTTATTTATCTCAACTTCTATAACATCTGTTACACCTGTAACATGCAAACAATTCAAATTTATCAATTTTTTGCAAGAACTGTAGACAAACGTCTGTTTTAATAATTGTAAACATTCAGGTACCTAGGTGCAATGGGTTTTATGTAAATGGTACTTATCATTTTTATGGCGCTACAGCCCAAATCGAGCCCTGGGAGTTCTGGCGGTCCGCCTCCAATCTGCTCTGTCCATCGCCGCTACCTTCCAGTTCCTCACCCTCATGACTCTTGCATCCTCCGCAACACCATCCTCATTTCTCTTTCTCGGTCTGCCTCCGGGTCTTGTTCCCTTCTAGATACGTAATAGCACCATTTTATGGGTTGCCATCCTTCATTCAAATGATGTGCCCAGCCCAGCGCAATCTTTGTATGCTTACAAATTCTAAGACTGGGTCCTCTTTATATATTTGATACAATTAGTTATTGTGCCTCAATCTCCATAAGTCTGAATAAATAGGATTTTTCTGGAGTCATATAATGCCCCTTAGGATTCTACTTTTAAAAATGTCTAGAACGTACATCATAAACTAAATAATGTTCCCACGACCCACGCCTTACAGCCGTAGCATAGCTCTGACGAAATGATGGCCTTTTGTTTGACTATGCAGATCTCTGGACCTAAGTGACGGCAGTATGACGAAGTATGCTTTGTTAGCCATGGGGATCCTTCTTGCGATCTCGTCTTCCCCTTATCTAGTCTTTGCTATGGTTACTCCAATATATATATTTCAAATTATCTACCACTTCTGTTATGTCACCCCCTATCGCAATGTTTTGCTCGACCTAATCCCTTTTTGTTTCACTGAGCATTTTTCTTTGTCAATGTTTGTATCTAACCCAACTTCTATTGTTTTATTTAGCTGCAGAAATATGTCTTTAGCAGTGGCAGTACGTGTTGGCATGACGTTGATATCATCTACATCGGCATGTAGGTCTATTTGTACAGTTTTGTTTGTTAACTGTTTGGAGATTTTTGGAAAAGCCTCTAATTACGTATGCCAAAACACTACTGAATGATGTTGGGGCTAACCCATCGCCTTGTGAGAGCAGTTAGTCGGCTATGTATTCTTACTTCAGCTTCCATATGCTTCATAGTCACTGGAGTTAGTTTTACTAGTTTATCTGGTATGCCGAACTCATGTATTGTATCATAAAGTTTGTCCCTGTTAATGGAGTCGTATGCTTGTCAGAATTCCACAAAAATTTGGTAGATATCGATACCATGTTCCCATCTACATCTAATACATGTTTAACCGAGAAGAGTTGGTCGATTTTATACCTTCCAAGTTGAAGACCGGCTGGTATTCCTGTACTATCCTTTCTGTACAGGGCCTCAGCGTTTGGTTCAGGATATACGTGAAAGCTTTGTATGAGGTGCAAAGTAATGTGGACTACCCCTGTAGCTTCTATATGGAAGTTTTTCCCCTTTTTTATAGATAAGACATAACACATTTATTCTATTCCATGGGCATTTGTCCGTTGTACTTAAAAACCATCAAATTTAGGATGTTTTAAATATGCATCCTAGGCTAAACTACATTCCTTGACTAAATTATTGGTCGCAAATAACGTTTTCCTTATCTACCATATTTGTGAGTAATACTTGGGATGTTTGTGTACCTCGATATTTATATACAGTGGCTGCACAATATTGTATTCAGTAAAGTTATTGTGAAATTGACTGCCTGCCAGTTTTTGAGTTACCGTTCTGTAACTTAAGGTGTTAAATATAAAATGGTTATTTATAATAAATACTAAATTTGTTAATTCCTGCTGATTAAGGACGTTTACCTAAGATATTACGGATTACCTAACTAACAATATGGACTATTTAATGGAAAAAATTGTTTATTTCAAAAAGGAAACATCCCACAAATTATTATATTTTTAAGAAATTATGTATTGTTCTGAAGTTACTTTGTTACTAATAAATAAAGGTTTACCTTACTTATTTATATAACAAAAAGCAATAAAATATACCAACAAAAAATTAGAATGTAGCTTAAACTTTGAAGCTCAATATTTCAGTTTTTTATCGCCAGTGTCTTGGCGATAAGCAAATAAAAGAAAGCAAAGATTATGATTCTGGTTGAAAAAATTATTATTCCAAGAAATGAGAGTAAATCAATAAAACCATTAAATAACAAGGGGGCTGAGTAGTACTACAAAAAAGAATTACATTAGCTTAAGACTCGCGAAGAAACCCACACTGACTGAAAATCTGAAATAAATGAAGTTATTGTAGGCCAACAAGTACCGGTCTAATGACCAGTTATTCTACTCTAAAGATAGGGATAAGGTAAATACAGCAACATCATTTGATTAGTAATGTTGTGGCAGGTAGCTTTCGTTAAAAAAAGCATTCAACATACTGTTAAAAATGCTGCTTCATCAAGTTGACAGTAATATTTTATTTACTGATGTGATTCAGTGATGATTAAAATTAAAATCATAAGTGACAAACAGTAATTCATAAACTGAAGACTAGAAGTAATATTTAATGAAAACTGTGTTTGAAAAATCTGTCAAACACTACCGTCAATGATGATATGTTAAGTCATTAGCCGTGTGGACTTGTGCTGTGTTAAGGGACAATGCGAAGGATCAATAGACAGAGTTCTTCAAACAAGACTTTTTTAAGGAAATAAATTGTTTCCCAACAATAAAGGAAAAATATTTATGAAGGATTCAGGTCCCTGTAGTAACGTAAAAACTGTAAAAGTATTCTTTGGCCAGAGCAGAATACCTCTCTTGACTGGCTAAGGAATTTATATCACTTTCGTTACACTTTACACCTTATGGTTGTACAGTATAAAGTACAAATCTATATTACTTTTCCACATAACCACGTACATTATTGTACCGTTGCACCAGCTTGTCTAGTCCCTGGTACTTGCAAACACTGCCACCAGGATACCCAGTCCTCATTACTGGTAGAGCCCGGATTTCTAAGCAAAATGCTTATTTTTTTTAACGTTTCTATACATAAGCAGAAATTTTATACTTTATAATATTCTGACAAGTAATTTTAACTATGTTTGATGGTGTTTATAAATGCTAATTCCGGGGGAAAAAGATTTTGCTCTCATATTCTACGATTTTGAATTAAAATTGCATATTTTAGTCTAAACTGTCATATTAAAAGTGTTTATTTCACACCTAACTGTCATTATCACTGATTCCTTTTTTTATCGGCCAATAAAATAGCAGCTTCAGTCAAATGCGTAAAAAAGCAAAGCTAGAATTTGAATGCAAAACGGGGAAGTCCCAAGATACTGTGAAATAACACTGCGCAGTTAAAATTATAAGAAAATCTTGGGATCCCCGCCTAGCTGCTTCTGCGATTAATCAGTCTAATCAATTGTCACGTGGTTGGTGAATCTCCGATTCTTCAAGCTGTTAACTCACCCAGTTGCAATGGGTCAGTCGTGTCTCGCGAGTTGTTACAATGAGCTGAATGTGATAGGTGCTTTAGTTGAGTTGAACAATGTCTCCCACAAAAGCGTCACGAAAGGCGTTGTTACGTAAATACGTAAACAAATTTGGAAGTAATATTTTTATGAGGATATGAGGTCGACAAAGTGTTATTTTGTTTGATGTGTGAAAAGAATATTTCAGCAAAGAAAAAATATGATGTTGTGCAGCGTATTAATGCAACACGACATAAAGACAGGGTACAAAGACATAAATCTAAGTTAAATCAATAACTGATTACAAGCAATGTAGGTGAACAATCGAGTTCAAGTGATACATTTCCTAAAGACTTGTGTTTAGCATTAGTTAGCTCCGACATTCCGTTGTGAAAATTGAATAATGTGGAGTTTTGGGGTTTTTAGAAAAATGCACAAACATAAGGGTGCTGGAAGAATCTACGTTGCACAGAAACTATGTGCCACAGTGTTTTCAAGATGTAATTTTTAATATTCGTGATACACTGAAGCACGAAAAAATATGGATTTTTATAGATGAAACTACAGATGCATCAGAACAGTGCGTGTGTAGTGCTGTAGTTGGTGCTATGAGAGCAGGCAGCAGATCATTTCTTCTTAATACACAAATACTTGACCGAGTAAATCATTCTACTATTGCAAAATTTTTCAATGATTCATTAACTTTCTTGTGGCCACAAGGGGTACGGTATGATAATGTATTGTTATTTCTCAGTGATCCTGCTCCACGTATTGTTAAAGCGGCAGTTGGATTAAAAGTTCTTTACCTAAATTACTTCAACTGGCGTGCCTTGCTCACGGTTTACACCTTGTCACTGAAATTGTTAGAAGCCAGTATAAAGACTTCTTGTCTCCAGCTTGAAGAAAGCGTTTGTAAAGGCACAGATTAGAATACAAAAATTTCGTGAACTGCTTCTAACTTTGTCTTTACCTCCTCGGCCAGTTTTAACTCAATGGAATTTGTGTTTAGAGGCTGTGTCATACTGCGCGGAAAATTTCAGTGAACTGAAGACAGTTTTATATTCCTTAAATGCAAAAGATGGAGCAAGCATAGCCACAGCCCAGGAAAGTTTTGCTGAAAACGGCTACCTAGAAAAGATACAGTACATCCATAACCACTTCTCCAAATTACCTGGTATTATAATACAGTTGGAAGCTCGAAATAATTCCTTGCAGCATTTATTTTCTTTGATAGAGGAAATTTCAGTTACACTATCTTCGGAAACTCACGGTGCTGCTAAAATTGCGTTCGACAAGCTAAGTCGAGTGTTACTAAAAAACCTAGTTAAAAAAGACTGTCAACTTTCTAAAAGCTTTCCAGTGAAGAAATAGATACTGAAGAGGACTTCACTGAAGAAGAACTGTTGTTTTTTATATGCGCCTGTGATGTCATGCGATGTTGAAAGAACATTTTCATTGTACAAATCATTCTTCAGTTACAGACACAGGAGCTACACTCAAGAAAATCTCAGGATGACCTTCCTTATATACTGTAAGAGCCATGGATTTCTACGAAACTAATTATTTATTCTATTTTCGCGTTTTGTTTTTGCTTATTTTGGTGCATATTTTTTTCATTTTTCGTGCATATTTGCATGGTTATTTTACAGTTTGATTGTACTTATAAATACGGACTCTACTTATTGGTTTTAAAGCGCTGGCTAGACAGCCAGACCTTCGCCTCGGTGACACGATGGCACCCTTGCTCAGATGTGGTCTCGAATCTGCCGCCGATAGGGCACGCAGCTTAATCGCCCGACGGTGATCATCAGATCACCAACATGTACAGTCGTTAACATATCCAGCAGTCGATGTGACATTTCAACGAGTACCACCATGTACTTTACAGGTGGCGGCAGAGGCGCCATGTTTCGTCGGTCACTTCTCGAATAGAAATTAACAAAATGCGAATCGGATTTGCGTGTAACAGTGTAGGCCTTGTAACAAGCTCGCCACTTATCGCAACCATTTTGCGTACATCAGTCAATCGAAGGTTAACTTTTGGATGGCCCTACGATTATAAAAGTCATATTTTATCTTTACTTAATAACTGAAATTTATGAAAAAACAAATTTTCTCAATTCTTATGATTATTTTATTGTTTTATTGTGTATTATTAAATATAATAACAGAGAATTTATTATAATTTTCATTTTTGAGGTGGTCTAATATGAGTCTATTAATGGTCTAAATGGAGTGGTTAATAATTTCTCCAGTGACTGTGTATGTCCTCTTCAACTCAGAATGAATAAAACCAATTCTTCATTCTTTGGCAAAGCATTTTGTAAAACAAAACTCTGCAATACTAGCTCAATGTTTAGGACTATGTTAATGATTTTTACTGAGATTGAAAGTGGGACTATAAATATTTTAAGAGATAATTTGGATTGTCACAAATTTTGCTGTTTCGTAAAGGTGACTCGTCGCAGTTGAGAAGAATCCGAGCAGATAAAAGTGAAACATAGGTCCTGATAAAGCCGCCTCTCTGCCCTGTCGCCCAGGCTCGGCATTCCGTAAGTGTGTATTTCAGTGAAATTGCCTGTGTCTCTTTTTAAACGTTCTCCCCCTCGCCCAAAGGAGACATCATTCCGGCAGATGCCCTTTGGCGACCGCACCAATCGCCCACGCCAGTACGGCTTAAACTTCTGCGGACAAAATATTGAAGAAACCATGGGTACGTACCTCAAATATGGGGTCAGGCCATGTGCTCCTGCCCAGAACAATAAGCATCTGCAAAGCTCTTTGGCTCTGCTATCGTGCTGGCTTCCGTGGGGTTATACAATGCTTCCTTAAGGAAGCTGTCCGCTTCATTTATGGCATCTCATGGGATCATATCCCCAGCACGACTCTTAGCTCATTCGGTTCAATCCTTGAGGGGGTCCGGATTTACTCTGGCTTCAACCAGACCACTTAAGATACAAGCCTACACTCTCGTTTATCAAGACCGAGACCAATCATTGGGGCAGCAGCTGGATGTGCCCCATTGGTTGCAGTGTCCGGGCCAACGCGATGACTGCCCGATGCTACAGTTATCTTGCGCAAGTTGGAATGAATCCTTCATAACATTTCTGGAGGGACGGAGGCTGTGTGGTTGATTCTGGACCTCAGACCGATCCGCAACGGCTACTTTTCATGAAAGGTGAGAGGTGACTAGGGCAAGGATTGGTAGTTAAGAATATATATTTTTGTCAAGAAGAGTAAGAGGAATTACACTTGTTTTGTCAGTTAACGCTGATTAGTGGAAAGAATGGCTAGTCAAGCGACGCAAGGGCGTTGGTGAGGGGCATCGAGCAGGGCCTCGCGGGCGCTTGTGTCTTCGTGGACACTTTCGTTTAGGGGAGCGATAAGCATCCTATACCCTATGCAAAGAAAGAAGTACCTGAATTTAGGACTTCATAATTTTCGCGATATCTGATGTAATAAATAAATAAATTCTGAAATTTAATCCTGATTTATTTTTCTACTTGGCCGTGCAGTTTTATATATTTGGGGGGGGGGAGTTTGATTATTCTAAGTAAAGTGAAATCTGAAAAAATAATAGTTTTATTCATTATTTATTAACCCCAATAACATAAGCGTCAATTTTATTAAGCTTCTGTATAGAAACCAGATGTTAGAATAAAATTCCTGTTAAATACGATATTTACGTGCGTTTTCTATTACATGTAAAAATTGTATTTTTGTATATGTAATACATTTAAACGTATTAACATTTTTCTTATATCATGCCGCTGTGTTACTGGACAATGCTACAGGTCAAGATGCTACTTCGTTTTAAGCAGTTATTAATTACAACGAATTTCGAAAAATGCCAGAAACATATGACTATTAGTAACTTTTTTATTCGATTGATATCTGAGACTTATGTATGAAAATGAATGTGCTGCGAAGAAAAAGTATAGTCGTGTAAATGCGAAATAGACCTCTTTCATGTTTACTGTCAGCAGCGTTTCAAACAATACTGGCTCGTTTATAGTGAGATTAACAATGTATAATTTTAACACAAAAGAATGTGAATTATGCAATTTTAAACACGTGTTAATCGTCCTAAAAGGAGTGTATCCTTGAATGCATTATTTTAATTTGTGGTAAATTACGGATATGGCATAACAGGAAACAGCAGTAAAAGGGAAAGTGATTATTCTTCATTAAACTGAACATCTAAGTTAAAATTAAAAGTATAAATGAACGTCCCTAGATTTTTCAAAGAAAAAAAATAAAATAATTACAGAAACAGTCAGGAAAACACGAGATGCGCAAAATCTCGCAGGAACACAATTTCAAGTTATAAAATTAATTAACTGTTTTTACATTTCTTATTAAAGAAAGAATTGAGTAGAACCAAGTAGACTATTCAAATACGAAATTGTGAACTTTTTGTTTTGTCTGTTCTGAAAATACAGTACATATCTGCTTATACAAAGCAGCTTATCTCTGCAAACTCGCTAGCCACAATAACCTGCCAATGTTTATATCAACGTTCGTTATGAACATCGTTTATATCAGTTTTATTGAACAATATGAATGAACCTATTAATCAAGTTTGTAGAATTTTCTTGTATACGAAAGTAATTAGTAGTGAATGCTAAATACTAAATGTTTTCTTGAATCGAAATGCTTTATGAAGAAGCACAAAAGATTCACTTTTTCCAAAATCGATCAAATGCGGATCCCTGTTATAGTATTGAACGTCTTCTCAATTTTCACAAAAATGAGTATAAACTTTTAATAACTTCCTCTTAGTTATTAGTATATAAGTACATTAATACGGGGTTGCGTGCGCGCGCGCGCGCGTGTGTGTTTAGCGAGCACCTGCTGGCGAGGAATATGGTATATTTTTACTTGAATATCTTCTACCAGCATGAAATGTTAATTCACTTTTAATAACTTTCTTTTGTGTATAAACTAAGTCTACCTATCAATTTTCAAAAAGCACTGAAAAAATCTACCTATAAAGTTTTAAATTCAGATGAATGCTTTCTGTAAATTCCTTTAGATATAAATGTAAATTAATAATGCAAATAAAAATATATTTAAATAAAAATATTTAAAGTTTACTTCTGTAAATATTCAGCACATTAACGAAACACTGACGAATTAAATTATGTTTAAAAAAATGCAAAATTGAATCTAACGCTACGTGTGCGCTCACCTGTACGCTGATGGCAATAACATATAATTTTATTTATTACACAGTTACAAAGAAAAATAAAATATAGTGAATATATTATTATTCTTCGGAATGGATGCGTTGCGTATCGTGAAGAAAAGTGGCTTCAGTATTGTACAACAGCTGACTAACGTCTCTTCAAACTTTTGCTCAGCAACAGTTCAAATAATAATTTGTATAAATTTGATAGACATGCTTACATCATTTTTACTTTGTTAGTGGACAGTAATATAATACAAACCGTATACGTTAAAGCATAACAGTATACTACGCGAAAGTTTATAAATAGCTTTACTGCTAATAGATTTCCGGCAAAGGAATATAATTACGAACCATGATATGAAATGTTTTTCTATTTATCTATTAATTTCACAACAGTTTGGAGAATCCATGCTTGGAGTAGAACAGCGAAAAAGGTGACTTCCAGCACATTCGTTCTATCGGTAAAAAATGCAAGAATGTGATACTGTACGGTGAAGTAGAAAAATAATTTATATTTTTGTCTCAAATATTGGTACAATTTGTACGTTCTAAAATCGGATGTCGTTTTTCTTTGAACAGTTTTCATTAATTTTTTTTTAACATGAAACGCCTCTGATTGTCTCCATAAACCTTAAATAAATAAACGACTTTTTCTCATCTTGTTCTTCTGTATATGTCACTTTTTCTATATCTGATTATAAATGTGATTATACGTATACGGTTTGTATAAATCTTTTAAATAACGTGTTGCCAATTTTATAATCTCCATGATTGCTTAGATGCAGAGTCGTGCACTAAACGAGGTTTGGATCTATTGTGGATTCAGATTACGAATGTGATCGTCACAATGCATTTCACGTCGAATTGCAATCTAAAACACCGGTTACTTGTCAGGAACTGCTTGTTTAGAAGACTCAATTTAGAACCATCGCTAAGTATCATAAATTTACACTACAAGCATGGTTTAAATGAAAGCACGACCAGATTTTGTTCATACGAGAACATTCGTATTTATCGTAATCTAGCAAAACGTTTGTTCAAAACTTTGGATGGAACGTGAATTGCTGGAGACGACGATGTTAGAAATTATGAAGAACTCGTTTAAGTTTAATGTTAGCAATTAGTAGTAAGTTTATGTTTTAGTAGTATTAGCAATTTTATGTAATTCTTAGTAAAAAAAGTTTATCATCAGCTATTTTATCTGTGTTAGCAGTCTTCATAACAACTTTGTCGTATTTTGTTGCTTCTCTGCTATGTACAATTTTCCCTCGAACGAGGTTTTTCGGTTTCGCAACCATTATCAAGTTCTTGTCGTAAGAACCATGTGTTGTTGTAGTAAGAACTTGATAATGGTTGCGAAACCGAAAGGCCTCGTTCGAGGGAAAATTGTACATAGCAGAGAAGCAACAAAATACGACAAAGTTGTTAAAAAAAGTTTAATTATATAAAACTTCAGTAGAACTAATTTTTAATTACAAATCTCTTGCAGCCGTTTTAATCATTTGAATAATATATTTATTGTTGCTTTTGATCTTTACTATATTTCCAGGTACAAACCAGACTCTGACAAGTGCTAACCAGAATCAGACAAATGTAATTCAGATTCAGACAGGAGAAACCCAGAATCAGACAAATACTAACAAGTCTCAGTCAGGTGCAAACCAGAATCAGGCAGATGCAAACCAGTCTCAGAATGGTGCTAACCAGAATCTGACCGATGCAAACCAGAATCAGACAATCAGAGATGAGATTGACGACAACCGAGGATATTTCACATTAGGCCTACACATTCCCCCATCGCAGTCAGATGTGAGATACCAAACAAACGTACAGACGACACCCGTAATGGTGCCTGGAACGGACGTGTGTGGAAAACTTGGTGCTGAAGTTAGGAAAATCGTTGGTGGCAGTGAAGCAGACCTTGGTAATACAATATAGTAGATGTCACACTTAATGCTAACAAGTGTTTATCAAACCGCTTTACTTTTGGCGAATCTCCGCTTTACACATGGAGACTTTATTATAATTTAACCACAGGATTTTAACAGTACTCATTACATTTTTTGCACCATTCCGTGTTAAACAATAAAAACAAGATTACATTGCTGACAATTTATAATATACAAGAAAATTAGAATACCTGTAAATTTCATGTGAGTAATAAGCTTTTCAGAATTTAAAAAATATATAAAATCTTGTGTCTGCAGGAAAAATAAAGTCGGATGCTTTGCTTTAAAGTAATTCAAAGCAGTTTCTCAGAATTAAACAACTCAAAAGGTTCTCATTCTAAAAATTTTTTTAAACTTATTTTTCTTTTATTATTATGTTATATATTCAGAAAGAGTGCGTGTTTCTATAACAGTTGTTGTGAAGTCGTATGCATAGTTATTAACTAACGAAGATAATTAAATAACTAAAGTGGCCTGTGCCTTACGATATTTGTAAATTATGAAAAGAAAGAGTTTTCTTAATAATGACAATCACTCAACATTCGGTAAGTAACGTCTGTATAAATAAAATTAAAATTTCTCTTATTAAAATTAAAATTTTATATAAGAATCCTGAATTTCTCTTTTGTACTGAGGAAAATGGGAAGCTCACCTTTCAATACAGTCTCAAACGCCTCCCCTCTACACAAGCAGCTCCTAGTTTTGTCACTGAACTCCACTGCAGATGTCTGTAAAAATGCAAATATTTAGAAATTAAAATTAAGTAGAAATTTGTTATCGACATCGTCCAATAAAACAATTTCCTTGGTAAAGTGTTGGGAAATTGACTAGGCTTATACTATTAAACTTATCAAGATTTACAAAAAGTCCTCTATCAGGTTGATAGCGTGACTGATTTCACCTAGTAATAAATTTTTATTGGTTAAGGTAAGAATTGTAATTTTACGAATGTGTACGAAGGTTAATTATATTTTAATATTTAGTTAATAAATTTTAAAAAAAATTGAAAAGTTAAACATTTCGTATTAGTAGAAAAGCATGTAATATTTTTCAGGTCAATTTCCATGGATGACAGCGCTGGGTTACACAGACACAGAGGGACGAGGAGTGTTCTGGCGATGCGCTGGTTCCCTAGTAACGGAGATGCATGTTATTACAGCTGGACACTGCCTTGTCGTTTCCAACTACAAGCTGTGAGTACAGTATTAATGCATTACTCTAAATATGCCTTGCTGTACAGAATGTGTCAGCTGCAGCTGCTCTATTCTATAATGTAGCACTACCCTATCCTAATTACTACCCCACTACACAAAGAAGACAGTATCACGGTTAAGTGAAGGGAGCTCTCAGTTTTAAACTCGACGATTTGGCATTTGTCTGGCTGTCTGTTTAGGGTATATCTCATATAACTTTTGAACGCTACAAACGAGTTTCGTAAAACTCGCCATGCATGTCCGTACTTTTACCCTAGAGAACTATATTGTCATTTAGATAGATCCCCCCCCCAAAAAAGGGCCTTACACACAGCTGTTCGTGTACCTCACAGTACACGATGTTTGCAACTGCTCTTCTTATTCAACAGCAATGATACACAATTAAGCTTCGAATAATGTTCTGTTCCTGGTCTACTCAGACAAATTTTTGAACGTTATCCACAATATGTTTACCTCGTCACAGTAATCTATATGCTTTTATAACCCAAGCCATGTGTACGGTGTGAATATAATTCTCGTATTTTTTTATTATGCTGAGGCTGTTTCCGTACAAATAGCTATGGCAAATATTTCTTTTAAACGTTTAATTATTTGCCATAAAACGTTTTTCTTTTAGCGTTTAGTATTTAAGTATTTTTTTATATTGTTTTCAATAAGTGAGAAAATACTTTAATCTGTAAAATGTCATTTTAGGCACCAGTAGTTTAAGAAAGTAATATTTCGTACATAAACGACACATTCAAAAGAAACAAAGGTGATACTAAGAGCAAACAAGCAACTACCCAATGTTGATTTTTTTTAGCACTTATATGTGCAAAAGTCGCTAAGTAACTATATGAATTTTTTAGTCGGGAGATATTAGTGATCAGATTTGGTAATTATTTCATATGGATATATTGTACATATAGTGTACAAGAAATTACATTTTAAAGTGACCGTTAAGGTGTGCGTACACGTATATTGGCCTGCCCTAGTTAATGAGTGTAATGAGGTATACTTTCTGTTTATAGTGTACTGCTCTCCGCAATTATTCCGTGTCTCCGTAACTTCTCACACTAAAAGGAAAGTACATGTCCATTCAATTCTGATTGGAGACAAGTTGAAATCATGGGATTCGTTATTTCTTTTTGTTTGTAATACTGGAAGATAATATAATTTACGCTGGAACATAAAGTAATGCAGAGGCCTGATGGTATTCTGTTACAAAAAATAAGAGAATGTTAAGTATGAAATTGGAGGTAACACATGATCACCGTTTTGAGTAATTTGGGAACGGTTATATTATTTGAATAACTCATTCGGAATGTCATTTGTTGTCTATTTAAATCAACAGGTTTGTTGTAAAAACTATATTATAGAGTTAATAAAATAACGTTTTACACTCAATTTGTACAGAGTTGTCGCAAGACTGGGTGAGTTAGATTTGGATGACGCCGTTAAAGACGACGCAACGCCAACAGACTACGAAGTGCACTCGTGGACTGCGCATCCAGGATACAGACACAACGAAAAAAAAGATAACGATATCGGTATTGTCAAGCTAAGAAACAAAGTTACATACACGAGTAAGTGTCAGTTAATACATCGTTACGACAATGAAACATAGAACTTAACTGCAGTGTTGAGTAAACTTACTTTCTAATGCATCATACAGTAAATTACAACACTGCCACTTTTTACAGTAAATTACACTGCCTGCAGTAAATTACAGGCAGTGCCACTTTTTTCACCCGCTTTTTTCCTCTCCTAGGTTCCGTATAAGCTTCACTATTTCCACTTATCCAACGAAGATACGTTTAATTGTTTATTCATGCCTTTTTTATAGAAGTCCGCGACCAAAAAACTCCACACCTTTCGTAATAACATTCAACTCATGTTAGTACAGACGGAGACAAGACTCCAAAGTAAACTCTAATGTTATTAACTAAAGCAAACAAGCAGTTATGAGCATCAGCAAGCGAGATTTTACGGTATCGGGTGGTCCAATTCCCATCCACCTAACTTTACCCAACTAACCATATCCTCTTCATTTAATGTATTAATTACCATATTTCACTAAATCTGCGTATAATGTCTTCACATAACTTCAAGTAGTCTTACATACATTAATGTCTTCATTGGAATGTTATGTCTAATATGACCGACCACTCAAATGGCAAACAGTGCCCTTTAACGGCCATCAGACAACCCCGCCTATTTCTTTCTTGCAAAAAAATATTTTCTGTTCTGGTCAGATTATAAACGTTGTTCCTACTCGTCATATATTTCTACCTAGAACGCTTAGATAGGTCTTACTAGACCATGTACTGCGACATTTGTTTAGTTACCTTACTTTCCTGGTTTGAAGCTTTTATCTCATGCAGTTAATTAAAAAACAAATATGTTCAGAGTAAGGCCTTGCTTATCCAAGTAATAGTGACTACTATTAGAATGGATACCGGAATCTCGATTATTCGTCAGAATCAGATGCACGATTTGTGGTGGGGAGCTGAATGTAGAGCGCAGTAGCAGTCAACGTTTCATACGGAGTACGCACGCACGCAATCTACCCACCATAAACCCTAATAGATTGTAGTACAAATCATAATCGCACTGTAATCTAATTGTCGTTGAAACTGAGGAACCAAAGTTGACCGCAATATATGCATTCACAAATAAATAAAAAACATGTTGTGTCTCACATATCCATATTTGCCTGTGTGCAGTTCAGCGTGTAGGTTACCCCTTGCAACTGGTGTCTTGTCAACTGTCATCAAAGTTACTCGAAATACAATATTTTTGTAATTTTTTTATTATTTATTACTATATTTATTTCATCGAACACACACACATACTGTGTGTGTTAGGTGTTATCTGTCTCATAAAATAATAAATTCCTCGTGCAAGTATTTGTTGACTACTTGCACGGAGATAATTATTTTATAATGAGGCTATTGTAGAAAAATGCAAGAAATGAAGAGTCTGTTTGTCTGTCTCTGTCGCTGTCTGTCTGTCTCTCTCCCTCTCTCTCTCTCTCTCTCTCTCTCTCTCTCTCTCTCTCTCTCTCTCTCTCTCTCTCTCTCTCTCTCTCTCTCTTTCCATAAGTAGACATATTTATAGACAGGCAGACACATACACGTACACAAGCGCTCGCGACACGCAAATGACATGTATACTTCTGTTCTTCATTTCAAGTTTACTTTCATACATATGACAATGAGCTACTATCCTCTGTATAATGTATATAAGACGGGCACCCACGTTTATATGAATGTGTATGTGTGCGGTCCTTGCTATATCCATACTGTATTATATATTTGTAGCTCTGAACGGACTGTAGACTAACTATTAGTTTATAAGGTTATATTAATCCAACTACCAGAATTTCATTGATCTCTAGAACACGGTAGTGCAATATATATATATAGTATCAAAAAAGACACGTTTACTCAATGAAATTTGGCCACCTGATAAAATTCTTAATATACTTATGCTTATCTTGTAGAACTAATCCAACCGATATGCCTTCCGACACTGGATGAATTCAGTACCAAAGACTTCACAGGATACTCTCCGTACGTCGCTGGATGGGGAAATACAAGATACAGTAAGTATCGCTCATGGCCAAGTATTATACAGTATATAAAATAGAAACTGGTAGTAGTTCGTCGCTTATTTACATTCTGTAGTGTAAGATGCCACACATATTCCACTCCCTTTATCACATCTTAAGGAAACTTTCATTCGTTTCTCTATAACAAATTCTAGGTTGTTACTGAAGAAAAACAAGTGACACTTTTTTGTGCAATCAGGAGGCGTTCGTTGTGAAAATCCGACACACACACAAAACAGACGATTTACCATTTTCTACATTTTGAAGGTTGTAAGCCTATATATCATGACAGAGATAATTGTTTGAACTCAAATTTTGTCATAAATTGCTTCTCAAATTGGAATATCGTTCCAATTTATTATATTATCTTTCCTAGTTATTTATTTATTGTCGTTCCAATTTGTAGTATTATATGTGTTAGCCCTTATCGAAGGCTACATTTTGTCGTTTCAAAAAGTAAATTATTGTCTTTTTTTAAATATCAAGAGGCCCATGACACTTAGGAGCTGACGTTTTTGTAGAATAAAATGTATCTTCTTCAGACTATGCATGCCTATTTATGGTTATTAACCATGAATTCAGGCATCATACCAAGATATTCTATACCCAATGTAATGAAACAAATCGATTGTTAACTTTAATGTCTTTACAATGCTTAATAATTGTTATTATTGGTAGTGAATAATAAATGTGATTACTATTTTCTGATACACAACAGACGGCTTTGGCTCGACACGTTTACTGCAAGTGCAAGTTGAAGTAACAAACCACGGTGAGTGCCAAAAGGCATATTCTGGAAAACCGAAAGCGGTCATTGACGACAGAGTGATCTGTGCGGGAATAGAAGGCAAGGACTCCTGTCAAGTAAGAAATTTGAATACTCAGGTACACTATACACGTGTGTGTGTGTGTGTGTGTGTGTGTGTGTGTGTGTGTGTGTGTGTGTGTGTGTGTGTGTGTGTGTGTGTGTGTGTGTGTGTGTGTGTGTGTGTGTGTGTGTGTGTGTGTGTGTGTGTGTGTGTGTGTGTGTGTGTGTGTGTTAGAGAGAAAGAGAGAGAGGGGGGAGAGAAAGGTAGACAGACAGGCACACAGATAGATGAAATGGAATATGAACTGATGGAAAATCGCAGTCAGGTCTTTCTTAAGAAAACTATTGTACTTACACACACACACACACATAATATATTTATATGTTATATATCTATGAAATAGTCTATATTATATATTTACATTATACATTTACACTTATATTTGTACTATCAAAATCTTATATATCTGATTATCAACGTATAACTGCTTTAAAACGTAGGCTACTCTTTAAACACTGAAGTTCCAAGCCATTAAATTACTTTTCTAAATTACTGTCTTGGAAAACTTTAGCAGTGAATGATAAAGTAGGCTTATTCTACTTACACTCCACTCATGACAAAGCTAAGCTGAGAGAGAACTGGTACCGAGTATCCTGGGATTGTCCGTATTGGATGGGAGCGTGGCTGTACGGGAGTTTCAACGACCCATCTAGTGGACTACCAATCACGGAGAGCTATTTATGTACTTTAAGTTTATAATACTGTTCAAAGTTTCAAATGTCATTACTTTCTAACCACTAGAAACAACTTAATAAGAGTTATCATATAGCGCGCACGCGCGCGTGTGTGTATGGTGTAAATGTAAATTACGGTACTAACGTGTTTTACTGCGATGTAACTACACAACTTGGCTAAGCGTACAATTCTTATTGTATAAGTCTACATTGATACATATATACGTTTTACTTATGCGTTACGTGTAATTTGTAATTTATTATTATAATTATGTAAATTTCATTGTACGTAAAGACATGAATTGGCAGTAGCAGGTGTTTGCGTGTAAAAAGTTGTTCAAGATGGTTGCTATAAAATATATCCAGAGTTCGACTTAATACTCCTCTGATGATTGTAAACTTCAGAAATTCTGAATCATCAAACATGTCAGTTTCCTTCGTTTAATCGCATTTCGGAAACGTGAGGCAGATGAATACGAGCCGCGTCCTGAAACAAAATATGGTAGTCCTTGAAGCAAAGCGACGTGAAAAATAATGAGAAAGAAATTAAATATCCACAACCCCCCCCCCCCACACACACACACACACAATAAAAGAAAGAGATTTTACCTTAATGGTTTGCGTTGCAGGACTTCAAGTGGGAAAGGCAAAGAGAATCAGAAATGGCAAAATGTTACATATAATTAATTTATTAGTACACTTTTAATAGTACCAATTTCTATACCGTTTCAATGCATTTCACTAATGTATGCAAATTCAGTAGTCTGTAAGTTTTTACATTGAAATGTATTATAATTTTGACGAAATTATAGTAAAACAATTCATAATTTATTCACTGAATCTATAATATATTTGCCAAAGCCCACTCACTGACTCATCACTGTATCTCAACAATGACAAGGCCTAGAAAGATGAAACTTTACATAGATATTCACTAGATACTGTAGATGTGCAATAAGACGGGGTTTGACAAAATTCAAAATTTAAGGGGGGTTTTGGAGGGGTCAAAGTGACCGAATATTCTCATACTCACTCACTCACTCATCACTGTATCTCAACAATGACAAGGCCTAGAAAGATGAAACTTTACATAGATATTCACTAGATACTGTAGATGTGTAATAAGACGGGGTTTGACAAAATTCAAAATTTAAGGGGGTTTTGGAGGGGTCAAAGTGACCGATTATTCTCATACTCACTCACTCACTCATCACTGTATCTCAACAATGGCAAAGCCTAGAAAGATGAAACTTTACATAGATATTCAATAGATACTGTAGATGTGCAATAAGACGGGGTTTGACAAAATTCACAATTTTAGGGGGGTTTTGGAGGGGTCAAAGTGACCGAATATTCTCATAAGAAATACATGACAGTTAAAACGTGACAACTGTTAGGCAGCTTCTAGATGAGATAGAAACATGAAATTTGTTCTACAAGTTAACTTAAACCTCTTTTAAAGAACACAAAGGTCAATCTTAAATAATTTTAATTAAAACTACCCTAAAGAAATCTATAATATATTTGCCAAAGCCCACTTACTCACTTAGTCATCACTGTATCTCAAGAACAACAGGGCCTACAAAGAAAATATTTCCGAATAAATTGATTCAAAGTTGTAAAAGGAGCGTAATAAATATATAGAAAACATTTGTCGGTAGAAAACAATATTATACGATATATTAACTATTGTCTTAAATAAATATTAATTAATTATGAACACATGAATTTTATGCATTCCTGCGATAAGAACGTGTTCCCAGAAGTACTATCACACAATTTACGTAACATATTTGTTTACGTTGCAATGTAGTCCATAAAGAGTTGTTATGTTTAGTATGGTCTGGACACAACTGAGACACACTTGCGTCATGGGGTTCAGTCTAAAGGCCACTGATAACAGGCCAGAATGCTGCTTTGTTCAGTTCAGTTCAGTCGCTACACTGCCACTGCACACTCCTGCTACTTTGTTTAAGACGATTATTTTGTTAGTTTTAGTTTGAGCATTGGATATTCTTGATTTTTTATTAGTTTGTATCTTATTTTTTAGTTTATTTGTCAAGTTTGCAAGTTTGACTATTTTTCTTATTTTTGCAGTGTAGATTCCACTTTATTAAATAGGTTTTTGTTCTACCGCCGTTGTTGCTCTTACAGTTTTTGTTAAGAAGAGAATAATTTTGTTTTAGTTTGTTTTAAATAAGCTTTCTTTTCTACTTTTTCTATTTGTTTTATTAGTTTGTATCTTATTTTTTAGTTTATTTGTCAAGTTTGACTATTTTTCTTATTTTTGCAGTGTAGGTTCCACTTTATTCAATAGGTTTTTGTTCTACCGCCGTTGTTGCTCTTACAGTTTTTGTTAAGAAGAGAATAATTTTGTTTTAGTTTGTTTTAAATAGGCTTTCTTTTCTGCTTTTTATATAAATTCTATATCCCTAATACATGATGGAACAAATTGAAGTTGATGGGATCATGGTACCTCACCGTATTGTGCCTTTGGGTGCAGATGGGTCGTGCTTCTTTTACTCCCTGTCTTACCTCATGTACGGTACTGTCTCCCATGCGTCTCAAGTGCGAACAAGCGTTGTACAGTACATTTTTAACAACTGGCAACGGTTTGAGGAGCATACAATGATGGCGTGTGGTAACATTTATAGAAGTTTGGCTGAATACCGTGCTCACATGTCTCTGTACACCACATATGCCACCCACTGTGAAATTCAGGCTGCTGCCGAAATATACCCTTACCATCTGGTGGTGTATCGTGATGGTGAGGTGATTGTACAACCTGATGAGTATGAGGAGGGAAAGCCCATATTGCGATTCAAGTGTTCTGGACCCATGATGAATGCCCACTTTGAACCTCTTAGTCCTCAATACATTCCTCCTCATACATCAACTGTTGTTAACCGTCCCATCTGCACCTCGCTTGGTTCTGGGAGCCTAGAAAAAATCGTTGTCGAGCAAACTGCCCAAGACCAATCCGACGATGATATACCACATACTGTTGTTAACCGTCCCATCTGCACCTCGCTTGGTACTGAGAGCCTAGAAAAATTCGTTGTCGAGCAAACTGCCCAAGAAAACAATCCGAGGATGATATACCACTTATTTATTTGCTAAACTCTGCTAACCGTGATATCCAGAACCGTTGTGTGACACCCCCTACTGACCTAATTTCGTCTTCCTCAGAGATCAGTGCTACAGTTGATTCGAGTGTTGGGAAGAAAAGAAGAAAAAATCGACGTTCAAGAGTTAATGACAGAATCAAAAGACACAAAAATAGGGAGTCCGTAAGAAAATACAATAGCAAAAATCCTGAACTTCATAGAGAGGCTGTTAAAAGATACAACAAGGCAAACCCTGACGTTAACAGGGGTTCAGTTTCTAGATACTCAAAGAAACATCCGGAAGTTAATCAGGAAGCTGTTCAAAGGTACACTGAGAAGAGGCAACTGATCCCATGGAAAACAAAGTCTTTGTGGTTCCATCGGATTACCATTTTCAGTTTAAAAGTCTCCAGTTCCCTGTCAAGCTCTGCTTTGCTATGACAATAAATAAATCACAAGGGCAGTCTTTGAAAATGGCCGGTGTTGATCTGAGGGAAGACTGCTTCTCCCATGGCCAGTTGTAAGTTGCTTGCTCACGAGTTAGCTCTTCTGAGAGTTTAACTATCCTTCAGCCACAGGGTCAAACAAAGAACGTTGTCTACAAAGAAGTTTTATAAGTGCCGTATTTCGTTTCACAAAACGATTTCAGTAGACTTAGTATTAGCACCCATTTATGCTTTTAAAAATTTGTAAATATTACATTTATACAATGTGCTTGGTTACCCAAGGTTAAAAAAAAAACCACAGAACCAATGTGTTTATTCAGTAAAAACCGTAGCGAAGCACGGGTATACAGCTAGTAGTGGTTATATTACAATAATTGAAAATTTGATTATTTTACAAATGCAAATAGGTAAAACATCTTAAAATAAAATTTGCACATTTTCAGTGGTCATAAAAATAACGTATTCTTCAGTGAAGCGTACAAGTAGATGGAGGAAGCCTCCCAGTACTGAAAAGCCAAGATGTTTCTCGATATATGTGTAGGTGTCATTACATTAGGGTCACAACCTTCTTCAGCTGCCATTTTAGACGGAAAATCTACATCCAAAAAAGTCAGCCTATTATTTTAGGCACGAAAAATGCTAAAAGTTCGGCCGCACCTCACAAGAAACGTGTGACCTAATGCGATCACAAGAAACTTGTGAATTATTATTACGATGACCTGTGATTACTATAACTATACTACGAAGTTACTATTACCATGTAGTACAGGGTCAGCTGCAATATACTGTTTTACTTACTGGTGCCATGCAATGCAAACAAAATGGGATATTGGACATGGAAATGACAAGTTATTTTTTGTAATTTTTGTTTGCATTACGAATTTGTAAGTCTACATCCGTAATACGTTTTCCTGTTTTATTTTACGGTATATAATAGGACCTGAAAATCCAGAAGTTCAAAAATCCATGATTCAGGAGTAAAATTCAGTTCTGAAATCTTTATGTACAAGACCGCTGCAACATCTCTGATAATGCAGCATTATCGGATTAATGTAGCATGACATAAATTTGAAAATTCTATTGTGGGCCTGAGTTTGTGTTTATCACTTAAGATATCGAATACGTTGATAATAAGTTTGTAATTTAAAACTTGAGGAATTCGAAGCACTAATAGCCTATGTTTTTAGGCTAGACTAGTAAAACCAAAATCAGGCGAAAGATTAGTAGAAAGGTCGCCTTCTAAGCTGCACAGTACTGTTCTATAATTACGTAAATTTAAGAGTTAATTAAATTATAAGCATATTAAAATATTCGTGTACAGACTACACGGGGGAAGCAGCGTTAGTATAACAATCACAAGAAATTAAAAATTAAAGAAAACAGAAATTATTTTATGTTTTTAAATCTTCTTCTGGTATGGACCGCGTCAAAAATGTCTTGTATGACAACATTTCACTCATATTATAATGTGTATCCTCAGGTCTGAGGATACTCATTGTAATATGAGCGAAACGTTGTCATACAAGACATTATTGACGCGGTCCATACCGGAAGAAGATTTTAAAAACATAATGGACACCGGCCACGGAAGCCTACGTGAGAACAGAGAACATAGAAATTACTTAACCGTCGATTATCCCATCCCATGTTACCATACATGACTGGCCATTGTATTCTTTTTTAGAAACATAGTAACATTATAGACACTTGGTAGTAATTTTAAAACAGCCGAAGCTGACTTTTCAAAGCTTGTAATTAACGAGAAAAGAAATCGCAGACTTCCGTTTTTTCGGCTCGGACATTCTTCCTACACTATAAAATCGCGGATTGTCTTTGAAATACGTGCCATACGGCATATCTAGTATATAAGAATTTTATAGGAACTAATCCCCACCTGCAAGGGACTATCATATCTTTGGTATTTTTTGGTTCCTGCAATGTTTTAAATGAATTCTTATGATTTATCATTTTTAGAGTTTTATAATTGTTTAAATTTTCCACAAAATTGTTACAAAGTCTACCTCTAAAAGCAGCAAGTTGTTTATTGTGTCCTTACTGGTAGGCCTACTGTTTTCTTTAGAAACTGTAGACTTCATATTACTTCGTTGTCTACGTAAAATTCATTAATAACTTGACGAAATGAAATCTTCAAACACTCACCGACTTAAATACATCTTTCTGTTAACTTATCCTTTCATCGGCGTTTTTCGCAAGTAGACTACTTTAGACAACACATTCAAAGAATTTTCAAACAATATGTCTTAGCTATCAGCAACTGACATACAGGTAAATTGTTTCATGAAGTTTGTTTGTCCCAGACTGATTTCTCTCTAGAATAATGTAGCATTGTTAATGTGTGGGTCCAAATGACAGCGGCGTTTAATAATGTACTGTTTGTTATTCAGGGTGATTCTGGCGCTCCTCTAATGATGCCACGTGGAAGAAAAGGAACCTTCTATTTATTTGGCGTTGTGTCGTATGGGCGCAAATGTGGTACCAGTACTCCCGGAGTGTATACCCGAGTCTACAAATTCTTGGAATGGATTCAATCAAATTTAAAATAAATATTATAAAATAACTTTCTGGTTGCTTTAAACACAACTTTGCCTTGCCTATTCTTAAAATCGTTAATGAATAAAGTTTAAACTGGCTACAAAATTTTATTTCTAAAAACTCTCTGGTAGGCAGATGAACCGGTTTGGCCAGTGGCGGAACTACGGGAGGGAGGGGGTTCAGGTCTATTAAAAACTTACTTTTAAATCAGTTATGAGTGTTACAGTTAGGCTTATAAATAACTGTAGAAATGATATGATAGGGATAAAATATTTGTGAGTTAGTAACCTAAAGTTAGAGTTTTCTTAATAATGACAATCGCGCAACATTTGGTTAATAACGTACCTCCGTATTTACAGCATTAAAAAAAAAAAATACCCACTTTTGGACGCAAAGACTTATAAAATCTATTTACAAAATTATATGGAAAAATCCAGAATTTCTCATATGTCCTGAGGAAAATTGGGAACCCAACCTTAAAGCTAGTCTTCCCCCCCCCCCATAAATGTTACGCCACTGAGCAAAGCTATCAGGCATTATAGTACCAGGTTAAAGCGGAAAAAAGTGTTATCTCTTCGGTCGTAGAATAGAATTATATCATCTGTGCGTCGTGTGGTTTCGTTATTAATGAAAACCCTTCTAGAAGCTTACGGCTTCATCATCTCATCATCAGGTATGAGTGTTGTTAAATAGAATTAAATTTAACAAATAAAATTCTATTCAATAGCTGAATCGCGTGACTTTGAAGCCAAAAAATATGGATTTGCAAACTTCAGTGACGAAAAGTAGTGTAATGCAAATTACAAGACTAGCATTTGTTACAACATATTGTTAGGTGTCGGTTTTGATAGTCTTAGGTTGGAAGAAAATCAAATCAGACAATGAACCAAGTACAGACTTTATCTCTTTAATAAAACCTTAGTACTCCAATTGTTATTTAAAAAACAATAATTCAGTATGCACTATTCACAGCCTTGTGTGATAAGAAACTAATACGAAAACCAACCTCCAAATCACAGCCGCTAACAAAATACAAACATGTACCTCCAGCTGGACTTAAACTAGGTACAAACAAATACCTCCTATTGTAGCTCCAGCTGAACTTAAGGCTACATTCTGTGATGCACATAGATAACGCTACTGTGACCCGGACTGGCTCCCAATGCGATTATTTATGTTCAGTGCTTGTTAAAAATTGTTTATATAATAAAGATTTTTCTTTAAAAAGTCTGCGTTTCTTCCTAACTTACTCTATTAAGGAAAAGCAACACTATGTACCTGTTATTACATCTTTACTACTAATACAAAATGTAATTTTAAAATGCTTTCGCTGGCTTTTAATGGTTTTACACGACTGGACGTATACTCCTGGTTATAGCCACAATTACAAGTCCGAATTAAAACATTTAATTGTATTAAAACAGCAAATTATTTAGGAAGCAATCTCGATAATTGTATGACTTTATAATGGGTACTATTTATAACTCGTTATGTACCGAGTATACAGTTGATGTTTCATTAGGTCTAGTAGGAGTCTAATATTGTCACGTTTGACGTTAGTAGCTGGTATTTCTTCTATTACTTCATTTATTACTGGACGTGGGATATTATCTACCTCATACTTGTTCGTCTCCTACAAATTTCTCTTTCTTTTATAGGATCATAAAGTTTCCTTTGTATTTTGTTCAAACCTATGTTTATATACTTCAAAAAAATTATCATAAAATAATTAGTTTCTTGTGCTAATATTGGGATAATTGTAAATATCGTGATGCAAAGGTACGCCTAAAAGAAACTCTGAAAATTGGTAATTACGTTTTATTATATTTTAAGGCACTGTACAAATCATGTTTAGTTACGTTTGACTGTTTTAAGGTACTGTACAAATCATGTTTAGTTACGTTTGACTATGTTTTAAGGTACTGTACAAATCATGTTTAGTTACGTTTGACTATGTTTTAAGGCACTGTACAAATCATGTTTAGTTACGTTTTACTATGTTTTAAGGTACTGTACAAATCATGTTTAGTTACGTTTGACTATGTTTTAAGGCACTGTACAAATCATGTTTAGTTACGTTTGACTATGTTTTAAGGTACTGTACAAACCATGTGTTGTTACGTTTGACTATAATTATTTTCGTTCCGAAACACGAAACTGTATTGTCTGACGTTGTTTCACATAAGAAAGTTGCACTTACCAGGCTATTCCGCTGCAGTAGTTTGTTTTGTGGAAGGTACGTCACACAGTACGTGTTGCATAATTTCAGACGAAATAATTATTTTTGTGACGTTATGACATAACTGCTAGAAACGTTGGGAATTATAATTTAACAACAAATACTTGACATAATAAAATTTTCTCTTTGTTTAATCTAGCAAATATATTTTACGTTATATCACATAATAATTTTAAATATGTCAAGTAAACGAACAGAAACATTCGTAATTGTAACAAAGGCAGCAACTGAAAAAGAAACATCAAGGTAAACTATACGATATGATTCAACCCTGTAATTCGTTAATACGTGTATAACTACTTCCGTGGGTGACAATTCACTTACAAAAGTTTGAACGTTACAATCTCCTTCACAGGAATAAGTGAGAAGTGGCTTCATAAATCTGTTATGCTACAAACACGAAAAATAAGAACTTATATATAAATCAGTATTTTCATTACTTTCTATTAGTAACCGCTTTAAAAATGACATCACTCTATTTAAAATAAGTTGTAATACACTACTTGATAGGCCTTTACGAAAGAGTTAAATTGTTGATTTGCATATTATGTTGGTCTATGAGCATGTAAGAAGTAAGGTTTACAAACTACTTTAATCACTGATAATCAGTGGCGAAGCTAGTAGTTAATGAATGGGTAGGCAAAAATGTTACCTTAAATTTTTTTTAAGGAATCACTAAAAGGACGGTGGTTCAAATCGGACGCCGCTGAGGTAGAATTTGCTGTTAGCGAATGGTTCCGGAAACAGCCGTAAGAATTTTACTAGCAGGGAATCTACAGATTAGTGCAAGAGTGGGACTCATGTCTTAATATTAATGGAGACTTCTTTTAAAATCGTTGAATAAAAAATGCTTTACAGCTCTAAACGTGTTTGTATTAAACAATCCTTGTATAAGTCATACACAATAATACATCTGATTGAACTTCAAATTTTTAAACTTGATTAGTTTCTATATTATATGTTTAATGTTACAAAAAATTCAAAAAACAATCTTGATCATCTGTTAGTTCAGCGGAATAACAGGCACACTTTTCATAACCGCATAAAATAAGCACACTTATAAACAACACAGCGCGCTTTAACTTAACTGTTTGCACCATAGAAGTGAGACATGCCTCAACGCTCTATGTGTACAGCACGGGACAATCCCCCTCCCCCGCGCCAGCACATTGCTTACATACGATGTATACAAAAAACTCTGAGGCAAGTTCACGTTGCCTCATTCGCTTTACGCCGAATCTCACCTGTCACCATCTAGCGGTCTCTCAGTAAAGCACATTTCGGCTTAATAAATTCGACAGTCACAGTAACAATGTATAATCTTTACGTTACGTAGTTCATACATATTTATAATTTTTATTCTACAGAATTTTTAGGGTAGGCATTGCCTCAATTGCCTCCATGTAACTTCGCCACTGCTGATAATATTAATATTTCTACTCAATAGACTATAACACTTACTCTAGTGTACCGACTCTTTATTGTACCTCAGGGCGCCAGTAATAATAAACACAAATTAAAATATATAAATCAACTTTTAATTATTCACTTGCATTTATATACTACAAATTTCTTTAACATGACTTGAATAGTTTTGCCTTACAATTTGAATATTATTTCGTGGCAATGAGTTCTTTTTAGACAAATTGAGTCACTATATTTGATTACAATATATTTGATATTTATAAAACAATATTGAATCAAATGTTCATTTATTTGTTACTTGCGTGGAGAATCCTTCCGATGTGCGTAGTCCTTAAGGTGTTGCATGCCGGTGAGTCGTCAGCAGCTGTTTGTTGCGCGTTAATCCTGGTTATGAATGCACTAATTCACTTTATCACAGATGTACACTACACTTGACATATTGGTGATACATACAACTATGTCGTATAATTATACACTCTGGTTTACAACGTATTCTTGAATTTACATTAAGTGCATCTAACACAGTTCGCGTCGCGTGCGTCTCGATTATCTCATACCGTCGTGAATTTAACCCGAACTAATTCGCTTTCTTCAGTGATTTCACCACAACATATCGTATTGATGAACATTTATATGTAGTATTTACTTCTCGTTGTTCGTTACTACTCCGAACATTCACTCATTAACTTATTACTGTATATTAAACTTTATAAATTTAGCGTTAGCAATTATCGCTTTCCCGTACTTCTGTTTACTGCTGCGAATTTACTTTATTCTTTAAATTACTAATAAAATTTATATCTATACAATTAACGCAAAACAGCGCACGCGAGTCTCTTCAGTGTAGTTTCGCCGATATAAAGAAGACTGCCTGATTTCTCTCCAAATTCATATTTTTATACTAGGCTTTGAATTTCCCTTACCAAGTCTCGATAGAAAACAATCCTATAGGTTTAGACTAGCGCTAAATACAAAATCGCCCAATCTCCTTAGCGAAAACCTCCCGCGCAACACATGACGCTTCCTCTGATTTGCCGAACGTTTTTTCGCGTCTCACGTGCTTAAAAAACTAGCGTCACTATCTATCTCACTCTTACATCGCTCTCTCGAACATAACGGTATCTATTGTTACATGCACTTAAAGTTTACAACATTGGCAAACACCCCTAATATCCTAGCGAATAATACATTTTATGATAGTTATGTCCCAAAACGTGACTTAGCCTAATATTACCTTCCTTATAGACGTCAGCCACAAGGCCGGCGTTGCTAACCTACCGCTATACTCTACAGGTTTTTTTTTTTACAAGTTAATTTCTTTCATGTAACGCCGCCTAACGGTACAGGCGTTTCACTACCTCCCCGCTTTCTAAAACATACACATTTCTTTGCGTTCAGCATAGTTTGATTTCGTAAAATTTGCGATTGCTCAATTTTTGCGTTACAAAGTGCGTTGATTCGTAAAACGCCTCGTAATTCACAATTCATCAGGTTACAAACAATTGTTCGTCCATTGAAGCTACCATATGACAATAAATATGTCTGAAAATTTTAATTTCCATTATCATAAAACCAAAAACAATACACTTACATTTACTGGTTCATAATTCGCCTTTGTATTGTGCCAATAAATAATAATGAAACTTTTTCATTGAATTGTGTTGGTTTTATCAAAGCTAACCGTTTGTATACTTTCAGTAACATGAAGAGTTTAATAATATATTCGATTTTTGAGGGTACAATCTCTAACACTCGTGTTTTTGAATACATGATTTCCAGAGATGGCAATATAAACAGATCGGTCTTCTTACAAATATAAAATTTAATGTACTTAGAAGTGAAGTCTATTATTTGTCATAATCTCTATGGTTAAAATACTACAAAATTTTAAGAAAATCCTTTAACATTTTCTAAATAACATGCAAATATCAATTATTATTTAAAAAATACTACAATACGTAAGTAGGCCTACTTATAAATAAAGTACACACTATACGTTATTATGTATACGTTAACATGTACTGGTATGACGAGAACAAAATGAAGGCTGACAGAAAGTAACAATTTTAAAAAAGTTTTATAATTTTCAAAAAGAGAAAAAAAATAATGCTAACTTTCATACACTGTTATATCTGTAATTATAAAGTGTAAAAGTATTTGTACACAAGACTGTAACGGTAAATGCAGAGTGTACATAATTTTGGTGACGGACAATCCCATCTTTAAGTGAGTGTGTCTGTCTGCTCCTCAAGCCTCGGGCTGGAACACGTGCGAGTTGAACGTTATTGACTTGACCTAACACAGATGACTAGTGAGTGGTATTCCTGGAAAGTACCGAATCATTTTGCCAACAGGAACCCTACTCAGGATTTTGTACTGTAATTCTACTCAGGATTGGTAATATTCCAATTCGGAAATTCCGGATTCGTGTGAAGCAAGTGGAATATCTCAACCAAGTGGAATGTAAACCAGAATCATTAATTCAGGTCGCCTACTCGCCTCGCTACCGAGGATCAGCGTCGGCTTGGCAGATCGAATTAATGGTCTATAGGTAGATCTCATGCTGTTTTACAGATGTTCTAATAGCTCGACATTACAATGCCTGGAGTGAAAAGAAATGCACTCCTATAGGCCTATAGTTTGATAAGAATATTATACTACTGTAATGTTCAATAATGTAATGCAGATTACATTACTAGCATACATTGTTATAACATACTGGTATGTTACGTGTCGGTTTTGATTACCTTTCGGTTGAAAAAAATTAAAACCAGATAATGAACCAACTAAAAGTTTTATCAGTTGCTTTAATGATCGACCAAGTTTTAACGAATTAAAATCCGATCCAACTTAATTCTTCTTTGCTAACTCAAATCTTAGGACAATATCTGAATTCGTTGAGATATCGAGATCTGTCTTACTAAAATTTTAGAATTCTAGACGTTTAAAAGAAAAAAACTCGGCTTTATGAGGCTTTACACAAGCCTGTATAAACAGATAATTTCATGAGGCTGCATAAACGTTCACTGCTTTCCGCGCTTCGAAGTATCTGAAAAAAGAAAACACTACTTATTGCTTCGATTTGACGTAAACTGCACAGTTTCTTATATTACTGAATAAGCTGTGATTAATAATCAGTTACATAATGTTTTTAAATAAGCGTTGTTCGTTGTTTTACTCTGTTTAATTAGAAAAATGTTGGAAGTCAGTTGCATGTCTAATGAAGGAAAAGTCAGAACAGAAGTTCATTGATTATTCGTGGAGTTAATAATAATATGCTCCTAATATGCTAATGTTGCTCTTCCTGCACTGTTAAAACCATTTAATAAAATTTAGTAGGTTGTTAAATCTAAATAAGGAAACAAACAAACGCCTTGACTTTCTAGAATCAATAAGAATTCTTTTTTGGGAATTCCAAATCCGTTATAATGGATTTTGGATCACTTCATTTTTCGATCACTTTCAAAAATTGGCCAAAACACAACACGATTGTAATACATTTTCCAGCACTATTAGCCACAAATGTTCGCTTAGTCATAACGGGCGTCGTCCTACGAGCAATACTTATAACAGCCACCTGGCGTTTAAACGATCAAATGAAACTGACAGCATTTTTCTGATTTTCCAACTGCGCAATTCGTGGAAAGGAGCTGAATTGTAGTAAGGAGGGTAGTGTCAGTAAATGTTACACACACACACACACACACACACACACACACACACACACACACACACACACACACACACACACACACACACACACACACACACACACACACACACACACACACACAACTCTACATGTCACAGATCTCTCTCTCTCTCTCTCTCTCTCTCTCTCTCTCTCTCTCTCTCTCTCTCTCTCTCTCTCTCTCTCTCTCCCCCCCCCCTTAACTCATAGACGCTTTATTCTCCCAAGGCTGGTAGCAGGACACAACTAAAAACCGCCTGTTATCGTTGCCCCCGCGGCAGGAGGTCATCTGAAGCTCGTACCGCAGCGTAATGGCGAGGGAATGGGCTTGCCTGTTGGATGCACAGTCTCTCAAGTCATCACTTTACTCTCAAGACAGAAACGATTCCATTCTTACTTAGAGAATCTCAAGCTGTAGCATAGTATGAAAAAGGCTTCTTTTGCTTAAATAAGCTTTTAACAACGGATAATGAAGAATAAGCATATGAATATAATAGGCTATATTATGCACATACACAAATACAGGCCACGCAGTTGAAGATTTTCTTTAAAACAGCAGCCATGAATTTCCTAAGAAATACGAACTCAATAACAACAGCATTACGGTATCAGTATTTAACTCCTGGTGAATACAAAAGAAAATAAAAATAAAGTCGTTGTTGCTGTTTATTTCACAAATAGTTGGTAGTTAATTCGTGAAGCTCTTCTGGTCGGGTTTGTCACAGCCAGGTGGTTACTCGCAACCGGGCGTTTGTGCCTCACAGCGGGCGAAATGTTACGTCCGTTGGTGTAATCCTCTTCCGTACGTCGTACATCGCTGGATTTCGGGTCTTGGATTTCTGTCCGGGAGCCTTTCGTAGGAGCCCAGGGTCCACCGTCTTCGCGACCCTGTAGAGGCCACTAGACTTCTCAACAGTGATTCTCGGAGGCGCCTGGGTTCAAAGAGGGTATTCGTCGCAGATTGGGGTTATTGTGTCGTCACATCCTCGGGTTTCACATATCGTGAAATACAGGATGAGTCTAAAACAAAGAAAACAATTATTACAAATACGGTTTAAAAATAAGAAGTCAATAAAATAATTTTTGATAATATATCAAAAATTATATACGATACTGTAAAAATAAATCTACAGTATAACAGTAAAACTATACTGTAGAAATAAAAGCAACTTCAACTTATCACATACCAAATGATTGGTGCTTAGAAAATCGTCATTATATTTTACCTGAAGCTTGTTTCATAAAATTGATCTTCTGTGTACTTGGAAGAAGTTGTAGCTTAGGGCGTTTAGACAATGCTGCAGTTATTTTGAGCATGTGTGAAGAAATATCAGTTGATCCATTATATGAAGATTTCAATTTAATAAAAACCTGTAAAAGATGATATTAAAATAAAAATAATGTAGCTGCGAGTAAAAGAAAACAGTTATTTTTATCGTTAAGAAAAGGATATACAAAATTTTCAAAATTAGTTTTATCTAAGCGCACTAAATTTTCAAAATTAGTGGTGTCTAAGCGTACCAGTTGGTATTCACATGTTGTTTTTTACGAAACACATTTCATAAATAATACACACTGTTATTTAACTGACATATACAGTATATTTTATTTTAGGCAATAGCTCTATACAGTTCTATGCAGTCTCCTGCTTCTCAATGACCGCGTCCCAACGTTTCGGGAGATTTGCTATTCCATTGAGGGTACCACTTTCGTTCAGTCCCCAGGTAACTCGGGTAAACTTCTTCCGAGGAGGGGACGGTGTCTCCGCACAAGTTCTTTTTACTTGAAAAATATGTCGAAGTCTGATGGACTTGTGTCTGTAGTGTACGGCGCGTGTACTATTTCCCAATCGTGCTTATTCAGCAAAGCTTTTTCAGCTGCGGGCGTGCATTGTCACGCTAAATGAATAATACAAGCCCATCGCTGAACAAGTCAGATCGGTTTTGTTCATTTGTCTGCGTAATTTTTGAATGAAGTTACGATAACATTGCTATCACATTTATTCCAAACGGAACTCTATCTATCTGTCGTGATAATACCTTCGTTATTATAAGCAAAGACCATCGTTTTCTGGACCTTTGATTGCGTTCATCGAAAAGTTTTTGGGCCGCGGGTACGATGGACTTCTCCACACGTTTGATTACAAATTCAACCCTGCTTCAACGTCTCTAACCCAATGTCGTCAAAAGCAACAATTCGAGAAAGGAATGCTTGACATTCAATGTCAAATCTTTCTTTCATAATGTTGCAACGTCCAGGTCTTTCTGCTTCTGTTCAACAGTCAAGCAGTGAGGAACCCATAGGGTACAAATTTTTCTTTCATGCAAATTTCGAAATACTGATGTTGGTTGAATTCTGGTAGCTTGTGACATTTCCTCACACGTCATTCCACGATCTTCAGAAGAAAGTCCAACCACAAGTTTCACACTTTGTTCATCTGTCGGTGTTTTCAGCCTTTCTGGCCTTGGGTCATTGTTTATGCGGGTATGTCCATCATGAAAACGAGTAGCCCGACATGAAACAGTACTACGGTCTACTGTCTGCTCACCACACACTTCAACACTTCACGTAACGCACTGTGAATTCCTGTTTGGGAAAATCCATTACAGCTTAAATAGAAGAATTCAGCTTAATGGACACTTAATTAGGTACGAGGGACACCTAAAAACACATGAACAGGAAAACTTAGGGGAAGACCACGACTAAGATATATAGAACAGACTATGAAAGATGTGAGTTAGAAGATCTACGAAGAAATGAAAAGGAATGCAGAAAACGTGAAGAGTGGAGAACAGAACTGCGGTCAAGCAATCTTCTGATTGATCATCAAAGAAAACGAATCTTTAGTTACTCTCTGACCTGGTGGAGCGTACTTAGTTTTAACGTTGCTTCCAGAATGTGGACACCATGCCCACAAACGGGGCACCACGTGTTGTATACCATCGTCGCCGTAGAAATTCCCCGCCTGTGATTTGAATCACGTGTTAACAGCTTGCTTGACATCGTCTTCGTTACGGAACTGTTGGCCTCCAAGGAAGAACTTCAGATGCTTTAATGGATATATTCGCTTGGTATGAGGTCTGGGTTGTACAGCAGATCGAATTGTTTCCAGTCGAAGGTTGTGAGGAGATGTTGCGTTACAATGGCTGTATGTGTAAGCATCCCATGTCCAGTCTCGCACGTTGTAAGTATCGCACGACGTAATTCCATATTCGTATTGCAATGGACATACCACTTCATTGTGAGGAGATGTTGCGTTGCAATGGCTGTATGTGTAAGCATCCCATGTCCAGTCTCGCACGTTGTAAGTATCGCACGACGTAATTCCTTATGCGTATTACAATGGACATACCACTTCATTGTGCGGAGATGTTGCGTTGCAATGGCTGTATGTGTAAGCATCCCATGTCCTGTCTCGCACGTTGTAAGTATCGCACGACGTAATTCCTTATGCGTATTACAATGGACATACCACTTCATTGTGAGGAGATGTTGCGTTGCAATGACTGTATGTGTAAGCATCCCATGTCCTGTCTCGCACGTTGTAAGTATCGCACGACGTAATTCCTTATGCGTATTGCAATGGACATACCACTTCATTGTGAGGAGATGTTGCGTTGCAATGGCTGTAGGTGTAAGCATCCCATGTCCTGTCTCGCACGACGTAATTCCTTATGCGTATTGCAATGGACATACCACTTCATTGTGAGGAGGTGTTGCGTTGCAATGGCTGTATGTGTAAGCATCCCATGTCCTGTCTCGCACGTTGTAAGTATCGTACGACGTAATTCCTTATGGGTATTGCAATGGACATACCACTTCAATGTGAGGAGATGTTGCGTTGCAATGGCTGAATGTGTAAGCATCCCATGTCCTGTCTCGCACGTTGTAAGTATCGCACGACGTAATTCCTTATGCGTATTACAATGGACATACGACTTCATTGTGAGGAGATGTTGCGTTGCAATGGCTGTATGTGTAAGCATCCCATGTCCTGTCTCGCACGTTGTAAGTATCGTACGACGTAATTCCTTATGCGTATTGCAATGGACATACCACTTCATTGTGAGGAGATGTTGAGATGTTGCGTTGCAATGGCTGTATGTGTAAGCATCCCATGTCCAGTCTCACATGACGTAATTCCTTATGCGTATTGCAATGGACATACCACTTCATTGTGAGGAGGTGTTGCGTTGCAATGGCTGTATGTGTAAGCATCCCATGTCCTGTCTCGCACGTTGTAAGTATCGCACGACGTAATTCCTTATGCGTATTGCAATGGACATACCACTTCATTGTGAGGAGATGTTGCGTTGCAATGGCTGTATGTGTAAGCATCCCATGTCCTGTCTCGCACGTTGTAAGTATCGCACGACGTAATTCCTTATGGGTATTGCAATGGACATACCACTTCATTGTGAGGAGATGTTGCGTTGCAATGGCTGTATGTGTAAGCATCCCATGTCCTGTCTCGCACGTTGTAAGTATCGCACGACGTAATTCCTTATGGGTCTTGCAATGGACATACCACTTCAATGTGAGGAGATGTTGCGTTGCAATGGCTGTATTTGTAAGCATCCCATGTCCTGTCTCGTACGTTGTAAGCATCGCACGACGTAATTCCTTATGGGTATTGCAATGGACATACCACTTCATTGTGAGGAGATGTTGCGTTGCAATGGCTGTATGTGTAAGCATCCCATGTCCTGTCTCGCACGTTGTAAGTATCGCACGACGTAATTCCTTATTGGTATTGCAATGGACATACAACTTCTTTGTGAGGAGATGTTGCGTTGCAATGGCTGTATGTGTAAGCATCCCATGTCCTGTCTCGCACGTTGTAAGTATCGCACGACGTAATTCCTTATGGGTATTGCAATGGACATACCACTTCATTGTGAGGAGATGTTGAGATGTTGCGTTGCAATGGCTGTATGTGTAAGCATCCCATTTCCTGTCTCGCACGTTGTAAGTATCGCACGACGTAATTCCTTATGGGTATTGCAAGGGACATACCACTTCATTGTGAGGAAATGTTGCGTTGCAATGGCTGTATGTGTAAGCATCCCATGTCCTGTCTCGCACGTTGTAAGTATCGTACGACGTAATTCCTTATGGGTATTGCAATGGACATACCACTTCAATGTGAGGAGATGTTGCGTTGCAATGGCTGTATGTGTAAGCATCCCATGTCCTGTCTCGCACGTTGTAAGTATCGCACGACGTAATTCCTTATGCGTATTGCAATGGACATACCACTTCATTGTGAGGAGATGTTGCGTTGCAATGGCTGTATGTGTAAGCATCCCATGTCCTGTCTCGCACGACGTAATTCCTTATGCGTATTGCAATGGACATACCACTTCATTGTGAGGAGATGTTGCGTTGCAATGGCTGTATGTGTAAGCATCCCATGTCCTGTCTCGCACGACGTAATTCCTTATGCGTATTGCAATGGACATACCACTTCATTGTGAGGAGGTTTTGCGTTGCAATGGCTGTATGTGTAAGCATCCCATGTCCTGTCTCGCACGTTGTAAGTATCGTACGACGTAATTCCTTATGGGTATTGCAATGGACATACCACTTCAATGTGAGGAGATGTTGCGTTGCAATGGCTGAATGTGTAAGCATCCCATGTCCTGTCTCGCATGACGTAATTCCTTATGCGTATTGCAATGGACATACCACTTCATTGTGAGGAGGTGTTGCGTTGCAATGGCTGTATGTGTAAGCATCCCATGTCCTGTCTCGCACGTTGTAAGTATCGCACGACGTAATTCCTTATGCGTATTGCAATGGACATACCACTTCATTGTGAGGAGATGTTGCGTTGCAATGGCTGTATGTGTAAGCATCCCATGTCCTGTCTCGCACGTTGTAAGTATCGCACGACGTAATTCCTTATGGGTATTGCAATGGACATACCACTTCATTGTGAGGAGATGTTGCGTTGCAATGGCTGTATGTGTAAGCATCCCATGTCCTGTCTCGCACGTTGTAAGTATCGCACGACGTAATTCCTTATGGGTATTGCAATGGACATACCACTTCATTGTGAGGAGATGTTGCGTTGCAGTGGCTGTATGTGTAAGCATCCCATGTCCTGTCTCGCACGTTGTAAGTATCGCACGACGTAATTCCTTATGGGTATTGCAATGGACATACCACTTCATTGTGAGGAGATGTTGCGTTGCAATGGCTGTATGTGTAAGCATCCCATGTCCTGTCTCGCACGTTGTAAGTATCGCACGACGTAATTCCTTATTGGTATTGCAATGGACATACAACTTCTTTGTGAGGAGATGTTGCGTTGCAATGGCTCTATGTGTAAGCATCCCATGTCCTGTCTCGCACGTTGTAAGTATCGCACGACGTAATTCCTTATGGGTATTGCAATGGACATACCACTTCATTGTGAGGAGATGTTGAGATGTTGCGTTGCAATGGCTGTATGTGTAAGCATCCCATTTCCTGTCTCGCACGTTGTAAGTATCGCACGACGTAATTCCTTATTGGTATTGCAAGGGACATACCACTTCATTGTGAGGAAATGTTGCGTTGCAATGGCTGTATGTGTAAGCATCCCATGTCCTGTCTCGCACGTTGTAAGTATCGTACGACGTAATTCCTTATGGGTATTGCAATGGACATACCACTTCATTGTGGAGTCTTGAGGCAATAAGTCCTCGAACAAAACTCATTTTCTTTGCCAAAAGGCTGTACCCGAGAGTAAAACGTTGACTTGACTTTTTTCTTTGAGGACGATGGAGTCTGCCGCCACACCATTCAGAGATACCCACGCCTCTCCCCGCTGACTATACGGTTCAGGAAGTCATCTCCTTAGTGTCTGAATCGTGTCAGAAAAAACAATGTACTCTCCCACTGTTTCATTTTGCGTTGTTCCGTATGTAAAAGCTGAGTTCCGTTTTTGGAACCCAGAGAACAAACAATTTCCGGTAGTTCTGTTTTTCAGATACAATTTCATGAAGAAGTGACATGAAATTTCTGAAAATTGCAGGAAGAGCAACGTCATAGTGAATCGTCAATTCTCTGTAATCTCCTCTTCAACGGCACCCATCATGATGTCAATCATTAAAGACGGTCGCCTGCTCCGATCATCATCATGAACATCTTTTCGTCCTTCATTAAAAATTCGTACGCCTCATCGAATCCCCCTTCATCACCCTACTTGCTTCTCCTCCATAAAGATCGGAAATTTGTCGGGGAAATGCAGTTCGTTTAATGCTTTTCGCATTCAAGAAACAAATCACATACGTACTTTCACGCGCGGCAGGCGTCTCGATTATCTTTGATATTATAAACATTTTCTAGAAATCTTACCATACGCAATAGCGTGACGGCATCGATACCGCTGTAATACTTAAAAACAGAACTTACTTTCTGGATATCACTCGGATGTACAAGTATTCTGTCAGTTCACGCGTACACCCTGAAGAACAGTAGTGTGCACTTCGGACATACTTATATAACACTAGCTGTATCCGTGCGCTTTCGGTACATCCAAAAATGAATAATAACTCTTATTTCCTCCTAAAATTTATTTTTACTCAAATTAGGAGTAGCAATTGCTAGTTTTATAGGAAAATGCAAGCGTTTGAACTGAAACAGTAAATATGTCGGAACGGCGGGAATTATCGGTATAAATACAGGAAGAACTTGATAATGGTTGCGAAACCGAAAGGCCTCGTTCGAGGAAAAATTTTACATAGCAGAGAAGCAACTGAAACAGTAAATATGTCGGAACGGCGGGAATCATCGGTATAAATACTTCTTGACCATGGAAGACACTGTAAATATTATAGCCTGGAGTATACTATACCCAAGGACTATGGATCTTAACCGACTGCCCTTGCATAATCTGGGTGCATCTAAGTTGTACAACAATATGTCCGGAATACCCGTTTTTACAATTGATGTAATGGAGTTTTTGCCAATTCCGATTAATTAAAGAATTCCGTTTGATATGAAGTTCTGCTCTCATTACCGTGTCTAAAGAATAACATATTTTTCATCATAAGATATTAATTTCAATATCAGTTGATTTATATTTGTAACAATATAAACTGTCGGAATTTTAGATTGTCTGAATAATATATACATTGTCGGAATGTGTAGATGGCTCTACCACATAACCAGTCGTCAGAAGAATAACTTTCACTAATACTGGGAAACATATGACGTTAAATCGTCTACATTTTTACCAAATTACATCAAACTTGTTGTAGTTTATCCGTAAGCCACACTAACATGAGCGTGGGGTTTCCACGCTTTTGCCATTCAACAGATATGTACATCCACGTAACTGCTTCTTTGAATATCTGACTCTTAATGATACGCTAACAAATTTTTATTAATTTCTGACGAAATACGCGAGCTGTTAGAGCTGTTAAAACAAGACGATCTGTGCTTTTTTGACCACGCACTAATTCATTTTCAGCTTCTTTCCATGACGGATTACACGTAAATGTAATGAAAAGATCCAAGCGCCCGTAATTACGCACATAAACAAAACCATCTTGTGTAAATTCTGCCAAATACCTGGGACTATTAACAAAACTTGAAAGCTTGTCCAGTTGGTTTTCAAAATCTGTACCCTTCTGTTTGCGTACCTACCTGCATTTGCGTTAAGCGGGCAGTTCCTTGTGAATCAGTTTCAATATCACAACTAATTGCATGACGTTCTGCTTCCAACAAACGACGATACTGACTTTCTTCAGGTCTCCAAAGCATATCTTGCGTAAGTCAGTAGAGTTAATATTTGGTGAATGTAACTTTCTGCTCGCAAAGTGCTTTGACGCACTGATATGTTTTGGAGCTGCTCGCTTTCTATTGTAACGCACACATCCACTATATATTGATGATACAAATGTCAGAATTTGATAATTAAATTGACACTTTCACTCTACGAACCATCAAATGATAGACGTAAAAATTCAGCAATGACGCTTTCTAGTTTGAAACTGGTGCTTTCGCTGTTGGATTAACTTGTCGAATGTCAATGCTGTATCCTTCTTGACCTTTCCAGAATATGAGTGGCTATTGCAATCATAAAAACGACGTGTATCACTTACATGCATTAGCGTATGGTCGTATTTGCAAAGCACAATATCTCGTGTTCCATTATTCGTCACTGGTTCACTGTAACGACGCTCATGTTACCCAGGCGGTTTTCGGTCAGCACGTATTACAACTTTATAACGATTTTAACTCATGTTTTGTAAGCATATTTAAAATCCCTGATTAACATATTATATGTTCATTCAACAAAATTTCCTGCCACTAATTCCTGTTGCACATCTGCGATGTACTGAGAACGCTAAGTCAATTTGAGCTGGACAACTAAGGAGTTACCAATTGTGAAATGACGTATAATTGTAAAAAACTTATGCTGCTGATTTCTTTGTGGTAATAAATCGTCGATGTTATGGTAAATCTGTTCTTGCACTATAAGCGTAGCTGAAACCCACTATGATGAACTTCGTGCTAAGCCATAGTTAAATACCAATACTACGTTTTCTAGCCATAGTTAAATACCAAAAGTGAAATGCAATAAAAAGTAAATAGCACAGTGTTAGCTAATTAATTAATTAACTAATTAACCAGTGCCACAACAGATAACGACAATAATTAAAAAATAAAAGACAATTACGGAAATGACACTATCTTCTAACGTCAGCAAGTACAACAAATACGAAACGAAAAGTAAAACCAATAAATAAAAAAAAACATGTAATATGTTTCTTCTTCTTCTTTCGATTTTGGGAGTCTCAGGACCGCTTAAAATAACCCGATGCATTCTTTTCAATTGTATTTTAATATAAATCCACACCGTTACACCGATGGCCACCAAATGTTGCACAGGTAACGTTTGACACAAAGCAAAAAACACTGTCTAACTTGGAATTTGATATTCTGCCCCGTTCGCACGATTTAGGCCCTTTTTATTATGCCCTTTTGTTGACGCGTATAAAGATGTCAAAAACACCATGGAGACCAGAATTAATTGTCATAGTAACAAGCTAACAAGTAAATAAACAAATACTATTTAGCGGCATCGGAACTGTACCTTTATCCGTTCCTACAGTAGGCTACATTTTCGATGTTTTACTTCCATGTTCCATAAAGGAAATTAATGGAAGTATGGTCATGTCGAAAAAAATCGTGTTCGAGATAACGGCATATTCTGATTGTACTAGACTACCATCAAAACATAAAAAAAAGTCATTTTTCGAAATGTGTGTGTGTGTGTGTGTGTGTGTGTGTGTGTGTGTGTGTGTGTGTGTGTGTGTGTGTGTGTGTGTGTGTGTGTGTGTGTGTGTGTGTGTGTGTGTGTGTGTGTGTGTGTGTGTGTGTGTGTGTGATTAAAATGGTAGTTGATGAGGTAGGAGGTAAATTTTTATAAGTTTTATATGTGTACTACGTTATTGACAACAAAGAAGTAGTTTCTATGGAAACATTTCATTTCACTTTAACAAAATTCTATATTTTTCATTTTAATTTGAATCACGTATGAGTGAAAATATATCGTTCCTGGCAGGCAAGCATATCTCAATTATGTAATGTTTACGTTTCCAAAGTTTTATTATTGTGATTACCGCAATAAAAAGGCCGGCAGGACACACACACAATCCGCGTTATTCCTGGTCTCAATCATGTTTATTTCCTTATGTTTACACGCTTTTTAAATGGAAAGTGCCGAAACCCACACCAACACAACGCGTGCAAGATGAAAAGGTGCCCAGCGTGGACAGCAATTTGCTTCCTGGCCAGTGTAACTGCTCGTGTTTACAGAGGAACAGTTCATAGACAGACTTTTCGTCTTTAGGGAATTAACCCTCTGCAAGATGCTCAGGCCCATGAGAGCGCTCCTTCTTTTCCGCGTTTGTTCTGTGAAACGTACACTGTAGATTCGCAGCTTTACTCTGAGCAACGCTCCATAGGAAATGTTGAAAATTTTTGTCCACGTTGTATCCTCATACACACTAAAACCTGCTCTAATGTTTTGATTACGGACATCATAATATTAAAATTTTGGAAACTTGGGCACTACTTAATGGAGTTAAAACATTAACTTTTACAAGCCATTAATTTTATGCATATTTTGAAGCAATAAATGTTTTAATAAATTAATACAATATGTGTACTTATTTTTATTATGATATAAGAATTACAAACTAATATGTGCATGTGTGTATGTATGAAAAAAATATAAATATTTTTCTCCTCTGGAAAACTGTTTGCCTCTCCTGGAAAATATATTGACCTCCCTGACGGCTAGTTATTTACTAGCCTGAGTGGAATATACCGTTATGACATGGATCAGAGTGGTGGGTGCTAAACAGGAGACACAAACATTTTAAGGAAGAAATGTTTTGCTGAGAAATGTATAATTGTATGGGTGAACAGAATCGTCGTTCAGGAAATCAGAAGACGATGGAAAGAAAGAAAGACTCGATTTTAAAAAAGAAAAATGACTAGTATAGTATTGGCAAGAAAGACTTTGATAACATTATAGACATCATTCACCCTTGGCCGATAACTCGCAGCGAGAGTCCAATTTCATTACATGAATCAGATCACAGCTCCCTTTGGCCAGCTCTTCGTTCAACCTACAAACATTTTATCCAAAAGCACAGTCCTTCCTCACGAAGGCACGAAGGGTGAGGATAGTCTTCACCCACCTGACATGGGGGTACCATTTTAGCTGATACGTCATTTGTTCAGAACTCAAGCATCCACTTATTTGATGTTTTGTCACCATATCTAGTTCTGCTTCTTATCAAATGTATATTACAGACACAAACATAAAATTCTGCACCTGTCATCTCTTGGTTTCTTTGGCGAACAATAACTGTCGCAAATTCAAACAGAATCAAACAATTTATTGCATATTTGTCTGCGTTGTAGAGGACTCCAGGTCTTTTGATTTTGGTGAAGATCGTTTAAGGGGGAAGGGTATTTTATTCTTTGGTGTAAGGATGCACCAAAATATAACAGAGACGATGAAACTAGTGAAAAGATCTGCATCGAATTTATTAACAAATATATTGCGTGTTTTAAATATAAATCTTAGAACATGGAAGTCATGTATGGTTCTCCATACCGATTTTTTATATTTGATACAAACTTTGTATATTTTCTATGAAAATACAACAAGGAGATTTATAAAAAATGTTTCCTACATTAAAAACGACAGTCGGGATATGTTAAGTATCTGTTTTTAAAGTAATGAAATTGAAGTCACAGAGTATAAAAGATCTTTTTCTTAAAAATAAATTTGTTTACATACTTACTGCACACATGTATAGTCCCATTCAATTTTTTTGTTGAAATAGTACATAAAGTCGTAATACTTATGTTGTATATTATCAAATTATACTTACTTCTGTATGTAGAATGTTCTTACTTTTGTCGTTTTAATTTAACCTAAATTATTGTAGTATAATATACATATTATAAAAAATCCTGCAAGAAAAGGAGTTGTTTATAAAAAAATTATATGTAAAGTCAATACGTGTATTATTTTTTGAAAAATGTTCAAACGGCGGTTGTAAGTTGCGTAGAAGAGAAACAAATTCATTGCTTTGGACGGTCTTGAAAATTGATAAATTTATAGAACTTTCTTCTGAGTTCTGCGATAGAAATTGAAGTAAGAAAAATGGGAGAAAACCCTAACTTAACATGGTTAGAAGGAATTAAAAATGATACGAGTTACAGAATCAGCGACAGAAAAATGTTGCGGAGGCAGAGGTGCATATTAGATATTGCAAATTAGACACATTAGATATTGAATAACGTAATGCTGTAACCGATTAGGCTGCCAAAGACACCGCGTTATTATTTCCAGTCCCTTTTTGTTGCTCCCATGACTGACTTTAAAACAGCCTTAAAACCAAAAGTTGCATTACAGTGACTAAATAGCTAGGAAGAGTAACCATTTAAACAACAAACTGCGAAACATTAAGCCAACTACTGATGTCCGATCTTCATCATTAAGCCGGTGGCACAATAGGAGAGAAGTCATTCTCTGACTTATGAGAGAGAATTGGCCACGTCAGACTAATCAGCTCGTATGTCTTGGGAAATGTGTTGCCCCCGTCAGACGATAGCGTACTCAGAGCGCCCGTGCTCTGAGCGCCAATGCTGAAATCGTGCTATGTGCGCCGATACTGGTAAGCTCGTGTTCTGTGCGCCGACTTATCTGTGCATCATTAGACACGGTAACACGTAGCTGCACATCTGTCTATCCGTTGTTCTCCAACTCCATAGCCAACACTAGCGGTCCTATGAAAATGTATACAATTAATTGTTAAAAGACATTGTCACACCTCTAGTAACTATATAATATACAAAGTGTCCTATGAGGAATGGGATATACTTCAGGAATGCATTCTACAGGCTGAAGTAAAGAAAAACTTACATACAGTATAAACATAGGCCCGTAAACGCATAATGTGAATTTACTTGTTTAAATTGACAATAAATAAATTTAAATTTGTAATTCAATTTAGAAATAACTTAATTCTGATAAACTTAATAAAAAACAAATGAACGTTATAAAAAATCAAATTAATTATTCTAACATCATGTGAATAATGAGGTGGTGCACAATTAGTTGAAAGAGCATTTGCAGCCTTTTTTTCAAGATGTATGTCTTCTAACAGCACTGGCAACCGATTTTGTAAAAAATCTTTACACGCATACCAGTAAGCCGATCTTGAATAACAGATGGCATAATTAACTGGTTCCCAATCACCACACTATCCGTTTACGATAACCGGTTTTGAAAGTTTTACTCTATTATTTCATTTGGATTTTTAGTTGTCTACCTGTGACTTTTTTAATTTTTTGTTCCATTTCTCGCAAAAATAGATTCGTCAGTGATTAAACACAATTAACAATATTTTAGTTTTCTTGTACCCATTGGCAAAAATATAATCTTAACTCACAGTCATCTGGTAAGATAAAATTCTCTTTCTTTAGTGTTCTCCATATTTTAGTACGATTTATGTCTGTTCGATGTGAAATACTTCTGGTGCTAAGTTAAGAACTGCACTGAATCATTTAAATTATATTTTCTTATTCATTTACAAGCTATTCTACAAGGCATTCAATGGAACAAGCAATTGTTGGAAACGACCAGTCAGTTAGTAAATTATGAAAGACCAGGAAAAATGTTTTGTGATGAGGTACTCTTCTGTTTGGAAATCTTTTGTTGGTATTTACTTTTTGCAGCACGGGACTTTCCATTACTAAAAGCGTACATGAAAACAATTTCGGCACACTCATGATTTGAAAATTGCAATGGCTTCTGAAATTATGTTTCAGTAACGACACACTACAAATCTCAGCTTACAGGTTAATACGATAAATAATTAAGGTTTTGTATTATAAATAAATTGTTAAACTTCTGTTTCCTGTTTTGAATTCAATTTTGAGTCTGAAAAGTATAGGATTGCCAACTGTAGATTTTTGTTGTAAATTTTATTAACACAATTTTGTTAATGCTGTTGAAATCATTTTTGTTTTTAAATTGTTCTGTCAATACTACCTGAAATTAATGTTTGTTATTAACTGAATAAATTGTTATTAATAAATTGTTATTATTAGCAAATAAATATATGAAGTTTTATTAAGAAAGTTGTGTTAGTGGTTATAATCAATCACAAACAGAATTATCACTGTTGCACACCACTATAGAAAAATTAATCCACTTATAAAATTATTATAGAATGATTTTGCTATAGTGGTGTGCAACAATGATAATTCTGTTTGTAATACATATATGGTTTGCAGTACATTATCAAAAGAAGTATCTTTATATAATACATAAATTATGTTTGCAGTACATACCAGCATCCCATCTCCCATCTTCAACGTCGTCGCTACCCATAAATAAATAAAAACAAAACCCTCCATTGGTAGCCCAATTAAAACCCAACAACCTGTTCCTTAACCCGTCCATGCCCTTGACATCACTTCGACGCTTCTCTCTAACTTTAGCGTCAATTGCTGCAAACGACACTGGTATTACAGTCCGTAAGTTTGGCACTGATTACCCCACCCCCTCTCCTTGAGGCTACAAACACCTGCACACCAACATCCTCCTTTTACAACACCTTCTCATCGCCCGGTCATTGCTGGTGTACGCTACCTACCCCACATTTCCATATCCACATGGCTGAAGGGAGCTTGCTCCAAAACAGCCCGAGAGGACCAGTCGGCACTCTCAAAAAAAAAAAAAAAAAAAAAAAAAAAAATTCTTACATTTTTTGTTGTGTTATTCTTCAATAAAATTTGAGTGTTTGCAACATTCGTGTGTTTTTTATTAACTTTACTTACATAAAATTTGTCAAAATTGAATTCTTTATAAATTATATTACAAATTTTAATTAATTTTTTGGTAATTTAAACAAGCAAATTCATATCAAAGATAAAAAAGAGAGTTTTCGACACCAATTTTTTGAGATTTACGAAACTTTAATATAAAATTACCAAAGATACAGTTGTGAGACCGTGTTTTTAGAATGTTTCGGGTCTAAACCCTATAAAACCATAAAATTTACTCTTTAATTTAGTTTCAAGAATTTCAGTAGGGTTATAATTATAGCCTTGGAGCAGAAATAAAGGTAACATTTTTGCAACCATAAAACGAAAACAAAGCGTTTATATAAAGACTAGCAAAATACCCGTGCTTCGCTACGGAGTTTCACGTTGTACGTAATTGTACAATTATTGCTCGCTTAATAGTATAGGATTAGATAGATTGTACAAATTCTCAACTCGTAGTTTGTTTATTTACATTCATAGCAACAGCTATTTATTATTTATTTCGAGAAAATCGTTAAAGCCGTTTCCGAGAAAAAAAGGACATACATTTATTAATTAATTGAACTTCGAAATTTTCTCGACTATAAGAACCTGCAAACAACGAAGTTTTTTTCAATTTAAAACAATGATTAAGAACTCAGGACTAAATGTATTCGGGGTTTCCAGTAAACTGAGATGTCAACCACTTCATTTACAAAGTATGCAATTCCCGCGATAAATTTCAGTACAGTATTTGGTTTTTTGCCCCTTAGGAGTGAAAGTTTTTAAAACCGTTTCTTAGTGAGCACCTAAGACCTATGATGAAGCTATGTTCAAAGTTTCATTGATATCCATTCAGTAGTTTCAGAGATCGTGATCAGTGAGTCAGTCAGTGGTATTTGGCTTATATAGATATCTATATCTAGCCGATTTACCCAGCGTTGCTCGGGTTCATAATTTATTCATAGGCTCATAGGCACCTATTCTTGTTCTAACGTTATATTACTTGTATATTGTATAATCTTCCTTATATTGTTACGTTCGCATTCTCAATGGAGGAATACTCTGTAGCGCACCTGTTTAAGAACATGTCATAAACTGTATTCTTATATCTGGAGAAGAATTCTCTTGCGCGTGATGCTCCTGCTCGATTTCTAACTCTGGGAGAGGGCGAACAGCTAAATTAGTTTTCAATAAAATGTCTACAGTACTTGCACGCGCTGCGTATTTAACTGTCGTTTTATAATTCATTGTGTTAATGTTGAAATAAGGCATTTGTTAAATTAGTGTCTCCTAAACTTATTCTAACAGTACAATACCTCTATAGATTTCAGCTTATCAATTTTTAAATTCAAACTGAAGCAAGTGCATTTATATTGTCTGAACACTATGATCTGAATACATTCGCTATCAAAACTTTGTTTTTTATACTCGCTTATAACTTACTTCGATCTTAACTTATCCACTTTTAAATTCAAACTGAAACAACTCTGAATTCACACACTATTAAGAAGTTTCTTAAGATGCATACACCACCTTTGATATCATAACCTATATCTTTATTTATAAGAACCGTGGACTCTGGCCCCGCCGTCTTTCGCGGGATCCGACCTTAAGACTCCCCGGGTTCCGTGGATGATCTCCGGGGAAGGCCCGTCGGACGACTCCCGCGCTATTTCCTACGCGGGAGACTTCCACCGATGCTATGGTAACCAGAATCTATTCTACTGGGTTGCCATAGTAACCAGATCTAATAGTTTTTAAGACCCAAAGGACCCCCAAAGAATCGTATCGAAAAAACACTTGTTCTATGTTGGTTCTCCCGTTGCGTAAAATATTTGTGCCAAGTTTGGTTGAAATCGGTCCAGTGGTTTAGGAGGAGATGTGGAAGACCCCAAAGGACCCCGAAGGATCGTATCGAGAAAACACCTATCCTATGTTGGTTCTCCCTTTGCGTAAAATATTTTTGCCAAGTTTGGTTGAAATCGGTCCAGTGGTTTAGGAGGAGATGTGGAAGGCCCCAAAGAACCCCCCAAAGGACCCCATCGAAAAAACACCTATCCTATGTTGGTTCTCCCGTCGCGTTAATTATTTGTGCCAAGTTTGGTTGAAATCGGTCCAGTGGTTTAGGAGGAGATGTGGAAGACCCCAAAGAACCCCCCAAAGGACCCCATCGAAAAAACACCTATTCTATGTTGGTTCTCCCGTCGCGTAAAATATTTGTGCCAAGTTTGGTTGAAATCGGTCCAGTGGTTTAGCAGGAGATATGGAAGACCACAAAGAACCCCCCAAAGGACCCCATCGAAAAAAAACACCTATCCTATGTTGGTTCCCCCGTCGCGTAAAATATTTGTGCCAAGTTTGGTTGAAATCGGTCCAGTGGTTTAGGAGGAGATGTGGAACATAGATACATACGTACAATGGGGGGGAGGGTTGCCCCTTAGGAGTGAAAGTTTTTAAAACCGTTTCTTAGTGAGCGTCTACGACCCCATAAGAATATACCTTCAAATTTTTGTGATCATTATCTTCAGTAGTTTTTGCTCTACGTTGATTCTCTGTCAGTCAGGACAAAGCCGCTTATATATATAGAGATATTGTACAATCTTCCTTATATTGTTACGTTCGCATTCTCACTGGAGGAATACTCTGTAACGCACCTGTTTAAGAACATGTCATAAACTGTATTCTTGTATCTGGAGAAGAATTCTGTTGCGCGTGATGCTCCTGCTCGATTTCTAACTCTGGGAGAGGGCGAACAGCTAAATTAGTTTTCAATAAAATGTCTACAGTACTTGCACGCGCTGCGTATTTAACTGTCGTTTTATAATTCATTGTGTTAATGTTGAAATAAGGCATTTGTTAAATTAGTGTCTCCTAAACTTATTCTAACAGTACAATACCTCTATAGATTTCAGCTTATCAATTTTTAAATTCAAACTGAAGCAAGTGCATTTATATTGTCTGAACACTATGATCTGAATACATTCGCTATCAAAACTTTGTTTTTTATACTCGCTTATAACTTACTTCGATCTTAACTTATCCACTTTTAAATTCAAACTGAAACAACTCTGAATTCACACACTATTAAGAAGTTTCTTAAGATGCATACACCACCTTTGATATTATAACCTATATCTTTATTTATAAGAACCGTGGACTCTGGCCCCGCCGTCTTTCGCGGGATCCGACCTAAGACTCCCCGGGTTCCGTGGATGAACTCCGGGGAAGGCCCGCCGGACGACTCCCGCGCTATTTCCTACGCGGGAGACTTCCACCGATGCTATGGTAACCAGAATCTATTCTATTGGGTTGCCATAGTAACCAGATCTAATAGTTTTTAAGACATAAAGGACCCCCAAAGGATCGTATCGAAAAAACACTTGTCCTATGTTGGTTCTCCCGTTACGTAAAATATTTGTGCCAAGTTTGGTTGAAATCGGTCCAGTGGTTTAGGAGATGTGGAAGGCCCCAAAGAACCCCCCAAAGGACCCCATCGAAAAAATACCTATCCTATGTTGGTTCTCCCGTCGCGTTAATTATTTGTGCCAAGTTTGGTTGAAATCGGTCCAGTGGTTTAGGAGGAGATGTGGAAGACCCCAAAGGACCCCCCGAAGGATCGTATCGATAAAACACCTATCCTATGTTGGTTCTCCCGTTGCGTAAAATATTTGTGCCAAGTTTGGTTGAAATCGGTCCAGTGGTTTAGGAGGAGATGTGGAAGACCCCAAAGGACCCCATCGAAGAAAACACATATCCTATGCTGATTCTCCCGTCGCGTAAAACATTTGTGCCAAGTTTGGTTGAAATCGGTCCAGTGGTTTAGGAGGAGATGTGGAAGACCCCAAAGAACCCCCCAAAGGGCCCCATCGAAGAAAACACCTATCCTATGTTGGTTCTCCCGTCGCGTAAAATATTTGTGCCAAGTTTGGTTGACATCGGTCCAGTGGTTTAGGAGGAGATGTGGAACATAGATACATACGTACAATGGGGGGGGGTTGCCCCTTAGGAGTGAAAGTTTTTAAAACCGTTTCTTAGTGAGCATCTACGACCCCATAAGAATATACCTTCAAATTTTGAGATCATTATCTTCAGTAGTTTTTGCTCTACGTTGATTCTCTCTCAGTCAGTACAAAGCCGCTTATATATATAGAGATACCTTTACACTAATTTTTTTTTAATTTCAGCCTGTAGAATTCATTCCTGATCCCACTCTTCATGGGACACTTTGTATTTATATAAATAAAATGTAATTGTCCCTATTGAATCCATCATCTTCAGCAAGGATTAAACCAAAAAAATGTTTTGTTCCGGTCACAAGTAGATAGACTAGAGCTGGTCGCTCCAACGCTTCTCCGTCCTTTCGGTCTATAATACCATAGTTATTTGAGAAAGCGGCAGTTACCCAATCGGTTAAGATATTCCAGCTATTTTAATCGATATTGGGAAATTGTATCAAATATACTCGTAATATTCGTCTCCTGCCGTACATCAACATTTCTTTTGCGATCGTAAAGAGGATATCCTGCTACGTGCCTGAGAATTCTGATTTCGGCCGCTTGAATACGATTGCCATCGGATTTTGTTTAAGTCCAATTCTCAGACCCAGAGAGAAGTGTGTGGAGGGCCACCCCCTTGTAGAACTCCAGGCGTGTTTCTTTCCTTGTTGATTTTAGAATTCTCCTTATGGTTCCACAGATATGTTTGAACGTGTGCAGCTTCTCCAGCACATCATTGTTTGTAATGTAGGATACATTACACCCCAGATATTCAAAATTAATGACCTGCTCCAAAACAATTTTTGCTCGTATGTCGTATGGGATCAACAATTCAACAACAACTCAAAGGATAACGGAGATGTTCGAAGTAAGTAGTTTATACCATCCCCGGCTCTCCATTGAGCGTGAGGTCGATTGTTCTGAACGTTGACCAGGCGTCTGACGATGTTATGGTTAGTACCCTTTCGCAAGGGACGTGCAGCTCTATCCCTCTGCGGGTTCCGGAAGATCTACTATCAAGGATTTAACAGCAGACAGAGCACCCAACTCCGAACGGAGGCGACGCCCCATTTCCGAAACCACATACCAACCTCGAGTCCAACCCGATAAATCGGAGATGAACCCGAGTTACCTCGTTTCCACACCACCGAATGCCGGCCAGGGCGCAAGCAGGGAGTACCCCGAGGGGCTCTCCGGCTCCCAAGGAGATGATTTGGACTGCCCAAGAGTTATCTAATGACACGACCTCCACCAACCACCCGCGGCTTTGGTTGGCTTTTTCGGTGTAGCTTAAAGAGGCTACACACCCTAAGATGTAGTTTAAGAAACCTACACACCCTGTGGTGTAGTTTAAAAGCACTACACACCCCGTCTAGTCTCGTTCGGTGTATACATGCCGGGTGAGCAATTAAGCAATTATTTAGGCTGGGGTAGGCCGCATATGAGCAGTAGGCGCCTAGCCGTAAGCTCATAGCGCCCGGTTTCCGCAATACCTGCGTCGACGGTGCTTTTTAGAGCCTCGCCTTACAGCGGTGCTTTTTATAATACCTGGGTCGCCTTCAGTTTTTACAGCCCCGCAGCGATTGTAGCTGAGCTCTTATAGGATCAGCTCCATGAAACGCCATCACCTTGCTCTTCAATGTGGAGATCTGTAATCCGAATCCATGCAGATTTGACTCAATTAGTGTACAGTCATCTGCAAACCGCTTTCCAAGATCGACAGGATAGTCTGGTCATCATAAAATGACAATGTGCCAACCACAGAGTTACCAATCGTAAAATGTTCTGGAAAGTTCATTTGACAATTGTGTGCTAATTTATACATCGTCTACATATGAATTAAAAAGAGAAGGTGACAATGGGCACCCTTGGCGTACTCCACAATTGATTACGTATACACTAGGAGTTGTCTTCCGTCTTCCTGTCTCAATTAAGATTTTGTTTTCCACCTAAAGACTTTGTGTGGGTCTAATGAAGTGTTGTGAGATCCCTTTTTTTGCCATTATTGCCCACAGCCTGCCCCTATTCAATCTATCGAATGCCTTTCCAAAGTCGATAAAAGCTATGTATGTGAACAACTGATATTCTCTGTGCTTTCCGATAACCTGGGCTATAATGAAGATACGATCTAAACATGATCTGCCCTGCCTGAAACTATGTTGGGTCTGTGAGAGAATAGTCTCCGTTATTGCATCTAGTCGTCTTGCAAGAATAGATGCATACAATTTGTAACATGTGTTAAGCAGGCTGATACCGCTATAGTTATCACAGTCATTACGATCTCCTTTTTTGAATATGGGGACTACCTTTGGCAATCTTTGGGAGTGGTCCAGCACAGTTTAATAAAGTTAAGTAAACGATCATGTGATCAGCTGGCGTATACTTTATACATTCGAAGTTCAATCCATTAGTGCCCGGCGATTTTCTATTTTTACAGCATTGTAGAATTCATACATTGCTATTGGATTCACACATTCATTGATGTCTGCAAAGTTTGTTTTCTCAAGTTGATACTGGGTCCACAGCTGCTCATAATATCGAAGCCATTTTTTGTCTGTGATATTGCTGATCTTCAGGTTATCTCTTTCTGTCTGATTTAAATGCCGTAATATTTTGTAAGCCTTGTCCTGTCTACCCTGCACATCGTGCTTTATATTACTTACATATAGTGTGGTACAGGTGCCGTATATTATCATCTTGGAGTAGATGCAGTTTGAAAGTTTTTTGGGCACACTGCCGCTCTATGGGTCACCTATCTCCACCTACCAGGAATACTTATCTTTGATACGAGAAGAAAATGGCCAGACTTATTGTCATATCCTCTAAAAACCCTTTTATCGTCTACTAAATTCCTATACAATCCTCTCGCTCTGTTGAGCCCTTCAACTTATTTTTGTTTTCAGGAATGACGGCAATATCCAGGCTCATTAGTTCAAGTTCATGTTGAAGTTCCACCTCTTTATGTGCGACCCCTCTTACATTCCACACGCCAATATTAAATTGTTGCACAATACCAAGTCTTGTTTTCCTTTTATTCAAAGCTGTGGTCGGCAAAGTTAGATCTGTCAGGTTACATCTTCCTTGCGGCAGTTTAGTAGCTAATATGTCCCCTGAATATGTTACTAGCAAATCGCAGGGTGGAGCTGCCACCTTCGGGCTTAATGTCCAGCCCGATTTTCTGTCTAGCTTGTCTCCCATAAACTGGTTGTCTTACCGGACTAAACGGATCAGTTTTTCCTGTAGGCCTACACAGAAAAGCCGGTCGAGGATAATTTCCTTTACCCCCCAATACTAATCAACCTTCCGGTCTAGATCCGTACTGTTCTGCATCAACAGGGTCACTTGTAGTATGTGGCACTTCACCACGCAGTACGGTCTTGGTTGGAGAAAGGTCTAGGGCTCCTTTCGAAGCTAACATTACTTCACTCAACCCTGGGAAGACCAGTGAGGACTAGTACCCAGTCACCACCGTAAACAGGTACTACTTCTCTAAATTCCCTCCACCCCCTTATTTCAAATTCCAATTTCTCTATTGAGTTATCCTCAATAAATTGTATTCAAATGAACAGTATTCAAATTAAATGTTTCTAAAATATTTTTCATTTTAACTGGAGCCATCTATAGGTATTACAGAGAAGCTGGAATATTAATAGAATTTCGAACAAAAAAAAAACGAAAAAACCTTTAATTAATGAGCTGCATAATATAATAACAAAATAAAATATACCCTCTGTCCTAACAAAGGACCTAAGGGACAGCTATGCAAAATTTCAGATTAATTTGTTCATTAGTTGAAGTGTGAAAGCATTTCAAACAATCATAGACTCATTTTTATATATTAGTATAATGTGTGTGTGTGTGTGTGTGTGTGTCTTCTGATTTTATTGTATTTTCTAAATATCCTAATTATAATATACTGTAATAAAATATTTGCACACGAAAGTCATTATTTTATGAAACACACACACATGGATGTGTTCCACACATATCAGTTCCTCACATGTCAGTATTTAGGCCTAAAAATGCATGTATTACATTGGACTTTCATTATTCAGGTTCAGCGACAACTGCTTTACGTCTACAGTGGGATTATATTTGCACTAAAATTAGGCCCTATGATGTGTGAACATAATCAGTCGATAAATTGATTTCACATAGTGGAAATTATTTACTGCTGTTTTAAATCGTTTTGTAACCAACTTTATTTAAATTATACGTGACGATTAAATTATCAAACTTCTGTATAAACATAATCTCTGTTGCCTTTTACATACTTTAATTTTTTTTTTTTAACTAATTGTGTAAGTTTTAATGAACAGAAACATTATTTTCTATTTTTCTTCATCTAAATGCATCTCTCTATTCAAAATGTCTTAGTACTTAAATATTATTTGCATACTTTCTTCATAAAGTGAACTGTATATACTACAATTTACCTTTTATTGTATGAGAAAATAGGGGACAAGTTTTTAGTATAATGCGTTTGAATTTTTCTTTTGGCAAAAACGTTGTTGTGCGACCATTAATTTTAAGCTCACAATTGGTCGTTCATGACAGAATGTAATCCAAAGTTGGACGCTTTAAAACGGCGTCTATAGAAATTCCTTTTACGGTAGTTTTGAATGATATTCCATGTTCTGATACAGAGGTGAGAACAAAAATTATAAATAAATAGGTTACACGCCTGTAACTTCAACTTACAATGTAACTGTAGGCTCTGACTCTCTCTCTCTCTCTCTCTCTCTCTCTCTCTCTCTCTCTCTCTCTCTCTCTCTCTCTCTCTCTCTCTCTCTCTCTCCCACTCACTCGCCCCCGTGTACACACGAAAAAGGATAAGCGTACACATCGCCACATCTGATATTATTAACTACTGAAGAAATACTTTTAAAAGTGCTACCGGTACTTAAATTGTAATATGATGTTATAATGTATTAAGTAAGCTGAACATTGTATACGACTGGGGGTAACGCTTCTGAGGACTTGGGACTACTTTGAAAGAATGCAATAGTTATTCTTTATACTTCGTATTGTTTAAATTAGCAGCCATCCTTACTATTTCTTTTATGAATTTGCTAACTGCTATAATTTTTTATTGTTCGACTAAGCTTTTCGTCATTACTGACATCTTCAGGTCTTAAACAACGTCTATCAACACAACTGGGGGTTGCGCGGCCCGCGCGAAGCGCGGGTCGCGAGTAGTACAGTGTCCCGAGTCTCAGAAAGGACTCCTGCCACTGGGTCTGGTTGAGTTCAATATATACTTTTTATCTACTTATGGGGGGGGGTCTGAAACGACCTGCGATTGGTGGATTATACCACCGGGACTAGCAAACGAGGTCGCTTCCAGGACTCACCTGGTCGCGGGGTGTATTTACCAAGTCCGGCAATGAGGGAATTGTGGGTCACTCTGTCGGAACGAACATAGAATCGTCGCGCCAGGCGTCTCACGGTGTCATCAAGAGACCGGACACCGAGTCCTCTCCTCAAAAGACGAGAAGAGTACCTCCGGGGGACTTTGCACGCGAGCTTCAGTCCCCGGTCGAGTACGCGCTGGAGCGTGATTCTATGACCACGAGCCAGGTATCCCCAAACAGGACAGGCGTAGGTAATCACTGGCAACACGTACGTGTTGACTATGAGCTTACCTAGCCGGGGGGTCATTGCCGGATTAGATAGCACGGGCCAGAGTCTACTGAGTTGCGCCGAAGCGCGTTGTCGGATGTAATTTGCATGGGTTCGCCAGGTGAGTCGGGAATCCACGTGGAGCCCGAGGTACTTGACGCTGTTGGTCCAGGGCACCTCGACGGGGCCTACTTTAAGCGGCCGAGGCCGCTTGCGTTTTCGCGAGAATATTACCGCGGCGCTCTTGGAAGCGTTAACGGCAACTCTCCAGTCATCGGTCCACCCGACATACGCGTCGAGTTGGCGCTGGAGCTTAACGGCCGCATAACTCGCGTTCGGCTCTGAGGCAAAAGCCGCAGTGTCGTCCGCGAACAGCGACAGTTTCACTCCAGGAACTCGGGGCGTGTCGTTGACAAACAACGAGAACAGGAGAGGCCCAAGGACACTTCCCTGAGGGACGCCAGCGGTAATACGCCTCTCCGAAGAGAGAGCGTGGTCTACTCTCACTCGGAAGCTACGGTCTCGCAGAAAGCTGCCGATCAAATGAACGTAGCAGTCTGGGAGAAGGACCTCCGTGAGTTTGTAGAGGACACCCTCGTGCCACACGCGGTCAAAGGCTTTCTCTACGTCTAGGAAGATCGCAGCCGTCTGTTTGCCCTGGCAGCCAGCCTCGGTTATGCATTCCACGAGTCTCATCAGCTGATGAGTCGAGGAGTGCAGCTCACGAAAGCCGAACTGTTCGGGGATCAGCACGTCTAGTCTTTCTAGATGGTCGCGGATCCTACGCTGGACCAGACGCTCAAAAACCTTGGACGTCGCGGACAAGAGGCTGATGGGCCTGAGGTTCTCCACTCGAGAAGAATTCTTTCCCGGCTTCGGTATCACAATGACGGTAGCCGTTTTCCATTTCACCGGAAAATAGGCCAGTCTGAGGCATGAATTGAACAGGTCAGTGAGGAACTGGGTTCCTCGCTCCGGAAGGCGATGGAGGGCGGAATTCATGACTCCGTCCGGGCCAGGCGCCTTCCGGGGCTTGAGCTGAACAATCCTCTCAGAGACCTCCTCCGGGGAGATGGGCTCCGGTTGGACTGTGATACCGGCCGATAGAAAGCGCTTTACCTCGCGGCAGATGTGCTCAGTGAAGGCCGGGTTCTTGGATGGGTTGGGAGCGAACTGACGCTCTAAACTGTCAGCCAAGAACTCGGCCTTTTCGAGGGGGCGGCCAAGGGGTTGACCGCCAGGTCCGGCCAGTGCGGGGAGAGGCGCGCGTTTGCGCTTTCCCGTTAGGGCACTGGGAATCCGCCAGACATTACGGTCCTCAGCAGGGCCATCCATCTGTGTTACAGCTAGCTCCCAGTTGCGTCTACGGAACGCCAGCATGTCACGACGCAACTTGCCGGACGCTCTGTTGAACGCAGCCTTGTCCGCCGGGTCACGAGTCCTCTGCCAGCGTCTCCGGAGGCGATTCCTCTCGCAAGCGAGCTGAGACACCTCTTCGGGGATCCGCTGATAGTCGGGCGTGAGCCCCGGCTTCATCCGGGAGGACACGTCAACCGCCGAGACTACGGCTGTGTCGAATAAGCCAACTGCCTCTTCGACATGCTGGGTAGTGTCGAGCGGGATATGCTCTGGTAGGCGGCGACTGAACGCCGGGCCAAAGCGGTCCCACTCGATTACCCGCCGCTCGTCGCGGACGGTGGCGTGCTGGGTAGCTATATGCACACTGATAGGGCAATGGTCCGAGGACAGTTCCGAAATGACGGAGACGTGGACCGGGCAATAAACGCCCCTGACCGCGGCAATGTCCAATACGTCAGGGCGGGAGTTAGCCGTCGAGGGATAGTATGTAGGCCCGGTAGGACCCATGACTGTGACCCGAGCCGCATCAGCATACCTGCGTAAGCGGGTCCCGTTTGGGTTCGCCAAGCGGCTCCCCCAATCGGGGTGCTTACAGTTCAGGTCGCCCGCCAGGACTACCCTCCTGTGTGCTCCAAAGACGGCCTCCAGATCGTTCGACAGGAGCTCCGTGTGTGGAGGCTTGTAGGCGGAAACCACGAGTAGACCGCCGAGAGCACCATGGAGCTCGACCGCGGTGCACTCGAGGTTCCGCCGCTGAGGCAGGACAACGCGGTGATGGCGAAGACTCGCCTTCACCGCGATGGCTGTGCCCCCTCCTGCGCGACCCGACCGGTCATCCCGGTGGCACACGTAGTTGGGTAGTCGGAAACGACGATGCGGGGTCAGGTGCGTCTCGCCAAGAAGAAGCACATCGGGCTTGTGACGGGCAACGAACTCTAAGAGCTCAGAATGCCGGGAAGCGAGGCCGTTGGCGTTCCACGCCACGAGCTCGAGGTCTCGCTTGAGGGATTGCCGTGGTTGTCCGTTCATAACAGACCTGTAACACGGCATGCTTCCACCAAGAGGAGGAACTTATCTTGGGGCGAGGCTGTTGCCAAGCGTTCCTTGATTTTAAGGAAAGTCTGGGCTACTTTCTGCAAGTCGTAGCTTGCCAGAAAGTCTGATACTACGGCGAGATCATCGGAAGATGAGGCCGGGGGAGAACGCTTGGCGGCAGCTGCATAGCTGCGGCGGGGCGAGACGGTGGAAGCCTTGGGGGCTGGTACTGGAGCGGGTGGCCGCTCTGGCTTTTGGAGGACGGGCTTGGGTCCAGTGGCAGGCGGTTTAGGCTGGCCCGTGTTCTTGGCCTGGTTCCTAACTTTCTTGCCCGATCTGGGGAATCTAGGCTTGGGTGGCGGCGGCAATGGAGGATCAATTTCCTCGTTGTCCGGCAGCGGGACTTGTGTGTAGTGGGGAACGTCTATCAACTGTACGTTGTAAGCTTTTATACTTTAGGCCCCTCCCCTTATGTCATCGCCCCTCCTATTGGTTCAGCTGCTACCGCTCTTCACGGGAACTTTGTGTACCTTTTTCCGTTAGGCATTTTTCTAACGTCCTTCAAATTGTTTTAGAATCTCCCGTTAATTTCTTCATTCTTGACTTATAATTTTTTTGTAACCTTTTACATTTCGTAATTTTTTAGTGTGTTATTCTTATTATTTTAATTTATTTTTTGTTTATTGTTTAATATATAATAAAATATTTCTTCATTTGTAAAATCTACTTTTATATTCATTAATTTATTTTTATCTTCTTTTTTAACTTTAAGTATTTCTAGTTCTTCTATTAATTTTCTTTTTTGCGGATTGTTTTCTATTTTGATTATTTCCATATTTTCATTGGGATTTATGAATTTATGGCCTGATTCGTTGAAATGTCTTGCATATAGTCAGTTCGTTACTCTAACCCCTTCTCCTTTTGCGTGTTCATTCATTCTAATTTTACATTTTCTTCCAGTTTCTCCCAGATATATCTTATTACATTCCCCACATTTTAATTTGTATACGCCGCTTTTTTCTGTTAATGGAATTTCTTCTGTTTTATCATTTTTTATATATTCGAATACATTTTTCGTTTTCTTTATTCCTATCTGTATTTCATATTTTTCGAAACATTTTTGTAACATTTTTGTTTGATATCCTATGTATGTTATTGCTCCTTTATATTTCTTTTCTTCATTTGTTTTTTCTTTTTTGTTTATTCTTTATACTCGTTATATTTGAGTAGGGATAACGAGTGTTACGAACATAGTGGCCTGAGCGGCTAGGAAAGATCCGTCATAAGCCAATTTAAGTGATGTAACTGTGTGAGATGAATAAAATATACAGACTCATAAGAAAGTAATGACGCGGAATAAATTAGTAACTGATGTAAATTAGGTCAAGCCAGGATTACTTAGGAAGTGCATTGTTTCTAGTTATAGAGACCAAGGTTATGATTGATATAAATTTCTATTTATATGAAAAGTTATATTTATTTAAATTTATATGTGTTCTTTCAAGCATGAAAATAAAATATTCTTGTCTATACAAAACAAAATTGTTTGTGCGTGTCATAAGACAATGTTTTAAAAATCATGCACGTACGGTGTGGGAAACCGGATTGCCTCGCGTACGGAATTACAAATTCGTACAGAATAAACAATAATGTATGTATTCCCCGAGTAAGTATCCACTTTTTTACATACTGGAGATGATGTCACTAAAACTCGTCATTTCGAAATCACACAGCAAGAGCGTATCCTTGAAAAATGAAGTAAACGATGAGTTATAATTGAATCTGTGTAACACGCGCCGCTCGGCACCACACGCTAACTTCTTGCCATTCCTGTACACGTGAGTCAGTCTGCATGGAAGTAAAAGTAAATTCTCATCTACTAACACTAGAATGCTGTTACACATGTTTAAAGGGGATCTTCCCAATTACAACCAGTACCACTTGCGAACACCATAAAATTCATCACACTTGCTATCAGCCTTATCAACACGAGTCGCCTTACAATATTTATTGCCCCACTCGTGATCACCGTAACAGAATAATAGTACTGTAACTCTTCACGGTTACCAACAAAAAAATAACGTACAATTTTAATGAAACTTAAAAAACACTTAAAATACGTGTGCGAGTCTCGCAGTCATTTTTAAATTACAATCGAATATACTTGAATTAGTTACCAAATAGTTAAGAAAATAGTAAAGAAGAGAAGTATGTAAAGCAAAGTGTGTATTTTTCAAATTAGATTACATTTTACCCTCAAATAACAATTAGTGTCCAAATAACTGTTATTATAACTGATAGGTTATAAACTGAAAATCACCTGACGTTAACCATGAGTTGTCAAAAGCGTACGTTTTTGTACTCATCATTACAAACCTCGTAGCTGAAAACCTCTGAGAACGTTTTTCCTTATCGGTCGCTTCAGATAAGAGAACTCAACAAACAACTGCTAACCACGGATGCAGAAGCTCGCTACTCTCTTCTAAGTAGTCGTTAGAATTTACTCATTCCAACTACAGTTGCCGTTGATTTATTCTGTATAGCTCTCTGCATTTTCATTTTCAATATGAAGTTTATCGAAACGTCGAAAGGTACATATTGTGTTTTATACAGTGGTTAGTGTTATATAAAATTACGAGAGAGTCAAAACACAGGCTGAACGCCCTAGTGTGTACTGCACAAGATTTCCTTCGGTCCGAAGGTACAGAAGATGGTTGGCTGTACGTACGTTCACGGTCAAGCTCCAGGAAAACAAAAATCCAATTAATTCTTTAACTACTTCGTGATACGGTACAAAAAATTCCATTAGTGCCGCAGGAATTATGGACCTACTAACATCGACGCAGTAGAAGCATAGCATCAGAAACCGAGCAGGAAAACCACAACCAAAATCTAAAACTAAGAAATCTAATCAGAACAGTCTAAGGATGTAATTAAATTTGGAAAGTGTAAAAAGGAAGAAACAATATACTGTACTGGAGTTGCAATTTGATGGTAGGAAGTGTTCTGAGCCGTCAAACAAACAGCGGAGGAAATACAGTGCGACAGTTTCAGTTTAGACAATATGGTAGTCCTATAAGCTCAGCGGCATCAGCATTTTCAAATGGTCTACAAAATCGTATATTCATATACAGTTGCACAACTATTAGCAAAACATATATTCACTTAAGGATAAGTGAATCTTATGTTACCTCTTGTCGTATCCTATTCTGAGACACTACACAGAATATAGTTGACACAAGATGCGCCCACTTGTGAACACGTGAGGAACAAAAATGTTTTTCCATTAAATTTCTTCGTCTACTTTACTTTCATATCAACCACTTGACGACACATTACGAAAGCGCCCTGTGTATAGCCTATTGTCTGTACATTGTCTTCTAATGGTAATAACGGTAATGGACGGCGCAAATATTCCAGCAGTTGTGAAACACAAGACTTTAAATTTTTAAAGCCCTTTGCAGTGGATAGAACACTTTCAACTTGTTCACACACACGCACACACACACACACACACACACACACACACACACACACACAAGCGTGTCACGGAATATGTAAGCGTTTCAAGTTTAATATGTAATATGTAAACCCGGTACAAAAAACACAAATACTTTTCAGTTAATTTTAAAATAGTCAATACCTACGCAAATTATAAGAAACAGCAACTCAGCGTTATTTGGTAACTTTGCAAGTATGTTTGCAACTTTACATGTATCTCTCTTTCTCTGTCTGTCTGTCTGTCTGTCTGTCTCTCTCTCTCTCTCTCTCTCTCTCTCTCTCTCTCTCTCTCTCTCTCTCTCTCTCTCTCTCTCTCCCTATCTATCTATCTATTTATCTATCTATCTATCTATCTATCTATCTATATATCTGTCTATCTCTGTCCGTCTGTTAGTCTCTCTTCCTGATTTCAAAATTCAGAATTGATCAGCTCCTGCACTTCTGTCTAATTGTAGGCAGACTCCTACGCCGTTCTGAACGGATTTATTTCTTTAAACGTCAGACAGTCTAACGACTGTTGCTAACCCTCTTGATTCTGTCGCCGCTGTACATTCTGCGTATCCCAGTTGAGCTATGTTTATCCCGGTCGAAGCTGTTCGTTCTTTGTGTACTATCATTTTTCAGTTTCTGCTCTACTATTGGTGACATGTTTTCACAATGCGAGAGTTTCATACACAGAGTTCACTGAAAGTTCTGGTATGGACTGAACTGTGTCCGTTTTTCTGCGCCTTTAGCGTGTAGCTTTTAACTTCCTAAAGTTTTTATGAACACATTTTCTATGATTTCTCTTACCCATATAAAAGCTTTCTAGACACTTCGTCTTCTGATTTTTGAGTCTCCATGACTACGCTATAAACTCCAACTGTAAGGTCATAAATACTTTTGCCTTGAAGTGTTCTAATACAGTATTTCTATGCCTTCACCTGCATGTGTTTTTGGTAAACACGTTTACATTGCTTTTAAGTTATGTGTGATTTATGCTACTCACACCGAGGTGTCCTTGAAATTGGCACAGAATGAATTATTTTATATTCATATCTCATTGGCTACGTTCTCGTGGCCTTTGTAAAACATCGCGTTTCCAATAGTTTCACCAGATATTCTCCTTCAGTTTTCACTTCACACAAATCACTTATACTGATCTGATTTTTGTAAGTTCATTTTATAAATCAGAAAGGTAATTGAGAGTAATGTTTTGCGATTTCTCATGTTATAACTCAAAAAGGCCTTTAAAAGATCAGGTACCAATTAGTTTCCGGTCATAGTTTGTACCGATAAATTAGTCATCGGTAGTCAGATCCATCAGTGGAACGGTCCATCGTTACGCTTGTACGAACAACTTCAATTCGAGGATCAAACAACACGACGGACGTTTTATTTATTGAACGCTAATTGCGTAAAAAATCATGTGTAATTGCGTCATCAATATGAGGACTTTCATACTAATGCATTTCTACATTAGTACATTAATGTAGTACTGTATTAACGTTACTACGTCGCATAATGGGTATGGAGAAAATGGTTACATATTTAGTGGTTCGTGATGTAAACTCTTGGTTGTCTTGCAAAGTTATGAAAGTTAGTTTTGATAGGGTGGTGGTGTCCTAAGACAAAGGAGAAAGTGGTCTGTATAGAGACAAAGAAGAACATGTCAAGATCTGATTTACATTAACTTACTGAACCAAAGTAGAGATGGATGTAGTTTGTTCCCATTCCCCTGGTTCATTGTAATATCCTGACAGAATACAAACTATTGTAAATGTAATGATACTGTTGTAATTTGGCAACGATAAAGCTGTCACTCTCTGTCGGTCTGCCGCCTGTTTTTGCTTACACTTCACCAGTCAGCAACATCAATAGAAATCTTGATTTGCTGTATGTTCAAGAACGTCAGAAATAAGACTTTAACACAGAATAGCTGATTTCGCTGCCAATTATTGCTTATCTGAGCCAGAGTATGCTAAAAAAGCTGAGTCAAATTGTAATCAATCTTAAACTTTTTTAAAGCAGCTGCATATAGTACTGGCATCGATTCAACACTACCAAGATATGCGCCCGACCCCTGTTTCTTCAATGGTTCGACTGATTTAGATTTTTTATTCTAATTAAACATCACTTGAAGTAAATCTTTACACCCCGTTTATCAATTTCTTTATCTCGGAGATAAAAGTTTCTAAAACGAGCTATTATTTGAAGGACTAAGGACTAATCAGTAATTTTATCGGCGGTCGGCCATTTCGTATAATTTCATTTTTTCCGGACGGCGTAGGCGGGGGGGTCGTCTGGCCGGCAAACTGCATTCTACAAAGTTGTTCGTAACCACATTGCAAATGCAAACAACAGGTGATACCAACCACCTGCCACCTACCACCTGCGCTTGAATTTAATATTTGCAGCAAAGTAAATTGTCATTATTTCATAATGCAGTCTGAGTGCCGGACGCAAAAAGAACGTAGTGCAATAGTAGTGACGAGGAGGTGGACGAAATGGAGGAGGTGAAAAGGAATAAGGCCAAACTAAGTAGAAACATCAACTCATATACGGTATTTATCAATCACATCTTTTGTTTATAATAAGTAGGCCTATACTACTTTTTATTTTACGCGAATCAAACTGTAGAAGTACTATCAATTCCCTATTGTGTACATATATAAGTGTCTATTCAAAACTACCTAAGTTGCTGAATGTAGAATTCTGCCACTATTATCCAGGCATATAGTGATGATGTTGTTGTGGAACTTAAACTTCAGACATTAAATCGTGGTGGCAGCAAAGCTTTCAAATCAGCTATATTAGCATCCTGGAGAGTTGTGATGCTATTTTATATCCCTCTGTTAACTGCCGGCTGATAATCCTGTGCACAATACCTATGGCGGCAGCTTGTACCCCGGGAGTTGTTTCTCTTTCTTCCTACAAGTCAAATTGCTGAGAGTAAATTATAAGAATTGTTAACTTAAAAGAATTTAAATACTGATACAAAAATTCCTTCCTTTTCCCGGTGTTACAACCCAGCTTGGAGTTTAACCGCTCAGTGACCTGGTCATTACACAGCCGTCTCCATCCATTCACGTTCATACATCTCAAATCATAATCCATGTCATCCAAGCGTCTCTTTCTGGGTCTGCCTCTAATTATTCTTCCTACCGGTCTCCAATCTGCAGTTCTCTTAGCCATTCTTCAGCCATCCATTCTCCTTACGTGGCCCAGCCACTCAAGCCTCCTGCTCTTAATAAACCGGACTATGTCGGCACCCTGAATCGGTTGGTCCAGTTCATGGTTCATTCGAATCCTCCAACAGCCATATTCAGTTTGTAGAGGTCCAAAGATTTTTCGCAAGACTTTTGGTTCAAATATTCTTAGATGTTGATCGTCTGTGCTTGTTAATGTCTATGTGCTTGTTCGCATCCTTATGTTACTACCGGTCGTATAAGACTTTTTCAGCCTATATAGTCAGCTTAAGTTGTTAACATCCTGGATTTGAAAAGCTTTTCATAGGAGTAATAACACCCGTTACCACTTATGACGCGGGACTTCATTTCATTGCTGCAAGAGTTGTTCTGAGTAATTTGTGAACCTAAGTAAGAAAATTACTGATACAACAATTAATCATTTGTCATGGTTTCTGGACTCGCAAATAATTTTTTTATATGAAAAAATTGATTATAATAGAATGTTGTTCGGTCTTATAGGCCTATCATTCAAATCAAATTATTGCAAACACCGGCTATACGCAGTTATATGATGTCAAGGAAACTAACAAATTAGGTAAGGTTTTGTGTTTATGGTAAAGCATCATTTTAAAAATGTATGTTTTCTGTAAAATGTCTGTCCATTAAATAAGCTGTGTTCTAAATGAGGCCACTGGAAACAAACTGCCATAAACATTCGATTTGGTAACGTTCCAGTTATAAAGTGTCCTACTGCCGCCGACTTGAAGACTGTAATACTTGCAGCAATACAAATTTAAATATAAAATATAATTCAAAACATAGGCCTACGTCTGGCAGCTCCATCTGGACAGGTATGCAGAGGGAACACGAGTATGGCATACCCTTACGACAGTGTACTAAACTAAGTATTTTCAAGTGGCCTTCAAAATCATACATTTGTCTACGAGTGCATTAATTGTATGTACAGTCAGTTAAAGGCTATTGAATATTATGACCTCTTTTCCATTTTCATCTGAGAACAAATATTTAGTTGACATAACATAACATGTCCCCACTTATGTACACACGACAAACTAAAATGTGTTTCCATTTAATTTCTACATCTACGTTATTTTCATGTAAATCATGAATTGATACACTATTTTACGTACACACACGCGCGCGCGCGCGCACACAGAGTGACACGTGCGTGTTACTTTCTTTCATTGTAGTACTGAAGAGAGGGTAGAATTAAAAGTTAATTGCTAAAAGAGAGTGCTGTTAAACTGTATTTGTTTAATGTGTACGTAATAATGTTAGTATTAAAAAAATGTCCAAAACTGAAGGTAGTGTACAGTTCGTTATAGTGCAAAAATTGTTCGTCTAGCATGTATAACGAATGAATGAAAGAAACAATTTCCCTCTAAATTACAACCAATTCAGTGGTTGTAAGACAGAAATCCTAACACTCTAAGGGCTTAAAATTTTCTTTTTATGGGAAAGATCCGCTCATGTAACAGTCATAAAATGTTTCGGCAGGGCGGACTGAAGAGTTAAGTCTCAGTTGAAGAGTTTACGCGTCTGTCCGCTTTAGCAATACTGGCCTGTCTGCGTTGTGTTGTAACTAAGTACAGCGGCCAATAGGAAACGGAATTAATAACACCAGGACGGTACAGTTTGCCAAACCTCACTCAAAGAGAAATATGGAAGCACAATTTTCTTTGGACACTGCACTTAAAGACTTTTGTCCCAGTCCTGTTAAATATAATAAAGAGTACATTTAAAGGTTCAAAGATAAAATGCAGAATAAGAAAACACAGGTTTGACGACTCAGAAAATGTATTAAGATAACGAACGTCTTCAGTTTAAGATGAACATATGACACTACTGCTCAGAATTGGAAAAACGTTTTCATTTTATCTTTTGATTCTCTCTCTCTCTCTCTCTCTCTCTCTCTCTCTCTCTCTCTCTCTCTCTCTCTCTCTCTCTCTCTCTCCCTTTCTCTCTCGCTGTCTGTCTGCCTGCCTAATTATCTGTCTATCTGTTTTTTTTTCCCAAAAGAGACACTAGTGTAATAACTGTGAGAGATATTATCAATTGCAATGCAATAGGTAAGTTGGTTTCAGTATTAATAAAACGTTAACTCTATATTCGAAAGGCTATAAATATCTGAAGGATATCGAATGTCGCAAATAGAACACTGAAGTTACGTTATTCTGGTGCTACTAATGCCATAGTCCGCGACTGGGAATTATACTACTGGTTTTCTGTATCATGGGGAAAGGAAACGCTTCTACCTCCATCAGATAGCGTGTATCTATTAGTCTGGTACGTATGTGAAGTACAGTGCTAATTAGGGGACGTCCATTAATTACGTGAGCTCAAAATGGGGGGGGAGGGGTCCGGCAAAATCTCACCAAATCTCATTTAAAGGGAGGGGGGCCAATGAAAATCTCACGTCATCTTTTTAATTCAGAGAATATACATTATTATAACGCACCTTAAACGTAGTTATCATTTGCAACTCTAATTTCACAGAAAAAATGTAGTACATAGAAGATATGCTTTAGGTATTTTTAGTGGTATGAAGCAAAAACATGAACATATCAAATAAATTTAATTATTTAAAAATTATAGGGTAAACCTCACGTGAGGGGGAGGGGGTCCAAATTTTAAAAAAAAAAACCTCACGTAATTAATGGACGTCCCCTTACCATTTTAACAGGATAAAGGTATAATTCTTTTTAAGAAGGTGCGTTCCCAACCTAAAGTATATTATAAAATGCTTTAAATCGAGTGTCACGTGGCCAGGATGAGAAGTGGAGACTCGTCAGCCACTTGACGGTGCAATGAAAGACAGCTGTCAAAGTAATTTATGGACGTTGATAGATTTCGTGGAAGTTTCTAAGTTGGCTTAGTAAGTCACGGACTGTCATTACCTGTTTTATTATAACATGGACATATCCAGACACAAGCAGAAGCACTTGAATTGCACTCGATATACTAACAATCCTACCCAGCCTGTCTACCACACCAAACCCCAAAACCTAAAGGCCTACCACGTCTTCTTCTCTTTAAGACATAACTCCGTTTCAGATTCGTGTAATTTTTTTTTTAACTTTGCTTTTTAGGCCAATTTCAATCTTAAGAAACATGTCTTCAATGTTGCAGCTCACTGAGCCTGATATTAGAGTACCTTTGTACTAGGTAACGAGATATGAGAATAGCCCGCTTTTTGCGGGTGAAAGAGGGGAGTGACGTCACACGTAATGTGCACTGTCTGTTCCGAGAATATTGGCTGTAGAATTTTTGACTGTGGTCTGCATTAAGTTTTTTACTATCTTTGTATCTTATGTACTTTGCCCAGATAACTATATTGAAATGGTTATGTCACGGTTATATTATATTCTTACTTTATAACATAAAGTACCACAAAGATTATAAGCTATTAATGAAATGGTTATATTGAATTGTGTATGTTAACAAAAGAAACATTAAACGATGTAGTCGTTTACTGATAAAACGGCTCAAAATTTGTTACTGCCTTAAAAAGTAAAACAATACGAACAGAAATTTCTACTAACCTGTTACGAAGAAACGCCATTAAAAAAGAAAGAATATGCGTGTTATTACACGAAATAAAATAGTTCCAGTAGGCCTAGGTGTAAGGGAATAATTGTATAGTTTTTACTTAGAGCTTAAGAAAAAAACACTTTCACTCAATTGTCTTTAAAAGAACTCACGATTTTACTCCAGTGGCCGCGCTAAATCACTGTCACTGACAGATTCGTCACTTCCATCACTGCTCAGATCGGTGTCATCTTCATCACAACCCCCAACACTTACAATGATACGATCAATCGCGTCTTCCAGTATTCCATCCTTTTGCCAATATTCACTTTCTATGTTAATTACATGCCTACTGTAACTAGACCAGTCTTCTGGCGTTATAGCAGCTAATCCTTCAGAAAGTATTTGTTGTAGTCTCGTTAAAGAAAAATCCCCAGCTGTATTATGTGACCTTATAAAATATTTAAGTTTTGACCACGCCAGCTCTATAGCACTCAGATCACACATGTATGGTGGAGTTCTCAGCACCTCATGGCCGTTAAGTTGAAGTAACGTATCGACCGCATAAATTTTATTTTTTGGTCTCACTTTTTCTATTTTTTCGTGGAGATCAGATTTCCTCATAGATGCATCGCATTCAATGCATTGCTTCCGTAACCAAGTTAACATGTCACTTTTCAACGAGTACTGAGATGGTGGTTTATCTTCTTGCCGGCAATGATACGGTGCATTGTCCAATATATATAATGTCTATTATTTATCATTTTATAATTGTAAACTAGGCCATAGAAGCAATATATTAAATAATATGTTAAAGGATTTTATTGTAACCATTGTTCAAATAATGTTAAGGGTCATTTCACTCGTTTAGTGAATAGTTAAAATCAGAAAAAGGGTTCATAATCAGAGATTCAGTAATAACAAATGTAAATTATAAAATATAACAAATCAGTAAATGTTGTCAGTAAACTAAAAGTGTAGGCCCAGAGTTAGAAATTTTGTAAGGTGGGAAACCACCCTTTATAATAAACAATTTATATAAAATAAGGTATCAAAATGCTCATAATTACATAAAGAAAAACATGATGTACTTTAAATTCTAGGAGACTTAAAGCTAAAAAAGGAGTATTTTTCTTATAGGCAAATAAACATTTAAATCTTGTAAACTGACCATGTGACCTATTGAACTCTCAGTTTTGACCAATCACAGACCAGTATTGTGAGGGCACGAAACCGTTGATGGAAAAGCAGGAATTTAGAATTGTATTGTTAACCATTGCAGAGAGCAGATGAGCTCTAATGAAGAAGTTTCTAATTAAATAATAGTAATGTTTTTTGGACCGTTGGCGATAAAAAATAATTACTAACAGAAGCTGTAAACACTGTGGAAGATAAGAAGACGAAAATAATTAAATTAAAACTACAATCAAACGCAGAACCTCTGAAAATCCTGACGGCCTATAATGAACGCACTTTTATAACTTCTGTGAGTGACGCCAAACCTAACTATTAACCACACAACAGGTACGATTACACAATACTATCGTAGGCACTATCTACACTTACAGAAAAACACCAGTGATCATTTATTGAAGAAAAATCTAAAAAACTAAAACTGTGAACACTGAAACATTTATTTTAAAATAATTTGTAACAGCACGTGGCCAAACGTTTTCAGCGGCCATCTTGCCAATAGTCTGGTTGCCATAGCAACTAATAATAACGAAATATCGCATTAAGATTTTAAAATTTTACTTACCTTTGTAATGTATTGTATTTTTGTATGTATTTTCTGAATTCAATGACAGTCTAAAAGAACCCTTAAACCCTGAGAATTAATATATTATTATAAACAATTTGTTATTTGAAACTTGTTAGTGTAAAAGTCGAATTGAGCGCTAGAGTCGACCCGACCAATATTTGTTTCGACACAAGTCGACTGTTAATTTTTTCTAAATAACTTAAACAAAAATAAATATTGTTATTTGGGACAAAAGGAGTTGTCATTGTAGGGAAATAGAAAGTTTACAGGTAAATCAACAGGAGAGTGAGCAGCGAACGGACCGAAGTATATGGAAGAAGAACGAGGCGCACTAGGACACTATCGATTGCGGAAACAGATCCGTTTTCACATAAGTGGGGTCAATTTACACTACTAAACTATTCACAATAAATGAGTTAAAAGCAACACGATAAACAAAAATAAAACCCACAAATATACTGTTACATTACAGATGACGTCAACAACGTGGGGCTGAAATAACTATAAACCTGCAATCGTAAATACACTGTTATATTACAATATTCTCGTGTCAGGTAGGCCCTACTGTTGCGTTTCGTCAAAATGAACAGTCATCTTCCGCTGATTTACTGTTAATTACATGGAAGAGGAAAAATACAAAAGTTAAAAGATGTTTCTTAAGCATATTCATGTCATTTACAATGCACATCAAATAAACAATTTTCTTGTCTTAAAAATCTTGCTTCTTAATAAATTAATATTTATTTCTTAGAAAAAAATAAATCTGAGTTATTCGAAGTCGCTCTACGCAATTTCATCGGATAATCTACTCTGCACTTACAACGGATTATTAATATCAAATACGTAATAGAAAAAGTATAAGTTAGTTAAATGTGAATGAGTATGTGTTTAAAAGAATCACATATTACATATTTTTACCAATAATAAACTATTTATTTACTTGTGGGAAAAATATGGGTAGGTTACGTTAGGTTAGATCTGAATCTTAAGTTGGGTTATCAGGTGCGTTAGCTACTAAACATAAACACGCGTATGTATGAGTACAAACTGTGATCAGAATCAATACAATTAATATGAAATATATTGTCAAAACATTAATTTCAAATAATATTTTTTCTATAGTTAATTTATTTATTCTGTCTTCCTGGCTTTGATGGGCTGTTATTTTTTAATATCGTATTTATGATTTCCCATACTCTAATTACGTTTTACAAATTTTAAAAACCCATTAGTAAACATTGGGATTAATCCTAAACACAACACTTTTTTGTTGTATTTTCGTTATCGATATTTATTTTACTGCAACCTAAAAACGTCTCGAGGAATCTCAGATGACGATCGATGTACTTTTTATCAAGTCGTTTAACATAATAACTACCTTCGACCCACTCTAGTTCTCCATAAAACCTTTCCAAAACGACAGTCCGAAAAAGCGCTAAGTACTATTTAATCCTAGCTTCTGAACGTTCTAATATCACGCTTGTCTCAAAGGAAACCTGCACGTAGATCAATAGTCCACGTTGACAGACTCGGATACAACCGGATGCCGGGTGCCCAAGACGCAAACACTGAAAACACTCCATCAGCTGAGGGATAAAACGTCTTACGCTCAGCCGATGGATTCCTGCTCGGATTTTCTCAGGCACTGTCGTCTTGTTAAAGATCAAGACGTGGGGGGAGGACGGAAGTATCTGTCTCTCCCTGCGCACCGTCAGCCTCCTTGTGACGCTAATTCAGTTGCAACCTCTTCTTTAGTCCAGTTTAGTAAGTCACGGCATACCATCACCCTTTGCAGTAGTCGGAGTAGAGTGGGTTTCTATCTCTCGGAATTTTTTCAACATACGTAATCGTGCCCCTGCTTGTCGGTTAGGATCTGGATCAACAAACCACCAGCCCGTTTTTCTAACGTCCGTGACAGGCAACCCAACACAAGCAGTTACGGATTTCTCTATTCAGAAGGGACTCACTTTCGTGAAGTCCTCTTTCCTTCTGAATATTTAGGCACTGCAGGCGTACTGGCTGACGGCGCCAAAAACTTTTTTGCATCTTCAGTATTATAGTTCCTCCTCCTTGTCATTCTCCGAGGAGGTCTTTCTTCGAGACGAGGATTTTTAAGGGGTCCCTCAACCCAAGAACTAATCTGGGAAACTAGCATACGAGTCGCAAGAGTACAGGGGAAGTAAACACACCACAGCCCTCGAATACCGCAGCTAGGACTAAACATAACGGGGTGCGTCCTGGTGTTCTGAGGCCATCGTTGGCGTCTCAGTAACGTACAGCCAACCACTCATTGGCACGATCGGTCACTTCGTGGGTTTCGGTGTGTGCTTCAAGCGGTTCAAAAACCCTTATCAAAACTCTGTTACCCGTGAACTGTTAGCATAACAACTGTTGTCTGTCCCCCACGAGACCCAAGACGTTGTGGGCTCGGGCGTAGGATTGGATTTCTGGGGGGTATTATTATTATTACTGTTGTTGTTGTTGTTGTTGTTGTTGTTGTTGTTGTTGTTGTTGTTGTTGTTGTTGTTGTTGTTGTTGTTGTTGTTGTTGTTGTTGTTGTTGTTGTTGTTGTTGTTGTTGTTGTTGTTGTTGTTGTTGTTGTTGTTGTTGTTGTTGTTGTTGTTGTTGTTGTTGTTGTTGTTGTTGTTGTTGCTGTTGCTGCTGCTGCTGCTGCTGCTGTTGCTGTTGTTGTTGTTGTTGTTCTTCTTCTTCCTATTATTATTATTATTATTATTATTATTATTGTTATTATTTGATAACATTTATTTTTATCTTTCACAGGCAGCTCACAATCGTGTCGCTGTCGATCATTAAGATTGTGACAGTTTTTTTAACGGAACACCATTTACCTTTTGACCCAGTACATATAAGCCTAAAAATACATGTAGGCCTATATGTCGGATAAAATTTCTCCGCTTTGTACCTTTCCCCACGATTTTGAATGCAATCATTACCAACCGACGTGACTTTTACTTTGATGATAACAATCTTAATATAGTTACATTAAACGTTTTACTAACGTTTCCTGTGAGTGTTTACAGTAACGTAAGACTGAAGCCTGGCCTTAAAAAGGGAAAGCACTCTTAGAATCACTATATGCAAAGTCGATTACTATTTATGAAATCTGTTAATGAGTGCTATTAATGAATCCAAGTTCGTTTCTTCTTCAACTTGTAAAATTTAATTATCCTGTACTTTGTGACGACCCTATAAACATTCTACACCTCTCTTTACCCCCGTCTCTCTCACACACACACACACACAACACAAAACTATGCGGGTACGAGTAGGCTATCAGTTTTCACTAAATATAGTTTTGGACTATTAACAATTACCTTACTGGTTCCCGTACGAAAATCGATAGTGTTTTTATGTCCCTTTTGTAACAGGAAATGTATTCCATAGTGGTCAAGCGGCATTGGAAGAACATTAGATTTTGGCATTGCAACGATATTGTTTCCGCATTGTTAGTAACATCAAATAAAAAAATGTGTATCTATTCTGTAAGCGTAAACAGATACGAAGTAGGCATTATAAGAATATAATCACACACACACACACACACACACTTTACGAGCGTAGTTCGACATGTTTTCAGCCTGGCATAGAGATAGTACCTGAAGTAACACACGAGGTTATGATTGGGCGCAAGTTCGATCCGGGTGGCGTACAATCAGCTGTATTTACTAGTTTAATTGTTGTGATCAAATAAAGTACCTATACTATGCGTTTGCGCTAACGATGACTTCCATCATTCGACGTGAATCTTTCCCAGCGAGTCATTTCTTCAGATTCGGGAACAGGAAAAGTCACTGGAAGCTAAATCTGGTGATTATGGTATATGTGGCAGTAATTCATAGAGCAATTCATAAAAAGCTTTCCCACTGCAATTGACGAAGTGCGAGCGGGCGCGTTGTCTTGATGTAAAAGCATTTTTTTCTATGCCGAATTCGGACTTTTTGCGTTAACATCATCATTCAGTTGCTCCTCAAATGCTACACAGAACTCTCCGCTATGACTTTTTTCTGAATAATCTATAAGCATTACACCCTCTGAATCCAAAAAAATATACGCCATCATTTTTGCGATCGATTGAACAGTTTTCGCCATCTTTGGAGTAAAACTTTTCATATGAAAATGCTCGTGTCATACGTTGTGGACACAATCTATTGAGATGCCCGCAACGTCAACAATCTCCCACATTTTTAAGCGTCGATCATGTAAAACGTCATTATGGGGTTTCTTTAATCTTTTCCTCAATTGTACGGGTTTTGGATTAGCTGAACATTCATCGTAACAAATGGATGAACAATCTCGTTTGTATTCAGCAGCCCATTGGAAACGATGGTGAAGAGTCTCCCAAAGTGGAATCCAACTCGTTTGTTATTTCCGCTAGCGTCAAACCTTTTGTGACGAAGTACTTTATCACTGCGCGACAGTCGACTTTATCAATTTTCGAAAAACACAGTTTACTTTACTTGATCACAAAATCAAACTAGTAAATACAGGTGTTTCAAACGTTATGGTATGCCATCTGATCCATTTGATACTCCTAGCGCCATCTTTGTATCAGGCCGAAGACTTTTCGAACTACCCTCGTACATGTGTAAGTATTACATATATAAATTATATACTGCCTATATAATGTGTGTGTGTGTGTGTGTGTGTGCGCGTGCGTGCGTGCGTGCGTGTGTGTGTGTGTGTGTGTGTGTGTGTGTGTGTGTGTGTGTGTGTGTGTGTGTGTGTGTGTGTGTGTGTGTGTGTGTGTGTGTGTGTGTGTGTGTGTGTGTGTGTGTGTGTGTGTGTGTGTGTGTGTGTGTGTGTGTGTGTGTGTGTGTGTGTGTGTGTGTGTGTGTGTGTGTGTGTGTGTGTGTGTGTGTGTGTGTGTGTGTGTGTGTGTGTGTGTGTGTGTGTGTGTGTGTGTGTGTGTGTGTGTGTGTGTGTGTGTGTGTGTGTGTGTGTGTGTGTGTGTGTGTGTGTGTGTGTGTGTGTGTGTGTGTGTGTGTGTGTGTGTGTGTGTGTGTGTGTGTGTGTGTGTGTGTGTGTGTGTGTGTGTGTGTGTGTGTGTGTGATAAAATCTATAGGACGTGGGAGTGGGACAAACAGCCCCACACCTTAAAAAATCTATTGCTGAGAATGTAGAAGAACATAGCCTCGGACGTCGGGCGGAAAAATTGAAACCTTCGCTTTATGGACAAATCCCATCTCAACAAAGGTACACAAAATTAACTCTAGAACCTTCAATGTATTAAAGAGTGATTGTGACTTTTATGGATTTGTTTTGAAAGTACTATAAGAAGTAAGATGGGCGAGAGTTGGAATACTCGAAAGGAGATGGGCCTCCCTTCTAGGGAGAGGAGCTGGCATCGGGAGATGAACTTACGCGTGAAACAGATCGCTTCGGATTTCTCCGTATTGACCGTCACTCGCCAGTTCCGTAGCCAGTCCGGAAGCAGGTTCAACTATGCTGCAGCTTTGTGCCCGCAAAACGTGGGGACAGGGAGCTGCATCGTCAGCGATATATATTACATATATTGATATATTGCATCGTCAACGAACAAAGACAACGTCACTCAGGGCAAAACAGGCAGGTCGTTCGTGTACACAAGGTACAGAGAAAAGATCCCTGCGGTACGCCGGCGGCGACAGGTCGAACTGTAGAATAGGACCTATCGACGCTCACGATGAAGTCCGGTCGCTGAGATACGACCGGAGGAAAAACATTATGGACGATGGTAGAGGAGAATGGGCACGTTTGAAGAGAAGACCTTCGTGACAGCTTGTTGTCAGCAAGATATCACATTTGTGGTTGTGAATTATAAGGCAAAGTAGACAGAGAGGTAGTATTCTAACCATTCACCGAATCGCACAGATTTTATGAATACTGCAAGGGAGGTGGAGAAAGTATGGTGGTTACTTTTGAGGCATCACCGTTACAAAGATTAGAGTCCACTATGTTTCTACACAAACAAATTATCAGACATAGTTGGATATCTCCAAATGGAAGAACTACAAATTAGACTGATCACCAGTTTAAGATACCGCAGTAGCGTGCTAGATGTTACAACCCGTTAGGAGACCATCCGTCACTGTCCAGTAGCGATGAAGATTAACCAGATTTTAAAAGTACAAAATAGTAAAATATAACACCTATTCAGAAAGTTGGCTATACCTGTTATAGACTGAAGAATGAAACAATAACTGAAACGTTCAGCAAAAAAGGTAAATGTTAAAGTTATGGAGAGATAACTTGCTGTTGACGGGAAACTCATTAGTTGAACCAAAGCGGAAAATAATGAAATCAAACATGTACGAAGCCACTGAAGACCCAGTAGGAACTAACAGAAAAGAAGAAATTACTTGCTGGTTTAATGCTACACATGAAGAAGCTATTGACAGAAAGAATGAATAAGAAAGAAGTTATAATATGGAAGGGCGATAAGTACAAAACACATAGTTAAAATACAGGGAGGAGCCAAATGATTGATAAATGGAAAAGGATTAAATTTCAAAGAGAGGTTAAGTAGAATAAAAATTTAAAAAGCAGTAATGGTAAATGAAAGTTTATAGGGAGCTGAGAACCATCAAACATTATATTTACCCAAAGTCCTATTGAGTAGGGATAAAAAAAGGTAATTTACTATCCGACGAGATTGAAATTATGCTGAGGTGAGAACAATAATTCACAGATCTCTAACTAAGGCAGTGCAGAAGCTGATGAAAGGAGTGTACCTGAGGAAGAACCAATCGTAGGGGACGAAGATGGTGAAGTGCCTCCATGGTGTGTGTGTGTGTGTGTGTGTGTGTGTGTGTGTGTGTGTGTGTGTGTGTGTGTGTGTGTGTGTGTGTGTGTGTGTGTGTGTGTGTGTGTGTGTGTGTGTGTGTGTGTGTGTGTGTGTGTGTGTGTGTGTGTGTGTGTGTGTGTGTTATAGTAGACGTACACAGAAATACTATTTTCGGGTCCCCTCAAGTAAGAGGTTGTGTTCTTGACGGGTACAATTTTAATATTCCATTCTAGGAATGTCCATAGATTTCATAACGGATGAATTTTAATTGCATTTAAAATTAAATTTCAGAAGACTATCTTGTTCCTAAATTCAAATTCAGAAGGAAGTATGATGTACGTAAGGAGACTTTCAGCTGATGGTCAGGCTTACATAAAACGATTGACTTGTCTAACTCACAACTTAAGCAACATTCAGAGTTGCCATAATATTAAAAGATAATATTAAGTTATTAAATATTACATCAACATTAAAATACTATACATGTATCACGAATTGCTAAAGAAAGTATTTCTTTTTAATACTAAAATACCGAAAGTTTAATGGTACGAGCGGCAAACAAACACGTGTAGTGGTGCTCTCATCTACGTACCTACTACTCAACGTTATAGCCCTCAGCGAGCCTTGGCCTCCTCTTCCACGTAATCCAATCATTAATCTTCTCTTCCATACCCTCCATTTTCATCGTCTTCAAATCTCCAATGCACGTTCCATTCATCCGAAAACGCGGTCTTCCCCTCTTCCTAGATAACAAATCTTAGCCTTCAAAATCCTCCTAGCCATAAATCTATCTCTTCTCTCCACACACGACCCAGCCATTGTAGACTTTGAGGTTTATAAATTTTACTACGTCCTCTCTCTTCACTAAGTTAATTAATTCAACTCTCGATTAAAACTATTCTCCATTTATTATTTTCATGAAGTGGTCCAAAGGTCTTTCGAAAAATTTTCCTTCCAAATGTTTGTATGTTAATACAAATTTCACACCCATTAGCCATGTGCCGCGATATTTCTTCCTCTCCCTAAGTGTCATTATTGGATTTTTCTATCATGATTTTGCTTCCGTAAATTCAAACGACGTGCTCTTTTTTTTCATCCTTCTGTGACTGACTCACATTTGGTCCTGTACGGTTTCTGATACCAATTAATACCAACACATGATCTATTTGGTTTACTTCACCCGTCCCAGATACTTTCCACATTTCAAGATGGATTCATTTATGGGGGAATAATGTACTGCTTATAAATAATTTATCCATTGCTGCAAATTGAGTCAACAATCTCTATTACTTACACAGTATGCATTCCTGCCACTTGTCCTTGATCTTCCTGCCTCCGATTTTTGCATTAAAGTCGTCCATAACGATCAGCATGTCATGCCTACTTTCCTGCAACGTACCTCATTAAGAATGCAGTACAAATTCTCCTTTTCTGTTTCTTCTTTGTCTTTTGTGGTGTATCACAGTTACATTTCTAAACCATCCTTTAATCCTGACTTGCATATTTTATCACTGAATAACTTAAACTCTAGCAAGCAATTTCCCATATTCTTTTTTATTATACCAGTGCAAAACTGTTAAGTTATCTCCTCTGGACCACTATATACCATTATATATTCTGGCGTATATATCCTACCGTGTCCCTTACATCGCAATTCTTGAAATGCCAAAAGATTTATTTTATACTTGAGCACTTTGTTGGATATTTGTTTCATCTTCCCTGGCTACAACATTGGCATTACGTTCCATGTTGCTATAGCTATGTCCCTCTTATATTTTGTCTTACTTTCACTTTAAATATTTTTCTTTTTATTTATCCACGGCTGAACTCGGTTTCTGTATAAGTGAGATTTTTCCAGTGCGAGGTTGGCCTCACGCCCAATCACCAACCTGGAGAACCAAGTTAATTCGTTTTTGAAGTTTCCGCCCCCTAGATCTTTTTCCAGAGCCTGATTGGCTCACAATTTTTGTGAGAATTATTCTCCTAGCCTTTGGGATACATGGTGTAAAACATGTAAGGCTACACCAAACAGTGCTTATTTAATGGTGTCACTTCCTCGCTACGTCACATCTTCGTTATTGGATATGTGAGGTTGAACAGGTACGATCAAGCTAATACTGCTCCTGGTGAAGATTAAAACTGGTTAATAAAGAACGACCCACGTAAAACACAAGATTTGAATTACGAGGCATTGTTGCTTTGTTAGGTTGGCGGCACTGCAACATTTAATTTTGTTATCTGTTTATATTGCGATTAGTTGTCGTAGGGAGTTACACGAAGAAACATCACGTTGTTATAGGGAAAACTAGGCCTATTACAAGTACGGAGAACTTCGCTCGGCGAAAGTTCGTAAACTGTGGAATTTTCGGTGGACAAGATGCCACCTAATCAGTTAGTAGTTTATACTAATTAAGAAATTCGATGAACACATTCTATTGTCGATAATAAATGTCCCAAACGTCCTTGTGCTTTCCGGTATCTTGAAGACATTGTCGAAACATCGTGAGAGAAAGTGTTGATGAAAGTCCGAGGACATCTGTTCCCCACCGTTCACAACTGGCCATTCCTAGAAGCACCATGCAGCGAATTTTCATAAATGATTTGTATCTGAATACCTACAAAATTGATCTGACGCAATAACTCAAGCTAACAGACCGTTTGAAGCGTTGAGAACTTTTCAATTGGATGCTGCAATACCAAGAAGTGGACGGAGGTGATTTTTCTAAGAACATCATCTCATATGATGAGGCGTACTTTTAATTGAACGAGTACTTCAACAAACACGACTGTCAGATTAGGGTCACAGAAAACCCTCTAGTGATTTATAAGAAGGTGTAGCAACCACAGCGAACCACTATTTAATGTGAATTTTGGGCGGGCGGAATCTTTGGGTCATACGCGTATGTTTTTGAAAATGAGGAGTTTCAGTGAACGGCGACCGTTACCTCAAATGATAACGTAGTTTTTGTACCTCAGTTAGACTACATGAATCTGAAACACACTTCATCTATATAGGTGTATTATTGATAATCCTATTTGCTATTATATTCTAGCACATACGCAACTAATTGGATTAGTGCTACATCTCTAAATTAGAACGCTGAATAGTAAGTAAAACGTATTCTTATACCTATACTCACCGCCGGTACATAAACGTTTACGGTTGAGTGCCATTGTAAATCAACACAATAACGAAACGGCACACAACAGCCTCAGTGAACACTATGTATATACGAAAGTAAAAAATAAAACTAGTAATGAATTTTCTTAATATTACTTTATAAATTGTGTGTGGAATGGAAAAAAGCTGAATAGGAAGTGTCAGATACCAAAACCTGCAGCCGTTACATTCCTGACTGCGCAGTGACTTAAAAACAAAACTCTTATGATTAATTAAAGTCGGACACATATCCTGATATTGAAAGTTTCCTTCCAATAGAAACGGCGTCTTATCTGCCCAGTTTGAATTCGTCAAGAAAATAACTGTAATAAAATACCGGTTAGACACGCGCGCATGTGCATATGCATGTGCGTGCTTGCGCGTCCATATTTTTTTTAAATACATAACCTTTACATATCACGTAACACATATAAAAGTTGACAGATAATTTACAAATAAATATTATATGTATTGTTATTATACAGACCCACGCTTACTATTTCCATGATTATTGACCGATTTCCCAGTGACTGCTTGTCCACAGTATGTATTTAACTAGAACGTACTATAGAAATACGTTGTTACTTCTGCCAAACGATTCCGTACGTATAGTTTAGTTCGGTTGCATATTAATTGTTTTTTTTCTTTCTCGCTTTGGTATTGTTACTCCATGCTTATCTATGCAATCACTCTCGTATCCATTGTCCGCGTTTCTCACCTCTAAGTAATCAGGGAACGTTTACACTGATTATAAACTTCAGTTTTAAATATAGTGGCAGTTTGTTATACTTCATAATAGCGTGTATCTTTCCCAAGGCAATCATATCTCTATATATTATTTCTCAAAGGTGTTTTTTTGTCGGTATGAAATATCTCCCTTAATACTGTATCAAAATTAATGTTTGATACGCCATTTTGAAGATTATTTTTCCCTCTAATGACGAAAAATAAGTAAATATCTTAAAATTAATGTTTTCTCTATATATTATTTCTCAAAGGTGTTTTTTGTCGGTATGAAATATCTCCCTTAATACTGTATCAAAATTAATGTTTGATACGCCATTTTGAAGATTATTTTTCCCTCTAATGACGAAAAATAAGTAAATATCTTAAAATTAATGTTTTCGTTAAAAAATTACATTTTAAAACTTTTCTCTATATATTATTTCTCAAAGGTGCTTTTTGTCGGTATGAAATATCTCCCTTAATACTGTATCAAAATTAATGTTTGATACGCTATTTTGAAGATTATTTTTCCCTCTAATGACGAAAAACTCTATATATTATTTCTCAAAGGTGTTTTTTTGTCGGTATGAAATATCTCCCTTAATACTGTATCAAAATTAATGTTTGATACGCCATTTTGAAGATTATTTTTCCCTCTAATGACGAAAAATAAGTAAATATCTTAAAAACGTATAAACAACGTGTCAATCAAATTAAAACAAGAAATTAATTAATTATAAAATTATAAAAATTTATTGCATTTGAATTACAAAAAATAAATTTTTATTTCGAAATATTTGTCACAATATTTGTATATTTACTAATTTTTTATTAATAATTTTTTTACAACTTCAAAATTAGTTTATTAATTAAAAAATTAAATTTTATTTTCGTTATGTTTTTGCCAGTTTGTCATCATTCATTATTTGCGATAATCTATTTTATTAATTAAGTACTATCCATAGGATAGTCGTATAAGGAATCCTATTACCTGAAGTGATGATACATACCCAGTGAACACATTACATCATATGACGTAATAGTGATGTAAAAACGCTGATTTTATATCATATTGATATCACATTTACGTAATGTGTTCACTGGGTATCGTCATTTTTCGTTCACTAAGAATAGCTCTCATTTTAATGAAAACTCATGTAAACGAATTTGTGATTTAGGTTTTCATAATGCCGGGCAGACCGAGAGGGAGACCTCCCGGAAGACGTTCCAGACCATTGGAACGCGTCACAGAACGCAGAAGAAAGAAATACCGAAATTGACGAACAAAGACAACTTCGACTTCAGCAAGGTAGAGAAGCTCAGCGCCAACGCAGACAAGACACATTCAATACTCAACGACAACAATTAGTGCAAGTTAACAACTTTGTGTCATCAACTTATTTACTTCATCTCCATCAAAATATCAGTACAAGAAGAAGACTATATAAACTTCCAAAAACATATTGTACTGCCCGCCTTTTCCCTAAAGACAATGAAGTGCAAACACATAGTGTTGGTGATATGGATAAAAAGTGCGTTTATTGCTCTGCAAGGTTGTTTGCAGGGGAGTTTAGTGATGATTCAGCTACCATGTGTTGCCACAAGGGAAAGGTTAAGTTAGAGCCCATTAAAGTTTGTGAAGAACTTCAAAACCTCATAGAGCAAAATGATGACTTCACCAAGAATTACCTAGAAAATATTAGGCAATTCAACAATGCTCTGGCATTTGCTTCAATTCACATCAAATCGGTTGACATTCCTGGCAGGGGTCCATATTGTTTTAAATTACATGGGCAGGTGTATCATATGGTAGGAAGTTTACAACCTCCTGCAGGAGTTGCACCATCTTACGCTGGCCTTTTCGTTGTAGATTTTGATACTGCATACAACATCGTGTAGTGAATGAAGCTAATAAAAACTGTTGCGCAGAAATAATGGTTACATTGCAAACAATGCTCGATACACATAATCCTTACGCACAGTTGTTTAAATATATAAAAGATTTGGATCAAACTATACTGGATTTGCATCTACAATTTACGACTACCAATGCATTTCATCCTGGAAGATCGAATGAACCTGCAGTCAGTGAGGTGGCTGCTGTTTTTGTCACCAATGACGGAACTCCACCAGGCAATGTTGATTTTGTTATGTATTCTAAAACAACTGGTGCACTTACTAAAATATCTTACCTGAACCCCCATTCTGATCCAATGTGCTATCCATTCCTTTTCCCATGTGGTGATTCTGGATGGACTGTTGGTCAGCCACATGTTCAAGTTAATCGTACTGCATCGAGAACAGTCACAACTCAATTACAATACTATTGCTATCGTTTAGCAGTTAGAGATGGTTTCAGTTTACTTCATGCTTCTGGTAAATTATTTCAACAATACATTGTTGACAGTTATGTCAAAGTAGAAGGTTCCAGGTTGGCATTCGTTCGAGCCCATCAACAAGAACTCAGAGCTGATAGTTACAAAGGTTTGATGGACTTTCTTAACTCTGATGCTGAACAGAGAGGAGCAGTTGGTGGAATTCCAGTTGTTCTTCCTTCATCTTATATTGGCAGTCCTCGAAATATGCTTCAAAATTATCAAGACGCGATGGTTATTGTTGCCCGTCTAGGAAAGCCTGATCTATTCCTTACAATTACTTGCAACCCCAAGTGGATTGAAATTACCTCTGAATTGAAACCATATGAAAGAGTTGAACACAGACCTGACTTAGTGTCTAGAGTTTTTCATTTAAAATTGCAAGCGTTATTAGATGATCTTTTAAAAAAACATGTACTAGGCGTAGTCATTGGTTATGTTTGTGTAATTGAATTTTAAAAAAGAGGCCTTTCCCATGCACACAAGCTTCTCATTTTGTCTAATGAAGATAAATTACGTTCAGTTGAAGATGTAGACTCATTAATTTGTGCAGAAATTCCAGATAAGGAAACAGATCCTCAACTTTTCGAAGTTATTCAGGAATGCATGGTACACGGACCTTGCGGTACGATCAATCCAAACAGTCCATGCATGCAAGAACAAAAATGTATTAAAAATTATCCAAAAGATTTTCAAGAAGAAACAAATTTAAATGTTTATGATTACCCTATGTATAGACGACGTGATAATGGCGCTACAATGACAGTTCGATCATTTACTATTGATAATAGGTGGATTGTACCATACTGTAGATTTCTCAGTAGAAAATATCGTTCCCATATCAATCTCGAGCATTGTTCTTCAATCAAATCTGTTAAATATTTGTACAAATACGTGTATAAAGGACATGACTGCGCAGCTTTACGATTACGTTCAGATTCTGAAGGTCAACAACAACTCATTGTTGACGAAGTGGACATCTATTTGAACTGTCGTTATGTGAGCCCACCAGAGGCTATGTGGTGATTACACGAACGCCGACTTTTCCACTGATCTCATACAATTGAGCGACTTCCTGTTCACTTACCGGAAGAACAAATGGTGTACTTTCAGGCCGGATTCGAAGCTGATGCTAACCGTGATAGAGTCTCCAAACTCACGGCATTTTTTAAATTGTGCAATGAAAATATTGCCGCCCGTAATTACCTTTACCACGAAATTCCAGAACATTTTGTGTGGTCAAATGGACGATGGAATATTCGCAAAAAAAATACCAAGTGCTTTGGACGGATCTACACTGTCAATCCAGTCGACATCGAAAAATATTACCTCCGTGTACTACTTCTGCACGTCAAAGGACCGCAGTCGTTTGACGATTTACGTACAGTTGATGGAATTCTGTGCAACTCATTTCAAGAAGCTGCAGAAAAATTACATTTAGTCATTAACGACGCCGAATGGAAAGAATGTTTGCAGGAGGCTGTCAGTCACAAAATGCCAACGCAATTGAAATGGCTTTTCGCTATCATCTGCATATTCTGTTCTCTTGCTAATATACCTGAGTTGTGGACAAAATTTCAGGACGCACTTTCAGAAGATTTTCAGAGACAGCACACGCCACCTGAAGCTTACAACCTCACACTGCAAGAATTGGAAAATATTTTTAAATATCATGGTAGATCTTGCGAACAATTCAAACTGCCGACTCCTGTCCTAACCGTCGCACAACATACAACAGAAGAAACCTACAACGTAGAAGAAGAAAGTACGAACGGCAAGGCAGCTTATGAAAAGTTAAACCTAGAACAGAAGGCAATAGCTGACGAAGTTTTACATGCAGTAAGAAATAAAATTCCGAATTGTTACTTCATTGACGGACCAGGGGGCTCCGGTAAAACGTTTGTCTACAAAACATTGTGCCACATTTTACGAGGTGAAAACAAGGTTGTTATACCAGTTGCATGGACAGGCATTGCTGCCAATCTCCTACCAGGGGGACGCACATCACATTCGATTTTCAAACTACCTGTACCCATCTTGGACACATCGGCCTCATCGATTCGCACTCACACAAAGGATGCACAACTTCTTCGTGACTCAGATCTCATTATTTGGGATGAGATTTCAGTGGTTACCAAAGATGCGCTAAGCGTTGTCGATCGACTTTTAAAGGACATTATGAATAATAATCTTCCTTCTGGAGGGAAAATAATTCTGTTTGGTGGAGATTTTCGTCAGGTGTTACCCGTTGTTAGACATGCAAATAGAACAGCCATCGTTGAAAATACAGTTAAACGATCGCCCTTATGGTCTCATGTTAAAATTCATAAGTTGACTCAAAATATGAGGGCAAATGATGATCCTGTTTTCACTGAATGGTTACTTAAAATTGCGTAACGGTGATTTAGAAGTTCAAACAGATTACGAGAATGAAGCTATCAAAATCCCGAAACATTGTTATTGTAATTATGATAGTATTATTACCACCATATTCAATGCCACAGAAATCAACGAACAAAATATTTCGCAGTTTTATTCAACGGCGATTTTATGTCCAAAAAACGATGATTGTACAAAAATTAATGAATATATCATTTCCAATTTGTTACTTGGAGAGGAAAAGGTTTACTTCAGTTCTGATTGTGTCCAACATGAAGAAACAGACAATGCTCAATTGTACCCCATAGAATTCTTAAACTCTTTGAATCCATCCGGTTTACCACCTCATAAATTGATTTTGAAGAAAAATGCAATCATAATGTTAATTAGAAATCTTAACGCTAAACAGGGAATAATTAATGGTACAAGGTTAGTGGTAACTCACTTAGGCGAGTACATCATCACTGCTACAATTATTCACTCCGATAAAACTGTGCTCATACCTCGGATTAACCTTACACCTTCTGATCCTACTGTGCCTTTCCAAATGGTAAGAAAACAATTCCCCATAAAAGTTGCTTTCGCTATGACCATTAACAAAGCACAAGGTCAGACGCTTCAAAGGGCAGGATTGAATTTTCCAGAACCTGTTTTTTCGCATGGACAGTTATACGTGGCTTTTTCACGAGTCTGTATGTTTAAAGATATCTTTGTTTGTGTTGAAGATTCATACGGGCAAAAAGTGAACGATGATCACGTCATAACCTCCAACATTGTTTTTAAGGAAGTTTTGTGAAATTAATTAAAAAAAAAAAACAAATGGGTATATAATACTGTATATAATGTTAATATCATTTACAATAAGACTGATTTTGTTACTGTTTTTTATAATAAAATATTTTGGATTGATAAATATTTACATTTACTTATTTCCACTTTATTATATTACGTAACTGACCACTAAGGGTGCGAAGTATTCGCACGGGTTACCTAGTCTTACCTTATTCGTATGTTAATGCGTCAGTTCGCGGTGTTAGTGCCTCCACGGCGCGGTGGACTTAACATGTCAATGATGCCTGAAGATGACTTTATCCATAGGTATACAATAACGTCAACATAGTGAGGACAACGTGGTTCAACATACATACAACACAAAGACACAACAACCTCGAAATCTTAAGTCTGTAAAGTATTCTTGTATGTGTGTGTTTTACACAGTAATGTACCCAACTGAATGCAATTCATTTTTTAAACTATTGAACTCGTATACCAGTAATAATTTAGGGAGGGGTACACTATTATATACATAGGTACATTTATGTAAAATACTATTATACGTAAGTATTTTGATCAGCTTACCGAATATTAGTTTAAACAGTGTACTTTTACTTAGTAGTAGATCTATATTGTTTTAGAACTACGTCCTATTGTGTGCAAATCAATGTGAACAATATTACTTTTAAAATACTTTTCATTTTGTATGGTTGATGATACCACAGATGCTGTGGTATTCCTTCACATTATTATAGCTCCGTTATAAGTCATTGTTTGATAAAGTTTAGGTACGTCGTTTTGTACCTTTCACAAGTTTCAAAACTACTTTTAGTAATTTAGTACATTTTTGAAGAAAATTATATCAACTTTATTAAGTATCATTGAGCATCCTTTTAACACTCAAGTGGGCACAGTCAACAACATGGGGTTAGTTTAAGTTGTGTCATCAAAATTATTAAGCGATGTATGAAAGTGGCAGAGTTTCTTCTCAGCGTAAAAGAAAAAGGAAACAACCCAAAACTGATTCTTTTATGAAAAAAAAAAATGGAAATATGATCCAAGATTAACTAGTTTTGACTTCAGAAAATAATGAATCCACTGAAGTGTTTTCATGTACAAATGAAATGCTTTGTACAAGTACGTGACCAGCAATTCATCGGCAACTTCTTGAAGGTGTCCCAAAGCAATCTGATCCTAAGCATTGTATTGTAAACGTCAATTTACCAAGCTTAACCGAGCTTACGATAAAAAAAGATTAGTCTGGGCAAAGAAATTTGAAAATGAAAAGTGGCCAGAAGTTTAGTGGAAAAATGTTACTTTTCAGATGAGACAGTTTTGTGATGTAGGATCGACGTTCTCGTTACGTACAAAATCATGGAGTCCACCATCAATATGCATTAATCAAAGTATAAAATACTCTGTGAAAAAAATGTTGAGGGGTTGTTGCTTTCCGATTGTTGAGCCTGGGTCGCATATACCAATTGATGGAATTATGAATTCAGCAAGTATAGGCCTACTGATGCGCGGCAAAATAATTCTGCCATTCTGAAATCGATTTTCCCAAATGGAAATGCTATTTTTCAATAAGACTTTACTACGTGCCACGAATCCAAAAGGATCATAGAATGGTTTGAAAAGCATCCAATTAATTGCCTCGATTGGATATCAATCTACTGAAAATGTGTAGGCATTTTAGTAACATAAATGAGAAAACTTGACTATACGTCGAAGGATCACGTGTTTTCAACTTTCGTAGAACTTTGGCTTTTGTAAGTCATTACGACAGCCAGAAATGAAATAGGACAACGCAGGCATCATACGTATTTTTAAATTCTGTAATATTCAGAATCTGTGTATTTGACATAGACTGCAGTAACCAATGATTCACTGGTTAGTTCTGTACGCATTGTAAATGCATTATGGAAACCTAATTTAACTACTTTCAATGTATGGCTAGTAATTCACTTAATATCTCCACAAGGCGATCTAGTAATGATTCGGATCAATTTAATTAATTCCTCAATGACACATTTTTAATTGACACATTGGAAATGTGAATAGGTCAACCTGTGGACAGGTGAGCATGGAAATAAACGCCCCCCTCTCTCTCTCTCTCTCTCTCTCTCTCTCTCTCTCTCTCTCTCTCTCTCTCTCTCTCTCTCTCTCTCTTTCTGTATAAATACGTTGAACAAGAACAACGGCATAATAGATGTGTTTCGAGGAACAAAACCAAGGCAGTATTCAAGTACGCGTACATAATATGAAATGGAAACTCCAATCAATAATCTGTTACACCCACAGCTGGGTTGACTATGTAGCATATTTATAGTTTTAAATATGATATTTATAGTTTTATTTCTATACGATATTTAAAACTAACTCTCGATGGTACATGAACGTGATCAGAAGGGTTAGGTCATACAATAACCATCGTAAAATGTATCACACAACCATAAAGTTAAACACAGTAAAGAAAAACTATAAAAAAGAACCGCTACTTACCATGTAAGCCCGCTGGACAGAAATGGGATGGCATGAGCAACATAAAATTCTGTGGGAGCAAGTGGATATCGTTGGACGGGAAATTATCCTTATAAACGTAAAACCGTAGAAGCGTCTTTTATGGCTGTAAATGATAATCGTGTGACTAAAGATGTATCTAGGATTTGGATTAGGAATGTAAAAGAGTATGTATATCGTGGTGGGCGGAGTTAGCTGAGGGCGAGTCCAGGGCACTTAATTTTCTATTTCTAGTTGCTTGCTTCTGACATTATTTGTTGTCAAACTTGCGTCAGGGTGGTTGTGCTTCCTAAGTAGTTTTTCTTTAGCTCTATTTAACTTTGTGGGTGGTGGTTGTTTATTATTATTTCTTATTCTGAAGGTGTGAATTAATCTCGACTAGGTTTAGGTTTATATTTAATTTACTAGTATTATACCTGAAGATCTGAAGACGACCACGGATTGTTTAGTAGTCGAAACGCTGTGTCATAAATTTTACGATCGTTATTGTCCGACTTAACTCCTCTGATAATGTAGCATCTAATAACGTATACCGAAGACTATTATTAACTATAACTTTCACCTTGAGTGCATCAAAAAATTATTACTGACAGGTTTCAATGGCCACAGGCCATTGGCTTAATGTCTGGAACACTCAGAAGTTGGCTAATGCTACAACGGAGGAATTTTGGACACACTCGCGTTTTGAAAGACCGCTAGAAATTTCCTTAAACGTCTAGAATCTTTTAGTCCGGATCGGTGATAAGCCAAACAGCTGATTTAGTTGAAGTGGAGTGGTATGATTCGTTGTGAATAACATGCGTTTAGCCTTCGGTTACGACAAGGCTGTTGAGTCATAAAACGTTTCCGCTCCTCGTGTCTCCAGTTTTCCCCGTGACACCTCTTCAGATCCTGTCTGTTAGTGGCCAAATAAAAATACGTACTACAGTAAACAGACAACAGAAACTGTGTTTAGTAAAACGTCAGTGTAGCGTACAGTAGATTGTCGTGCGCCATACATGCGACATCAAGTACACAACTCAACACATGTTCCTATGCCGACAGTTGGTCACAAGACTTCGATTAATTGTATTGGGCTCACGGTTTATATTGAGCTCAATTATGTGTAATTTGTAAAGAAACTCAAATAACATAACTTTTGGTAAAAAAAATATACTTAATAAATGGCGTCAAAGCAATTTGAAGTAATTACGTACCGTATAACCGCAGATACAACATGAACGACCAAACCAAGACCTGACATCGTCTTAAATACATTCAAGTAGTATGTGATCAAGGCAACAAATTGACTTCCTCCTGCCGGTGCCTATTGTGATTCATCACGTAAGAAGTTAATACATATACGTATAAGTCAAGGCTCGGTGATGCAAATTGTGCTGCACCAACGGGCACAGCTGTACGGCTGAATCATGAAAAATGAAAAACTGCAGAAACAATTCAAACTATCAGTACAGGTAAATAATGCACCAGAGCTTGCATATTTTAGCCCGCGTTCATTGCGTAGTAATTCGCGTTGGTTACCGCTTGTGGAAAGCTGAGTCGCTGGATTCGTTCAATTAGCAGATATTACCAACAATCGAGATAAGAAAAATTAGTGTTCAGTTCCAACATGCAACATTTGAAAAGATAACAATATGTTAACCTTGGAAATGAGTCCCATCTGCAACTACAGTATATGTGTGAGAAACTGTTCTCTGGAATACCTGCCATCCGCAAAGATAGAAGCACTTGGTTACGTGTAATGACGAAAGTGAATAGTGGAAGCTGGAACTATTCACTATTCTCTTTGCAAGATGTTTTATGTGTTACAGCTTCTCAGAGAAGACTCGGAGGACAATTTCTTTCATAGGAGAAAAACGGAAAACGTAGCATCTAAAATTAGTTAAACATTGGAAAAAGAGGGTCAACTAAACACAACAGAATTCTCACAAAACAGCGGGTAAGCTGAAAATGGCTGAAAGAGGAAGGCAAACAAGAATGCTTGGACTGACACTAAAAGGCAGAACAATAAAGAATATATAAGGGACAGGACAAAAGTGACTGACGTAAGAATACTGTAATTCAAAGGCCAGTAAAACTGAAGTGAAAGTTCGAGGAGCACTTAGCCAACTGGATAAAAACAACTCAGTACAGGAAGCTGTGGAAGAAGTCGAAGGCGATATTGGGCGATACAGGGCTAAAAAAAACAACATTGTATAAGACCTGTAATTTTTTTTAATAAAATTTTAAATATAATAAGTTTTGAACTAAATTTATCTGAGTTTAAACAAAAAGAAAGTGGCAAATTACAAAACACTCAAATACACAAACGAATGAACGAACGAGTATGAACAGAATCAATATTATTGATTATATATATATATATATATATATATATATATGCTATTTGTAAATTACTGGAATGTGTTTTTAAATAAATGATTTTTAATCATTAATCTAATTAATTTTGAATACTCTTGCACGTGACCTAATTTTACAACAATTACAAACAACAGAAAAATTAATATGGTGCGTTATTATTAAAAATAAAGCCTACATACATGTCCCAACATGTACATACAGGAGTACTTGTATTTTGTTTTTGTTATTTCTATACCTGATAGGAGATGAAGTTCATCAAAAAAGAGGCAGCAGTGCACACCTTCCTACAAAACACAAACTCATTAAACATCAAACGATAGAGAGTGAAGAGTGTATAACTTTACAAAAGACATATACTGAATAGGAGGAGGACAAGGACATACTTCTAGTGCAACAGGCAGGAATAAAAATAAATTAATATAAACAAAAACATGAATAACAAGTATTTATAATTTCTGTACGTCATAAGAAATTATAAACGCAAAAGGTACATGCGAATTCTACTAGCTATCAGACGTTTCTCGAACCCTAACTTCCGTTTTGCCTCTTGAACCCCCCCTTTATTTATTCTTCTTCTACGCTCTGATCTTACATTTGCAGAGCTCCCTTTTATTTTCTAAGTTTTTGTAATTTTGTAAATTTTATTTTATTTAAATTTTTTTTGTAAAGGGGAGAGACATCATATTTAAAACTAGGTGGAAAACCTAGAGGAAGCAAAAGTGTGCAAGGCCCAATTACAATTACAGACATGTCCCCCCAGGTGAATGACAGGACTTGCAAATGAAAAAGTCTTTTAACCAACAAGCGTGTGCTTTATTAAACCTGCAAGATGTTACATAAAATGACAAGTTCTCGATTGTGTAGGCACACAATTAATGGCAGGATTATATATATAAATGTATATCAATTAATATTCATAATGTCACAAAGTAAGTGAATTTGATATTAACATAATTGCAAAATTTCCTGCCTGATTATGTATGAGTCAAAGGTAGCAATAATCTCATTCATAAAAGCAATACTAATCCATAAGTGTTGTATAGTTTCAAATAGGCTAGCCTTTTTTGTCTTAGTAAGCACATTTATGGTTTTTTCTTTTTTAAATTCATTACATATTCCCCCAGCAAAATATAGTAAAATTACACACACACAAACACATACACAACATGAATGACACAACACCCCTCATATCAGTACTAAATTCCTCATAAACCCAATCCAACTACCGTAAATGAATGCACCATAATATGTATATATATGTACAAATATAAATGACAGGTTAATCTGAATATCTCAGCTCCTAAGCATAGATTTGCCTTGGTAATTAACACCAGAGAATGTAAGTGACCGCCCCCAGACTCAACCGGCTAAACGACCCTGACTTTAATCATTAAAGCGCTAAGTATATGTGGGAAAGAAAATAGTTTCTCATCTAAAGCATCAGACAGCCCCCGTTACGTGATTAAAACTCAACCATGACCCGATGACATGATAGCACAAGATAATTAACTCCCTAATGGACTTAATTAGATGAAAAGTTAGATCTTACAGCAAACTGCGGATATGTGTGTATGTGTGTAATTTCTTACACATTACAAACGGTTATAAGATATTTCATTAGGTCTACTGCTGTAATGTTCACACATGCAATAACATAATTGAACATGAGAGTTTGTGCTAGAGTGTTACGGTCAAAACTTCACGAGCGAGCTTCTGGCGGCTTCTGTGCATTCACCATGTTGTGAAGAGAGAAATAGATAATTAGAATTTTCCCACCTGGATTGTCCGGTGTACTAGTCAATAGTGGCGCTGATCAGTAATGTAACGGTCGTATCACAAGTCCTGGGGGCAGCATAGCGTTGGAAGAGTGTCCGAACAGTTGTCCTCGACTGACGGCAATCGTGGCTAGAAGATCATCTCTGCCAGTAGGGTGGATTCTTCGTCACACCCGACACCCATCTCGCCTTTGTTCGAGCACCTGGAGCTATACTTTATTTAGCCAACCATATGGATAGTTGACGAAGTCCTGGACAGAAGGTTGCCGCCAGTCGAGAGCAGATGACCAGGTCGGAGGATCGAACAGAAATGAGGCCGATACAATGTGTTTGTCCACCCAAGTAAACTCTGGATGCAGGAATGTACAGAAACAGCTGGACGGGCCAACTGAATTGCGTAGTTGCACAGCATCTGTGTGTATAAACGGACGACAACAACAACCGTATGGCAGTGGATGACGTCACCGCCGCTCGTTTTAAAATACTTATAATACGCTGCCGAACCCAGTACGGCACACTCTGTCCAGTTTTCTTGCACTTGATGCATCTTCATTCCTGCTCTCCACCTTACTGATACTTTTTTTTTTTTGCTGTTTGCTGCAAATCCATATTTTTGGGACAATCTATGTTTCCACGTTCTTTTCATGTTCATGTATATTATTTCTGACCCATACACAGCGATAGTTTCCAATATGATCTTGTAAAAAATATTTTAACTTTTCTTGTTACTTTCCTACTCTAGATAATACCTCTTGCAATTCTCTGTTTAATTTCTTCGGCACTGCGCGCTTGGCCGGCACACAAGTTCCCAAAGAAGATCTGGCATACTTTCAAGGTCGTTCACGTGTACCACCTACAACCATATTTGTTTTTTCACAATCTCTAGTCCTCGTTTAAGATATTCTTCGTGGAGTTTAAAAAGCACCACCTTCATCTCTAGAAATATGATCTGATCACCTTAGAGTAAAAATAGTATCGTTTGTGATTTTTATGTCAATTTCACAACATTTTTACCTTTGTTTCCTGAGATTTTCTGGTCACATTTTCACATAAAGTACTAGCAAGAGTTTTGTAGAAAGATGTAATATATTTGTAGATGTTTGCATGTGTATCTGTTAATGACACATCTAGTAGTTACTACAATCTGTAAGAGGATTGTAAATATTTACTCATATAGCCATCAATACCCTGTTCTCTGTAACAATGTATGTCGGTATTTGGCTGTAAAATGTACATGAATAAATAAGTAAACTTATGTTATATTTTATGCCGACATACTAACAGAGGACATATTATCATTGCTTTATAATTTATGTGTACATTAACAAAGAAATGATGTTGTATAATTTTAAGGACGGATTATCTCCATACCTTGTTTTGGGATTTCCGTTCTAGAGAAAGTAGCCTTTAAGGGAAAGTAGCAATATGATTTGCAGCATGGCTTGTTTTTACATATCCTGCAAAAGAGTAACTAAATAAAAATAACGGAGGAACTCTTTTGTGACTAAAGGAGTTTTCTAAACCATTTTAAAAATTAGCTGGAACACATTCTGAGAAGGAACTGCGGAAATTAATCGTTGAAAGGAAGGCTTTCGTTGACAAAAATAGTACAGACGCAAGAGGCGTAAAGAGGCGTTCGTTGACTGAAGCAAGTGTGGAATGCAGAGTAAGCCTACTGAAGGAGGTTTAGTGCTACTGGAATCCGAAGCGAGCCGCTTCTAATGCATAGTTTTAATTTACGAGGAAAGTATTTGCACTTCAAATAATTGTAACTATAATTTCTGTTATAACACTAGTCACTACAAGTTCTCAGAAATAAAATTTCATACGTCATTTAAAGTAATTTAAGAGGCCACATTTTCTTCGACTTCTTAAAATACGTTCTGTGCCGTTATTTAAATGACGAAAAATAAACATTATAATGTATTTATAGCTTACGCTGAAGTAAACTTTACAACGTAGCAGAACACTCTACTTCTAGTTAAACAAAGTGCTTTCTTAGTGTAATAATTTATGTATGTTACAGTTTTACTTCATTTAACTTATAATATTACACATTTAAAATACACCTTCAAACTTTAAAGCTTACTTTTTTAGTGACTGAATCGAAAACGTAAATACTGACGTTATCTTTTATTATAAAACAAAGGTTTATATTGAACATTTGAAGCAAACAAAAGAGAAAGGGAACGAGAGGGGGAAGGGAGGTAGAGAGAAAGATAAAGAGGCAGAACCTATATTCGAGAGTAACAATGCACTGTCTCCTCTTGCACAGACCGACAGGAATCAAGTAGACGTGAAAAGATCACTGTCCCCACCGATGCAAACTATATTTATAACAGGAGGTAGTGGGGTACGTTGACCTAGACAATGATACAGAGATTATGCGAAGGGTTACTTTCGTGCAGCCAGCTAGACCGGAAATTTCTAGTGACTAAAGTGACCTTGTTAAGGCCCTCCATGCGAATAATGTTGAAACACAAGGCTACATACTACTTATGTTACGAAATACGCCTTTTCACCAAGCATTACATTTGTATTATACCGTATTTAGTATTTAGATTTTCGCTTTAAAAAAAGACTCTCACCAACATCAAATTATGACACATATTTACATAAATTAGCGAAAAGTATTGTTAATGCTGCTGGTGTAATGTGAAGTCTAGTGAAGTTATTGCGTCACGGTATATAGTGACTGTTTCTTTTGAATAATATGCTGTCTAGAATACATTATCTTTAGCGACCTAATAAAAGCCTAATAGGTTATAAGTCATTGAATGTTAGATCTGGTTCATGACGAACATGTCATGAGACAGGAACCTTTACCTATTAACATGGAAACGCAATAATAATTAAAATATGCGTCTCCGTCTGCACTAGATTGTAAATTATTACCAGAGTGCTAATTAAATATCTTTATTTTGTCACTTTACAATATGCGCCGTTCTCTCATGTTTGATTCTTGTGAATTAGGTAGATTACCCGTATTATCTGCAATGTTATAAAACATGTAACATTTATTATTATAAATATAGTACCCGTTCCTGCAGTTGAGGTGTGTCTATATCTTATTGAACGGCCACGCCATGATCCTTAGAATCTGCTTCCCTATTACGGATAGTAAGCTGGCGGTAGTCCTCAAGTATTCTTTCACTATCGCGATAAAACTTACCAAAATTTAAGCAATGTTAAAATTATGTTAAAAAATTATTCGACAAGGCGTTTGAATAAACCCTTAAACTCTCGAATAATGTGATTCAGTATTCTTTATCAGATCAAACGAGCGTGTCTCATATTTTCTATAAGTAATTCTGTACAACTGTATGTAGCTTGCAGAATCTATTATCAAGTTTCGTTAAAAGAAGATATTTCTTTTTCTATGTTTTATAATCAATAATATAGACCTACAGAGACGATGGAAAGTATAATGAGAGAGTGTGAAATACAAGGCACCTCAGCGCAGAAGGCGGTGCAAATTGTTATTCGGATGATATTAGGTAATAGTAAGACTTTGGAAAATCATTGCGGAGATGGTAGCCAGGAGTTGGGTCATGGTAGAAATAGTAACGCAGGCGTTTAGAGATAAACCAGAATAAAACAAAATTTATGAGAGAAGACGATCAAACAGAAAGAATGGTTGAAATATGACAGTATGAATTCATCAAAGTGGAGAGTTTTAAATACTTAGGAACAGTAACAAATAATCAAAATGAGAGAAGATTAGAAATTATGGAGAGGATTCAAGTGGAATAATGCGCTCACTACAGAAGTAAGAGAATTAGCAGTGACCTGTGGGAGCGAACTGACTCGTCACTATCACCGAGATTGTGGAGTGGGAAGAGGCCAAGAGGAACGGAAACCTGGAACGAGTGGGAATGAAATGAGTCGTACTGTCACTGAGACTGAGGGGTCAGAAGATGCCAAGAGGAACTTAACCTGTGACGAGTGGGAATGAACTGAGTCGTCACTATCACTGAACTGAGATTGAGGAGTCAGAAGATGCCAAGAGGAACGGAGCCTGTGACGAGTGGGAATGAACTGAGTCGTCACTATCATCGAGATTGAGGAGTGGGAAAAGGCCAAGAGGAACGGAACCTGTGACGATTGGGAGTGAACTTCTCACGACTGAGGAATCAGAAGAGCTTGCAAGAGCGGTTATAATTCGGTTAGGGATGAAAGATTTGATTTTGATGACTGCGACGACGACGACGACGATGATGATGGTGACGTTCGTTACATTTTTAATGTGTTGGAAAATAACATTTTGTTGTCGGCAATAGCAGGTCGTTGTGTCTCCCATCTATCTCACCAATCCTTTTATGTACTGTAGTAGAATAATTTCCACTGATTTAGGCATAATTGATAAAACTTTTACTGTAGTGTAAGTACTCATATCACAGCCAACATCATTTTGCGCCTATTCCTGTTGACAAAGCGTTGTTGATATAATGGTGTAAATAACGATACCTGTGCATACTACAGAGGTTTCCTGTAGCATGAAGCAAATGTTAATGTAAACTACAAAACTAACAGTTTACTGCAGCCCGAGTAATGATATTTGAAATTGTGCTATTTTCCTGATTACTAAAATAAGGAGGCGAATGCACTGCGAATTAGCCCGATGTGTAGTACGGCACGCGTCATGTATTGGCGGGGGATTGCTACAGTGTACACAACGGTTTGGCGATTTAGCCCACCACCAGACACACGGTAACAACTGTCTGCTGTGGTTCGTCTTTGAGTACTACTAATTCATTCAGTTTGATCTGTACAGCGCGTGACACTGCCTTCTCAGTTCAACACAAAGTCAGTTTAACTACTAATGTTGCACAGGCTAGGAGAACACAGAACAAGAGTGAAACTGAAGTTCTCTAAATCTCCATCGAGGTAAGAGTTCAAATGAATACTAGGGTCACGGTCATATAAGAAGCGATTCCGTGACGTATTATGTCATTACTCTTGTTAAAGATGTTCATAATGAAACATTCTGAATTTTACAACAAAATGAATATAACCATATGAAATATAAATTTCGATAAACAATAAAGAGGAGACGACAAAAACTGATGTATTTAATATTTACAACAAACGTATTTTGTGCAATAAATAGTTAAACTTTTTATTTCTGTTCACATTTAACAGTAGGAGATAGGCTATGATAAGCGCGCGCGCGTATATATTCAAACACTTTTTGCTACAGTCTGTTTCTTGATGTACATAATATTTAATATTTATAATGAATTTACCTCAAGATATTTTTTCCTTATTAGGAACATGTTTCGGGAAGCATTGTGTTCCCATTTTTAGCCTTCCTGACGATTGAGGAATCGGAAGAGCTTGAAAGAGCGGTTATAATTCGGTAAGGGATGTAAGATTTGATTTTGATGACTACGACGACGACGACGACGATGATGGTGACGTAGTTAGATTTTTAATGTGCTGGTAAAAAAATTGTTGTTGTCGGCAATAGAAGGCCGACATTTATATTTACATTTATACCGACATTTATACCATTCCGGAAAAATCAGGAAGGCTGAAGATGGGAACACAGTGCTTCCCGAAACATGTTCCTAATAAGGAAAAATATCTTGAGGTAAATTCATTATAAATATTAAATATAGGCTTTTATATATATAGGTATATATATATATATATATATATATATATATATATATAATATAGTCTGATGATAGGCCTACATTTACTGTTGGGATTCACGCTACAAGTAGCACGAAATCCTTCAACACATTTAATTTGTGCCTTAATATCTCAGTAGCTGTCTTAGTGGTACTGTGGGATTCCCAACGGACACCAAACCTCAGGCGCCTGTTCATGCATTGCAAACACAGTGTTTGGTTTCTGTTGTTATGTTCTAATTGAAATTTTCCAAACCACTTGTTACAAATAAAACAGATAATTTATGTACGTTCAGATGAAGTGTTTCTTTTCTTAAGGGCTTCACTAATACGTCAGTAAATATGCATTTCATCGATAACGTAAAATACTAACTAACTGTTAACGAAAGTAGTCTAATGACCTCAAATTACTAGCAAACCTTTAGCGCGTTACTTTACTAGCTAGATATGATCTATTTATTATAAAGGAAAGTGTGTGATTAATACATCCTTATTCAGTTCGCGGAAATTGAATAGTTTCCACGCATAATAGAGTTAAAAAATTATTTATTTACAGCACGTCCAGTGACGGAAGCGTTGACTGTAAATCAGAGTATTATTTTTCAACAAGTTCTTAGAATATTGCTAATCGAAACATTTAGGCACTAAAAAAACTGGTAGAGGTGTATACAACTAAGGCTTTCTGAAAGAGTGGGGATCGAAGGTCAACTGAACCACAGAAGACATGCAAGAGCTATATTGGTATGACTTCAGTACTGCTTCACTGGTGATCACACTAACACAGCTGTAACGCCAAAGGATTTGACTGACTCAGGTACCGTAACGTTTGTATTGTTGTAGACCTATACCTTTGTTCTCATTGACAAAGCAGTTATTCACTAATGAAAGAGTTAATTGCGGTAATACAGGCAGTGAGCAGTACACACTCCCCCTCTCACAATTATCTAAACCACACTAATGAGAGACGGATTCACACTACACACATACTGTACATCTCATTCGGTTCTCAGCTTGTCCGTAATATTACAAGAAACGATCCACTTTCAATCATTTGAAACTTACGTTAAAAAGATGAATAGTATTTAGTAACTCCGTGAATTTGTCGGTAATGGTTAATGCGCGGCTTCCATAGGTTCTACAGATAATGAACGACACCCGTTTAAGAAACACATTTATCTACTAGCAAAATTGCAACTTACGTTTATAAATGATTTAAGCGTTTTTTAATGTAATTAAAATAATTGTTTTTGTAATTAACGTTTAACGAATTAGGTATTTTGGTATGTATTTGCTTCTTTTGTATTGCTCTGAGTGTGTTGTGTGTGTATTCGTTTAGCTGTGTGTGATTTACATTTTTGTATATGAACCGTGTAAGATATTTTGTACATTTAGTGTTTTTAGATAATTGTTTCTGTTTCTCTGTTTGACACATGCTCAATTTCGGTTCGATCCAAATTACCGCTACATCTTTCTTTGAACCTCTGCTTCTTTTTTCGTTTGTTTTTCCGCATTCTTCATTCCTCACATTGTCAGCATCTGACGACCTCCTAGAATACGATTTAGATTCGGTTACATGGGACTGGAAGAGATCCGTCCCTTGTTTGTTTAGGCCTCCCAAACATCTGAATTGATCTAATAGGGTTCATAGTTATCCCTGTTCATTACTACGTTCAAAACGTCTTTCTCTTTTGTAAAATCGCATATCTAGTATTGGCCACTCTGTCTGTTTCATTTAAGTTCACTTAGTGTTTATAATTATGTGGTTAGGTATTGGATCGCTAAGGTTAAATTTGATTCTCACCAACAATACAATGAGATCTGTTTCTTTGTCTCGCTGGCTAGATGACGACAAATCAGCGTCTGTCTCTTCATTTTGTGATTATCGTTTGGTAAAAACTATGTGCACTCCGGCTAGTAAACAACACAGACTTACTGTCAAACACGCTTACTGTTGAACGCGGGTAAATATGGTTAATTAAACAATGCCCTGCTTGATTTATTTTTATAAAACTTCGAGTTCGCTTGTAGCATGCTACCCTTTTATTTTATACTCATAATTACTGAATTTTTTCTTCGAATATTATTTAGGTTTCGTGTAATATTCACATATTCCGTAAACTTCGTTTCTCTATTTTTTTTTCAGTTTATCATATTTGTAACTAAAGCATTCTTTTTTATAGCTCTCTTTCGTTATTCTTATTTAACTATACAGAAGAGAAGTGGTTTAATGTGTGCACTCTTGTGCTTGTTTGAAAAATTATAGATTTCGTCTTAGTGTCATCATATTTTAATTTTAGATGTCTTTTACAATTTTATAATATAAACATTGTTCTATTATATTTAAATACTAACATCTATTTGTTGTTTGTTTTCTAATTGCTGTTTACAATGAAAAGCGTATACCTAATGATCGCAAGAAAGCCCAGCTGTGTTTCTCGTAAAATAATTACAAATTTCCATACTTCAATTCTATTTTCTAATTAAAAATCGATATTATACGTTGTAGCACTCACAAGACTGTTATATTGACAGTAGTTGACTGGTTTACTTTTGCATTTTGCAGCTGTCGTCTTGTTGTTATTGACGTTTCGTTTGATTCGAATGTTTTTTCTTGGTTTTTCCCAATTAGTACTGTAAACTTAAAGAGCTAGTTCATAAAATTTTCAAATTTTCTCCTTGTTTTTGTTTTCAATTAGCCAAAACTTACGCTAATTACAGACGCCAGTCACACAGTAACCGGTATTGTTGCAAGAGGACGGTCCTATTAGTTCTAACTTGATCAACGTCACGTTTTGGCACGTGAGCAAAGCTCCAGTATCACATCCACGGCAGCTTCCGATATTATTATGAAAAGACTGCTTTACCTGTCCATGCGCTTCTCGTTTACGAGCTCACTGTCGAACAGAGAAATAAATACCAACACGTTTCTCTTGGCTATAGGCCTATAATCCTACAATTAGTTACTATTCTACTGATAATTAATGTTCTGTTGAAAAGTCTCACGTGGAAATCGTAACAAGTACTTCTGCGAGCAAGAACTTCTAATTGTAGGAGTCCTGCAAGTACGATTAAGAAAATAAAAATTTTCAAGTCGCTTATAAACGGATGTTGTCGAAATCGTTGTTCGTTTTCTCTTGTAAAAGAAAAAACAATTTTTTTGTACAGCAATTCTGCACGGTATTTTCCTGGTACTAATAGCCAAACAAGGACAGGGCCTAACTGAGTCTGTGAAGGAAAAGTGACTGCAAAAATTAAACAGAAGGATATGATTACGTTTTGTAAAGGAATGTACAAAATCGAACTACAAGCGTGTGTCTTAGCAGCAGTGTACGAATACACTATAAAAATGCAAATACAGGCACTGTCCAGCGAACTCGCATTATTACAATAATTGGCTTATCATTTAGTTTACATAATAACAATAAACAATTTAGATTATATAAGAGTTTGCGTCTTCTTTTATTCCGTTAATCTTAATTGTCTTCAATTTTGCACTCCATTTTTTACCATTATTACAGTATAAACAAGGTGTACTACCTTCAAATGTTAGTAAGTACGTAGGAGGTGATGAGGGGGAATTGTCTCGTGTCAGATAAAACTTTCCTTTCACAAAAATAAGGAAGCTTCAGAAATGTTGCCGTGACCTTTTGTGCTTGATATAAGGTTACCTATGCGTGGGCTAGCACCCGCATTGCCTTCAAATACATGTGATCTGTCAAAATTGTACAAATATAGACGCCTACATCGTCTGTACAAAAGCGTGATCCGCTGAATACGCCTAACATTTGACAACGAATTATCTGACAGTATTTCAGAATTTTCTTGGGACGTTTCTAAGAATCTCTAAAAACTTAATGTCGCTTAAGTATGGAACGGAATTCAGTAATATGTAAGGTCGAAGTTATATGTTTTAAGCAAACATTTAAGTGTGACACGTGCAAAGATATCGTGGAAGGTGTTGGAACTAAGGCACGTTTTGTTACTGCAATCAAAACCTACTCAGTTCCTACGTTACACCGGATACAAATGTGATCGATTTATACACTTTATTTGTAAATATCTTATTACTTACGTTTTACTTAATACTTCCCTTATGTCAAACGCACAAAATATTACATAATTAAAAATTTTAGAAGATGTACTTTCAAAGTCAAATCACATAATGATTATCTGTACATACTGTGATCCGTCAGTATAAAGTTTCTTCTTCCTCATTCAGTTTTTCGTTTTCACAAATGAGACATTGAACATTGTTTTTTCTAATTCCTCATTATATAAATTTGAATTCTTAACACACACATATGTACTCCTATGGGGTGTTGCACATAAATAATTGAATTTTTACATGATCAAATCTTATTAAGGTGTTTAATATCTTTATACATATATGTACATACATACATATATATAGGCCTATATGTTAAAATGGTTTATGTATTAATGAGTTTTTCTCATGTTACAATTTTACTACTTAAGCCACAAGAAAAATCTCAGCCTTACCCCTCCCGAAAGAAAATTTTATATACGCCCCTGCCTAAGGACTCTTTGCATACCATCAGGCCTACCGAAACCAATTTACTTTTAATCCCCGTAAGTTGACTGATACTTAATGAAATTGGCGTCAATGGTTTAAAACGTTTCTAGTCTTTACGTCGCTGTAATGTGTTTTCTACATCAGTAAACTGTGTTCATTTCTGGTTGATTAGGTTTGAAACGAATTTGGTATGCCTAAAGGTCAGTTACACGAAGGATCAAGGTAATTTGGCTTGCTATCCGGCTTAATTAACTGTAAAATGTTACTTAGCGGCAATGTACGAATACTCTGTAACTACGGCAATCATGGCCAGCTGTTTAGTATTCTCCAAGTGTACAGTATTCGCACTCACCGCTACGCTTTGTGGTCAAACGGAACCAAAGGCGTACACTACTATTATGTAGTGCATGCTTCCTATTACACACAGTATGAAACATGTTTGTCCATAAGAACAAATAAAGTTACGTTCTACAATATTGAAACGTTTGCCGTTTATCAGACTGGGCCTATAAGTAACACAAAGTGAAATGACCAACTGTTTACATTAACTGCAACGATGATTCAGGTTCACAATTATAAAAATTGTTGTCGTTTAATTGATATGTTATGCTGAAAACGTAACGTAATAAAAAAACATATTTCAATAAAAACTTAAACTACCGGTAAACTTATCTATTCTTTTCAGTATAAACATATGTTTAACAAATAAGTTACGTAACTTTAGTGCAAATCGATTCATCCTCAGATTTGTTGAAATGCACAGTAATACTGACTAATGACACAATTGTTATCTGACTCGTAATTTCTGACTCTGGAGTTACTGTTTTGTCTCCTTTTACGGCAGAAGCGTTCACAATATCTGTGTGTTCTTCAACCATTTTCTTTGCTATGTATATGTTTTTATCATGCTACTGTATGGGAATTTTAAATTATTTATCAGCAACGGGAAATATGTCTAGTAAACTATATTCGGAGTACTGCTAATTGGTAATACACTTAACATCAGCCTAAGCGGATGATGACTCAATTCAACCTAAATCTTGTTTGCTTTATACATATTGAATGAAGTTGTTTATAATTTATTTCCAAGCAAACCATGTGTGCGTGAAAGAGAGGAAAAAGCAATTGTTAACGGGTATTCAAACTATGTAAATTTAGGTATAGGTATGTAGGAGTCGACACTGGAAATTCCCATCCACTAAATTGAACTAAATAAAAAACATATTTCCATATTGAATATATGGAAACGTCTCAAATAGAAATCAGAATTAGACGAAGATACAATATTTGACGTCATAAACCTATACTTGTAGATGGATGTTAATCTTAGAACTTCTGGGACTGTGTACTAGAAATTATGGAGTATCTGTAGGTTAGTTAGTCTACTTTATCTACAGATAGTCACAACTAACGTCGAAGGCAGAGAACAGAACAACACAGCATAGTGCGATACCCACGCCTACCCACAGTGGAGAGTCGGCCCGGTTTCGTAAAACGAATCAACGCTTTCTACGCCATGAATGGAGATAACAAGAATTAGGGAGCGAGAAAGCTGACACACGGTTTACAACACAGAGTAGTCCGAGTAAGAGGAAGCAAACGTTGCAACTCAGATGAAGGAAAAGAAGAACTTCAGGTAGGCTAACTGTAGTCAAGTAATCGGTTGACGGGATGTCACAGATTTACCGTATAAATTACTTATTGTTATCAGGTAATAACAATCAGCTAAATAATTTCCAAAAAATGTTTAAATTTTATTTTGGAGTAAACGATGTTTTTAGGTTTAAGAAACATGTATTTATAATGGCTTGTAGACAGTTGTACGTGTAAGTACGCAGAATGCAGATCTACTTTAATCTTGGTAAACGTTCCATTTTTCTAACATACCATAATTTTCACCTTTTTAAATCAAATAATATACAAACCGAGGTCAGAAAAGAGTAATGAGTAAAGACTGGCTACAGAAATGTGCGTAAGCTCGAGGATCGAAAATACAGCTGTAAAAGATGAAATCTTAATCTGAGAAAAAACAAGAAGCTTGAACGAGAAGACAGTGTTCCGAACATCTAATACAGAAACAAAAGTACAATACTTCTGGTAACGTAATATGCTCTGGACTTAACCTCGGGCATGCAAAAATGATATGACAACTACGTTACTATAGGATACAGACGATTGTATATTACTATTGTATCTGATGTATGTAATTAACTTTATCGGAAGATATTAAAAGCGCAAACTACCAAGGATGTAATTGGCATCAATCGATCTGCAGAGAGGTTGTCAATAAGATGGATCCCAAAAGGTTTAGGTACGCTTCCTTTTTAAATTTTAGAGTCTCTCTCCCAACTGTTGGATTCTTTAAAAAATCTTATACCTCTTCTTAATAAAAAGGACACAAACATTTTGAAACATTTACCTGAATTTACTTGTTAACAAAACTGAGTTTTGTTAACAAAACTGTTCAATTTTGCGTTTAGCCTAAGAGTAATTTATGAAACATAAACTGTATGAAATTACTGTATAAATAATTATAAAATGCATTTTATTACAACTATGAAACTACTGCTGACCTGAAAATTTCCTTTTATGACCAATATTTATTGCAAACTCTTTACAATCTTCCAAAAAATTTTATTGTCGAAATGATACGAAAAATGGTTCGATAGCTTGAAAACTCGTAACAGTACTCAGTACAATATTGTTCTAGGTATACCACACACTATCACTTTTTCAATTATAAAATAAAATATTAGTGAATAAAACATCTTTATTTAATATAGCTATTGTTTTTTAATTAGGAAACAAAACATATTATTTTCCATTATCATTACAAAACAATTTTAATTGAAAATAAATTTATAGATTTGTAAATATGTAAGTATGAGATTACATACATACCCTTTTCCAGTCTAACTGTGTGCAGGGTGCCGGCTCCATGGTACAGTTTTTGCTGCGCAGAACTGTAGACGTATACAGACAGGCAGCAAATTGTGTGTAACATGGGTTGTAAAAATTATACTGATTGTAGTTACAATTCACAATAAATACTGTGTCTAATAGAAGTCAGACCATAGAATTGCGAGGTTTACTTTTTAGTTTCAGAAAGCAGAAATGTTAGAGTTTTCTTTAAAATAATATTCTGTGTGATTATTGAAGAAATAATCACTGGAATGAACTGAATTTAAACAAGAAATTCCAGATGTTAGCATGTCCACAGGTATTGAAAACATCTCGAATATTCCGTGCAGTACGTGTATGAATGTACACCTCAGTTCTCTCTGGAAAAACTCTTCATTCAATTTCTTGATTCGCGCAAGACCTACTTCAAGAACGCCGTTGTAATCAGTTTTTACTAACAATACAATTATTTGCTCTAAGTAGAGATTACTCACGAGGTTTACTGACTTCTGGACAAACAATGTTATTAACAACAACAGTTCCCAGGCTTCACAATACCAGAGTCATTTTTTTTATTCCGGCCACTACGATCTTATGAGTGCTCGAATTAAGTCGTTAATAAAGATTTCATAATATCAAAGCATACCCAACGTTCTGCTTTCGGTGCATCTAGCTTACCAAATTCCTCATATTGCTATATACCAAAGAATATTTTTTTTTTAAAACAACATTACTTTTTCTTTAAAAGTAACGTTAATGTTATACAAACAGTTTTTAATTAATAAATTACATTCCAGTCAGGTCTACATTAACCCTGATATCCATAAACTGTCCCCATGAAGAGCGGGCGTTAATATTGTAAAAATTAGTTGGCGGTTTCGATGTTTTTATTAGCAACTTTAATTTTAAAAGTCTTCAAATTTAGCAATTTTCTGTCACTTTAGCCGAGTTATCATTACAAAAAGCTGTCTATGATATTAAATATTTAAAATATTTTGAAAGGCTAACGTATGTATATTTTATTTTAATACAAATAATAGTGATTTTTGAAGTAATACAGAAAAGACTAAATGCAAGTATTGTATTGTATTGCCTAACGCATGAATTACGAAGCCAACAGAATTAAACCTAAAACCAGGAATAAATTTATAAATTTAAAAAGAGTTTGTTCAGCGATTTTATTTATTTTTTTTAGGAACCAAAATCATGCCAGTAATAATACATGCCTAATAATAATAATAATAATAATAATAATAATAATAATAATAATACTCGTTGTGAGTTATTTATCAAATATTACATTTACTACATCCTTCATTCTGGAGTCGTCAGTCTTTCGACTGGTTTGTACCCTCCCCGCATATATATACCCGTGGTTCGTGTGTTACGAAGTCTCTCACAGGTATATGGGAATTTACTACATAATAAACATAAAATTAAGCACGACATTACTATATAAAATCATAATTATCTTGTTATAAAACACGCACTACATAAATTGAACACTGTAAAAATACTACTATAAATATTGCACATAAATTGAGTAGCATAAATGGTTATCAACAACACAATTTTTGACATTTTACAATTTTGAAAAATGTCTTGGTCTGAAAAGTAAGGTACACTAGTTAAAACCCGTTGATGCTTTTAATATTCATCATTAGTTCAGGGAATAGTAGGAATTGCCTTGTCCTTCCTAGTGTAGGTACTGTCTTGAGCAATAAAATAAATCCAAGAACGGTGAAACGTGAAACTAAGAGTGAGGAGGGAACTCGGGAAGTGGGATAAGTGAATAGAACTTTGGAAAACGCTTATTTGTCACCTGTCAAAACAGCTTTCTCTTATCTAGTTGTAAAGTACAGTTAGCAATTCTTTTGATTAAAGTACAGCTCCCTGTCTCGTGTTTCGAAAGTGAAGCAAAAACGTGAATGAAGAATGTAGTTATAGGTGAATTCGACCTTTTATGTGGAAATGTAATGTGATGACATTAATGTGGAAATGTAATGTGATGACATTAATGTGGAAATTAATGACAGTTACAGTTTCTAAACACTATCTTAGTGATTCCATTTTGCTTTAATGTCACTTAATGTTATAGATACTGTTAAGAATGCGTACCTTGGAAATTATATTCAAAATTTATATAGGCCAAACTATTTGACAGCTGTTTGTCACAGAAAATGCTGTGTATGCCGGACCAATTGGACAAGAGATCAACATCGCAACCGCCGAAACCATTATTCTGTAGATAATCTTACATTTTATTGTCACATAAGGGCGTTACATTATTAATTAAAATGAAAAATAACAGTTAATCCGATACAGTGTTGTAAAATAACATTCATGAAATTAAGCCTTTAATATGGAAGCGACCAGAATCAGAAATCACTAAATACGAGAAAATAACACAAATTAACTTCTCTCCCACCAGGTTGAACTAGGCTAGGTTTACTTTCAAGGCGGAAAGTAACCTGATTACAATAACATGGCCTAAAAAGAAAATTCGATGCGTTTCAAACGGCTCTTCTTTGTAAGATACAAATTAAATACGTACCACAGAAACCCATGTAGCGCAATATAAATGATTTTTGGGAGTAGCATTTAGATGCGTTAGAGGGTAAGGTGGACGCAAGCAGACATGCACAATTGCAGAGAACAGGGAACAAGTCTGACTCCATCAGACTGTAGTACAACAGGCACGGACGCAGTGGACGGCCTTGCACACTTGCTGTTCTTGTATACATGTAATTAATTATTTGTTCAACACGTGGAACATATACTTGCATATAAAATAACAACGTAGTTTCCCTCCCTTTTTTGACTCCTGAATATTCCGGCTGAGCATCATTTTTATAAAAACTGTAAACCGGATTTACCGAACCAAAGTAAGACCTAAAAGAGCAGAAATATGTATCTGCAGATGTGTCCAACACAAGCGCTGTCTTTTAAGAAAAGTTACCGGCATTTTTATTTTTTATTATTGATTTTCATTTATTTCAAAATAGAAAAATGAAGATTCCGTTTTACTAAGAAGTATACTTATTTAAAGCGAAATAGTCTATACATTAACAATACTAAGTTGACTACATGTGATCACAGATTACAAATTAAAAATTATATATTAGCAGAATCTGTATTCCGCAGTTCTATAAACTGTCATTGATTATCAAAGCAGTTTTGCTTTCATTAAGGTGATAAGTAGCCAAAAATGCTCTAACCTAAAACTTAATAATAAACGTGTTTCCGTTTTGAATAGACAGGCGTCGAGAGAAATGGGTAAAGTAATTACACAACAAAGCTCTTGGACCTTGCTCGTGTTGTGACCTTGACCCGGCAGAACAGTATTTCAAGACACTTAAATGTTACGTACTTTACAACAATAAAAGTAATAATACAAAAATTAACCACACTTTATCCAAAAATGAGTTTAATCTCAAATAACTCAAACGGGCACACCCACCAAACACGTGGATAATACGGATAAAAATATGCACTTTTGTTAGAAGGAATTATACAGTTGAAAATTTCTGCAATTATGCGTAAGTAAGGACTGGCTTAATCGCGGACGGGATGGTATTAGAAATTTGATCGGTTCAGCGCGAGACAAGGTCTCTCTGCGTTCTTTCTGGGATTCCCTAACCGTGAAGCCGATAAACTGGTTTTTTTGCTGGTCAAGGTGAATCTTATTAAAAAAAATATATAATTCCCTTTAATGATTATAGGTCAACATCAACGTAATGACATGATTTGCTGTTTTGTTTAGAACACTTTTACTCCCAGGTGAAGAAAAGGCATAAATGATTTGTTTTTTCATTTAATTTTAGCGATACAAAAATGATCGTATTTTGTATTTAGTGTTTAATTAACTTTATCTTTCTACGCCAATTTTAAACGAACTGACAGGCGTTCTAGAAGTAGTGAGAAACTGAGAAGAAATAGTATAAATAAAATGGAGAGAGAGAGAGAGAGAGAGAGAGAGAGAGAGAGAGAGAGACGTAAAGGGGTGTACATAATAGGAGGTGACAGAGGAATAGACGTTGTCATGGAGCCTGGTAAACGCGCAGAACGATAACTGCGAGTCATTTCACAAATATATATCATTGCATACAGCCTACAAAATCATAATGTTTGATAATATTTACTAACTGAAGAAATTCTCTGACTAATGTTAAACATTCAGGCAGCGTCCGAGGCTAGTATGGAGAGTTTCAAACAGTAATTGAAACATAAGAAATTATTCTTATTATCATAATAGCACATCTTTAAAAGCACAAATTACTATATTTCGTTTATAACGACTATAAAGAAAGTAGTTACGTATGAATTAATGTTTAATCTTTTTAAAGCACAATCAATGATAGTTACTTTTTGTAAAAGTTCTCTAATAATTCGTGTATCAGAAATTCAGTTTATTTTTATATACTCGTTTGACAATTCTTCATTTATGTAACGCATTTTTAAAAAAACTCTTCATTTTAACGCTTGAGTGCTTCATTTCATTAGTGCTAATTAATCTGAAATAATTTACGGATATTTATTGTTGTTGTTGTTATAGATATCTCTAAATAGTTTTTAACAAGGTTGTACTGACGAAATTAAGTTAACCCATCCTAATCACACATATTGTGATGTGTGCTGGTTTCTTAGTCAAAGTCGTAATACTGTAAACAGCAATGTGTATAAAAAGATTAATGTTATTAGGTAATTTTAACCAACTACTGACACCAGGATTGTGGTTAGGCCACCTGTTACGTCGTCCTGAATTTACTGATGAGGAGGAAGTTCCTGAGGGGAGGCTTTGCATCCTTAATGGTTATGCCTAGGCAACGACTGTACAGCCACTCTTTGTAAGGTGACTCTTACCTTTTCTGTCTAATGTGGTAGAGAGTTCTTGACTGGAAACCAATCTCGGAATTTTTGGACACCCAAAAATCTCTCTAGAGACGCTGTACGGAATTCGTAGTTCGAGAACTCGATTTACACACTCGTAGATTCGAAATACGTGTTACCAGATGCTCGCGTGTAAGTTGTATCTACGTAGATTTCTCACCACCAAATCTGAATAATGGAATCTTATCACTGAATTACGAAAATGAAAGATACATGGTCTAGGAGCAGTGAACACAAAGTTAGAGCCTTACATTATTTCTTTCAAACTTACGGGAATCTTGAAGTGGCCATGATAAAAATGTATACAGAAAATGTGTCTGTCACGATTGTGTAAATGGAGACGATATCGGAGATCAATACGATACAGGGAAGATGTGGCTCCATGATAATGTTTAACAAACGAGAATCAACAACTATTAGCTAGTTTACAATCTGCGTAGTAGGCATACGTATATGATCCAAGCATAAAGCAGAACAAGTAGAAATCTTAAAAATACTCGAAAAAATAAAAGGATTAAATGACTTGAAGGTAAATATCAAAATAGAGCTTAGCTACACTGACAGAATATCGAATAACTCAAAAAACACAAGTATTTAATAAAAGAATTGCTGGTAAGTTGATGCAATTAGGTTGAAGCTCGTGGCAGTGAAGACTGCTATGGAATTGAATTAGCTGAAGGCTTAGTTACAGGAGAGACTGAATGTTATAGGCCTAATAAAACTGCTGTATTTTTAGCGAGTCTTACTATTGAAATACACAGACTCTCCAGTAGTTTAGATTTACGACATGGAAAACTGAAATCATATTACCATCGGTGTGAAACTTAGACAACCTCCCATCCGACCATTATGTAGGCCTACGTGTAATCTGTTTGTTCGTTTATTATCCGAGTTCTGAAGAAACTGGGAAAGGACCTGTGACTAAAAGGAAACAAATACCTATTGTATTTAAAACAGCGAAATACCATTGGGTATCAGAGCAACTATAATAACTACAAGTAGTCGTAGGTAATAATGTGTGCCTGATTTCTTAAACGCATTTTACATATTTGCGTTATATTTAATGACTATTCGGCCGTGCAATATCGCCAAAGAAGGGAGTACAAAAATTATTAAAGAAAACGTTTGACATTTGAAGAAATAAAACGTAAATTTTATAAGAACGTTCCATATAGAAAAATGTCAACGTCACTCCTTACACCGACTACTTGTCTCGCAGCTTTTTATAGGCTACGGAATTATAAACTGGTTCTGTTAATGACGCCTGTAACATGGAGTACATAAGAATATCCAGCATCCTCTAGTCTCCCTGCTGCATCATGTACCAACATAACACGTTCTTACTTTGGAACCTAACTACAGTCCTGGTGACAGTAGCTGGTTAAAATTGCCTAATAATATTAATCTTTTCTATCCGCATTGCTGTTTGCAGTATGACGACTTTGAATAAGAAACCAGCACACATCATTAACACTAACTTTTATTTTCATATAGACCTATTACGAAATACATATATTGTAAAACTTACTATAAAACATACTAAGTACCGGTACTTTAAAACATACTATAAAGTTTATTTTCATTTTTATTACGATCCAGCGGATGTAATTCTAGAGTTATTTTTTTCCGGTGTGTGACAACATACCGCATTCCTATTTTGTCACTGCACCTATTATTTATGTTCCATCTTAATTGGTAGGGAACTTAGTTGGACGTTTTACGTAAATCTTCTTCGATCTCATGTTGGTTATATTTAGCTTTCCGTTGCTAAGAGTATCAGTTTGCGTAACACTTATGTAAATTAAACTAGCCAGTCCGTCTGTTGTCGTTGACCTTCTGTGACTCAACCTTCCTTCTCCCTTCTCATAAATGGACTGCAAGTAAATTTGTTGGTTCTCTTAATTTATTTTAAAATACTGTCTAATCTAAAAAACATGATTACCGGTACGTCTCTACAAAATAAGAAATTATAAAATTACTACTCTTGGACATATAGAAAGAACATATATAACAGATAAATGAATATTCTATTTTGTTGTCCAATTTGATCTGTAGTCCAACGTATTGAACAACGACTGGAATAATCTCCGATCTGATTAGCTTTTAGTTTCGTTTTTGTGTACACTGAAGAGATGGGTTGTTTATAGCCCATTAAAGTAAACCGAGTTATGTAACGTTTTCAAATGATGGATGTGAACATACCTTCGTTGAGCTTCCTAGACTAGTTCACTGGTAAACCGCTGCTTTGTAAGGTGTCTTGTCCTGGAGACGTCCAGCAATATTTAATCCTAATATTAGCTAATAAATAAATACGAAAGAGAAACTACACTGTGGTCTCCTTATGCCTTACACCCATTCCAGCACATAATAATTTAAAACCTTTCTCGGTTAGGAATACATAACACCCCTTAATCAGTAGTTCACTTAAATACGTTATAGTCATCATGTTCATAAAATATTTAGCATTACTGTAAAAATTACTTATCCTTTAGCCTACGACGGACAGAAAAATCATGTTGTAATTGGCACTGGCCGTTAAATGACAGTTGGTAGTTGGCGCTCAGGGACACAATGTGATTACCGTCTCACTCGAGTACCTAAAAATCAGACGCTCGTCCTTTAGTCAGTGGCAAGAGGTAGTTCAGTTAAAAACAATTTGTTGTAAACAATAAAATAAAACAATGTTTAAAAATATTCTTAATGAAAATTACAGTAATGTTTTGTTGAACATATTCAAACGAAACTATAGTAGAATGTAATTTGCTCATTTGGTCAGCAGACAGCAAACCAAGTGCGGTAAATACTGAATACAAACCAAGGACTGCTTAGTTTGCGCAGTAATTAGCACCTCTCAGCCAACATTACTGCGCGTTTTCCACTCGTCTTTAGAATTTTTTCTATTTTTTGCATACTAAATGTAATGCATGTAAAATAGCAACAGGTTTGTATTTTTTAACCCCTTCAACAAAATTAAGAGCTGTGGGTTTTTTCTTTTTTGAAATCTTACGTTTCGCCACGTTCACTAATAGCAGTAGTAGTGAGCTGCAGCGTAGTTTTTTTTATGGAGGAAATCTATCATGGAAACTGTGTGTGCTTGTATCCATTCCACGTATGCTGGTAGGAGTCTTATCCGTTACACTTCTTGCTATCCTGGAACCAGTATCGGCATTGACGATATAACGTCGTCGGAGTGGGAAGCAGTTTGCGAGAAGTCACGCCTATCCTAGATATTAATACCTACATCATGCAATCTGAACTAAAGTCCCTCACACCCACCCCCCTTCGCCGTAAGTTTTTAGTCACATTAGCTTCTCATTTCCATCAATGTTGAGCGTGCAGAGCACTTTCAATTTTAGCAGGATCATTAGCATTAGTAACAATCTTGTTTAGTACAGTTACTCTTCTTCTTGCATTTTTCACTATTACGTACACGACGTTTTTCCAAAACTACACCGATCATCTAGGCATACCTCGAGATATCTGATTGATATGAAGTTTTATGATGGTTCACACAAGTTAAAACAAAGGTATCGTCTCTGTTTTCTTTTATGCTGTTCAGAATCAGTGCATCTGTTTCCATAGGTCAAAAATCAGTTTATGTACAATCATCCAAGGGGTTACTCCGTATACACACTGGCTGTACAAATAATTAACCTGCTGTTGGTATCTTATCTACCTCTACAATCAAGATTATATCATTTACAAATAAAGTAAGGTGGAACAAGACTGCGCAACTAAGCTAAATTTACTGGTCACTGAGAAAATATCATACATAATGTGAATGTCAGTGTTGCATAACAACCTCTTACCTTTTATTTATTGGCTGAAATTTTTATACATTTTTATCCGGACACATTTTTATAATATTTTGATTATTTAAGTTACGTTACAAAACACAGTCTTGCCCCGTAGGTCGGGTAAGAGTGCGCAATAAAGTGGGGTAAGACTGCATATGCATTGTTTTGACTTTTCCATTTATTTTTAACAAAACCATACACCTATAGTACATTATTTATGTAGTACATGTTAAAATCTGTTTAGAATACATACAATGCAAAAATATTTCTAAATTCTGTAATTTTATAATAAAAATTCTCAAACAAAAAGTTACAAATAAAAAAATGTACTTTGATAAAAATAAATGTCATTTAGTTATATACAATTTGTGATCCTTATAACAAGGCTTTGTGTATCTCCCGTGTTATAATGCCACACGTTGGATGCGTCATTTAATATAATGAATATTTATAATTGTAATTAATTAATTTGTGAATTAATAATTCGTTGTGTTTGCCGTGCCCCACTATCTTGGAGCACCACTTAATATAATGATTATTATGCATAAATTAATAATTGCATAATTTAATTAACTTTTAATAAATATAAATTTCTTTGATTATGATTATCTAATTGAACCTAGTTCCTCGTGCCGTTTGTTGGGCAGCCATTAACTATAATAATTGAATGTAAATGTAATTACATATGCGGCTAGTTCATTATTTGTATCAACTGAATAATTACTCTAATTATTTATAGCTCAACATATGATATCATTTAATAATTAATATTGTAAATTCGATTTACATTACTGAGCAAAAGAAACTCTTAAAATTTACTTTGTGATTTTTTTAAGATTAAGTTAACATCTGGGTTATCTGTAATAATAAACGCATGTGTAGAATCAACTTAAATAACTAATTTATTATTCATTCATAGTAAATTATAATCGTACATATAAAACGTCGTTGTACCTGTAAATACATACATATTTTCAATAAAACAAATTCTAGTTTAAATATTCGCTGAAATAAAGGAGACATACATACATACATAAATCATATGAGATAACAATTCAAATTCTAATTATTGATGCGTTCATTAATCCCAGATAGTTTTTGTTAACATATTCGTTAATTATACTTTTAACTCTGATTTATATTCATTACGTTTACTTATAATTTCCCAGGGTAGGAATTCTTTGAAAGAATCAGGTCAGTAGCAGCAACTTAAAGTAATATTAAAATAATGGTTATTTGAGTTTTATGGAATATCCGTTTAGTGTCCAGTGATGTCCGGTCTTGCGGTGATGATGACATAAAGACACATCTCGTTGACTGCCGTCGATATCACAAACACTTGTACACACCCACGATCACTCGCGTCGAAGTAGAGTTGTGTAAATAAGTAATGGATTTAGTGTTCGTTTGAATAATTCATTTTACAATGAGTGTTGTACGTTCATTTTTACGTTAATGTTTATGTCTACTTACTTACTTACTAGCCAACGCCCACCCTTGGCTGTTGGGCCATTAGGCGGCGCGCTGACCAGTAGAGACGTGAGAGCCTTGCCGTACCATCTTCGTCTTGGACTTGCGTGTCTGAGATCAAGGCTGGACATGCAATTAGGTGATCCGCATTCATGGAAGCGTATCCACAGAGAACACATTCAGGAGACGACAACACGCCAATGCGGTGCAGGTGGGAGGCCAGGTAGTCATGACCGGTTGTAGTTCTAAAAAGAGCAACACTAGTTGCTCGGGGTAGAGTTCTGTTGATGGGGCCGTCCGTAACCAATGTTGCCCATCTTTTTCCCACACAGGCTCTTAATTGTTTTTCTTTTAGCCATAGGCTTATTGAGGAGTTTATTCGTGCTTTCGCAGATGCATATGAGCTGGGGGTCTCCGGCTGAGGTAGTGCTGCGCCCATTTTGGCGAGGATGTCGGCTGTTTCATTTCCCATGATGTTGACATGGCTGGGTACCCATTGCAGTTCAATCTGCCAGCCTAATTGTACAAGGTTCTGCAGTTCTCGCCTACACTCAATTGTCAGGGAGTAGTTTGTATCACCATTTGAGGTCACGTTTTGAATCGCTGCAGTCGAATCTATGAGGAAGACGGCTTTGTTAGGTGGTGAGATCTTGGCAAGCTCAATAGATGCTGCCTTTATGGCTGCTACCTCTCCGTCATAGTTGCTTAGCCGGCCTCCTACAGCGAGGTGGCCTTCAAATAGAGAGCTGTAGAACCCAGCCCCTGTTGCCCCTGTAGATGGTATAGAGGATCCGTCTGTGTAGATTCGTATCCACTGCTCAGCGGGAAAATGTTTTTGTACAGTGTGTAAGGCTGCTTGACGAAGCTCGACTTCATTCGACTCTGTTTTTGTCTTATTATGGTCGAAGAGTTTCAAGTTAGCATTTGGGAGTTGGCTAAAGAATTCACGGTGATGTATAAATGGTGCTGCCTCATTTGGTTCTATGTCATATTTGCGTTGGAGTTCTTCATAGATCGCAATCAGGCATTTCTGAGTTTTCAGCCTTTCTGTCGCTGTTTTATAGTTATTCCACCGTTGTTGGTAGGCTCTTTTACATCTCTCCCAGGATATGAGGCACAGCTTTTCCCGTCTTACTTGGATAGGTCCGACTTGCAGTTGTGAGTTAATGTTTATGTCTGTTCGCCACTTATATCACCTTCTATCAATGTATGTGTGATTAGATTAGTTCGTTCAAATGTTTCATGTTCTATAACGTTTAATGAGATGTAGTAGCACTGACTAAATTTAAGTTCGTCTGTTTTGTACAATACAAAAGTGATGATATTTGTACGTGTTGCGATTTTATTGTTCGCTTTAAATGATTACTACCTGAGTCCGTTACATCGCACTTTGAAATTCACTATTAGAAGATCACTAAGTATGACTATTGTGACATGACGATTTCACTAAGTCTATTAATTTACGATTTTGATGTACTAACTCCCAAAACTTGAGATATACTCTCCGAAAATTAAAATATACTAGTTTGAAAATTTAAAGTAGACTGGCTTGAAATTTATGGTAGACTGACTTCGTCCCTGTGTTGGACATATAGTTTTATCAATTCGTCCCTACTCAAAATTTTGTCTTCCGCGCGTTCACGCCTTTCCTTACTCGTGATAGGTCAGTTTTTAGTTTTCTTGGAATAGTTTGTCCCACTACGTCAGGATTCTTCGTTATCTTTCTTCTGATACGTCCTTTGTTTTTGTTACTATGGAAACTGTCCTCTCCACCAGTGATCTTCGTAGGTCTTGTCTTCTGATAGGTTGCCAGACATCCCCCAGATTTTGTTCTGTCGAACGTTGACCTATTTCGTAGAATCTCTAGCTATTATACGCTTGTCGATCATTCTTTTGTTTGAGGTATACGCAGTGTTTTTCTGAGTTGCCTTCGTCTGTTCTCGGGTCCTTCCGAAGTATTGTTCTCTCTTACACCCCTTTTTTGTAACTATTAATAATTTTGGACATCTGTTAGCTGGTGAAGTCACCCCAACTTTCTACTCGTAAATTGCGTCTGACACTTAGACGTTATCTCCAGCTGAGTAACATGATTGGAGTCCTGTCCATTCTCTACTTCACTTATTGTTTCTTAAAGTGCTGTACGTCCGTTCCTTTGTAAACATTTTGTTTCCCCTTTTTGCCGTACCTCGTATTCTGACGTAACTTGACTGAACATCTGCTTCAATTCCCAGTACACGTGTGAGTGTCCTCGCATGCTTTGTCTCGGCTGTTGTGGGTAATAATTCTTAGCTAAACTCTCCCTGTCATTTCGTACATCCAATTTCTATAGTCGAGTAGAGCTTAACGTCTTCCTATTGTCTTGTTAGCGACGCTGATCTGACATCTTCACATTACGTTTTATTTATTGCGTCAACTAGAAGTCGTTGACACAACTTCGTGTGAACACACTCCGTCGAGGAGAAAATTTAAAAATTTTTTAATTTTTGCTCGTTACATCCTTTAACATTTACTTTTTATATATTACTAGCAGAATACCCGTGCTTCGCTACGGAGTTTCACGTTGTACGTAATGAAAATGTCAGTTTAATTAATAAAGTTCAATTAAAGTAGGCTTCTTAAAAATAAATAGCTGTTGCCCACAACTTCGTTCGCGTGGTCTTCAATTTAATGCGATAATATATTTAGAACAGAATCTATTCTATTGGGTTGCCATAGTAACCAGATCTAATAGTTTTTTAAGACCGTAAAGGACCCCCCAGAGGATCGTATCGAAAAAAAACACCTGTCCTATGTTGGTTCTCCCGTTGCGTAAAATATTTGTGCCAAGTTTGGTTGAAATCGGTCCAATGGTTTAGGTGGAGACGTGGAAGACCCCAAAGGACCCCCCCAAAGGATCGTATCGAAAAAAATACTTGTCCTATGTTGGTTCTCCCTTTGCGTAAAATATTTGTGCCAAGTTTGGTTGAAATCGGTCCAGTGGTTTAGGAGACGATGTGGAAGACCCCAAAGAACCCCCAAAAGGACCCCATCGAAAAAACACCTATCCTATGTTGGTTCTCCCGTTGCGTAAAATATTTGTGCCAAGTTTGGTTGAAATCGGTCCAGTGGTTTAGGAGGAGATGTGGAAGACCCCAAAGGACCCCATCGAAAAAAATACAGAATCCTTCGCGGGCATGCGCACAACAACTCACCGAAGTTTCATCGCAATCGGATGAATGGTATATATAAGATGATCAGCAAGCATAAAGAATTTAAAAATATTTTAATGACGCCTCATAACCCGAATCCAAACTGCGTGGTTACAATATTCTGATACATTATCGTAAATGGAAACACGTACTCGAAAACCTCAAAATAAATAATTTAGTCAATAGTACATGCACTGGCAACACATTCACATTCACATTATACAAACCAAACTAAACTGCACTCTTAAACTGAACCTCATTAACCAACACATTCACATTATACAAACCAAACTAAACTGCACTCTTAAACTGAACCTCATTAACCACGTAAATTAGTAAAGACAACAGACAACGCCAACCGCCATGACACCGTCATCTAGTACATTTCTGTCCCATCTGTATCACATACTTGGAACGTTCTCTCAGAGTCGAAAGCATTAAAAGTAATGTAATAATTGTAAAGATAATTAAAAATTGTTGTGTAAAGATAAATATTTTTAAACAAACAAACAGAAATTATCGCGGGTCTTAGGGAATAGTCAGCGGCAAAATGTAACTTCCGTCGCCGCGCGTGTACTACATTTCGGTGCCCGATGTGTACACCAACTGTTTTCTTCACAAGTAACTAATGCCAGCTTATGGAGGTTACGTACGACAATGTAACTTAAATAAAATTTACGTTGTTAGTGTACATTAAAAGGGTGTATTTATTGGAAGTACAGAAATTAGTTTACATTTATCACACACAATTACGGTACAGAGACGATTTTGGGAGGTTGTGGCTACGTTTAACAATATAACTTAAAACTTAATATTGTTTTCTCACTGCTAGAAAACAATTTTTTAAGGCGCGCGTTGAGACACAACCATCTGCAACAGCCCGCGCGACAGGCAACCTTTGTTATATTAAGTTGGAGGAGGAAGTTGGAGGGGGAAGCGGTGAGAGGCGCCTTTCGGTCCGACGACGGCAGCGGCGTGCGCGTGGGGCACGTGTTGCTCGACTTTTTTCTTTTCTTTTTTTCTTTTTTTTTTCAAAATAAAAGTAGCCTAAGTTACTCCTTATAACATCAGCTATCTGCCAGCGAAAGCCCGTCAAAATCGGTCCAGCCGTTTCGGAGATTAGCCGGAACAAACAGACAGATAGACAGACAGACAGACAAAAATTTTTTAAATTGTTTTTTTGTTATAAGTACCTTATATACTTTCATATGCATTTAGTAAAAAGCTGTTATTTTGACATTACAAACAGACACTTCAATTTTATTTATTTGTATAGATTTAAATCTAAAGTGCAAATGAAAACTGACAAAGTTTCACTTGAAAACAGTAAAATAGGTGAAAGAAATTAAGTCTATATTAACACATGTCACATTTAAAAATACCACCTTCGTATCCTGTGCATTCTTCATGCCACCAAAATTTGCATAGTTCACACATAATCCACTCATCTGGAGGATCCACGTACTTTCCGTTACAACCTGGACAACAGAAATCTTTCTTAGGGCTCCCGGTCTTTGAACACATTCCCTTTTTTTTAACCCCTTCAACAAAATTAAGAGCTGTGGGTTTTTTCTTTTCTGAAATCTTACTAGTTCGGTCCGCCAACTGCATTTCTAAGCGACGCTTAAATGGTGATGAAGTGATAATTTCTGACTTCTTGCCACCCCGATGACGTTTTTGTTTGTATTCTGCTTTGGGCAGAGGAGATATTTCTTGGACTGTAACATAATGAGGGTTCGTCTCACTTTCGTCAAAAGTGCTGCAGTTATCTGTAATTAATGCATCAGTATTACCACTAGATGGCCCTGGAACTGCACAAACCTCAAAGCTACCGGAAGAACCAGAAGCAGCTTCAGCATTCTCAGCATTTACTGGAATGTCAGTCACTCTAGATGGAAGGAAGTCTAACTCTGTAAAAATATCTTTATCAAAGGGATGGATACCTGTTACTTCAACTCCTTTAACTCCATTTGAAATAGTTGCTGCTTTTGTGTAAGCTTTGTAGAAAATTCTACTGACAAGTTTAATAGCTATACTTTTTTTATAAGTTACCATCCAGTTGTCGCACTCAGAAGAATAAAATCGTTAAGAGGTCCAAAAAAGACCGGTCGAGTGGCTACTGTGTGGGGGCAGTGAAAGTAAATGTATATGGTTCTCCCTGCAGAATTCAATTCCACATAGCGTAATGTGGGATGCATGGTTGTCTAATATCAAAAGACAAGGATTTTCTTTACAACTACGGACATGAGACTGAAAATGATGTAGCCAGTTAATAAAAAGGTCACAATTTATAAATCCAGAATCGGAAAGCATTGCTATTGAAGATGGTGGCGCCCCAGTAAGAAATTCATCATTCATCCGTTTTCGCGGAAAGATGAATACAGGAGGAGTAAAGTGCCCTGAAGCACTCATGCAACAGACTACCGTTACCGTAACTCCACGCTCACCACTGACGACTTTGTTAACCGAACTCTTACCTTTAGTGCTGATTACCTTAGGAATTTTCGGAGGAACAGTATTCACACCCGTTTCATCCATATTATAGATTTGTGCTGGTAAGAATTTGAATTTAATAAACAATTCTTCTAAGTTGTTAAAGTACTTTTCCACTTGGACTTTGTTAAAGCCCATAGCCCTTCCAATGCCAGTAGCAGTTGGTTGTCGTAAAGAAAGATCCTTATTTCTTTTTAAGAATTCATAAACCCAATCTTTCCCAGCCATTTGTTTATTTTTATCGAATCTATGATTTATTTTGGTTTTTTCAGCAAACTGGACTGCTAAACATCTAAGTCCCCTTACTGTAATACCATAAAACATATTATCAACGGTTTTTATGTAGCTCGAAAATTCAGTTTCCATTTGGAGAGAAAATGTCAGCTTAAATCTACCTAATGAATTCGATGTATACCATCGCTGAAGCCTCAGACGTAATGTAGATTCTGGCATTCCCAACGATTCAGCAACTTGCCTTTTAGATTCGCCTTTGGCAATTCTTTCTCGAGCTTCGTTTATTGTTGATTCACTGCATGTAGTTCGGTGCGAAGTTCTTACTCGATTACGCACCATTATTGACCTGAAAGGAAATAAATAGGCTATTGTTATTGTGGTGTAAAAATGTAGAAAATGATATAGCAAAGTTACAACTTTACCAATTTTAAAACAAATAGTGTTAAACATTTGTTTAATACAAAATTGAGAAAATAATTTTAATAGCAGCAGAAAATTAGGCAAAATTATTTTTAAAAAATTTATGAAAAACATTATCCAGGATAAAATTAAAAAATTTATTTTAAATAAAGGAAAATCAGGAAAATTTTTTCCAGGATTTTTATCATAAAAATTAATTACTTTTAATTGATTCCTATTTATTTGTACAGTAATTTTACTCACATAAAAAGTTTTCTAAAAGGTAAATTACTCATTGAAAATAAGAAATGTAGGCTAATACTGCTCATGGCGGGTAAGACTGCGCGTGCGTAGTCTTACCCCTAGCAGTCTGGCGCAGTTTTGCCCCACGGTCACCATACTAGTAGGCCTAAGAATAGTTGCCATTACATTGTTCGATGTGATTTCTTCATCAATTGTATATGAAATAGCTCAGAATTTAAGGTACTTAAGCTTGTACTACCACTTTTTTAATTTAACAAAATACTAAAGGAAATACACAAGTATATTCTCATACAGAAATTAACAGTAAAAACGTTAAAAACAGTAAACCTTACCTGGATCAAAGTAGGAGTTATTTGCGCAGCATCTCGTCACCTCGATGTACTCCGGCCATATTGGAGCAGTGTTGCCAGGTCAATAAGTCCTCTTTTCCCCACATTGCTACCCAAAATTTCCCCACTTAGCCATAAAAATCCCCACTGCCACAAATACGTCTGCTTTATGCAGAGTGTCTCATTTTATAGCGTCTGAGTATGTTCTAAATGTTTAAATACTATTACAAGAAGAATATAAATATTAAAAACTTGTTTTAAGTACGATAAAAAAAATGTTCTAACCTGCTGAGGTCAGCCTCAGTATTATTTGAAAACCTTGTCATGCACTTAGTTCAGTATAGACTTGAGTTTTAATATTCACACATTACACTATACTGTAGTTAACAACTTTCCATTTGTTTAATTCACAAAAACAATTTACAATTCGCTAACGATTCGATAAATAACACGGTATTCGTCAGAAAACCACAGTACTGTGGCAAAAGAATCGTTTTCCACACTGAAGATCGCCTCCAGAGGAGAGGCTGAAACGTCTGTTAGTAACAACAGGAGTACACCACGGCCCAATAACCCGGAGTTTAGTTAGATTGTTTCCAACATTGTTGACGCCGGCCGTCATAAATTCTAACTTATCCATGCGCTATTGTAAATAACTGGGTAATGCTGTGAATCCCAGTATGTTAGTTGTGCAACTAGCTTACTAAGGTATTTTGACGAATTAGCGTTGCTAAGGCAGTTTACAAGAGCAGGAGGCCCATGGATCCCTCCTGGTGGTTCCCTTTACTCGGGTTTGAGTATTTATGGTAATCAGGCTTGAAAAGTCTTTAAAAAAGAAAAAAATATATTTTATTTTACTGAATAGTTATTAAAATACGCATAAACTATAACTTTACACGTTTAACAATCTTTATTATTTGAAATCGCCACCAATTCGCCACATTTACACAAATCCCACCATTTCCCCACCAAATTTCGCCACTGTGGGGAAAAATCCCCACACCTGGCAACCCTGTATTGGAGAAACAATTGCTTATTCAGTCGCACCAACTGTGCTACAAATACACTACAAATTAGCACTACGCAGTCATACCTCACCTTACTCTACTTGACGCTTGACGCACCTACTACGTCCTTAAGCTTAGTTTTGCTCGGAGCGGCTGTTGCGATCATCGCCATCTACTGCTCTAACCAGGTTCTCGTAGTTCCGTTTTCCTCCAAGCGTCTGTCGCTAGAGGCGCTAGCGTCTCCAGCGTCAGACGCAGACCTGACCGCTCCAGGACCAGTTGGAGACGCAGTCGCGAGCGATTATTGCGTTGTGTAGCACGTGCTGTAGATGTTGGCCATATGCTGTGGGCCATAGACAGTCTAAAAAACTCTAAGAACTTATTTTCGTCCTTGCGTAAATGGTTCATGATCAAGTTTTTAAAGTATCCTTCAACAGTTCTGTTACTAAATACGGGATGTATCACTTGTATTGGTTTTATTAAAGTTTCAATAATACCGTCGTCTTCCATTTCTTCCACTACTAGCCACTTCAGTATGCATTTTCTTTTCCTACAACTCATCGCAACACTTGATACCAACCAACCTCACCCAACTGACAAAACCCCAGAACTCACCAAGCTGACAAAAAGACGCTAGCGTTCAATCACTTCGAGGAAAACAGCCCAGGGTAGCGATGATCGCTGAGCGACTATCTCTCAGTGATGATCGCTGAGCGATGATCGCAACAGACGCTCCGAGCAAAACAGAGCTTTAAGCATAAGTCACTAACCGTATTTCATGGATGGATACGTCCGAGATCCGATCTCTATAAAACCCTCCCTGGTAGTCAGATAACTAGATCTTATGTACACCATTTCTAGGTTACATTTTCTCTACTATCAAACTTATCTTGCGTTGTTATACGTGCTGCTCTTTACATACAGCAGACAATTATACAGATTTTTTTATTTGTTCTTTTCATGACATCGTGTGCCTATTTTGATACATGGAATATTGGCTTACAATTATGGACTCAAATTTTTCTACAGTCTCTATAGAAACTCTAGTAGGGAGGATTCAGAATCCTCTCTGATCAAAATTTCATAAAGATTAGAACAAAATTAAGCAGAAAGAGGGTCTGAAAAGGTAAATATTCTATGCTTTCATCGCTTTTTGGCAATAGTACAACTTTGGCTACGCTCCACTCATTCAAGAATTCCTGGGTTTTTTTTTACACATCATTGAGCACCATTTGAAAGTGACTCGGTCTTACCGTCTTTATAATTATATCGGAGGTACCCCATCTACATGTGACTTGCAATTTTTCCTACAAGTCACTTCACAAGGTGGATCTTCCGTTGAGAAGGAGGTCACGTGCTCATCGACCTGTCGTCTACTCTTGAAGATAAATCTAGTCAGGTTTTATTACCTTCCTTTAGTCTAAATACGCCGATTAAATAATTTAAAAAGTGGAATTTCTCGTCACAAGAATTTATACCGAAGTGCTTACACGACCTTTGCAGTTTAGTGTCGACTGAATATCTTCTAACTGCTGATTAAGGAAAACTGAAAAAACTCCTCAAATTGAAATATTAAAACACTAATTAATTAATTACTTAACTAAACTAGATACTGCAGTGTGAAACACAGTAGATGTTTGTTCGATTTTTATTGTCTCCTAAATAAGATTTAATATTTAAAATTTTAGAATACATAAATAAAATCATGATCTTCAATTATTCCTATACAATTTATGATATCACTATTTTCCGCGTATTTAATCTTGAGGCATTTTATAATACACATAATCGTTCTTAAATTGATCGTATTGTATTTTGTTTTTTACGGAGCGTGAATATGGTTTGGGAGCTTCAGTGCTTCGCTTAAATATATAATGTCATGTCAACTTGAATATTTTTTTCGTACACAAAATGAGTTTGACGACTGAGATAGACCGCCCGACGCGGCGAAACTGAGCATCATCCGTACCAGCCATTGCCTTGCCACATCGAAAACCATCGGACGCTTCATCGGAAATTAAGTGGAAAACTATTAAAATCTGACCACCGGACTCGGTCTTTAGTATCGCCCTCTAAAAAGCGGCAGAGAATAAAAGAGCCGTTCCACCTGCAAGGATAAATAAAGATTTTGTTTAATGATCGTTTTAATTAACAGTTATTAAGACCAGTTAAATAAAGTAAGACTAGTCTAAAATTACAAAAAAAAAAAAAAGATATGGTATTCTAAAATGTATTTGCGCATATTTAATCCAGTATCGGAATAGCAACACTTTGTAGATGTTTTTCATCCCATAACTCCGTTTTTATCACCGCTTTATCCCCCCCCCCCAAAAGTAAATAAAGAAAAAAGGATATGTCAGAATTTTAAAACGTGCCATTTAAAATGTAGTCTTGTCAGCTGAATTAAATAATTAGGTTAATTAGTTGTGTGACTACAAACATTTTAAATCGCGGTGCGCTGTACGCTATACTGTAGACGTCTTGCAAGCACGAAATCGCCTCCTGTAAACATTGCTAGTGGTCGGGTGGTTGAGAGTTAGTTCAAATTTGTACCCTACTTTTTGAAGTTTTGTCCACTTAGCGAGTAGAAAAGATGTAGTACTGATAATGCAGTAATTTATTCCGTAGCAGCTCAATTACATATCTATATTACAGAGTTTTTTGTTTGCCATTCCAATCTTATACAGATATGCTCTTGTACACGGTTTTCGATCCGTATTTAATTACTTTCTCGTATTTTTTAATTAAGTGCACTATTACCATATCAAAAACAAATCAAAACAACTAAAATCTTAAAATGTGTCCGTAATTCCGTATACAGCCTACGTAAACTTACTACCGAACGCGGCGTTTCTGTACAAGCACTCCGTAGCCTCTATTGCGGCTAATCACGTACACAATTTGCACACCCGCAGCGCGATTTTGGACGATTTGGTTTTTGAAGACCTGTAGTGCGCAGTTTACGAAATCTTTGATTAATTTCTGTAGCAAAACGAGTAGACCGATTTATTTCCATTTGCTGCAAATATTTACAGACACACATTCACTAAGGCGAAGTTTTAAAAAATTGTTTCAAAACATTTAATACTACCTGCATCTGCAGAAGATGAGAGAAAGTTTGCGCCCGCCGGTTTTCTGGTATAGTTTATTTTATCTATATTGTAATATGTCATTTTTATTGTTGCACGACTCTGTTAAATTTCGCTTATCTTAATAGATATCTGAAGGAATGTATGTTTCCATACTTTCCTTCTTTATTACAACAAAATAGGTAGCAAATAATGAGTTATTTTTCTTTGGTCAATATCTGATAAATTTGGTATATACAAATATTTACCATATTCTTGTAGCTTTTATTCACAAAAATTAAAGCCTTCTCAGATCCTCAGAAGCTCTCCTGAAGGAAATTCTAGCTGCGACGCCCCTGCCCTAATGATTTTTGTATTAAACATACACACATGACTTTTATAATTTTGGTAAATATAACATATGCCTGTATTCTAACGGTTGAAAACACTAAGTGGAAACAAATTTTTATCAGTGGAACATCAGCTGTCGTTACTAGCCAAGTTTGTCGCTTCGCGCCCTCTGAAACGTCAACCGATTTTTCAAAATTTAGGTCGGAGAATTCAAGTCATTAACAACAACCCATCTAGATAATCTGTTGTCTTTCCTGATCAAAATCTCAAAACGTACTCCAAGTTTCAAAACTCTAGTTGACGGCCAGTGGAGAGCTTAGAATTGTAAAGAGGGGAATGATGATTCGAATCCGAAAAAATAAATGTAGAAATGTAAGGAGAAAAGACTCTGTTTAAAAGAATTTTATGCTGGATATCTACATCAACGATCGCAAATCCAATGTCAGTTGGGCCGAGGAAATACCGAAACGAAATTCTAGATGGTAATAACGTTTTAAGTCACAGTGATCAGCCCGATCAGACTTACAATACCAAACAGTGTGTGTGTGTGTGTGTGTGTGTGTGTGTATGTGTGTGTGTGTGTGTGTGTGTGTGTGTGTGTGTGTGTGTGTGTGTGCGTGTGCGTGCGTGCAGAGTGATCGTAACATCATCCAGCCGTTGATTAAAAACTGGGCATAATTTCTTTTGAATAAAGGAGTTAATTATATAAGAATAGATAGTAGTAATTTTCATTCGGTATAGTTATGAAAACTTCAATTTGTTTAGGTAATGATGTACGCATCTGTAGTGTTGGTGAACCTGATTCTACTCACAGTGGCTGGGACTTCGTTCGCACAGTTCAACAATAGGACTAGAAGACAAGGTAAACAGACACTGCTGATATAACATAGTTTTTATGGCACTAATCCAAACTTGTACTCCAGTAACCAGTTTTTACCTGTTTAATAATTGAACTGTATCGTAAATGCGTATCAAGAGGTGCAACAGACATAACACACATGTCAAAAACTATGGTGGATTTCATGTAGGCCTATACCGCCACACTAGCGCGTTTGACAACTTTAAAAGCATTGTAAACGGCATTGGACGGATTTTCATTACATCTTGAAGAACTAGCTAACTCATGATGGGTTCAAGAGGAAGGACATAACGTGACAACGAATGTTTCAGCAGAGGAAGTTGTATAGTACTTCCAGACACATAAATAAACTAAAAATTAATATAAAGGATAAACAATTAAAATAATCATGTAACTAAATTGGGAGTAAAATATCAATACAGGAGAGTCTATGTCATGTGGGTCCCTGCTCATTGATAACATTTACCTTTTATAAAAGGAACTTGGCCAAGACATTCTGCACTTATAAGGCTGTAACACAGCCAACTATATAAGGCCAGTATTATATTACTGTATAAGGCAATTATAAAGCAGCAATTCCTGTTCTCTAACGGGTTTTACCTCTTTCCTGAGGCACATGTTTCCACGCATACACAATTAAGCCTTTAACTTGTCATTCCTCTGCAGGCTACCTATCATTCCTACAAGAAATGATAAAGTTATGTCACTATACACAAACTTATGTCCCATCCACATAACATTATTTCAGTACAAAGATTAAAAATGTTGAAAAATCATATCATTTGATCACATTTTGTAATGGGACTTAACGTGTCACTTGGTCCATTTTACAATTGAACTTAATTTCATATGTACTTCAGTACACAGTACACATTAGTAATTAATCTGCAATGTTGTTTATTATTTAGATGTCATAAACACACTGATGTGTACAATTTTGATTTTGATATCATTTTAAGAGTTATAGATGTGTTATGTAAGCAGATTTATAAATATAATAAATTCACTACTGTGGACAACGAGGCTATAAGGTAAAACTTTTACTTTTTTATCCATAAAAAACTTTGTGTTCCGAGTCAGTAGTGAATTAATTATGTTTAGTTAAGTAACGGACACATCATGGACAATGAAATCCAGATTTATAACACATAACACCCTGTCCTCGTGGTGTGCAAGAGAAACTTAAGAGCAATTATTTTTAGTCAAGCCCTCAGAGCTTTAATACAGCACACTAATACTAACACCAATTTACTTTATTGTTCAGTACCATGAAACTAAGGTAAAAGATTCGATCTTGCTCAGGTAAGCCCCTTTATGTGACTAAACTTGTAAATAATAAAGATGACACTATTAAAGTTTAGGTATAAATATTATCTTTTTTCTTTAGTGATAAATTTCGATACAAACAATGGGTGTAGAACGCCAAGAAATGAACCTGGTTCCTGTGTAAACATAAAAGGCTGCCCGCCTTTATTAGAACTCCTTAAAACAATGAGAAGAGACCCAGCTGTTGTGGATTATTTGCGGAGGTCTCTGTGCGGTTATGAAGGAAATGACCCGAAGGTTTGCTGTTTTCAAGACAACGGAGGTGGAGGTGGTGACAATGTAATAAATCCAGGCGTCAGTCAAGCTGCTTCTGGAAAGTTCCCCGGACCAGAGATCTGTGGCAAAAGTGATGTTCTACATATTAGAGTCGTTGGAGGCCAACCGGCAAAGCTCGGTGAGTGTACAACATTTTTGTTTTTTTAATTTATGTTTTCTTCTAAAGTGGATATTAGTCTGAGGACACTTTAGTTTTATAAATCTATGTTAATTATGTATCTATCTGAGACCAGTGGTATGACTACCTAGGAGAGACGTTCTGTGTTCAGTGCCATAAGTAGATATAAATGTGTTTAAGGTGCATGGCCATGGATTGCTGCCCTCGGATACAGAAACACAAGGAAACCAGGGATAGAATGGTTATGTGGTGGAGCATTAGTGACAGACAGACACGTTGTTACCGCCGCTCACTGTCTTGCTAATCTAGGCACCAGATCGCTGTCAGTATAAGTTTTATATTCCTTCTTATTATAAACTGTTTAAAACTGTATCTCTATTCTCACCTATAAATTATTTTATTTTACTTTATTCTTGATTAAACAAATTTTTTCTTTGTTAATGTGACTAACCATAAGTTAACTACACAATGGGCCACACGTTGCTTGATACCAGTCATGTGACCCAGCATAAGTGAAATATTTATATAAATGAGGCAAGAAATATCTTGGTTTTTCACATTTTTCTTATTTCTTGTGAGTATATAGATCTTTTATCAACACATCAAATAATAAGAAGTTCAAATATTTTACTTCCATGTTCCTTAATGAAATGGTGATGGCAAAAAAAATCGTGTTCAAGATTATTGCAGATTCTGATTGTACTACACTCAAAACATGAAAAAGTCATTTTTCGAAATGTGTGTGTGTGTGTGTGTGTGTGTGTGTGTGTGTGTGTGTGTGTGTGTGTGTGTGTGTGTGTGTGTGTGTGTGTGTGTGTGTGTGTGTGTGTGTGTGTGTGTGTGTGTGTGGATTTTTTTTCTATGGCAAACGATAACAGCCGCAAATTCAAACAGAATCAAATAATTTTTTGCACACAGCCCTTATTTGTAGAGTACTCAAGACCTATTGTTTTTGGTGAAGATCGGTTAAGGGAAAGGGGTAGTTTACCTGCAATATTTTTTTAAAATCAAGGGTAATTGTTTTCTATGGCAAATGATAACAGCCGCAAATTCAAACAGAATCAAATAATTTTTTGCATACAGCTCTGATTTGTAGAGTACTCAAGACCTTTTGATTTTGGTGAAGATCGGTTACGGGGAAAGGGCAGTTTACCTGAAACATTTTTTGTTGTAACAAGAGTAAAGTACTTAATTTTTATAAATAAAGTATACTGATAAGAATATCTTAATAATCCACTATAGAAACGCAGATGAAATATCTATAAATGAAGAGGCTAGTTGGACGGGGTGGTGGTAATTTTCTGTAAACGAAAATTATAGTTGAAGGGGGAGGGGATAATTTTTATATGTGTACTGCGTTATCGGCAACAAAGTAGTAGTTTGTTGTTAAAATTCCTTCCTGGGCTGTTTGGCCGTAGTCCAATGTTTTCTGCAAAACCAGACGTTTCTGCAGTGCCGTCGATTGCCATCATCAGTGAAAATCGAGTGCGATAACGTGTGGTGGTATACATTAGTGACCACAGTACTGTGGTTAAGGCTGAAGCAATAAGTGGAAAGAAGTAGTTTCTATGGAAACATTTAATTTTGTAAATGATTTTAAATATAAATCTTAGAACATGGAAGTCATGTATGGTTCTCCATACCGATATTTTTAAAATCTAGTCAGAAGGGGACATATAGTCAGACTTTGTTAAAAATTACAGTGTCTAAATAAAAAGGACTACACACACGCGATGACAATTGTATAAATTATGAAAATGAACTACTTGACTATGATTGAATTAAAAATAATCAAATATTATCTTGCTGTATAACATATTGTCTCTAGATTACTTGAATACACAGTATACACTATATCATACAGTACAACTGTAAAAGTGTAACACTAAATTGCATTAATATAAGTAAACAAGGGTTGCTTAAGGCTAGACCATTAAGGGGTTGCCAAACTGAAGGCTAAAAATAAAACATTTGGTTTTTTTTACTTTTTTAACCTTTATAATTTTGATCACTGTATCTACATATTATTTACATTAATTAAGGTGTATTGTTTACATTCAAGTAGTATATTGCTGTATTACACCATTTACAAATATTTAAAACAGTAGTTCTGATATCACTGTCAACGTTTTACAAAAATTTGCACATTAATCAACAGCAATTTGAAACTTTCAACAGCTTATAATTTAGGCCTATTCATGAATTTGCAGCTGTTTATAAAAAATTATATTTATACACTTTAAAACTCTGTAAATAATTTATTATAAGCTCATCAAAGCACAAGCTGTTGTATAAACAACATTGTTACATTATAGTTTATGTGCCAAGTACTGCAGATTAATAGATAAAAATGAAATAGCTATAACCACTTGTTATGGCCACTTACCAATACAAAAATAATATGTCTATAAAAACATATTCTTTTTTTAATAAAATTAAGTAAACTTACTTTAAAATTCAAAATTAGATTGCTAATGTGAAAATACCAAGTCTCCATCGTCCAGGTTAGACTTTTATATTGAGCTACCCCTATAAGTAAAAGCATCCAACACATATTCTATATTACAAAAATGAAACCTTTCTGTACAAGACTATTTTCTATGTTAAAATATGTTTTCAATGTTATTTGGAACTACACATTATGGATTTGGTTCGATTCCCACAACAAATTAAAAATTATCAATCACACTCCCCCCTCCCCTAGAATCAAACATACAGTACCAGTGAATCCAGCTTGTACTATTTCTCTTTGTAGTCATTTGGAGGTAGCATTAAACCACAGATCTCAAATATCTGTGAAAGAATCTATGCTCACACAAACACACACACACACACACACCTGTGTGTGCGCATAAACATAAAAACAAAAGTTTTGTTGTTGCCTACAAAAGGGTGAATGAGATATTTTGTGTCATTTTGAAAACATATGGGTAATGCCTACTTGTTACAAAATGTATTTTATAACACAGTATTACCACTACATTCACTGCATTAACTACATTTTTATAAAACAAAATTTTTATTAAAAAAAGAATATTTAAGGAATATTTAAGAGAGAGAGAGAGAGAGAGAGAAGAGAGAGAGAATATTTAAATGAGAACATTTAGATATAAAAATTTTATAAGGAAAATAGTTTCTTAGTAAAAAAAATTAAAAAAGATTGTTGGAGCATGGTTGGATGTCAGTAATAATAACTTATCAACAGCATTTAACATAAGGAAAAGACTGCATTAGAAACCTGTTGTGGCCCAACTGGTTTTGGTTGTAGGCAGTGATAAGGAAAGTGGGGACAATTATGGTCAGTTGGTTATGTCAGTTATTTTTTGGTAGAACAAATGTGAATCTTAACTTCAAATCATGAGGCTGAAATTTAAAAATATAAATACTGTAATTATAAATGTGAAAATTATAAATATGACTACATGAGATGATTAGACACTTCTAACTACATAAGCTACTGATTACTTTTAATTATTTATTCTGAGAAATTCACAAGAAGTTTACATTTGAAAACGGCATATACATTTATTCATTTACTTTGTATGAGCAGTAATCGGAAGTGACTCCTTGGGAGCATATCTCTCATATTTTTAACTTTAAGATCACATAAACAGCACTTGCCACTCGTTAAATTTTCAAGAGTAAAAGTATATAAAAAACCTACTTGATAGAATTAGTTTAAATAGCAATATAACATCATTGTTACAATATTAAAATTAAAAATGTAAAATATTCAAAAGTAATTAAAAATTACAAAAATTTGATTATAATACAGTTCAACAGGATATTGGGTGCCTGCTGCCTTCAACAAATCCTATACAATTAAAAACCTACATGTTTTTCAAACCAGTAAACATTTAGTCTCCTTTGAACTTTTCTAAAACTTTTATCTGTGTAACTGGCAAAATGTTTCCTCTTGGAAATGTCTTACAAAAAGCAAAAGCAACAGGCATGACAAAAATAAAGTTAATATATTGCTAGTTTAGTACTATCAGTTATTTTCTCTGTGTTAGCAGTCTTCATAACAACTTTGTTGAATTTTCTTGCTTCTCTGCTATGTACAATTTTTCCTCGAACGAGGCCTTTCGGTTTCGCAACCATTATCAAGTTCTTCCTACAACAACATTAAAATACCTACTTCCCTTATATATATACTAACCCTCCCACGCATCACCGGTTACATTTAACCAATAGGAGGCAGTACTTACCGCCCAGTCCTTGTTAGCCCCGCCCCTTACTCAGTCAACCTGACCTCGTCACATACATTACCCTTTAGAAATCTCCTACAGCTTTCTACCTTCTGTACACATATCCTATAACCGTATTACACCTATTATACATTACTCTTTCAAAATATAGTAAAATATATCCTCATTACTAAATTCAGTCTTTATGTTCATCAGCGCATTACTATTCTTTTTCCTTACTTTTAATATTTTTAATTCTTCATACAATTTGCGTTTACTTATGTTATTCTCTAACCTTACTATTTCGACGTTCTCTGTTGGGTCTAAAAACCTATGCCCTGTTTCATTAAAATGTCTCGCGTAGAGCGAATTCGTAGTTCTGTCTCCTCCTCTCGCATGCTCTCTCAATCTAATTTCAAACTTACGTCCTGTTTCACCCTGGTAAACCTTATCACACTGTTTACAGTTCAACTTATAAACACCACTTTTCTGTAATTCAGTCATTATTTCAGTACTACTATTCTTTATATAATCAAAAACTGTCTTTGTCTTTTTTTTTCAATTTTCGGGGCCGCGACCAAAATGTTTTGGTTTTTTGGCCTCAGGCACGTTGTCCACGGCTAACTTCATCCTGTTAACTTTCCGTTTCCGTTGCATGGTGCGCGCGCATTTCGTTGCATACAAAAAATTTCACCCTCAACGCGCCTAAAGAAGTATAACTTCAAAATAATTGATCCAAGCAAAATACCACCTAAGACTTAAGTAGTCAGGGACTATGGAATCTACTTCAGAATTTGTTTGTGATATCAAGGATTTGTTTATGAAACCACACAGCACTAAAATTGTTATGGATGAATACAGTATAGCATCTAATTGGTGACCAATGTCTAAATGAACATTCAAAACAAAAATATTCAAACAGTACCTAACAACCACAGAATTATGATAATGCCTTGCATTATTTTCTCAAAAGGAAAAGTATATGCGGATGATTTTTAAATAACTCATCTAATATGTAGCAAAGCCATGAACTTTCACAAAGTTTCACTCATAATCTATTTCCCATGTGACTCTTAAGTTATCTAGGCAAACCAGGATTGAATATTCCCTAAGTGAGCTGCTCAGACTTAACAAAGAAAGAAATAATTAATTAGTTTCACAAAATAGACATACCATTTGTAGCCTAGTTGAAGTTACTTGCCATTTAGTGAAAATAAACATTTTTGGAGTCATGATGACTGATGATTCATCAAATCATGGTAATTTGACAGGGCTGAAAATTTTTTTATGTCAAATGCCATTACCAGTATTCTGTAGCAAGTGAATAGAGGGGAGAATTTAAGGTAAACTGCTTACATAGCACACCACTGTAGCGTTTGACTTATAATAAGAACATCACTGCTATAAAATAATTGAATGCATAACTGCATGTAATTATTGAATACTTTACATTGTTATAATGGTTAAATTATTTAATTTGTTCAGTGTCATATAAACAGAGTTTAGGAATCAATAAATGTATACTAATGTTTACAATTAATAGTCTTATATTATTTGTCTTTTTAATTGGTTTGATCTTTGTTTACAGGTTCAGAGTCAGACTAGGAGACCTAGATTTAGATGATAACAAAAATGATGGTGCAACTCCAACTGATTTAGGAATAGAGAGGACAATAGTTCACGAACAGTACAATGCTGCATTGCATACAAATGATGTAGCTGTTATAAAACTTCAAAATAAAGTTACTTTTACAAGTAAGCACAAGCAGGTTATAATGTCTTATAGTACTTCCCATGTACCGGTATGTCATATTATAACATTAAGGATGCAGAAAATAATTAACAATAAATTAAATAACAATTATTAATTAATTGATTAAGTATTGATAATCAATTAATGAAGAAGTCAGTTTAAAATATACCTCTTGTATGTAATGCAAAAATACAGTAAAGTCAGTAGCTTTCCACAACACTGATGAGGTAGGATATAAAGAGTTTCTACTTTGTCATACATAAGAATAGGCCTATATAGTTACATAAAAAACTCTACCCCTTGACTTGTACCATTATGTTTTGGAACATCCATAGCCTATCCGAAACAGTTATTATTAACTTAGTATTTTATACTATAGAAATTATAGTAAAGTTTCTGCTTAATATAAGTAATGAGTATATTATTGAGACTTTATACACAGTGATTCAAAATTGCACAGCAATCTCTTGGTAGCTGATTCTATAGCTAAAAATAAGAAAAAAAGTTCATATAAACACAGGTCCAAAAACGGTTCATTAGCGAGTTACGGCTCACGAACCAGTTCGCTCTGATTTCTGCTTCCACGGTAAAATTAAGCCATACTGAAATTCTTAGCGTATAAAATGAAGGATAAATTTGGTGGTTTCTTATGGTTTCTGATCTATAAAACTGACTAAAAGAGGTCCCAGAGCTCTATCTCAATTAGTTTCTAGGAAAAACTGTGTAATACACAAAAAATTTGAGTTAAAAAACACACATTTTTAGATTTGGGATAAAATAACTTCGTTAATTCCCCAATAAACAAATAAACATTTCTAACTAACTTTGTACAGTATATTTAATTATGAAAAATTGATGTGTATGTTTATTAAAAATAAGTACAAATTTGAGAAATAGGACTTTAATTAATAACAAAACAGAACAAAATGCTCCAAAAAGTGTTACAATTTACAAGAAATGGCATTGTAAACTTTCAAAACACCCACACTTGAGCAGAAGACAACCCACATGAAACTGCTACAAGACATGACCAACATACTTTTTCATTTAATGTGTGGTGCGGTCTTCTTGGTGATAATCTCTTAGCCCTTTTTAACATTATAATGTTTTTAGGCTGGGGATCATTCCACAAAAACGTCATCGAAAAACGTGACACTTCCACACTTTCGATTCCCCACAGTCTAGAAATTTGATATGTAAACGCATCAAGACAGAAATAATCGCTGCTGACATTGAGGTTAGCAAATGTTTTAGTGAGAATAAAATTTGGTTTTACATGCTCTGTTTGTGATAGTCTGTGGTTTGGAAATGATTTACGTAATCCACATTATATGTTTCAAAAACCTAAAAACATTATCATGCTTCGATGTTTCGGTTTCGTCAAAATTCTTTGAATGCTTAGGTGCATAAATAGAGAGAGGGAGCGAGAGAGAGATAGAGAGTTTTTTCTTACCACCAAGGCTTAATGGAAGACAATACTTATATTTTTTGCAAACGAATCTGATGGAACTCTTGGAAGATAGAGTGCAGATGTGTTTTTTGAATGACAGAGCATCTGTTCACTACTGTCATGATTTGATGAACCATTTAAATAATAACTAAATACAACTATTTCATTAACAACTCAGAACACAAAGTTTTTTATGAGTAAAAACATAAAGTTTTACCTTACAACCTGAACCGGTTTTTACTTTTAAAAAGCTTCTTCAGAGGTTGCCGCTGGTAGCGCTGTCCGTCCTGTTGTGGGCAACGGAATCGAATTTCGAAAGATCGATGTTGTGTGTGTGGGGTGAGATATGTTCGAATAATGCATGCGATTTTAATTGTGTCTGTTCGTTTAGGATGTCATTTTATTTGTTTTCATGTGTTTGTACATTTCCAATTGTTCTAGAGTGTCTAGTTTTCGGCCTTTTGTGTGTACGTGTAGAATGTTCATGTTATTGTCAATGTTTTTGTATGTGTGGTTTGCTTCAATGAGGTGGTTTGCAAAGGTGGATTTTGTAGTGGAGTTGAGTGCCTTTGTGTGTTCAATGTATCTTTGTTTGAAGCTACGTCCTGTCTGGCCTATGTAGAATTTGTTGCAATTTGAGCAATTTAGTTTGTAAACACCAGGTAGATCGAATTTGTTTTGTGCTTTGTGTGTATGTTTTGATAGTGTGTGTTCTGTTTTTAGTAGTTTTGTAAGCGATTCTGTATCCTGCTTTTTTGAATTTGTGGGCTATTTTTTCAGTTTGTTTGTTGATGTATGTTAGTGTTATGAGTTTGTTGTTTTCTGTCTTTGTCTGTTGTTTGTTTTATGTTTTGTGTAGGAGTTTATTGACTATTGTTCTGTCATATCCGTTAGATTTTGCTAGATATTTTATTGTGTTTAGTTCGTCTTTGTAGTCTTTTTCATCTAGGGGGATGTTGTTAAGTCTGTATCATGGTTCTGAAGGCAGCTAGTTTGTGTTGTATTGGGTGATTGGAGGTGTTGTGTATTAGTATGTCAGTTGTAGTCGGTTTTCTGTATATACTGAATTTGTGCCTGTGTTCAAGTTTTGTGATGGAGAGGTCTAAGAAGTTTATGGTATTGTGTTCGTATTCGGCAGTAAAGGTTATGTTTTTAAGTATTTTGTTTATGTGTGTTAGTAACTGTTCACATTGTCTTTTGTTTCCCCTGTATAGTATTAGAATGTTATCAACGTATCTGTGCCAATATAGTATTTTATGTGAGTTTCTGTCATTGTTTGTGAGGATTTTTGTTTTTTCTAAGTATTGGAGGAAGACTTCTGCTAGAATGCTGGATATGGGGGAGCCCATGGGTAGACCATCATTCTGTGTGTAATATTTATTGTTATATGTAAAGTAGTTTTGTTTTGTGATAATGTTCAGAGTTTCTCTTATTTCATTGATAAGTTCATCTGGTGTGTTGTTCTGTTTGAGTTTGTTTTGTAGGATAGTGATTGTTTCAGAGATGGGGATGTTTGTGTACAGGTTTTTAATGTGAAAGGAGACTAACGTGGCATTATGGGGGATGTGTATGTCTTTTATTTTTGTTACTAGGTCTGTGTTGTTTTTTACTGCAATGTTATTGTCTAGTTGTGTGTGTTGTCTGATAATTTTGTCTAGACGTTTTGTGAGTTTGTATGCAGGGGCATTATGGTAATTGATAATGGGGCGGATCGGAATTTCTTCTTTATGGATTTTGGGAAGCGCTTGGAGGATAGGGGCGGATTTGTTTCATGTAGGGCTTTTGTTTGTGTGTCATTATGTGTTTGGCTTTGTTGACTAGTTGTTTTACCGTGTTTTGGTATCTGTCGGTGGGGTCGTGTTTTAGTTCTGTAATGTTGTTCTGTTCCATGAAGTTTTGTACTTTGTTGTGTAGGTTGTCTGTGGAGATAATTACAGTCGTGTTGCCTTTGTCTGCTTTTACAAATGTGATGTTGTGTTTGTGTGCCTTTTCCCTCAGTTTGATGGCTGTGTGTATTTCTGAGTTGTGGTTCTTGTTGTCTGCTGTCTTATGTGCTCCTATTATATTGTTTACGTTATGTCTTAGTGTGTCTTGATGTTCTGGTGCTGTGTTTTGTATATTTGTTTCAGTGTCAACTATGACTTTTGTTGACATCACAGTTTTGTTGTAAATAATACATTCGGTAAGCAATGGATTGGTCGAAACAGACGAGTAAGATGGCCACCTCGATCTCCTGATCTCACGCCAGCAGACGTTTTCCTTTGGGTATGGATGAAGTGGTTAGTTTATTCCTCTCGTATTGGCACACAAGAAGAATTGAGACATCGCATAATAGAATATGGAGCTACAGTTAAGAATAATCCTGATGCTATAAGACGTGCCCGGCTGGCATGGATTCGCCGAGCTGAATTCTGCATTCAACAAAATGGACACATTGAACAACTGCTTTGAACGAACATCTGCAGCTTTATCAATATAACAATTTTGATATTTAATCATTTGAAGGAAAAATTCAATAAGTTTTCAATTTGTTTACAATTACATTTGTTGTGAAAATGTTCATGAAAACCTTTGTTCTGTTTAAAATTGTAACACTTTACAGGCGTATTTTGGTCTGTTTATTTTTTAATTAAAGTCAAATTTTTCAAATTTGTATTTACTTTTAATAGACTTTATACACATACAGTTTCTCATAATTAAATTCTCTACAAAGTTAGTTCAAAATTTGTTTTGTTTATTGGCAAATTAATGAAGTTATTTTATCCCGAATCTAAAAGAATGTGTTTTTCGACTCCAATGTTTTGTGTGTTTACACAGTTGTTCTTAGAAACTAATTGAGATAGAGCCCTGGGACCTCTTTTATTCAGTTTTACTGTGGGAGCAGAAATCAGGGCGAACTGGTTCACGAGCCGTAACTCACTAACGAACCGTTTTCGGACCTATGTTTGTATGAACTTTTTTTCTTATTTTTAGCTATAGAATCAGGTCCCGAGAGATTGCCATGCAATTTTGAATCACCCTACATATACAAAGAAAATGTAAATTAAAATTAAAATTAATTGACCACTAGCACATAAGCTAATCTGAATACAGCATAAGCTAAATAAATAAAAAAGAAATACAAACAGCGCACTTTCCAGATGATGTAATTAGTACAAAATATGAACTCATATCATCGCCATTGTTTTTGAACAAGCCTATTTGTTGTATTTAATGTAATGTTTCTTGTGTCTTTAATTTGACTTCTTCAGATATGGTAGTTGTTTAATTAACTCTTAATGTGATTCAAACAATCTGTAAGCACAAGCAGCAATCGGGTTTCAACTCAAGATGTAAAGTCTAGAAAACAGTAGGCCTACTGATAAATTTGCTAAATAAATGTCCAAACAACAAAATTTTCATGTACACAGAGTTTTGATAATTTGCAGAATGCATTGTTGAAACATTTAATGCAGATACTGGTTGCAAGTTGTAAGTATTTATATTCTACTATCAGGTACCCGTGGCTTCGCACGCGAATATTTGTATATGATTGTTGTGGTAACTGTCGAGTTGGTAAATTGCTAATGGTACATCTATATTAATAATATTCTTATATTGTAAGTTATGAGTATCCAAAAAGTGAGAAGCAATAGATCATTCATGTTTCCTCGATACGTAAAATCAAAATTTGATAATTTAGTAGATATTTACAAACATGCAGTAACACAATTAGATAAAATGTTTATTCATATAGAATAATACAAATAATGAATACATAAGTATATTGATATGAGTTAGTCGAAATCTTACGTGCTAAGTCAGTCTTAAACATTTTGGTAGAATCCTTATATACGTAAATGTATCACAGTCCAGTATATTCAGTTTTTATATACATTTTTACATTAGAGCCTCGTTATAAACTACATTTTTTGTTCTGCCGTTATCAGAGCAAATAAAGAGCTCACTGCTTCTGCTTACTCGAGAACTTGCCACATACAGTTTGTCCGTGAGAAAAGCAAGCAGCTCTTAAATCCGCACCAGCTGTACGTAAAGTTTGCCCTTGTGACTTATTGATAGTCATTGCAAAGCATAAATTAACCGGAAACTGAAGTCTTTTAAATTGAAATGGAAAGTTATTGGGTATGATTGGAATTCTTGGGATAAATACTGTTTCTCCTTTGCCGCAGCCTGTTAAGATAGTCGCTTCGATGATATGTTTTTTTAGCAACCTAACTTTCAATCACGTTTCATTGCATAACTGTGGTGGCTTCAGATTTCTCATGAGTATAATTGGAACACCTAGTTTTAATTTCAATCTGTGAGATGGTAATCCTGATGCAGATAAAGTATTCAAAACCTCAGTTGGGTAATGTACTGCATCCTCTTCATTCAAAACTGTATTAATGGAGTGATATGTTTTTTCGTCTCCTGGAAATTTATGCAATATGCAGCTATTTATGGCATTTACGTGTTCGTTTCTTGGTGCTAGTATCATACGCTCACATAACCACACGTCACCGTGCAAATTTATAGACTCAATATGTCCATAAACCTTTTTGATCAACTCTGCCAGTGAAGAAACTGTACAACATAATGATGGCGGTAAACATATCGCACCTTCTGTCTCTGATATCTTACCATCTCCAAGGTTTAATAAAGTAGTAGAAAATTCGTGAATATCTGCATCACCTCCAAGTTGGACTCTCATGTTTATTGTGAGTGATACTGTTTGAACGGTAATCCATATATTCGATTGTTTGACGCAAGCGTTTACTTCATCAGCTCTGGTACCTCGCATAACTACGGGCAATGTTTGTCTGAAATCTCCGGCAAAGAGAAAAGTTATTCCACCCATAAATCTGTTGTCATTGCGCAAATCTCATAGAGTTCTCGTAGGGGCCATAGTGCACTCATCCCAAACAATCAAGTCTGCATTTCTAATCAATTCTGCTTTAGCACTATTTTTGGAAATATTGCACACTGGAAATTCGCTGCAATTCAAATCTATTGGTATTTTAAATAAAGAATGAGCCGTTTTTCCAGCAGGTAATAATGTAGCAGCGATTCCCAAGGAAGCTGCATTTAATTAAAAATGTTTTACCTGTGCCTCCTGGTCCTTCAAGGAAAAATGCATTTCCAGATTTACAGTAAACACTTTGAAGAATGAGTTGATATATATATTTCTTTGTTCGTCTGTCAGTAATATTTCATTCTCTTCAACTGTAGAAAGTAGCTGTTGTCTGTCATAAGTGGTTTCAGAAAGATATTCCTTTGAAATGTTTTGCACGGTAGACTGTGGATTTGGTAATCCATTTTGAGCTATCGGATTACCACCGACAGAAGTAACAAAATCTTGTAAAAGCAGTAAACAACTATTTTCAATGCTTTCCTTGTATAAACTCAAATCAGCATCAGGAATTCGACGCATAATATCTCGAATCAAGCCTTCAGAGAAGTGGTCTTTGTATTTAATCCACAATGCACTCGGGTTTGAAATACTGCAGAACACCAACATTATTGCAAAAATTTCTCTCATTTTGTCAGGGCTAGCAAATAAATTTGCCTCTGACAATGTGTCGTTCCAATGATTGTCATTCTCTAGGAGATCAAGAGCTTGGCTGCAGCTTGAAACGTTGGATGAATTACATTGTCGACAGTCTTGATATTTTCAAATGAAGTTGGGCCACGTATATTGTGCAGAAGTAAACGAAGAAAATAACATTCATGATTGTTTGGATGAACTGTATACACTCGACCCAATACGTGTTCATGATATATGTTCTCGCTCCCTTCTAATAAGACTCCTCGACGTCTACAATGAAATTTTCCTGTCTGCCTATTGAAAGTGTAATATGCTGGCACTTCTCCGTACAACAAAGTTTTGGCAAAGTCATCTTCAAGACATAGATAAAAAAAATGCCATGAGAGTGATGTTTCTTGGATTTTCTATTCTTCCGTGCAAATTAACTTATCTTCACAAAAATAAACTCTCTGCCCATTTTCGAGATGTACATCTAGATGAATAATAGGTGGAAAATGCTCATGTATAGGGAAAGAGAAGATTCTCCATATAGCTTCAGATGTGCTTATGTATCGACCATTTTGAAACTGTAATACCTCATCGTAAGAATTTTGTATACCAATCGTAGCTAGAGCGGAGCTTTTATTGACGTATTTACATATATATTTAATGGATTTTACACTACTACACAATTCAACATTGATGTGAGCACCAAAAGCTCGTGAAAGCACCAGTGAGTATGGAACTATCCATCTATTGTCAACTATCAAAATCTCATCTCTCAAACGGATTTCACACTGAAAACCTCCATCTTCAGGTCTTTGTCAGCGATAATTAGGGTAGCTGTAATCATTTATCGTCGTTTCTTTTGTAAGCGATTTAGTATATCGTTTAGTACACTGACCCCCCTTCATACATGGTGACTGTGCATTAATTGTTCCACATGGCCCATGAATCATATGTGTTTTAACTATATCATAAAGCTCTGGATCTATATCCGGCAGCTCTGCACTAATCACAGAATCTATCTGATCTGGTCGTATTTTTTCTTCTAACCAGAGCAAAATATGGGCATGCAGCAAACCTCTTTTTTGCCACTCTATGCTGTACATGTAGCAGACAACTGAGCCAAAAAGTTTACCTTTCACTAAGAAATCCATTAATTTCTTCAATTTCAGATGAAATACGCGTGTTACCAAGTCGTGTCGATCTTGAGCTGAAAAGCCTTGATGCAACTCCTGGACGATCTCTCTCCACTTAGGATTTGTAGTGGACGTAATAAATAAATCAGGCCGCGAGTATTTGCATATGTAGCAAAAAGCGTCTTGCGTTCGCTCATGCATATATCGTGGACCTCCTGTGAAACTTGAGGGTAGAATGACCAAGCGGCCTAAATTATCCAAACTTTCATTATTTCATAATGCATCTTGCAAATGTATGTAATTCTCAGCTCGTAACTGAGTTTGATGAGTACGGATGTATATAAGCCTTTCCATCTCTATCTTAGCATACAAAATATCAACAATATATTGATTCAGAAGCTGTTTGTAAGAAATTAAATGCTTGTACTCATCATGAGTCTGTAAGAATAAAATTGTAGAGCTGGAACTTTCTTAGTAGTTTGTAACCCAGTCTGAAGATCGACTAATTTTAATGTAAAATGATAACCATCTTCTCCTCTGCAAAACACTAAAGGGTACTGTAAAGCATCATAAGCTCGATGTGTTTCTGCAATTCGATGTAGCGTATGATCCCTCGCACGAATTATTATATCGCGTTTATCGCATTCCTAGTTAACTAAAACTACTGCCACCTCATTAGTTGTTGGTGCATTGTAGCGACCCCTGTGCTCTTCATTATTTTCTTTTCGATCAGCATGAATCACAATATTGTACTGATTTTATTATTCTCGGATGTTACAAATACAAACGCACTTTTCAGTTCACTGTTATGGGTTGATTGCGTGAAGTACATTTTGAAGTTCTGTTACTAATGTCTTATCCAAGTTACGAATATGATCCATTCTTGTTTCAGCTTGCTGTAAATAATCAGCTATGATTTACACCTGTAGAAATTTTGGTACTTCGTTTTGTGTGGGGAGTAATGATCCCATGAGGTGATATACTTGCCCTTGAATTTTGAAAGTAGGCATGAAGCTCCCTTCGACTATTTCATTGGCTCCGAATGATGTCAATTGAAAAGCTGAATTGTACGATCTTAATGCATTAAAACATTTTTTCGATAAAAGATGTTCTCCATTTAATAATGATTTTAACGGTTCTGGAGGAGGAAGTATGGGATCTAATCGCACTTTTCCTGCAGAGCAGCATAATCCATGTGATACATTTTTCCACTTTAAAGCTTTGCAATGTGGGCAAACCATACTCGGTAACCCGATATCTGTTTCATTCGCTTAGGTACTAACTGGATTATAATTGAAACCACTATTTAATTTTGCATTCCATCGTAAAGTAGGACCTTGTGATCTGAGAGTCGCTCGCCTGCGTCTTTGTGCCGCTAATCTATTTTCACGAATCGTAGGACTTTCAACCCGTGAGACTTCTTATAATCCAGATCTTTCTGAAGAGTTTCCAGGAGCTGATTGCATTTCAACTCCTTCGACATCATTTTCAGATGCTCTAAGACGCCTCTTTCTTTCCGCAGCAGCAGTAGATCTTCCTAAACATGATCGTCTTTTTGGCATTGCAAAGCTAAAAAAAGGGAAATGTATTTATTTGATCTATACTAATAAATCTCTAGGGGGCAATTAATAATGTATACAATACAATACATATTGCACATACTGTATTACTTACCGATGATGTAAAATTAACGAAAAAAGGCACTGATACTACATCACTGACGCTCATTGCATAATTCTCGATGAAGTAGGTTAAGTACCTATAATTCTCGACAATTAATCATTCCTACTGCACATAGGCCTACTGAATATTCAAATGTCGAAGAGTATGGTTTGTCAGAATCAACGTGTACTATATAATCAATGTTACAATATAATCAAACAATGAATTATTGTATTGTTTATATGAATTCCATATGCTGATAAGAATTCCATATCCCTACTAAAATGTAAACATTCAAATGGACTAACTGATATCAATATACTTATGTATACACTATTTGTATTATTCTATACGAATAAACATTTCATCTAATTGTGTTACTGCATGTTTGTAAATATCTACTAAATAATCAAATTTTGATTTTACGTATCGAGGAAACATGAAAGATGGATCTATTGATTCGCACTTTTTGGATATTCATAACTTACAATATAAGAATATTATTAATACAGATGTACCATTAGCAATTTACCAACTCGACAGTTACCACAACAATCATATACAAATATTCGCGATCGAACCCGCGGGTTTAAGAAAATTAGTTTTTTTTGCAATAACTTCGGTTCTTTTTAACGTATCGTTATCAGATAAAGTGGAAAACCTTCCGTTGGGTACCTGCTATCAGCGTGCACAGTTTCATTGAAATCGGTTCAGTACATTCTGAGATTACCGGGGACAAACGTAGACTCCCCTAGAGATTTATTATATAGAATAGATTAAGGCTCTTCGAAAATAATAGAAATTCTCAGACAAACGATGCCTTGACGTATTTGTATTTTTTTATTAATAATTAATGCTAATTAGATAATAAAAACATGTTAGAATGTGACAAATGTTTTTGACAAAAAAGTCAAAACCACAAAGTTCTTGATTTACAGAGAGCTGAATTCTATAAATTAAAAAGACATGAAGTACCGGTAATAGTTTTGTGTACATAATTAATCTGAATATTTACTGAAATAACATATTTTCTTATTTCTGTTATTTTCTATCAGCATACAGTACTTTTTAACTGTAATATTATTTATATTGTTACCATACATTAATGTAACAATTACTACACACTAACACTGCAGTAATTAAACTATATGTTTAACACTGAATCCTGAAATTGGCAGCCTGTATTGTTGTTGTACTGAATATAATGTTTTTCTGTTCACAGATTTAATTAGACCAATATGTTTACCATTTGATGGTCAAATTAGATCTTCAACATTAGAAGGATTTTCACCATTTCTTGCAGGATGGGGAGCACTCTCATACAGTAATAATTTACTTTTTCTACTTTACTAGACTAATCACTTGCAAGCATCAGGAAACAATTTATTACCTTGGTGTAATAACTAGACCTAAGGGGTTTTTTACCTATAAACATTATTGATACATTTAAACAAAACAAAAAAATCATTAGTGTTGAAAAGAACAATACTATTTGTTGTAAAACACATACACATTCCACATGTTATTTTACACCTACCAAGTTTGTTTAAACAATCGTTTTCATTTAGTTTTCTTTTAAACTTTGATGGAACATCAGGAAACTGTGATGTCAGTTAATCTATTAGAAATATTATCATTCTTCCAAGGAATTTAGTTCATATTACATATATTTATGTCAAAAGTGGTCATGTGATCTGTCACAGCCACAACAGCCACAATTTTAGAATGTTGTGGAGTCAATACAGGTGCTTTTTGTTTGGAATATATTATGTTATAAAAATCCTAGAACCACTACCAATTTAACATGTGACTTCAATGCTGCTTGTATCTGTAGATTCCTATATAATCAATTACTTAGAAGTTGTTTATGTACCCTACTTACCTTTAATGTTAACAGAAGTCGATAATAACTTGTTTTTACTAAAAAACGAACAAAAAATAACTAAAACGTTTTCCTTTAATTTAGTTTTTTGTGGCACACTTACCAACTTATGATAATTCATATCTCAATTTGCAGTGGTTATTACTGTGTTTAAATCTTGAAATTTAATATATTACAGTGAAGACAATTGTTGGCAATTATTACAAAAGATTTTACAGTGTTACAATTTAGACACTGAGGTGGAGACACTATATAATTTTATAAATTAACTGGTCTAACTTATATTTCATTACACAGTAACGGGAATTACTTAATTCACATCAATAATTAACAAATATTGACTATATCTTATTTCTTGCTTGTACTAGCTTAGCTTTGTCAATTTATAAAGTGACAATCCTACTTCTAATGAAGATTTAGTATTTAGTTTTGCATATTTTGTTACTGAAAAACTAAAAATTCATTACTGTTATATTCAATGCCATTACAATTGTATTTCAAAGGTTTAAGTAACCATGATTATACCCATTAACACAGAAGCTATAAGCATCTACAAGATGCTACTACAAAATGAAACTAGAATGTATCAAGTCTATATAAAATTTTAAAAATGTATATTTTTATATGTAATTCATGTACAATCTTATTATTTTGTGGTGGCTGGCAACCTAAGTGACAGAGCCATGCACAGTAGGGTGGAACGAAAAAATCAAGTTTGGATTTTTAATTTGTAATAGTGCGGAAAAGTTGCCTTTTGGTGTAGATAAGATAAAAAAAAGATATGAAAAATATTGGAGCACGTCTTGAGGTGCCGCAAGGACGATAAATTTTCATAAAATTGCAATTTTCGCTACACTTTTAAGTTTTTTTAAGAAGTTGTCAAAAAAATTTTTTTATTTTAAATACTGTCAAAAAAGCAGTTTTTATATCAAAAAAGACATACAATTTTTTTTTAACTTTTTGGGTTATGTCTTGAGGTGCCGTAAGAGCGGTAAAGTTTTATAAAAACACACTTTTTGTAACTTTTTCAAAGAATTTTACGTGTCTCGATTATGCAATAAAAAGTTTCAAATAGGCGTTTTAATATGAATAGAGGATTATTTTATAGAGGATTGTTTTTTGATGGAAGAAGAGACAAAACAATTGTTCAAGAAAAGAAAGGAATTAAGTTGTACAAAAAAGTTATTTCAGAAGAGCACGTTTCACTAATAGAGGAACCAAACTCAAAGTTTTTAGGCCACGTAACACCTAAATCTGGCACTGGAAAAGACATAGCAGAAGTATACTGGAGTTTCTTGAAGATAGAGAACACAACGAACAACTTTTGAACTTTACTGCAATTGGGTGTGATGGAACCGTTGTAAACACTGGACATAATAATTGTGTGATTTCTTTGATGGAAAATGAAATAGGAAGACCTTTACAATGGTTAGTTTGTTTGTTCCATGGAAATGAGCTACCTTTGCGACATCTTTTTTGTCATTTAGATGGTAAAACGAAGGGACCCAATGAGTTTAAAGGCGAAATAGGTCAGCAGCTGGAAAACTGTGCTAATCTTCCTGTGGTTACTTTTTTGACAATTGAAAATAACCTTCCTCTTTTGGAGAACATAAATGATTTAAGTACAGATCAGAAGTATTTATTGGATATGTGTATCGCTGTCTCAAGTGGAAATTGCTCACTAGATTTATCTTTAAGAAACCCTCGAAAACTTGCTCACTCCAGGTGGCTTACATTAGCAAACCGTATCTTAGATTGTATGTGGCAACTGAAAATCCAACTGAAAACCTTAAGACTCTGGCTGAGTACATTGTGAAAGTGTATGCACCTGTGTGGTTTAACATTAAGTTAAAACCTTCATGTACTTATGGTTCCAAACATCTGTTTAAGCTTATCTCGTATTCACGCTATCTCTCTGATGATTTCAAGAACGTTCTAGACCCGGTTATTCAAAGAAATGGGTACTTTGCTGCTGCAGAAAATCTCCTTTTGTCCATGCTATGTGATGAGCGCAAAAATGTAAGAGAACTTGGTTTACGACGTGTTTTAAAAGCAAGAACAGAAAGTAGAGGCGGAGTCAGGAAGTTTAAAGTTCCAAAGATAAACTTTGACGCAAAGGATTACATCGACATGATCTCATGGGCTGAAAATGACGTAACTGAACCCCCCTTGGTAAAACATGTTTCCATTGACTCTCTCAAAGACTTTATATGGAAGACATCTGAAGCTCAACCAAATAGTAAAGTGGACCCGCTTATCGACTTTCCCCGGCTTCCTTGTCACACGCAAGCAGTAGAAAGAGCTGCGAAACTGGTGACCGAATCGGCTCAAAATGTCTGTGGTTCAATCACAAGAGAAGGATATATAAGAGCAAAAATTGACTCACGTGAGAACATGCCAAAATTTGATACAAAAAAACAGTTTAATGTGTCAATGAAGTAGAAACAAACATTTTGCAGCTGTAACATTTGTAATTATTAAGGGTTTTTAAATCATAAAAAATGAACTTTCAATGTCTTTAAAAGTGTATTATGATATTTTTTTACGTGTGCTCTAATAAAAAAAATATATAATTGATTTGACAAGCTTTTATTTCAACCTTATTTACTACTATTTGTAACAACCAAAATGTTCGCAAAAGTTTCAAAATTAGCAAAAATACAAACTTTTTGACATTAAAAAATATTTTTTTATTATTATTATATTTTGTAATTAATAATTTTTTCTAATTCTAATGCTTATATATGTATTTACAACTATCTTTTGTAACATTATATGTACGAGGAAACCATAAAAAATAAGTTTATAATTTTTCAATTTTTTTAATTTTTTTACAAACTTTAAGCTCTTTGCGGCACCTCAAGATGTTGTAGTATAGCAACCAATTTTTTTTCTTCTTTTTGAACCTAAAAGGCAACTTTTCCCCACTATTACAAAACTAAAAAAAAAAAAAATTAAAAAAAGGCCATTTTCATTCCACCCTAATGCACAGTGTCATGGTTTTTGTCAATGCAAGTAAATATCACATTGAGTCTCCCCATATGGGATATTTTGGTGCAGCTCTGAATTGGACACCGTAAAGTAACATGACTGTATGGTACCTGAACTGGTTCCTAGTAACATAGGTAAAATAATGGTCTTCTTTAAATGAGTGTTTTGGTCACAAAATTATATGAACATATTTAAGAAACATTCATTAGCATTAAGTTACTTTTACAAAAATAAGTTATATTAAGTGTTTTTTAACACTGAATAGCGATCAGTGTCATCCATTTAGTGAATCGTTTGTGATTCATGCAGTTTTATAAATACTGCATCTTATGCATAGTAAGTGTTCCTAAAATAAAATAAAATAAAAACCTGTTTTATTGACTTTTAAAATGTATTTGCTGAGAGTCAGTATCACATAAAGAGTTATGTCAATAAAGTAAAAAAGTTCAGCTCAGAAACATTAATTTTAAAGAGTACTTATTCATATTAAAAACATACTGTACAATAATCACATGATTTAACTTGATGCTAAAAGAAAAAAATTATGTTATTTTCCAAGAGGATAACTCATAACCATTCCACACAAAATTGTCTATACTAAATCATAATCATATTAAAACATTTAATTCAATGAACGCTTTGTTCCATTCTTGAAATAATCTATTCAGTTTGTAGTTTATTAATGAAACAAAATGAAATAGAAATTATTCTTACACCACCTTTAACTCTGTAGGAGGACCTTCGACGACAGCGTTACAGGAAGTTCAAGTGACTATCTCAAAGTTGCCTGCTTGTGTAACTGCTTACTCAAAAGTAAAAGGAGCAACTATTGATGAAAGAATTATCTGTGCTGGAAAAACAGGCAAAGACGCTTGCCAGGTAATCTAAGAAGCAACTGTTTTTTTAAATTTAAATAAAAGTTTTTAGTAATTTAAGCATTATTAAGTATAGGAAATATGTCAGAAAATATAGACCATTTATGTTATACTCCACTTGTTATTATATTATGCTTTATATACTAGTCTCTTCATAATATATAAAATTCAAGCCCACTTAGATTTGAATCTATCTACAATACTGTGATGTCACAATTCATGCTTAGTATAATAGTGCACTGGTTAGGTATAAACTCACCTTTCTATGTACTCTGGCTATCAATTTGTCCAACTGTGCATTAGAAGATGAGTCCACTTAGTTGTTTGTAGTGTTCAACACTTATACTGTTTTTAAGAAGCAATTTTTCGATCATTTGTTGATTCACTTTTAAAAATAGGCTCTGTGTTGTTTATTTTTAAAATGTTAATTGATCTATAGACACTGAAACACCTCATTCTATCAAAGACCTGTAAGTTGAATGCATAACACTTAACAAAACCAACCATATAATATGTTCTGATTACATGACTAGAGGCAATCCTAAGGTCATTATATTCCTAACCTGAATAGTCTGTCTCATTGCCTTATTCCCATTCCATTGGTCCACATTAGTTCTATGTATAGTATCTGTAACATCCGTGCTTGTGAGTAACCTTTTTTTCTTTTGTCTTCCTTGACCCTCCACTAACTTAATCTGGCCTAACATGATTTGTGTATGGTCTTGATAGAGTGGTCGCTAGTGTTGTTGGCTTTACTGATCTCTTAACAATATGAAGTTCACAATTAAGTTTATAGTTCAGCACCATTACAAAATAGGTAATCATTCTATGATCCTGCCTGATACCTTAAAATTGCGTATGCAAAGGATCTTCTCTATCACCAGAATGACTTCCATTTTGTTTTTGCCATACAAATTTAAATATTATTAGTGATAAATTGTAACTTTCACTGGTGAACACTTACGTTTCTTAATGTCCTCGTACGTTTCGGTGTGCTGTTCACCTTCTTCAGTGAGGTTTAAATACAGAATGTCTTGAAACAGTTGTAACGGATTTTTTCACAGATTGGTGGTATGTGTGGGGGGGGGTTGGTGGAAGGGGGTTGGCGCTGGGATTCAAAGTATAGTTAGGTTTCTGTATGATTGTGTCAAATAGTAAATGTGGTTTAAAGTGTAGTTGGTCATATGTTGTTTGGTTGTAGTGTGTGGTGTTTATATATTTCATACTGTTCAGCCATGTTGAGTTTCCTACTTTTTGGTAAGTAGTGTAGTATTTCGAGGTTGCTTTCTATGTTGGTGTAGCTGTGGTTTTCAGTCTGTATGTGCATGGCAAATGCGGAGTGTATGTAGTTATTAGAGAGGGCTTTTATGTGTTCGGAAACTCTTGAAGAAAAAGATCTTCCCGTCTGGCCTATGTAGAAATGTTTGCAATCACTGCAGTTTAATTTGTATACTCCTGTTTTGTTGTATGTGTCAGTGTCTGTGTTTGTATCGTTTATGTGTTTTTTGATGGTGTTGATCGTTCTGTAAGCTATTTTATAGTTGTGTTTCCTGAATGTGTTTGCGATTTTGTGTGTGTTAGAGTTGTAGTATGTAAGTGTGATGTATTTATTAGGTTGTGTGTTGTTGGTATTTTGTGTTTTGGTGTTTGTGTTTAGGATGTGTCTGTGTAGTTTGTTTGTTAACTCTGGGGTGTATCCATTTTAACAAATACAACAGACACATCCTAAACAAAAACACCAAAACACAAAATACCAACAACACACAACCTTATAAATACATCACACTTACATACTACAACTCTAACACACACAAAATCGCAAACACATTCAGGAAACACAACTATAAAATAGCTTACAGAACGAACAACACCATCAAAAAACACATAAACGATACAAACACAGACACTGACACATACAACAAAACAGGAGTATACAAATTAAACTGCAGTGATTGCAAACATTTCTACATAGACCAGACGGGAAGATCTTTTTCTTCAAGGGTTTCCGAGCACATAAAGGCATCTCTAATAACTACATACACTCCGCATTTGCCACGCACATACAGACTGAAAACCACAGCTACACCAACATAGAAAGCAACCTCAAAATACTACACTACTTACCAAAAAGTAGGAAACTCAACATGGCTGAACAGTATGAAATATATAAACACTACACACTACAACCAAACAACATATTAAATGACCAACTACACTTTAAATTACATGTACTATTTGACACAATCATACAGAAACCTAACTATACTTTGAATCCCAGCGCCAACCCCCTTCCACCAACAACCCCCCCACACATACCACCAACATGTGAAAAAATCCGTTACAACTGTTTCAAGACATTCTGTATTTAATCCTTGCTGAAGAAGGTGAACAGCACACCGAAACGTACGAGGACATTAAGAAACGTAAGTGTTCACCAGTGAAAGTTACAATTTATCACTAATATTAAGTGCGTGAATGAAGAGGATGAACCGCCAAAACAACTGTAAATTTAATTATTGTTTCCAGCATTTAACTCTTTCTCGGCTGTTAGGAATAATACTGTCTATTTCCTGTATAGCGGTTGGCAATGCTCACATTTTGTAGTTCCATCTTCACAAGTTATCTAATATTCCAGATAACACAATTTGGTCATATTTGCACAATTTTTTTTGCAGAGTTAAAAAAAGTCAGTCTTTCTTCATATTGTATTATGTTGTCTTACTCAAATAGAAATTTCCTATTCCTTAAGGTGTTACTACTCACAGACTTTTTACTTCCATATTCCTTAAGGAATGGAAGTATGGTGATGGCAAAAAAAATCGTGTTCGAGATTATTGCAGATTCTGATTCTACTACACTCAAAACATGAAAAAAAGTCGTTTTCCGAAAAGTGTCTGTGTGTGTGTCTGTCTGTCTGTCTGTATGTAGATTTTTTTTCTATGGCAAACGATAACTGCCGCAAATTCAAACAGAATCAAATAATTTTTTGCATACAGCCCTGATTTGTAGAGTACTCGCGACCTATTGTTTTTGGTGAAGATCGGTTGAGGGAAAGGGGTAGTTTACCTGCAACGGTTTTTTTTATCAAGGGAAATTTTTTTTTTGGCAAACGATAACAGCCGCAAATTCAAACAGAATCAAATAATGTTTCGCATACAGCCCTGAATTGTAGAGTTCTCAAGACCTATTGTTTTTGGTGAAGATCGGTTAAGGGAAAGGGGTAGTTTACCTGTAACGTTTTATGTTTTAACAAGGGTATTTCCTATGGCAAACGATAACAGCCGCAAATTCAAACAGAATCAAACGATTATTTGCATACAGCCCTAAATTGTAGAGTTCTCAAGACCTATTGTTTTTGGTGAAGATCGGTTGAGGGAAAGGGGTAGTTTACCTGCAACATTTTTTTAACAAGGGTATTTTCTATGGCAAACGATAACAGCCGTAAATTCAAACAGAATCAAATAATGTTTTGCATACAGCCCTGATTTGTAGAGTACTCAAGACCTATTGTTTTTGGTGAAGATCGGTTGAGGGGAAGGGGTAGTTTACCTGCAACATTTTTTTATCAAGCGTATTTTCTATGGCAAACGATAACAGCCGCAAATTGAAACAGAATCAAATAATGTTTTGCATACGTCCCTGAATTGTAGAGGTCTCAATGACTTTCGATTTTGGTGAAGATCGGTTAAGGGGAAGGGGTAGTTTACCTGCAACCTTTTACGTTTTAACAAGAGTAAAGTACTTGAAAATTTATTTAAACTTTTTGAAACAATGGTAATTGTTAAAAATAAAATAATTTTGTTGCCAGGCAATAAAATTATAATTTTTTCATTTTAATGTAATATAATATTTTTCATTTAATACAGCAATAAAAAGGCAGGTAAGACACAGCCTGGCTGTTTAGCTGAAAATGATTTTAAATATAAATCTTAGAATATGGAAGTCATGTATGGTTCTCCATACCGATATTTTTTCTTCTTAAGGTATATAATGATATTTTTCTATATTGTAGAGTAAATTGTCATGCAGATAGGTATAGTCAGTAACGCACAAAATCTTTTTCTTCCATAGATTCCAACTTTTTGCTGTTTTTGTGATATTCGCTCCTCCATAATTATACTCACAACAGAGTGACTTTACAGAAGCCATATTATCTTTTGGGTGTTTTCCCATTTCCTAGATGTTTGTTTTCTAGGCATTTTGTTCAATCAATCATCCCAAAATTTTCTTCATTGTAACTAACAAATTTGTCTAAAGGACGAAGGAATATTGTTTATTTTCCTTTCCCACTAGAATCAGTGTCTATCACTTTTAATTCGCAAACAATTCTTTTTCTCTTAAGCATTTCTGTTATAGTCAGAATCTGGATACCTGTTACAACTAAGTTTAGTGGCTCATTTGGTAATCAGTTTGTAAATAGAGTGTTCTACATCTTCAACTTAAAGCATACTTTTATCACTTCTCAAGTGTATGTAGGTCATCTTCATTTATTTTATATTCCTGAAGTGCATATTTCATCCACTCTGGATGAAGGAGAGGTCTGTCTTCTTGGCCCAGTCAGGGTCCTAAAAATAGTCTCTTGGAAAGTTACCGTACTAGCTTTTTGGTACTGATTTGAAATGGTATACTTTATTGTTTAGATTCAGTTTATTTTTTAAGCTCCTACTTACCCATTGACACTTTTTTTTCTGACTTAAGCTGTTTTATTCATGTCTTGAGATTTGATTTTTGATCTTTTTTCATTTTGGTTTTGTATACTTTTGTCTTTTGTTCTTCTTTGAAGTACAGTAATCTCCTCAGTCAACTAGTACATTGGAGGCTTCACATGTCTAGATTTTCCATTTTAGACATGACCATATCACATGCTGTTCATAACTTATAGTTCAAAATTTGCATCTTCAAATGTCTCTCACATTTTAACCAGTGTACTACTACTACTATCCTCTACTACAATAATTTTGATTCATTCTCCTGGTTAAAGGTAAACATTTTCTTTTTTCCATCATTTATATTATGCACCTGCTTATTTTATATTATACATCAATTTACACATGTCATACACTCATTTTCATTTTACATTCTCAGACAGTATTACATTTCAAGTAGGCCTACTTAAGTACCTGTGTCCAGGTTTCCCTGTTTACCAGATTTACACTATCAAATCGTAATAAATGATGCTCAAAATATGCTTTAAAAAAATTTCCATTTTAATATTTTATGTTAATAAATGTTTATTTTTAAGAAAGTCATATTGGTTTGCATTAATCTGTATTTGTTTCATTAATCTTTAATTGTTATGTAACATAAGTAGGTAAACTCAGTTAGTGGTTTTTCATATATAGTATTTACAGCCTTGTGTTAATTATTAAGCCAACTTTCCTTCTGATAATTTTTACTTTAATTTCATACATTTTCTAAATCTTTTTCAGTTGTCACATTGAGAACACACACACACACACACACAAGTTAGTACAATACAAGTTTATATTACGTGAACAGTTCATATTTTATTTTACTACAGTTAAGTGGTATATTGAAAAATTGTAGTTAAGTGTAATGCAACTTGTCTGTGTGTGTACAGGGAGATTCAGGGGGTCCACTCATGTTACCTCGTGGACAAAACTTTTATCTCGTAGGAGTAGTTTCCTATGGATACAAATGTGCAGACCCAGGATACCCTGGTATCTACACTCGTGTTACTCAGTTTGTTGACTGGATTGCATCTAATGTTAATTAGTTCAGTTATAATATTGTAATGGACATTTTTACATATACTTGACTTTTATGTTTTCATTATCCTTAAAACGCACAAACATCCAAGACTTCTGTAGTAAGATAGACATTTGTTGAATCACTTATGTTTTCTGTCCAATTAGATACACAGCTAAATTATTTTTAAATTCCTCGTCCGTTAACTATGAAAATGTAAAATAAACAAAAATTGTACACTTTAATTTTACAAATTATATTTGTATGTATGTGTTTTGCTCACATGCAAGAGTCACTTGGGAGGGCTTTGGCATAAACCAAAAGAAGAATATTGCAGAATAACCTCAACCCTTACAAATTCATTAGCTAAGGACCTTTTTTGAAATTTACATTTGGAGGTAGGTAATAAATAGGCTAAAATGGCAACTAACTGTTATGTTTAAAATGTACATTTTACATCAAGTCTATGCCAAAGCTGTTGTTAACATTTAATTTCACTTGTTGGCAGCATATTGCATTGAAAACCCAACGCTTATTAACCATATTATATAAAAAAATTCTTCTAAAAAACTACAGGTTGTTTAGTAATTTTTATTTATTACCTTACTGTGTAATAATATACATTTTAATATAAATTTTAAAAAACACGCGCGCGCGTGTGTGTTATCAATACTTCCTTGGTGTTGTTCATACACAGTGCCAGTAGAATTACAATACTAAGTAAAAATTTCCCAGTTTTTTTATTTTGTATCTAGTTTAATTTTTTTTATAATAGTTATATACATTTTATGACTTGATTTTTACTAGCTATCTAGAGATCTTCAATCACCAAAGCTCTCCCATGGATTTGCATATGAGTGTAGGTGAGTGCATGTTCAGGTGTATGAGCAGTATAATTAAAAAAAGAGATTGCACTCTAAGGCACACATCTTTGATGTAAGGGTATATGTATTTTGTAAAATATTATTTATTCCTTTCTGTACTAAGAAATCTTACTCAGTATTATAAGTTATTATCATTAAATGTAAAATTTAACAACTGTGATACACTTTTTTCTAATAAAGATTCTTTCATAAAAACTCTTAATACATTATCCTGTAGAACTGGCATAAACGCTCGCAGTTGTCATCATCAATGGAGAACTCAACATTTGTCATAGTAAAAGTGGAAGCTACCACCATCACCATTCTTGAAGTAAACAATGTTGTATTCTTTAATGTTGTGTGTCATGAAAACATCTGTCCATGTTGTTACATCATTGCAAATAATTACTATCAATTGTTTACCTACATCATAATAAGTTTATGTAATATAATAATAATAATGTAATAAATTTTATTAATAATGTATAATATAATTTACTTAAATAGTACCACTTTAATAATCGAATACATTTGCAACATGATCAGAGGACAGAATTTTTTTTTTGAAATTAGAGTAGGAAGTCAATGGAAATTTCCACCACCGCTGGAAAGTCCAAAGTTAACTGAACATGCACGAATCCTTGTGCATCTAAGAACTACAAGCTTTCTTGCTGTTTCCACTAAAGCTTAAATTATTCTGATATTCTGCACTAAAAGATGTGTAGGCCTAACCATAATGTTATTGTCTTTTAGGTATTACTGATGAATATATCGTACTATTAAACATGTGTTTTTTCAAACTATTAGCTGAAGAAAACTTTTAAATCAATGTTGAGAATCCTGACAAAACACTTCTTTTTTGAGCTATACAACTTATTTGGATTTAATTAATTTTCTAAATTCTGACACAATTCTTACAAACAGGGCATCAGACTATAATGGGTGTAATCAACTTCAAAAATAATTCCAAAAAACGGTGCCTCAAATTCATTGAAGTATGCCAGAAATCCATGAAAAATTATTATGTCACTATCCAGTTATCATGATGTTCTATAACATTTATGAAGAGCTCTTGCCAAGCTGATATCTGTTGACTCTATGCAAAATTCTAGATGTAAAATTCCAGTATTCTTTTTTGCCTTGGTACTGACTACACTTTAATACTTCTATATTGAAAAGTGTTGAAATTTTTTGTACACACATAAAATAACAAACACGTGAGAACTAATAAATAAATTATGTGCCACTCATAATGTAATGTTATGTTAAACAAGTTAGTCCCTTGGTCATGCAATCTACAAAGTGAACACCTTTGTAGCTTAAACATGTGTAAGCCCACTCTGCAACAACCAGTGCAAGCAGTTTAAAATACCCCTGGAGGGAAGGAGCAGAGTGTTCTGTGGAAGTAAAGACCACCTTGGTGTTATATGTTGCTGCTGCTGCATTGCAGAGCACAACATTTTGTGTTAACTAAGGCTCAGGCTAAATGATTCAGTAATAATAGATCAGCTTGCCCTGAAAAGACAATCTCATTAAGAGTACAAGAATATTCAAAGGCCCCAGTAAAAGGATAGTATAATTAAAGTATTTTATTTGTACTGAGCGTGTTCTGCACACCTAATATTATAGTTGCTATCAGTGGTTGATTTCTAAAATTATAGGTGCCAGAACGCATAAAAAAACGATAGTAGTTAAGATAAAGATTAGTGCTGGTGTTTGATTTTGACAAATGTTTAGTTTTGTTGTGGGGCTGATGAGGGGCACAATTTGAAAAGTAGTAGTAAATTTTTGTAGTGATTAGGTTTTTCTTTTCATATATCTTTTTCGGCAATTTATTTTTGGATCCAAGAGGTTCCGGATCGCCGTTCTGGTGCATTCCCCTTGAAATTAAGCCCTGGTTACTATAAAACTATATATACCCCTGTACTATTATAGATTCTGAGAAATAAGGATGTTAACTGTGATGAGAGTATGAGAATGGAACATCTTTTTCAAATTACAGAACTCTATCTCCTTATAGAAAACCAATTCAAGATTGATCAATTTTTATCAAGCAACAGGCACATATTTCTTCCACATACATGCAATCTGAATCCTACTGAACTTGCTTGTAGTGACAGAGATGCACCAACAGCAGTGACAGCTATTCCAATCACTACTGACAGAGAAGAGGAAAACAGATGAGAAGTTACTCTTCTTCCCCTTTAAAATGTAATCATTTCATTTCAAAGTGAAAGGCTATGTAACATTAAAATTATTTTTTATTGTTAATAACTTTTTAAAATCCCAGTTGTGGTACAGCACTAATGACAAAACTTCCTCACTTTGCTGCTTACTGAGGTAAGTGAATGGTACATTTGTTTCACTCATATAAACAAATCATATTGACAGCTGAAGTAGTGAGAGTACAGAGTTGCTAAGTTGTGCTACAAAACCATATATTAAAAAATTACATATTACAAACACAAGCATGTTGGCAATATAAACTGGCAACATTCGTCTAGGATGTCAACGTTGTAAATGATGTCATAAACATCAGTAATGAATCGGTAGTTAAGAAAACCCAAATCCTCACTTTTCTATGTTACCAAATGCCTAAACAGAACACAGGTTATAGCAAAAAAATAATCTCAGAATTATATAAAATAATCTCAGTAGGGTACCTACAATTTCATTTTTTGGAGGGGACTATAAAAGCCTTCCCATCATAATTTAAAAAGTATAACTGTACTATCATATTATGATCATGATATGACTAATTAAGTTATTTGACATGTAACAATAATTATTTGTTTGTCAACTATTTTATGTAGAATGGAATAAATTGAGCAGCATCCACTGTACGAAAAACCTTCATGTGGCTGGTCCCATAAAGTTACAATGAATCGTGTGCCACTGAAGTGACAAAACCATGCAGATGCTGACGCTATTATCTCAAGCCTAATTTGAAACAGTGGAAGCATCCAAGAACTCAATAGCATAGCCAGGATTTTTTCATAAGGGGGTTTACTGATCAAGATATTTTCCATACTTATCAAGGATTTGTGAGTGGTGGTATCCAGAATAACTAGGCTGGTGGGTTTATTGATAACAAGCAAGGAAAGAGGTTTTGGTGGTGGTACAAAATTTTCCATTTGTACTGTGTCACAATTGCTAGCAATCTAACTACCTCCATATTTTTATGTTTAAGACCACAATGATGACCTATGCAATAGGGTGGAGGTTGTTACCTCCCTTTGGCTACGCTACTGCAAGAAACTGTATAAAACTAGATCCTTCTGTACACCTTTGTTAGAAAATTAAGATATTTTGTATATGATATACATATTGTATCTTTTGGAGACAAGACAGGAGATCTTGAGAGCACACACAAGCTGGATTCCATGCACTCATGTTGAAGAGAACAAACTTATGGTAAAAGTTACATTATAAGCATTTGGGGTAGAAAGTTTACATAGTAAATTGCCATTTGTAAAAAAACCATTACACATGATTACGATATAACTTTATTGCAGGGTAGAAGAACAGCACTCATGGCATAAAAAAATGGGTTGATTTTAAAGATACAAACAAAAACATGTAAACAATATAAAAAAGAAGAAAACTGTAAAGATAAGTTCCAAAGAAATCATATTCAACTGAAAAGTTCCTTACAAAATCAAACAAAATTTAACAAGCAAAGCAAGTTCTGAATTTTCACTTGAAACTATCTGTCTGTTTGGGGATATATTCTCAATAACTTTTGAATCAGTTTTCATAAAACTTAGCATGAGTGTCCTCACTTTTACCCCCACAGACCCCAATTTTTTGAGATTGATCCCCCAAAACAGGAGCCAGGAAGTAAAAATGTGAGGAGAAAAGTTTGGAAAAAAAAATCCATGTGGTGTAACAAATTATAGAGAATTTCAATTTAAATCTAAAAATAGAGTTCAGGTTTGGAAATTTTTTTAATTTTAATTCATTAAGGCCCAAAAGGATATCAAAATGTTAAAAAAAATTTTTTAAATCCATGCCAGATATTAGACCAAAGAGAATTTTAAACCCTTAACCTTTAAACCACTACATACCCAAATCCGAATGCAGTGTTTACTCTAAAAAATTTTAACTCAGGGGCACCATGGACCACAAATAAAAGTCAAAATTTTAAGAAAACTGTAAAATCCAATGTGGGGGTATCTAGTAGTGAGAAAGTTTATTCAAAATACGAGCTTAGTATCTTTAATAATTTTAAAAATTAATATTTCTCAACACTTGCAAATTTTAGGTCACCTTCTAGAAAGTTTATAAGTTATGTTTGCAAAAAAATATTGTTATCACTTATATTCATTAGTGAAAAATATTAAATATAGGTCTGTGGAAACACGCATAAACTTAAAAGCTAGGGGTAATAATTTATCATTTAGGCATTATGGTTGTAAATTTAACTAAAAAAAAAAAACCAATGCATTAGTTCAAACTTTTTACTGAGTATATGATTGTTCACATTACAATTGTTAATGATTTATCTAATATTTAATTCTGCAGCTCAGGGATTATATCTTACTATTATAGTAGAGATACCGTAAAACTGTTTACATACCTTCTAGTTCAGAGAAACAGAAAATGTACTATCATCCTTACTTTGCTCGTAGATGGTACAAAACTTCTACTTTATATTATATTCAAATTTTAAAAATCTTGCAAACTGCAAAAACTGTCAAACAGTTCAATTGTCAAATGCAATAAATGTGGAAAGATTATGCACGTCATCAGATGGATAAAATGTGTACAAGCGCAGTCTCCTGGACTTCTTTTTTATATTAAAAATTCTATTACTCCTGGACAGTTTCTATTGATGTTTGGTTGGTGATATACAGAAATGACTGTGAAGTGGTAACACAGTGCAGAACAAGTTTTTATTTCTGCCAGAATAGGATCCAGCTAACCAATGTTTGAAACAAGGAATCAAAGTGGGACACACAGGCCCTTCACAGCTTATCTAAATTGTCTCTATAGGCATGGTTTGTAACTGTTTTACATAAAATAAATTCAACCAGAAAATTGAAGCAGACCTATTCTTACAGTAAACCTACTGAGATTAAACCTCATGTCTAATAAACTGGTAATGAAGAGCTTCAAAAAATATTGTACTTCAAATTATCTTGATGCTAATAAAGACTCTGTCTTCTAGGATAATGAAGGCAATAATATCAGTTTATTCAAATAAAATGTAATTAATGATTATTAAAAACACTATATTACTGCAACTATTCCCTTTCTTTGTTTCACACATTTATAAAACAATTTATAATTGTTTTACACAATTATAAATGTTCATCATTTATTTGGTAATCTATGTTATACCTTTTATAATCACTGTTTCTTTTTTCTCATATTAATATACAAGTAACTCGCTATAACTGTGATAAAAAATTAGTACTGTTGTTATTGTTGACAGCTATTAAACAACATAATGTTAATAAATGAACATCAAAAAATTGTAATAAATTATCTCACCAAAACAACCTACAATTATTAGGTTTGTATCTTTATATAGCATCTCATCATACAAAACAAAAGAGGTATTTCCTTTACAATTTGGACTTAAAAAGCTAATGGATCTGTATTTACCCTAATTCAAATTCAACTACATATATCATCATATATAATCCAGTTCTCTTGTATAAGAATGCTGTGGTTTTCTTTACCTCTTCCTTCTTATGAAAGTTTTCTACTTTTTATGATTCTTTGCCAGTTCTTTCCAAGTTCCTTCTTTTCCTGCTTATTCAATCAGAATTATGCTGCACCATTCCATGTTTTCCTAGGTATTTCTCCTCTATTTTTCCCAATGATATAGCATACTGCATAGAAATGTGTCAGAAAATGATCAGAGTTTATTAATAGCATGCCAAACGGTGGTTGAGTAGCCACACTGTAACCTAGTAACAGCCACTGACAAGAAACTACCATGCCTTGTTCCCACATGAACATAGTCTTTGATCTATATTTGTTTGAGCACACACGAGTTGTCTACTGGATTACAGTCTTGAAGAAGAATTCATGTATAACTTAGAAACAGTTCAGTAGCTTTAGCAAACATGTAGGAAAATTATATTTTCTGAATGCAGTGCCATAAATGTTTTAAACAAAGCAGAATAGGTGAAGATTTTTGGACATGTTGATGACCGTGTCACAAGGGTGTAATTTGCATAAATTATTAACTGTCTAAACACACTGCTAATACTGCTCAGAAAAACATCATTATAGGATTTTGACTTAAAACATCAGTAAAAAATTTGTACTGGATTTGTTGGCAGGATTCGTTAGTCAGAAAGTGTTTGCCAATGGATATGGGAATACAAATTTTGTAATGAAATGGAACTGTCTCTGTTTGTACCAAGTTGGCAAAATTTCATACACACTGTTCTACAAGATTTTCATTGTAACTTTTTCTAATACAATGAAAAAGCTTATGCACATACTCACTCTACTTTCTATACTTTGAAGATTATATTCTATTTAATATAGTTAAAAGTTGGTGTAAATACAGAAAAATTTTGGTTCTGATTGACCAGAGTTAATGTAAGATTAGTGGGAGAGATGATGATAATAAAACATATTATACAGGTGGGCTACAAGTTGCCTGACAAAAATTCATGATAATGTCTAGTGAGGTTTAATATCAACTCTCCCAAAATTTTAAACCTTTGTGTCAACATTCCAATAAAATTGTAGTCATTTTCAGAACCAAAATACATTCAGTGCAGGAATAATTAATAAACATATAATGAGTTTCAATTTGTATGATATATTATGTCCTACTAATATATGAATAATATAAAACAAATGTAATAGTTACAATAATTATGCTTATTCTTTATGTACACACTGACACAAAACACTCATGGTACTTATAGGCATATTTCTTATCTCTGCATTTCCCATACACAAATACCACTGACGGCAGTTAATGTTTTCAAAACATCGACACAAACAATTTAAAACTGTATCCAGTTAATAGCAAAGAACCTTACAAACCTTTCACCATTTACTGATTCATGGTCAATACCAAATTAAACAGGACTAAGGTAACAATGAGTTATAGCCCACCTGACAATGTGGACACAAACTTTGTAAAACAAGAAAAGAAAAAGCAAATTACAACTGATTACTACATCTCAACATACTGGAGTGCATGTCTCCAAAACAACATAGGATGAAAATGTACAGACACTACTGATGGTAAAAAGCTTGTATTTTATTTTTTTACCACCATGAGGTATTTGTGTACAAGAAAGTCAGTTACACAATAAGCTTAAGCATAATAATACAACATTAATATCCTCAAAACATTGACTATTGTTCAGTTAGTATTTTTTCACATGATTACTCACACATCTCAGTAAACAGGCACAATTCTTAAAGTGGAATGGGTCACCTTGCAGTGTTTTGCCTGTGCAAAACGTAATGAACAACTGTATTCTTCACTTGTTCATTACGTTCTTACTACTTATTATCCATCCCCCCCCCCCAAGTTCTAGGAGTATATTGAGTTGTAAACTTGGGTTTGTTCTTATGGGTGTTGAATCCAGAAACGTCTTCTGTAGTATATAGTCAGAGGCGTAGCTAGGGGGGGCCCAAGGGGGCAGCCGCCCCGGGCGGCATAACCAGGAAGGCGGCAAAGTGAGCATAGACTTGAAAAAATTGTTTTCTATTTATAAAATTACAAACAACTTGTTTCTTTGATATGAATATTCCTTTCATAAAAGAATCATAACCAGCCAGCTTGTTTCTTGTCATAAACCTTTCGTGATAAACAGTATTAGTCTATTTGAATCGCTTATTTATGAAAGGCCTCTTGTCACATTTTTTAATAAATCCACTTTTGTGTGAAAATGGAATCCTAATGCTTCCATACATTGTTTGTATATGAAAGGTCTCTTGTCCCATTGCTCCAATACTGTCATTAGACCATATGAAATATGCGTTTATTTAAGAAAGGCCTCTTGTCTCGGACAAGAGGCTTTTCATAACTAAAAGTGTTGTGGCTGCACTGGGAACCAGCTATTTTTTGTTAGTTTAGTTCTGTTGTGTTGGTCACATTTGTTTTCTGTCGCAGTTTTCTGAGCATTCTCAGCACTGAGGTTATGTTTACATTTACACTGTGATTGTGCAAAGCAAGTTTCATTTTAGTTTTATGTGAAATATTTTTTTAAAAGTGTTCTGTTGTCTTAGTGAAGTGAACAATGTCAGATAGTGAGGGTGAAAGTGCTAATGAAGGTTATTTAGAAGTATGTAGAAAGCGTAAGAAAGATGTTCGTAGGCCTATGAGCTACAAAGTCAATCGAATAAAGAAAGCAAGAATTCATGGATATGAGTATGTTAACTATAAAGGACACATTGCGGAAGCCCGGAAAACAGGAATGCCTTGCACGTAAGTAGATTAATGCTCTACTTAAATAGTCGATGTTTGACAGGAGTCTACTGTCTGAAGGTGTAATAAAGAGTTTAATAATTAGGCTTTTATAACATCACTTATATCTAGGCTCTCTATCGTTGAAATAGATTCGTATTTGGTCTGATTCTTAAAACGAAAAGTCTTGCGTTTTTTTGCTGTTCCAAAACTAGTAACTTAAAATAATATTCTCTGCTTTCATATCGTAGGCTAATTTTAGGTTCTTTTGGTTTTTTTCAGGTGCAGACTGAAATGTTTCAATAAAATAACTGAAAATGACCAAATTGAAATCCTACACAAAAGTGGAGATTTTAACAGCAAAGACGAACAAGATCAGTTTTTTCAGTCCTTAATAGAAGCACTTCCTGTGAAGACCAAACGCTCTAGGCTTAGGCCTACAGAAGATAATGGGGAAGCTGAAATGCAACCCAGGCCCAGTCACTCATGCAAGTTCATTTAATTTTTTTGTAATGGTTGGAAAATCAAGAATTAAGGTATGTAAAAAAGCGTTTTTAAGTCTGCATGGTATTGGTGAAAAAAGAGTGAAAAGGCTAAAAGAGCTATTATTGATGGGTAAGAGCCCTAGAGATCCCAGGGGACAGCAAAACAATTGCAAGACTTTTCCAAAGGACTTTACAGACATGATTAAGGATCATATTAATTCATTTCCTGTGAAGACTAGTCACTATGCTTCCAAGAAAATCAAGTACTTAGACGCAAAGCTTGACATTAAAATGATGCATTATTTGTTCAAAGAAAAATACAGTGTAACTGATTCTGATTGTAAATACGGTTATTATTATAAAATGTACAAGGAACATTTCAATGATCGTTTTGGTAGGCCTCAAATAGATACGTGCTGTGAGTGTGAGCAGCTCAGTGTAAGACTTAAAAACCCACAGCTCAATGATACTGCAAAAAGAGTAGCAGCTGCACAGCTCCTTGTCCATAAAAGGAGGAGTAATAAATTTATAACAGTTTGCGTAATACTAAAGTGTACTGTACCACCCATGAAAATGCACTCCTTTTATGTTTTGACTACATGCAAAACATCTCGCTACCAACAATCCCTGTTCAAGAGATGTACTATCTCAGACAACTGTCTGTTCTTCCTTTTGGCATACATAATGCCAAAAACGAGACTGCAACTTTCTATTTGTATCACGAGAGGGTTGCACAAAAGGGGATTAATGAAGTATGCTCCTTTTTATTGAGATACATCAAAGAATATTTTTCATGAATGTTCCCTCTACTGTTGATGAACTCTACCTGTACAGTGACAACTGTGCCGGGCAGAACAAGAATCATGCTATGATAAGATTCTTAATGTCTCTTACTGACAGTGGTAGATTTAAAAAAGTAGTCTACAGGCTACCAATCAGAGGCCATTCTTATTTACCCTGTGATAGGGATTTTGGTCTAGTTAAAAGGAAAATGAGGAAACAAGACAGGTACTACACTGTAAAAGAAGTTGCATCTATGATTTTGTCCTCAGCAAAACAAGGGAAATTTATGGTTGATCTTGTTCAAACAGAAGATATTTTGGATTTCCAAAAGTGGTGGCCCCAATTTTACAAAAAAACTACAGCTTCTGAAGAAAGTAAGAAAGAAAAGAAAGGAAAAAGGGAGTTTCTTACTGTATCAGTATACCATGAATTTATCCTTGAAAAGTCAAGAAAAGGAGAAGTCTCAGCATCTGACTTCATTGATGGAATCCAGAGGAAAACGTTCCAGCTTATTTCCTGCAAATCAGATTTGGTCAGTTGACCAACGCAAAGAGCATACGAATAAAAAAGGCCAATCCGCGAAGAAAAGATTAATGACTTGAAAAAGGTGTTGCATTACGTACCAAGTGAACATAGCTGGTTTTACAATGAGTTATTACAGTGGCCGACTAAAAAGAAGGACTGAAAGAAAATGTAAGAACCACAAGAAGTTTACTTTTATCTTTGTAGTTACATATTATTATATTTTTTATTTTTCAAATAATAAACCTAGGCATACTGATTTAAAATATTTACTTTTGTTACGGTAACAGTCTGATTTGTTTTACTTCCAAAACAGAAAACTAAAGAATTAGAGACAAAAAAATTGTATTGCTATTTTAACTGATAAAAAAATGTATATATATACATATGTATATGTATTTTAAATATAGTTTGTTTCAACAAAAAATAGTGTAAATAAAACATGTTCTTTTTTAACTTAAACTAACAATTTACTTTGAGAAAATCAACTGTATTATAATTTTTTTCACCTTTGTTTATGAAATGCCTCATGTCAGCGACTTTCAAAAAATGAAAAAAAGGTTCAAATGTTAAGACAAAATTTCAAAAAAAATTTTGAGAATTCTGAGTATATCTAAAATCGTAGTAAAAATTTAAATTTCATTTTTTTAAAGATGTTTAAGAAATAAACAGTTTTTCTTTGTTTACCGTAAATTTGGATTTTGTGACAAGAGGCCCTTCAAAAATAAGCGATTCATTTATACTCAAGGATCGTAATTATAGTTGAAGAATGGCTAAGAAGCCATTTCAGTAATGAAAATGGGTTAAATCCCCGTATTCAGGATCATGAAAATAGTCCTGCTCATCGCTCTGCGTTTTTGGAATGGAAGGAATTGGAACGTTATTTAAACAGAGGGGGACTTATTGATCATCTACTTCAGGAACAAATGAGTAAAGCAGCTAAGACATGGAAAGTAATTCTCAAATGGGTCATTGCCACAGTACATTCTCTTGCACAACAAAATCTGTCACTGAGAGGACATCCAGAGTCAATTACTAACGATCCAAATCCTGGAAAATTTCTGGCTTTGTTAAAATATTTGGCTAAATTTGACCCTCTCATGAGATCTCATTTGGATTCAGTCTCCCGTACATCTGGATGTATATTGTAGAAGATCTTGAATACCGGTGTTTTATATAACTCCGTTTTATTCTTGTATTTACTTTTTCTTTTTGAAGTTTAAAGTTTATGTTTTGTAAGAAAATTTGATTTAATTGTTTAATTAACTTCAATTAATGTTTAATTGATTCCATCAATTAAATCAATGAGTGTCTCTTGACGTTGTTTAAAGAAAATATTTAGTGTTGATAAGTTAGCTCAATTTGTTTTTTCTTCGAAGTTCGTTCAGGTGTGACATTCTTCTGTCGACTAGGCAATTCTGTGAAGTTGACTCTCACTGAAAATACATTTAGTTATATTTACTTACTTGTAGTTGGTCTGGTTGACTTCATAGTGTTGATGAGATAATCTAATTTTAGATTTAATTATCACAATTCAAATCGCCGCTGTCTATCTTGCCATCCAATGAGAGATGTTCACCTATCCTGTATCCTAGTCTATTGAAATAAGCTGTCTGACTCTAATTTGCTGTATGAAAATTATAATTTATTTTCTGTTAACATTTCTTTAATAATTTAAAATATCATACACCGTTCTCCGTTAAAATTTACTTTACATTTGAAATTTGTTTATAAAAACTTGTCTCAGGGTTGGCAGTACTGATCTACAAAAATCAGACTGTATTAACATATTTTTTGGTTAAGTATTTTAATTCATGTGTAGGTTCTTTTAGCCTGCACAATACCAATAAAGTAACTAGAAAATCTTATTCTACCATTATAGGTAGTCGGAAAAAGATTACAATTCACTTATATCTTAATACAAGTGTATTTGTTATGTAAACAAATACAATTCTAACCATGACTGATTGGGCATTAAAGGTTAACTGGTTTAATAATCAATCGACAATAAATATTAAATGACTTAATGAATGTTAATTAATGTTAAAAGAACTCTTTACAATATCAAAAATGTGAACATAACTAAATAATAGCTCAATGCAGTGTTCTTTAAAGAATCATCTGGATTGTCATACTGGATTCCTTCAAAGGTAATCGGTTAACTATCAGTAAATTATGTTGATTGGTACAACATGATTTTATTAATAAAATAATGAAATATTCAAATAGTAGTAGACTCTTCCTAAAATTAAATAAACACAATAATAATTGCTTTTGTTAACTTTCGTTAATTAATTTCGTCAGCTGACAATCCTCAAGTCTTACTAACCATCGTTAGTTAATCTTAGTTTAGCATTAAGAAATTCATTCAGGTGTGTAGTTGTAACACACTCAGTGTTTATACATAACAGACTATTACTGTCTTCAGAATTCTTATTTATGAATGAATTGAGGATTATCTCTATAAATGGTTGCTGTGTGAAATTAATAAAAAGCGTCTACGGAACCAACATCCAAGCTGAGGAGCGACCAATCTGGCGACGTGGCGGGGGCACTGGAGGGGCGAGCGAAGGTGCGTCCCATCACATCTGTTAACTGTACGGGCAGACGCTGCTTGTGTGATACATTTGCATTCTGGGCTGACAGCGTGTGCCCGTACGATTAATAGATGGGGTGGGATGCGGCTGCTTTCTATCCGAGTCTTTATAGACTTGACGATAAACCTGTAGCTTATTTTCGGTTTGTTTAGCTGTGTGCGGTCTTCCTACGTGTGTTCTCTCGTAAGCAGAAATACTTACAATATTTTATGTAATCGTTCAGCGCTACAGAATGCGAATGTTTCATACTTTTGTCTGACATAACCTCAGTAACAGCGTGTTACTTGAAATTTGAGGATTACTAATTAACTGTCTTCACACATCTGTTCCAAATTACACACTTATCTAAATCACAAGTTAAATTAATAACACAGAATCTGGCCATGGTTGGATTGTACTTAATTAAGCTCTGTTCAATTGCTATTACAATTATTAGTACGCATAGCGAATAATTATTTGTTTTAAATAAATAACAAATGTGGAGGCCAAATTATGCACATAAGGTGATAAAAATACTTTACTGTATTAAATGTACAATTTATTGGTTTTACAGAAAATACCAGTACTTACACATGAATGGAGAAAATACCAGTACTTACTCAGACTGCATTATCAAATATATGAATATATATCGTTCTTTATAACATATTTTAAAACTTTTGATATTAATATTTTCAATTATACGTTTTAAGCACCTAAATTTTTTATAATACATTTTAGGTTACCTTTTACTGAGTAAAAATTAAACGAATTCATGTAGTATTCATGTTCATCTCTTAAACATTCAAATACCTATAGCTGGTCTTGGCAAGTAGGTAGCATGCATAAGACAGTAACTCTTCACAGTTATGGAACAGTGGTGATATTTCAGTTTGACACATTCAGCACTCTGCTGTCTGTAACTAAATTGTAAAATAATTGTGCTCCAAGTATAGACAGCATAGTGATTTCTGAAACCACTTATTTCAGACTTATGGTGTGCTATACACGACAGCAAATTTAGAAACACATTAAAGCTTGAAGGTTTTCATCCTAGAAGTTACACAAATATGTTTTGATGTCTGCTGTTGAATGACATGGTTTCTAAGTCCAGCATTTTTATTGTCATATAACTAAGCAGTGTTACATGTGGTAACTGTTATCAAAAGTGTTTGTATTACTTTTTTTTTTTTACTTTTATACTTGTCTATAACTGCAACTGAAATTTAAAATTTTTATGATTTTCCATTTTGAATTAGAGTTATAGCAGATAAATTCAGTATTCCTGCTGACACACTTAACAACTGTTTATAAAAATTGCGAACAATTTTACAAAACAGTATTTTTTCTAACTCGCATGTTATAAAATGATTAAAAACTGTCAGGTATCCTGACATTAAATCCTGGATATCAAGTATCATGATATTACATCCTGGATATCAACTATCCTGAAAAAGCAAAATATTTTCTAAGACAATTGCACCCATTGACAGCCAATTAGACTCTCCAAAAGGTGGGAAAATAATTATTTTCTTAATTTAAATTTATATTTGTAACATTTTTTAAATATCGGTATGGAGAACCATACATTACTTCCATGTTCTAAGATTTATATTTAAAATCATAATGGAAATAAAATATTTCCATAGAAACTACTTCTTTCTACTTATTGATTCAGCCTTAAGCACAGTACTGTGCATGTGGTCACTAACGTTATACCACCTCACATTATCGCACTCGATTTTCACTGATGATGACAGTCGATGGCACTGCCGAAACGTCTGGTTTTGCAGAAAACATTGTAGGCCTACTGTGCCCAAACAGCCCGGGAAGAAATTTTCACACTAAACTACTTCATTGTTGCCGATAACGTACTACACATATAAAAACATGAAACGTTGCAGGTAAACTACCCATTTCCCTTAACTGATCTTCACCAAAAACAATAATTCACGACTACTCTGCAAATCAGGCTGCATGCAAAAAATTATTTGATTCTGTTTGAATTTGCAGCTTTTATTGTTTGCCATAGAAAAAAATCTTCACACACACACTTTTCGAAAAATGACTTTTTTCATGTTTTGAAGATAGTACAATCAAAATCTGCAAAAATCTCAAGCACGATTTTTTTTGCCATCACCAAACTTCCATTTCTTTAAGGAACATGGAAGTAAAAATCATTAATATTTAGTTTGAAATTAGTCGTAATAATTGTCTTAATTTCTTGCATTATTTTTTTAATAGTTTTAGCAAAACTAAATAAAAGATCACTAACTAAAGGACCTTGTCAAGGGATAACAGAATGAATGAATACTCAAATATTATGTGTTATTTAAAAACCATGTATATTCTTTATTTATACTGTACATTCACTTACAAAACAACTTTGTTTATATCTTCTACATAACAAGCAGTTTATTTTCAACATTTCAGCACCAACCCGTTAACTTATAAATTTCTTAATATACTAATAAATAGATCACAATACACTTTTCTGAACAATTAAGTACAAATTAAGAGGCACGCAAAATTCTGGGTTACCAGTATATGTTGGACTAACAAGTTAAATTCGGTATTTGTGTATGTAAATCCCCCTTTTAATGGCTAAGTTAAGTGATGGGCTAGAAATTTTATATATATATTTTATAATATATATATATTATAATATATATATTATTATATTATTTTATAATCGGCTACATTAATAAACAATTAATTAATTTACATCTTCTTTTAGCCAACACACTTGATTATCATACATGGAATAATAAATATATTAATATGCTTAAAATACTAAATAAACACAAAACAATTAAATTTAACACAATCAATAAAAAACTTAAAAATCTACTAATAAATAGTACACCTAAAGAAGATAACCAAAATTTACACACATTAAATAATAACCACACTTTTTACCCAAAATTCGTAAATTTATCTAATATTAAATTCACGGAAAATGAAATAGCTACCCTAGAATCATCAAACAAAACAAATCTTAAAAATGTAAACAAATATGTAATAGATAATATCATAGTCGAAACTGAAAACGCAATTAATAATGTAGAACAAGAAAAACAAGATAAAATAAGAACAGAAGCCTCAATGGAAATAATAAAATTTGTTATTTTAGATACGTTGATGACACTCTGTACATTTCCCAAAACAATGGTATAAATATAAATAAAATATTCAACTCCATAAATAATTTACATTCTAAAATAAAATTCACGTTAGAAGAACAATGTAATAATAAATTCAAGTATTTAGACTTAACAATAAAGAAAAATGAAACAAATTTTGAACACGCAATATACAGGAAACCTTCTCAAACTGACTTAGTAATACCAAATACTTCTAATCATCCTCCCCAACACAAAATGGCAGTATTTAATTCCATGATTTACCGAATGCTTAGGATCCCATTAAATAACACAGAAAGAAACAAAGAAAGAAAAATTATCCAACAAATAGCAGTTAAAAATGGATACAAAATAAAAACTATTAATAAATTAGAAAATAAAATTAAACATAAAATCACTAATAAAATTCCTAAAAACACTACATTTAAAAATTCATCTATTAATAATAATATAAAATATACAACCTTCACTTATTACTCAAAAACTAAATAAAATATTTAAAGATACTAATTTAAAAATATCTTATAATACAGATAATATAATTTGTAATAAAATAAAACCTAAGACTACATCCAATACTCACAATAAAAATGGAATATATAAAATAGAATGTCCAGATTGTAATAAATTTTATGTGGGCCAGACGAAGAAAATAACTACGAGATAGATTCGTTCAACACCGCAATGCATATATAAAACCAAATATTTATAAATCTAATTTAGCCACACATTGTCTAAATAATAACCACCAGTTTCCAAACATTGAAAATATAAAATTAATTAAAAACATATAAAAAGGTCAAAAAATGAATATTTGGGAAAATCTTAACATTTACAAACACAATAACAATAATTTATTAATTAAAGAACAAACCCAAATAAAAACAAAACAAGACGATCTATTTAAAATTATAAATTTACTAAAAAATAAAAATAAAAATGAATAAAATATAAACAAAATTGCAAATATAACCGAGAAAACAGCTGCTGAAGAAAATAAACATTAAAACAATCGTTAACTAATCGACCTAAATCGATTATCAGTTATTTTATTTTACATTAAAATCAATACAAATTCGATTATTCATTAATTTTATATTAATAGAATTATTTCGATTGTTATTAATTCACTTAGAAACCTCTGATGATACTGATATTTTTCAGTCAAACGTGCGTCAGGTGTTAAAAAGAATATACAATATTATCTACTTGCAGAAGAACAAATTGAAAACATCACAAATTATATATATTTTAATATGTTAATTTTTACAGAAGTCATATTTTACATTTTATATATTTACTCTAAACCTCAGACATTAGACACATATGGAAATATTCTGGCATAAGTTTGTGTAGCACGAAGAATGTTTATTAAAGATTAATGACATATGTGTCAAAGTCGAAAAAATAAAAAGTTACATAACTTATAAACAAATAAAAAGTGTGTGTGTGTGTGTGTGTGTGTGTGTGTGTGTGTGTGTGTGTGTGTGTGTGTGTGTGTGTGAAATAGGAAGAGGTAAATACAGCATGTTTTACATAATAAATTACTTTTTATAATGACCTATATAATATTTTCTGCTTCCATATACTTAACCAGTACACAAGATGTTAGTAGAATAAATCTTACTAAAATCTATTGTTTCTTAATGCACAAGTTTGATAATAATACTGTGATGACAAAGTGTATAAAGCTCAGTTCAGTTGTCTGCACTGATGGAGTTTACCAAATTATAAATATAAGTATGAACTTTCAAAAATTGTTTATTGTTTTATATTGATATTGTTACAACACAAATAAGCCACCCCAGTACCAGGGATGAAAAAGATAATTTTTAATGTATACTTCGTACTAAATAAAATGTTTAAATATAAATAAAATATAAAAAACTATGACACATATTTTTGTCAAATTGATTAATGACCAAACCATAATTAAAATCACAGTACAGAGCATTACCATTGTTTTATTTCATAGGAAGTTGTATAATATATGTGTGTGTTAGCAATTTCACTGAGCAGACAACTGACGCCCTTGCCAAGTGGGCAATACAATAAGCTGTACAGAGCCGGGAATCATTTGAACGCTCCAGCTGTCAACGCTGATAACACCAATCTAACTAGTTAATTCACAAATTTAATTGTTTTAAAATAAAGAATTTGGCGCCACCTGGGACTCGCAACCCCTATGAATAAACAGGTAGGTTGTACTGATAGTTGAGACCACGCTACGGACTTCGGTAGCAACAACCATTAATGTAACGACAGGTGTGAGACGAACACACCACACTAACACTTTCTACACATAAAAAACACGTGTACACATTTTACAGATACGACCAGAATTTAACATTACAGATTGACGAATCCAACGTGAGATAAGAAACGAGTGGTTATAATATTTATTAAAGATCTTTGTATGACAAGCACTGACAAAGAATGCTAAAGCTAAAGAGTGTTTTACAACTTGCTTGTACTTCACAAGCACATCTGACAGTCTAGTTTATCATATTTACTAAACCTAAATTTAAATTAATTTCTTAAAACTGGTACACATACATAACAGGAACAATGAGTACATTTTGCCTTTAGACCAATGAAATACACTGATTAATCTTTCAGTATTTGCAGTACTCATATACACAAACATAATTGTTAATGAGATCTTGATGAAAAATATGTTGCCAAGAAAATGTTTCCTAGTTGTCAGTTGATTCCATATACTTCGCCTCCCTTTCGGTAATCCGCATTTGCATAAATTTTGTTGTTTTTAGTTGCAAGAGCACAAATTATTGAGCCTCTATCTGTGTACCTTGATGTTTTATGTTCTAGTTTTTCAAAATTCTTTATTATTTCCTGTAAAATAAAATTAGGCATATTAATTAGTAAATCACAATTAGTAAATTAACAACAAAAATCACAATTTACAATTAGATAATTATATTCCATATAATGTAGCAGCGTGAAAAAAGTATCAAATCAGTTTCATCCACTTCAGGGAGAGACATATTAATAAGGAATAAAAGGAATGTATAAATATATGTGTTGCATATTGTAATATTTATTTTTATTTGTTGATGTAGAAATGTTCTAAGTCCCACTAGTTTGGAGGTCAATTAATGTGTAAAGTAATACCAGAAAAATTAGTTTTGTTTTGTTACTAAATTAATTAGTAAAATAATATCCTTTTATTTCCTTTCTTAAAATTTTAATTATAATAGTAAGTTTATTATAATAGAATCAAACTCCTCACTAATTAATTCAAATTTTCGCCACACCAGTTTGAGCGGCAGGCTCGCCAACTTACGCCTTCTGTGATACTTCGGTACTCTGTTATATGAATGAGGAATGACCACTTATATTATTATTATCTTTGCAGCTAAAATAAAGGAAAACTTGCAATGATATTATTATTAAATAATATATTTTATTTTTCTTGGTTTATATTCAAAATCTTATAAAGTTATATTATTGAATACAATTCGTTAATTATTTCCGGCTGCTCAGTTGGTAATGTCAGCGGTGTGTTGTCAGGGATCGCTAATTATATACTTCAGTAATAAATATAATTATTTATTGTGCATTCGTTTGACCACGGAATAAACACAAAGAAAAAAACCGGAAAAGTACCAAAATACCTTTGTGGAATATAATCACAGAGTGCTTTATAAAATTAGTGCACAGTGTGTAGGTTATAAAAATACAATGCGTAGGTTAAGACTAAAACAGAATGTTAATAGTTTATATCTTTTTACTGTCCACTCTTAAATCGTGGTTTAGATATAATAAAGAATAGAGTTTCTTTTATAATATAGATAGTTGTATAATGTGATATAATTTTATTTTATGTGCTATAAGGAATGTTGCAACCCCATATATTTTGGTACTTTTCTGTGTTTTACAACATTTACCTTATTAATTCACAATATACTATAATCATTCAGTATACTATAATATTATACAGTAATCATGTAACATTAAAATATTAACATAATCAACTCAATATTTAACATCCTTGAATTTCATTAACTCTGATTTCCTATATCTAATGTAATCATAACATAGTCATTCAAGGTAAGTGAACCCATAACATTGGTTTTATTTAACATAGTAATCTTAACAGTGATCAATAATATATTATAGTTTATCTAAGGTCCATTTTATACTATTTGGTACTTTTCTCTACAATTATATATTCTTTGGGCTATAATGGGAGGTACAAAATACAATGTTACAATATATACATACTGTATACATTTTTTCCTCTATTGCAGACATCAAACTTATCTGTGACTTTTGTATTACACAGTAACAGCTGATCTGATTTTTAAAATTCTTTCACCACCGTGTTTATTGAAGTTTGAGGATGGTTTTAGCATAAATTTTAACCGATAGTTTTAACAATTTTCAAAAACAGAGTCTTCAGATGGTTCCACGTCATGAAGATTCTTTTTTAATTTTCATGTAGTAAAATTTTCGGCATGCGATAAACTTTCGTTTTATGAGAGATAGCTATATGGTGTCAGCGAGTGAAAATTATAGAAAATTCCAAATATTATTTTGGTTTTGTTTCAATAAAATCGGCTTTTTCGTTTTCGTGATATTGGCGTTTTTGTAAGAAATTTAGTTGGCGGTTTTATAAGAAATTAATTGGTTGGCACATGCAGCGATTTTTCTTGTAACGATTTTTCTTAATAATAAATATTACCTTAATGTAAGCATATTTTACATTTATTATATTATTCTATTTAATAATAAAAATTTCAATTTTCATGTAGTACCTTAATGTAATTTCATTATTAACAAGCAAATCCAAAGCAATTGCCTGGATTTGCTTCTTGGAGTTAGTGTCCTGTACCCGTTTAGGTTTTGTTTTGAATTGTCTCTGTTTGATAATGTTGCCATACTGGTGTGCAGTATTTTCGGTGACCTGCAACGCAAAAAAAAAGTATCAAACACTACAAGAAAAAATCTAACTACATCTAGTTCTCGTTGTGTAGTTTAAAGTAAACATGTCCCGCTTGTAGTACACTTAAAACTAATTGTATTAAATTTGTCGACTGGTAAGGGTGGATTTACTTTTGGTAACATGAGTTCACTTAATGATACCTACTTAACTGTTATTTTTTTGTAATTAATAAAATTAGTAAAAAAGTTTTCAAAACTTGTTTAGCAAAAAACTGACACAGTAAAAATACAATCAAAAACATATTTATCTTTATGCCCAGATTTAGTTTTGTGGCTGGTGTTAAGAGAAATTTATTTATTTATTTTAATCTACTGCTATAAGAACAATTTGGAAAAAATACGTACGATAAGATTTTAGAATTATTTCAGTGAACTTAATAATTATAAATCTAATGTAAACACACAAACAATCAGTACTGACTAGCAATTAAAGGATGGGTAGATGGATGGATAGATAAATAATTCAGTAAGTAGGCTACATGAGTAGATGATTAGATAAACCGGTATGCGAGTGTCTATCTGAATAGAAGAGTAGGTGGATAGATATCCTAAGTAAAGCTATAGACTAAAATTTGGATAGATGGGTGGGTGGATAGTTTGTGTAGGTGGGTGAGAAGACAGATAAGTTGATGAGTAGGTAGTTTGGATTAGACTGTACTACAAAATAAAGTGGATAATCTGACTGAAAATTATACATACCTTTAAGCTCCTTTCAGCAGATGACTTCATAGCTTTCATTGTCAGTATTAACTGTCTCATCTGTTTGTTTGCGTATTGAAACTGTTCAACAGTTTGTAGGTTTTTCTGAATCTCTTGAATGTGTTCAAAAAGTTTCATTCTTTCATTATTTAAAGATATGCTCTTTTCTGTGTCTTTACTTTTAGGTGTACTTGCCTCATTTATAACTGTTTCTTCTAACATAGTATCTCCGTCCTTTGGAAGATCTATTATAAGCATATCTTCTTCATTCTCCCTTTCCTCAGGGATCCTACTGGTTAGTGTTCTACAAACAAGGTGAATATGTTTGCACATATTGTTTCGTATGGCACTGTCCATACACGAACACACAAACTCATGAAAGCAAGAGTTACAGCGTATGCACTGTAAATGACATGATTTGCAGTGTTTAATCCATTTAACAGTATAAAATTCTGTTTGTGTGGATGACAAGACCTGCCACTTGTCATCTAAAGTTGTCAACACTTTCTCTGCGTCCAACAACATACTAGCTTTGTGACGCTTTCTTAATACTTGCAATTTTTTCACAAGTTTTCCTTTCTTCATTTTAATTATCAGATCAAACATTTTATCTTTCAGTAGATGTAAAATGGCACAAATTGTCTTGTCCAGTCATTTGATCCGTTTTCCTTTTAGATAAAAATATTTTAATATTTTATTAAAATTTTCTGTTGCCATGTTTGTATTGATGCCTAAATGAACCCGATAACAGTAGGCCCATGACCTGTATTGTTCTTTATTAATGTATTGTTTTTTAAAATATTCATAAAATGAATGTGTTTGTTCATCACCATGAAGTCTCCTTAACACTTCATGGAGCATTTTTTGAAAAGTGTCTTTATCGAGTTCATATAACAATGTCTGTAATGTTTTAAATGCACTGTCACGTTTTTCTTTTATTTTAATTTTTGTGTTTGCATTGGTCCTCCAAGCTTTTAGCACATGCCACGTACAATAAATACGGTTGTCTGAAGGCCCCATTGTTTTACACCATGCAGAATAGAAAGTGTCTTCCATGTCGGACATAAATGTACGAGTTTTAACACAGCCCAATATATTCTTTATTTGATAAAAAAAAATCTTTAGATAGTTTCATCCCCTCTGTTAGTAAACATGAAGGCTGCAGGAAATCCCTCTCTTGTTTCATCCATTGTCAGTAGTGTATATAGCTGAAAGTTATAATTGTTCAGCCCATGGGTTCCATCAATACACACTATATCATTACTGTACTTTTTAAAAATAACTTTTTGCGCTTCAGACATGTATAGCAATAAGAAGTCTTCTTCTTTCAGTTGAGGAAACTCAAAACTAATTACTCCTTGTGGTTTATAAACCACTAAGGCAGTGTCCTTAGATGTTTTAAGATCTTCAACCCAAGCCTCGATGCTTACAGGGTCAAATGGATGTTTTATGGCTTCATCATTTAGACTGAAGCCTTTTTCAATATTTATAATATCTTTTTTGTTCACTAGGTGAATTCTTTGTAATTCACAATTTGATATAGAACACCTGATATCTTTTAAAATTTCCTCATGGGGTATTTTACTTGCTAAGTGAGTTGCAATTTGGTTTCTCTCTTTCTTTGTCAAGTGAATATGTTTTAACTCATTTTTATGGCCAACATGTGTTAAAAGAAATGAGACATGTACAGTGCCATTTTTTAATTTTTTCATCTTGATCATTGCTGGACAAAACCCATTTATTTTGCAGCTTCCCATAATTTTTAAGTGGCGTTTGTTTAGTCCTCGTTTCCTGTAAAAACCACTTCTGTGGCATCGGTAAACGTCAGATACATTTCCATTTGACGTTTGTTTAAAAAAACATGTTGTTTTCTTTTCAATTTCTTGTTTCCACGCATTAAATTCATTGACAGAATCAAAACTGTGATGTTCAAACTTCATAAAAATGCCATGTACATTTTCAAAATGACTGTAAATTTTCTGTTCATTATGTCCCCGTGGTCTCCTTGTTATGAATTTACAAATAGGACATTGTCTTTCAACCAGAAGTGGTTTTCCAATGTTATGATATTTTCTTTCATGGTTTGTGAGGTGATGTTTATGCTTGTATTTTGCATTACATAGAGTACACATGAAAGATCGTGCTAAGGATCCACTGTTATGTATTTTTAAACTTAATATGTGACGTTTTAAATTATACTGGTGAATTGTTGTATAAGTGCACATATCACATTTATAAATTTGTTTTGGCTCAGTAGAATGGGTTGATTTGATGTGTCGCTGCAAATTATTTTTTTGGGAATACTGTTTGTTACACAAAGTGCAAGTAAATGTAGCTGTTTCAATTTTCTCCCCTTTGGCATTTCTTTTGTGAACAATTCTAATATGCCGTTTACAATAAGAACTCTTACTGAACTCTTTGCTGCATAAATCACATTTTACGGCAGTAGTACTCATCTGAAAATAAACAGCATTGTTTTCATTGAACTTAAATTTAATAAGCAAATTTCAGATGAAACGGTAACAACTAAACTTTATTTATTCTTCCCATAATGGTCCTGTATTTTGTTTAATATACTTTCTGAAGTGACAGTTTGGGAATACAGTACTGCTGCATTGTGCCATTCTACCACGTTCCACTTCTGGCAGCTGGGTTCTAACAGCAGATTATTGTTCAGATTAAAAGTTGTGCACGCGTGCGCACATACACACATAGTATTCTTAACTGCCCATTAAACAAAACATTAAATTTTGTTTCTAAAAATAACTAAAAATTACAAATGTCTACAAGATAATTCTTCTTATTCTCTTTTCTTTCAAACATTAGGCCTGCTGCCTGTTATGCTTTTGACCATGGCAGAACTGACATTTCACCACTGCCAGAGAGAAATCAGCTACATAGCAACTGTGTGTGTGTGTGGGGGGGGGGGGCAGAGACGCCAGACAAGACTGCTGTATTATTACTCAGCAATATGGGTGTGCAGGCAGACTGACTAATTTTTGTTTAGTAAAGTAACAGTATTATAGAGCGATCATACAATAAATAGTATAAATTCCACACAGTTAAATGTGTGTTATAATTTCTTTTAGTCTAACAGCTAGATGGATTTTTACACTTTTTTCAAATTATTGATTCCATTTTTGAGCCATGGGGTCAAAGAATTTTGAAATTTCTAAAACTGTACAGTATATTCAGATTTTCGTTAAAATTCTCTTTAATCGATGTCCCACATGGAATTTGTGATTTTGTCAAACTTTTGCCCCACTTTTTGAAACCTGGTGTCCCAAAATTTTAAATGTACAAAAAATAATACTATATTTGTATACACTAATTTTAGTTCTATTGGCAAACAAACTATAAGAAGGAATACTCAGATCTTTTGTTAGTCACTTTTTTTTTTAAATAGTGTTTTGAGGAGGAAAGAGTGGTTAGACTTGTGAATTATATTGTTCATCTTGCTGTATAAGGAAAAGTCAAGAACTACTTTTACAAGAAATTGTGTGGTTGTAACAGGAATTTTACATTTCCCTGGAACGAATCCAATTGTTATCTCACTGAAATGTATTTCAATTGTGAAAGCATTACATATCAAGTAACTGAATGTAATGAGAATGCACCTGTGCACACACACACACACACACACACACACACACACACACACACACACACAGTGTACTTATTTGTTACTTGTTTGTTCCATAACATTGATTACAATTGCAGCAAAATTGATCAAAATGACATCAAATACATGGACATGTATACATGTACTACCCTCAAAACACGAAAAAAAGTCATTTTTCGAAAAGTTTCTGTGTGTAGATTTTTTTCTATGGCCAACGATAACAGCCGCAAATTCAAACAGAATCAAATAATTTTTTGCACACAGCCCTGAATTTTAGAGTTCTCAGGACCTATTGATTTTGGTGAAGATCAGTTAAGAGAAAGCGGTAGTTTACCTGCAACATTTAATGTTTTAATAAGGGTAATTTTTTCTATGACGAACGATAACTGCCGTAAAGTCAAACAGAATCAAATAATTTTTTGCATACGTCCCTAATGTGTAGAGCACTCAAGGTCTTTTGATTTTGGTGAAGATCGGTGGAGAAGAAGGGGTAGTTTACCTGCAACGTTTTATGTTTTTATATGTGTAGTACGTTATCGGCAACAAAGAAGTAGTTTAGTATAAAAATGTCTTCCCGGGCTGTTTGAGCAAAGTACAATGTTATCTGCAAAACCAGACGTTTCGGCAGTGCCATCGACTGTCATCATGAGTGAAAATCGAGTGCGATAATGTAAGGTGGTATACGTTAGTGACCACACAGTACTGTGGTCAGGCTGAATCTATAAGTAGAAAGAAGTAGTTTCTGTGGAAATATTTCATTTCCATTATGATTTTAAATATAAACCTTTGAACATGGAAGTAATGTATGGTTCTCCATACAGATATTTTAATTGCTTTTAGTTTTACATTTGATATGTAAACGCATCAAGACAGAAATAATCGCTGCTGATATTGAGTTTAGCAATTTAACATGATAATGTTTGTTATATAGTAAATATATTTGTAATATAATTATTTAGAAAACATGATAGAAGACAATTCTTACCTTTAACTTGGTTACACAAGCACGCATCCAAAATAGATACAAAAGCGCGCGCGGTAAAAACTTACCAAAATCAGCTGACAAGTATCAGCTGAGCCCGCCAGGTGACACGTGTGTCGGTGTCACGGTCGGTTAGGCACTTTCCCCTCCAGTGCCCCCACCACGTCGCCAGATTGGTCGCTCCTCAGCTTGGATGTTGGTTCCGTAGACGCTTGTGAAATTAATCGGGTGCATTGCCCCTTTATACCTTTATTTATACACATTACAATAATGTTGTTCGATTACATCGTCATTTTTTCAACTTCCTTAACTAATATTATAAACTCACTGTACTCCCTGTGCTAGGGATTATACACTTAGCAATTCGTATAAACGCACTGTTTATTATTTATAAATCTTCTGTAGTAGTGTTGTTATTATCGCACAAATTTAGGTTAGGTTAATTTGTTGACATTGATGACGCGCACAAACTAGGTTAATCAGCTGTTTTCTGGCGGCTTCGAGTTGCCGTCTGTACACATGAAAGGTTATTCAAAAAAGTGTCTCGAGCCGACGCATGATGCTGCCGTTCTCCTCTGCGATCCTTCTAAATTTGTCAATTTCTTTGATTTGATTGGCTGATGATCTTTAATTTAGCGCACATACCCCCTTCGCGAAATTATTTAATTGTTGTATTAGGCGTGGGGTAGCTGGGTTCGAGATTACGACTGACGCTAGATATTTTTCCCAAATGAACTCAAATATTTTAAAATTGGCATAACTTTCTTATCACTGCTTAGATTTTGAATCTAAGATTACCACTGCATGGCGAACATTTGGCTCTTAATTTAGAGTCCATTCATAATATGTTTTCGTCCATTATTAAGGGAGTTATTGTTTGAGATGTAACCTTACACTGTTTATTATTAACTTTATATATTCTTGTATTAAAACTAGTTAATGACAATCATATCTCTTACAGAGTATGCCTTTCAAGTCCTTTGATATTCCTTACTTGTTATTTACTTATAATTATGAACAAAATACAACTCTTATTCTAACATTGTCTTAGGCCTAGGAGTCTACTAAACTATTGATTAACTATTTATTAGAAATAGTTTTTGGGCAATTTCTATGTTGCCCCAATTGTATACAAAGTGTTATTGCAACTACTGGTTGACTTTGTTAATGGGAATATACTGTTATTCCCTGCTTTTTAGTCTATTTAGTGACCTCTGTATAGCACTATTAAGTGTCCCTTTACTTTAATTCTTTTCTATGAAGTAGTGTCCCTTCAGGTCACTATCTGGTTTATAATAGTTCACTATAGTTGTTACATTGATTACTAATCTGGTAATTTAATACATTTGTCTGTGCTTTTGTGTAGAGAATTGGATAATAGTATTCACATCTAGTGTCACATGACAGATGTGCTTATTTATGATTATAATGCTTAATATTACTGATAATAATTCACCTACACTATCATACTACTGATATTACATCTTATTTACCATACCATACCCTGTTTTTGCTCCTGTGTAACTTTACAATATGTTTTATCTCTGTTCCACATGGTGATTCTCATTTTGACTGTTTTTGTACACTTGGTTTACATTAATACTTATTTAAATACTACTCTATGTAGCTGATCTTGGTACTGGTAGAAACCTTATTACCTCTACTTGATTCAGTGTACAAAAGATTTTAGTTTAGACGTGTTTTATTTATTATTAAATATGAAACTAGGTGGAAAGTACCTGTATCTAGGTTATGTTTTCCTCCTATGTAGCAACAATGGGTGAATTGAGTTGATACAAATTTACATTTTTTTAACCTTGTTTTCACAAGTATTATGTATTAATGATTACCTGTAATTCATTAATTAGTTTTTTCCTATCTGATATCATTTTTCTATTACTGTACTTAGCTAACAATTATTAGACAATCTTAATTCTCTTTTATTTTACATTAATGCTGTGCATAATATATCATGTTTACAGCTGTTTATTGTTCTAACATTATTGTTATCTTCACTCTCTTGGCTAATATGGGATGCCTTACTCATTTACAATATTATTGGTCATATAAAGGTCACCTAAGTTAGTCAGTTATTGTTTTGTCTACAAGTAAGTCTCTCAGTTAGTGTTTTACTGGTGTTGGCTGTTTACTTCACCTTAGACTTTCTTATCTCGATGTTGTTGTATTCTTGTGGTTCTTCTTCTATCACCATTCTGATTGATGTCATCAGTATTGTCATTTCTTCCTCTTATGTGTTTCTTTCTTGTTTCGTGGCTTCTTACTGACCGAATCTATTGGGTTATTGGTTCCTGTTGTATAATCACTTTTTAATGCATCTTCTTGCTTCTTATTAATTATTATTACCATTACTTTTATTAACTCCTGCGTTGTGAGTTCATTCTTCTTTATTAGTTGTTTATGTAATTTCATGCTTGGCATTTTCATTGTAATTACTTGATGGGTCTTGTCCCCACAATTTATCATGACATGTGCTTATATTTTGATACTTAAAATATCGGGGTCATATGTCTTGTTACATATTGTCCCCCCTCGAAAATAGATCATTTTGAATAATTCCTTTATAGGATTTGAGAAATTATCTGTTACATTGTTTCTTATTCACTTGAGCTTCCATCTTCTAATTCCTATTTCTTCTATTTCATATTTTTATACATTGTTATCGTTGATCTGATCTACTATCTTCTTGCTTAGTGGTTTATATCCCTGTAGTACTTAATTTCCCTATCATTTCCCTATCGTGGTAGTTGGTACAGGTCAGAGGGGCACTCTTGGCTTGCATACTCTGCTGTCCATCCTACATCTTCTGAGTTCAGAGGGACGTACCGTCTGCTCAGGTAAATAGTTGTTGGAGCTTATCTCTACAAACAATCATAAAAACTTTAAAGTAGTCAATGTGTGACTAATAACAAAATATTCAGGGGTTAATCACACAGTTGCTGCTCAGATTTGATAATATCTTTTTTCTTATCGACTTCATTTTATTCTCTATAGCTCTATGTGAAACAATATTGTTGATAGATGTTATTTGTATCTATTTTTATCTTTTATTGATCTTCTTCTAGTACCTCATGACTAGTAGAGGTATTAGTTGTAATTATTCTAGTTGTTTTTATATTCCACGTCTGGTCTTATTGATTATGCCTTCAATTTTTTCAACTACTTATTCTTCTTTATTGTAATATTTTTTTTTACAAAATGGGTACGGGTTCTGAATGATACCTCTTTATCGATGATTGGTTACATGTCCCTTTCTTTCTCTGGGTTTGGGTGTCCATAATTTCATACGTATTATTCCCATTCTTTTTTAGAATAACATTCATGTTTCGTATGGTATCCAAGTCACTTTTATTTAATAATAAGTGATTACCTGTATGCGGTCCGCCGTGTGACTTCTCAAACTTGGTTACGTTACGCGTTTCAAGGTGTATGCCTCATCATCAGACGTTTAAAAACCAAAAACACATATATCACACAAAACTGCGTTCGTCAAAAAATAAAATTGCAGAAACAAGCATATTATGTGCACGTGATGTAGGGTGCGCACCCGTTCAAGTGTTGTCTGCTACTCTTGTTGTTCGGCTGATTGTTCGGGCCATTTGTTCGGTTACCATGATTATTGGGGCCACTTGGTCGATTATTATTATTGTTTAGGTTACCATTGTTGTTACCATTAGTGTTCAGTCGAAAAAACGGTTCTCTATTGTCATTGTTGTTAACCCGGTTGTTAAAATTAGGTCGGTAGTTACCACGATTATTGTTACTATTCTGGTTTACCTGGTCATTATACCGGTCACTCCCTTGACGACTTCTACGGTAGTAGCCTTCATGTTCATATCCCTCGAGTAACGCTGCCATTGCTTGTATGGTTTTCACTTGGCCACTAAGTCTTGCTCTCGCTATACCTCCTTTGTAGTGGAATGCTAGTTTGGTCACGAGGCTTTATCCTGGAATTCGTGGTTCTAGGTATCTTGCGAGACAAACCTTTCCGAGGAAGTAGGCTGTCAGGGTCGCTCCTCTATTCGCTTCGTACCTCCCGTAACAGATGTTGTCCCTTACAATGTTCTGGGTACTCTCGGACCAATATTTGGACTAAAACAATTCCTTGAATTTGGTGTAACTTTGGATATCATGCTGTGCTGCCATCCACCAATTTTCGTTCACTTCCTTGAAGTACTCGTCCATCTGTCCTCGTATGACCGACCATCTGGTCTTTCGGCTTCTGCTTAAAATCTCATCTACTCGGGCCAGAAATTCCATTGGGTTCCGCTTATATGCCTTGAAATTCATCGCTTCCCAATTGTCGGCATGTTGGAAGTGTGATACTACCGCTGGTCGGTTTCCGATGGTCTCGATTTCTTCTCGTATTCTCAGAATTTCTCGGCATTGCATGTCCTCGATTCTTTCATAATTATCATTGACTGGTGTCCTTACTGTGTTCACGGTCGTTTCGATACCCATGCACCGTTCTTCAGTGTTCGATTTCAGTTGCTTCATCTTGTCTTCCGTTTCCTGTCGTATCACTGCGATCTGGATTTGATTAGTTTCCTCTATGTTATTCACTCGAGTATTAATATTTTCCTTCACTTGTTGCAGTTCGTTGCTAGTCTGTTTACATTTTTCATTTATTTCGGTGATTTCTTTTTTAACTTCGGTCATCTCCTCCTCAATTTTCTCGTTCAGGGCTTCCATGTTCTTCTGGCTATCTTGCTTCAACTCGTCTATTTTCTTATTTAATGATTCATTATTTTTCTGGTTATCTGCTTTTAATTCCTCCTTCAATTCCTTGCTGCTGTCATCTATCTTTTTACTGGTGTCATCCATTTTCTTATCTATTTGGGTGAATTATTCCTTCATAAATTTCATCATTTCCAGGAAGTTCGAGTCCCCTTGTTGGGTGGGTTGCTCTGGTTGGTCTTCCCGTCGTGTTGGTTTGTTAGGCTCCATGGGGGGTAGTATCCCTTCGATGCCTTCCACCGGCGTCGTCTCCTTTTCGTCCATGTTTATTTCCTGTTCCGCGTCCACTGCACGTTTCTTCGACGTCGCTCTCTGATGCATGTTCTAGTTTTTTGGTACTGCGGCTGCTGTTAGTAATTAGGTAAAATGGATTTTTATTTCTTTATTTACGATTAGTATTTTGACCTAATTCAAGCCCCACGTTGGGCGCCAATTTGTAGAAGATCTTGAATACCGGTGTTTTATATAACTCCGTTTTATTCTTGTATTTACTTTTTCTTTTTGAAGTTTAAAGTTTATGTTTTGTAAGAAAATTTGATTTAATTGTTTAATTAACTTCAGTTAATGTTTAATTGATTCCATCAATTAAATCGGTGAGTGTCTCTTGACGTTGTTTAAAGAAAATATTTAGTGTTGATAATTTAGCTCAATTTGTTTTTTCTTCGAAGTTCGTTCAGGTGTGACGTTCTTCTGTCGACTAGGTAATTCTGTGAAGTTGACTCTCACTGAAAATACATTTAGTTATATTTACTTACTTGTAGTTGGTCTGGCTGACTTCGTAGTGTTGATGAGATAATCTAATTTTAGATTTAATTATCACAATTCAAATCGCTGCTGTCTGTCTTGCCATCCAATGAGAGACGTTCACCTATCCTGTAATGTCCTAGTCTATTGAAATAAGCTGTCTGACTCTAATTTGCTGTATGAAAATTATAATTTATTTTCTGTTAACATTTCTTTAATAATTTAAAATATCATAAACCATTCTCGGTTAAAATTTACTTTACATTTGAAATTTGTTTATAAAAACTTGTCTCAGGGTTGGCAGTACTGATCTACAAAAATCAGACTGTATTAACATATTTTTTGATTAAGTATTTTAATTCATGTGTAGGTTCTTTTAGCCTGCACAATACCAATAAAGTAACTAGAAAATCTTATTCTACCATTATAGGTAGTCGGAAAGTGATTACAATTCACTTATATCTTAATACATAACAAATACAATTCTAACCATGACTGATTGGGCATTAAAGGTTAACTGGTTTAATAATCAATCGACAATAAATATTAAATGACTTAATGAACGTTAATTAATGTTAAAAGAACTCTTTACAATATCAAAAATGTGAACATAACTAAATAATAGCTCAATGCAGTGTTCTTTAAAGAATCATCTGGATTGTCATACTGGATTCCTTCAAAGGTAATCGGTTAACTATCAGTAAATTATGTTGATTGGTACAACATGATTTTATTAATAAAATAATGAAATATTCAAATAGTAGTAGACTCTTCCTAAAATTAAATAAACACACATAATAATATTTGCTTTTGTTAACTTTCGTTAATTAATTTCGTCAGCTGACAATCCTCAAATCTTACTAACCATCGTTAGTTAATCTTAGTTTAGCATTAAGAAATTCATTCAGGTGTGTAGTTGTAACACACTCAGTGTTTATACATAACAGACTATTACTGTCTTCAGAATTCTTATTTATGAATGAATTGAGGATTATCTCTATAAATGGTTGCTGTGTGAAATTAATCAGGTGCATTGCCCTTTATACCTTTATTTATACACATGACAATAATGTTCGATTACATCGTCATTTTTTCAACTTCCTTAACTAATATTATAAACTCACTGTACTCCCTGTAAATCCCGGAATTGCTAGGGATTATACACTTAGCAATTCGTATAAACGCACTGTTTATTCTTTATAAATCTTCTGTAGTAGTGTTGTTATTATCGCACAAATCTAGGTTAGGTTGACTTGTTGACATTGATGACGCGCACAAACTAGGTTAATCAGCTGTTTTCTGGCAGTGTCGAGTTGCCGTCTGTACACATGAAAGGTTATTCAAAAAAGAGTCTTGAGCCGACGCATGATGCTGCCGTTCTCCTCTGCAATCCTTCTAAATTTGTCAATTTCTTTGATTTGATTGGCTGACGATCTTTAATTTACCACACATACCCCCTTCGCAAAATTATTTAATTGTTGTAATAGGCGTGGGGTAGCTGGGTTCGAGATTACGACTGATGCTAGATATTTTTCCCAAATTAACTCAAATATTTTAAAGTTGGCATAACTTTCTTATCACTGCTTAGATTTTGAATCTAAGATTACCACTGCATGGCGAACATTTGGCTCTTAATTTGGAGTCCATTCATGGTATGTTTTCGTCCATTATTAAGGGAGTTATTGTTTGAGATGTACACTTTACACTATTTATTATTAACTTTATATATTCTTGTATTAAAACTAGTTAATGACAATCATATCTCTTACAGAGTATGCCTTTCAAGTCCTTTGCTATTCGTTACTTGTTATTTACTTATAATTACGAACAAAATACAACTCTTATTCTAACATTGTCTTAGGCCTAGGAGTCTACTAAACTATTGATTAACTATTTATTAGAAATAGTTTTTGGGCAATTTCTATGTTGCCCCAATTGTATACAAAGTGTTATTGCAACTACTGGTTGACTTTGTTAATGGGACTATGTTTTTTTATTCCCATGATTTTTTAGTCTATTTAGTGACCTCTGTATAGCACTATTAAGTGTCCCTTTACTTTAATTATTTTCTATGAAGTAGTGTCCCTTCAGGTCACTATCTGGTTTATAATAGTTCACTATAGTTGTTACATTGATTACTAATCTGGTAATTTAATACATTTGTCTGTGCTTTTGTGTAGAGAATTGGATAATAGTATTCACATCTAGTGTGACATGACAGATGTGCTTATTTATGATTATAATGCTTAATATTACTGATAATAATTCACTTACACTATCATACTACTGATATTACATCTTATTTACCATACAGGTATCCCCCTTTTTGCTCCTGTGTAACTTTACAATATGTTTTATCTCATTTTCACATGATGATTCTCATTTTAACTGTTTTTGTACACTTGGTTTACATTAATACTTATTGAAATACTACTCAATGTAGCTAATCTTGGTACTGGTAGAAACCTTATTACCTCTACTTGATTTAGTGTACAAAAGATTTTAGTTTAGACATGTTTTATTTATTATTAAATATGAAACTAGGTGGAAAGTACCTGTATGTAGGTTATGTTTTCCCCCTATGTAGCAACAATGGGTGAATTGAGTTGATACAAATTTACATTTTTTAACCTTGTTTTCACAAGTATTATGTTACTAGCAAAATACCCATGCTTCGCTACGGAGTTTCACGTACGTAATGAAAATCTTATTTAATTAATAAAGTTCAATTAAAGTAGGTTTCTTATAAATAAATAATTAAAACCTCTTGTGTATTTTATTTAAAATAAACATTAAACCTTTTTGTTATATGAAGTTTTGTTGAGTATGAAAACATTTCAGATTTTTCTTCAATTTATGAACTTGTAATGAAGAACTAATCATCGGATCATTAAAGAACTTCTTTGTACACAAAGTTTTTAGTTTTTCCTTCTGGCTGAAGAATAACCAGACTCTCAGGAGTGCTAACTCTAGAACAGGCAACGTACAACTGGCCATGAGAGAAACAGTCTTCCCTCAGACCTATGCCAGCCATTTTCAATGACTGTCCTTGAGCTTTGTTGATTGTCATTGTAAAACAGACTTTGATGGGAAATTGTAGTCTTTTAAACTGAAAATGGTAGTCTGACAGGATCAAAGGAATGCGAGGTATGAAAACTGTTTCTCCAGAACCACAGCCAGTGAATATAGTTACCTCAACAACGTTCTTATGTAAAGATTTTACCTGCAGTCTGGTACCATTGCAAATTTTCGGTGGCATTAAGTTCCGCAGCAGCATAATGGGAGCCCCAACTTTTAGGTGAAGGTTATGTGGGGGTATTCCTGGAGGGTTGAGCGTGTGGAGGAACTCTACCGGATAATGCACAGCATCTTCTACCTCTACTACGGAATCTACTGACTGATATTTTACAACATCGACTGGAAGTTTTTCTAACAATAAGTTGTTAATGATTGCTGCTTTCTCATTTCTTGGGGTTAGAATAGTTCTTTCTTTGAGCCAAGATGAGTCACTTATATTAATTAAGTCTGGGTATATTTTATCTGTCAAAGTCTTAAGGTATTTTACAACTTCACATAGGTTGTTTGGAATGTTAACTTTTCCATCTTCCTCTTTTAACTTTCCATCGCCAATCTGTAACAGTAAGCTTGAAAACTCTTCCGCTTTAAAATCACCTTTAAGATGCACCTGCATGTTTACTCTTAAGGAACGAACTTGAACTTTGGGCCAGAGGTAAGACGACTTCAGGCAGGCTTTAACCTCATGTGCTCGTGTTCTCCGAGGTAAAGTCTGTCTAAAGTCTCCGGCCAGTAGTACTGTTATTCCACCCATCAGGTTTTTACTGCTACGAATGTCCTGTAAAGTTCTGTCTAGGGCTTCTATCCCTAGATAGTTTGTAAGCCATGGTACATTCATCCCAAACTATCAACTTGCACTCTTTCAAGACCTTGGCTGTGTCACTTTGTTTTGAAATGTTGCAGTGGAGTGTGGGAGATGTTTAAATTCAGAGGCAGCTTAAAGGCAGAGTGAGCTGCCCCCATTTTACCCCCATCCAGCAATGTAGCTGCTATACCTGAAGAAGCCACAGAGATGGCAATCTTTCTGTCTGTCCTAACGCTGGCAAGAAGTAGGTTTTCCAGTGCCACCAGGTGCGTCGAGAAAAACCAGCTGACCGAGTCCATCATCAGTGTTGGCAATGAGCTCATTGTAAGCGTTCTTCTGATCCACATTAAGTTTAGGTAAGTTCTCAGCAACCATATCAGAAAGCTGAACTGTATTGTAGGAGAGCTCTTTCAGGTACTCGCGATTGACTGTAATAATGTTTGTGTCTTGAGTTGGTGGAGGTAAACCAAAGTCTTGGAGAGATTGGTTTGACATAGAAAAGATCATATTTTCAAGACATAGTAAGCATTTATTATAAACTGTGTCCTTGCAAAGTTCAATCTCTAAACCATGACTTTCAATCTCAATCTGCCTTCTTATGTCCTCTGATAGACTTTCTTTGTGTTTTTCCCAAAGTGCTAAGGGATCTGCAACTTGGCAAAACACCAATATTGCAGCAAACAGCTCTCGGAACTTGTGAGGCGAATCTGAAATGGAAGCTTCTTGCAGGGTTAGGTCCCATTGCATGTAGTCTTCCAACAACCCTAATGCTCTACAGGCAGACTGGTACATAGGATGAACTATACCAGATACCTTTTTAAGATCATTGAAACACGTTGGTCCTCGAATCTCGTGTAGCAGGAGACGCAGATAGAAACACTCGACATTGTTAGGATGTACAGTATATACCCTCCCAAGTACATGATCTTTTTTTACTCCTGGATGTCCTGGAATGCCTTTTCCTTGCTTTCTTCTGCAAAACTGGTTATTTTTCCAGACATAGTATGTTGGGACCTCACAGTAAAGAAGGCCTCTGGCAAAGGAATCGGTTTTGCAGAGTTCGAAAAATGCTGTTAATGTGGTTTTGGTGGATGTTGGATTTTGTCCAGAAGGTTGTCAGAAGTGAAAAATACCCTCTGGCCGTTCTCAAGGTGGACTGCTAACTGCACTACTGGTGGGAACCTTTCATGAATAGGAAAACAGAAAATACGCCAAGCTGCTTCGGAAGTGCTGATGTAGCGACCTGATTCGTACTTAGAAACTTCATCCCACTCATTCTTCAACCTAAACACTGCCTGATCACTGCCTTTGTTCACATATTTACAAATATACTTTATCGACTTGATGGAGTTGCACAGTTCAACATTTATGTGGGCTAAGAAAAAGCGGGAAAGAACAGGATTGTACAGTACCACCCATTGGTTGTCAAGATCAACTCCTTTAATGTTGACCAAGAAACCACCATCGGCAGGAGACCGTCGGCGATACCGGGGGGGGGGGGGGCGTAACCATCATCTGCAGTTTGAGTTTGTGTTGCTAAAGGCCGCGGATATCTCTTGTTGCATTGGCCGTTTACCATGCAGGGCGAGTTTCTGTTAACATTTCCACAAGGGCCATGAATCATTGTGGACTTAACAATGTCATGAAGGGCAGGATCAGGGATCTCTGCACTTATCACACTGTCGATTTGATGGGGCATGATCCTATCCTGCAGCCAGAGCAGTATGTGCACATGCGGTAAACCTTTTTTGCCATTCCACAGTTAACATGTAACACCTTGTTGGACCGAAAACATTGCCTTTTGTCAAGACATGCATCATTTTCTTTACTTTGAGGTGAAATATTCTGGCAATAATATTGTGTCTGTCTTGAGGCTTTTGTCGTGCACTTAATGCTTCTTGTATTTCGGTCCATTTAGGATTACATGTAAATGTGATGAACAGATCAGGACGGCCGTACTTGCATACATATGTCATGGTGTCCTGAGTCTGCTCGTGCATTAACGGGGTCCACCTGTAAAGCTGGAAGGTAAAACAACCATTTTGCCTATATTCTTGCCCATCATTTTTGCACATGGAGTCCCGCAGATGCACATAGTTTTCGGTCAGCAGCTTACTCTGATTGTTCCTTACAAAGTTGAGTCTTTCTGTCTCAATTTTGGCGTACATGTCAACCAAAAATTGATTCAGGAGACTGCAATAAAGTAACAAATAATTTTGCTGGCCATCTCTCTCCATTATGCGGAATGAGTAAAATTCTGAAGCTGAAACAGTTTTTTTTAGAGGGGCTTTAGTGTTTGGGTCGCACTGTGGAATGGCAATGGAGTAACCATCTTCCCCATGACAGAACATAAGTGGATACTGCAAAGCGTCATAAGATCGATGAGTTTCACTTATGCGCTGTAACTTAGAGTCTCTGCTGTGGAGAATGATGTCCCTCTTTGCAAACTCCTGGCCTACGATCACTAAAGCCTCCTCGCTTGTTGTGGGTGCATTGAACTGACCCCTATGTCCATCTACGGGCTTTCTGTCTGCATGGATTACTACTTTGAACTCCTGGCCTTCTGGAACACTTTCCAATGCTGTTTTGAAATCGTTTATGTAAGAATTGTGATTGTGAAGCACTTTTTGAAGTTTGGCAACTAACCAAGGCTTTATGTTTGGAAAATTGTTACATCTAGTGTTTGTCTCCTTTTCATCGTCTCCAAGGAAATATATTTGTAAAAATGAGGGATTGTTTGGAGGTGAAGACAACAAACTCCCTATCCTGTGGTAGACTTGACCTTGTAATTTAAAAGTTGGCGTGAAGTTCCCTTCTTTTATTTCTTTGGCTCCAAAAGATGTCATTTGGAAACAACCATTATATTTTTTTATGTTTACCAAAAAGTGTTCAGACTCTGGATGTTCACTTGTGAGAAGGCTGTGGAGAGGTTCTGGTAGTTCTTTAATGAGAGGAAGGTGGACTTTTCCGTTGCTACAACATAACCCAGGACTTTCCTCTTTCCATTTTTTAGCATTACACCATTTACACTGTATAAAATCACCAATAGATAAAATCTTGTCATTGTTGTAGTCAGTATTACAGTCATATTTAAAGCCCGACAAAGATTTTATCTTCCAGGGAATAAGTGACCTCTTTTCATTGTATTTTCTCACCGCTTTGCATACACCACCTTTGATATCATAACCTATATCTTTATTTATAAGAACCGTGGATTCTGGCCCAGACGTCTTTCGTGGGATCCGACCTAAGACTCCCCGGGTTCCGTGGATGGACTCCGTTGGACGACTCCCGCGCTATTTCCTACGCGGGAGACTTCCACCGATTCTATGGTAACCAGAATCTATTTTATTGGGTTGCCATAGTAACCAGATCCAACAATTTTTAAGACCCAAAGGACCCCCCAGAGGATCGTATCGAAAAAAACACTACAAAGATATTAGGAGTTGATCCCTATTATGCCCCGCGTTCTGGAGCACCAAATACAACTTAAATTGGGGATTAATTATGCCAACAATAATTAATTAATTATGTAATTATACTAATTTATAGAATGTGATCATGTAATTACTCAATTAGGCTACTCATACCCAAACTGATTGAAGCTACGTGATACGTTAGTTATTGATGTTAGCATAATTACTGCACTGAGACTCTAATTATTGTATGAATTAATAAAATCTACTATAAATCATTTAAGTGACGTTACTTTCTTGTTCTGAGGTAACTTTGACAATAATGAACGCATATATTCTGAGTCAAATAAACACTTATTTATTAACATCATTTAAGTAAAGAGATTTCAATATATAAATATGGATGATTCCCTGTAAATACATTCATAAAAAGAACACATGTATATATATCAAATTACAATGCGAATCCAATACGTTGTTTTCTGGAAAACATACACATACATATATAATACAATCAACATATAAAAACATAAATAGTCAAACTATAAATCTTATACTAATGCGTTCATTTCTTGCCTCAGATGAATAGCGTTATTTAACTTTATCATATTTAATTTAAATACTCAAGGGCGTTTTCTTGAAAAGAGACAGGACAGTAGAGTTCTTATGATAAGAATAGCATAAAGATTACTTGTAAAGTGATTTATCCGATATTTCCATCGGTGTAACTCCTTCTCGTTGGTAGTCCATATATGTGAAGTTGCGTAGCTGTGAGTCACTAACACTCAACACACGCGGATCAGATTCACTCGTGCTGTGTGTATTTTCTGTTGATTCGGCTGTTACTGTTAGAGTCTATGAAATCATGTGTCGTGTGAGTAAGTTCATCATTAACTGTGGTGTATATATCTGACTGTCTATTGTTCAACTTCTTGTGTGTACATTAATGTATAGTGTCTTTGATACCGTGGTGTAATTGTCCCAATTGATATTGTATCGTTTCGCACTGTACAACGTTACGATTTCGTTGTCCGGTAAAACATTAACAATAGTTCTGCGAGTCGGTTATTGATGAAACTGCGATTGGTTAGTTCAGTTCTGAATTAGCGGTAACTGAGTATGATAAAGAACTCGAGAGTTATTAAGCACTGGCGTATGTTGCATGATTTAGTCGCTGTAGGTACACTATTACCGGATACTCGCCAATATCGAAATGTTTAAGTCACTTAATTATATACCGCGTGGCAGAGTTTCAAAGTCCAACTGCTGTCCGTATGTTAACCGAACTGTATTAAGACTTAGAAGATTTAAGTTCCGTGAAGACTGTTAAAGTGTACGATTGAGAAATATAAGAAGACTGACCGAAAATTATAAGAAGACTGTCGAAAATTGTATTAAGACTGTTGAAAAATGTATGAAGACTGTCCTCCCGCGTGCTCTGTAAACAGTTTTTATTAAGCATCGTTTACCACAATGCAATCTTCTGGAACACACGCCTCTGGTCGAACATGATAGGACAGAAGAACTCCTACCCTTATGCCAGACTATCGTTCTTCACTTCTCATTCGTCGTTCCCGTTGCCATGATGACGACGGTCCTCTCCACCTGTCCTCTGGGTAGATGCTGGGTTGTGATTGGGTATCCTGTCTCCCCACAAGTTCGCGTCGAAGGCCTCCGTACTCTTTTCCTGGAACAAGAGCAATTTCTCGGCTGTCGATCAGGTCTTTGTCTAAGCGTACTCTGGACCCTGCTGCTGTTCTCACGCGAACAATGTGTCGTATTTTGTTATTGTTTCACTATCCTTGACCCTTTTCCGTTAGCTATCCGGACGCAGCGTGTCGTCGTTTCCAAAACGGCACTCCTTCTCCCTGTCGTAAATATCGGTTGTCGCCAGTAAGACGTTCCCCCCGCTGTGCACAAGTTCGATTCCATTCTTTAGGTATCGATGTCAGTTCTCATACAGGGTAAATACCATTGTGCACTTACACCCTTTTCTTACTGCTGGTACACTTCAAATTAACCTTGCAGTGTGTGTCCGTCACAGTTTCTCCGTAAATTGCTACTGACATAGTTTCCTTTTATCTTGCCTGTTGCAGGCTGTAAATCTCGGTTGAGTCGAGTCTGTCACGGCCAACCTTATTTCCCATTGTAAAGTTATGTGAAGCATATTCGTATTGTCCGAAGCAAACGTTCAGTTGACACTTCGTTAAACTGTTCCTTATTTATTGCTCTTGGCTCGTGTTGGGGTGTCTTGCTGTATGTAACGTCTTTTCGATCATAATTTTAAAAATTTTTAATTCTTGGTTGTTACAACACCTGTCCTATGTTGGTTCTCCCGTTGCGTAAAATATTTGTCCCAAGTTTGGTTGAAATCGGTCCAGTGGTTTAGGAGGAGATGTGGAAGACCCCAAAGGACCCCCCAAAGGATTGTATCGAAAAAACACTTGTCCTATGTTGGTTCTCCCGTTGCGTAAAATATTTGTGCCAAGTTTGGTTGAAATTGGTCCAGTGGTTTAGGAGATGTGGAAGACCCCAAAGGGCCCCCCCGAAGGATCATATAAAAAAAAACATATATCCTATGTTGGTTCTCCCGTTGCATAAAATATTTGTGCCAAGTTTGGTTGAAATCGGTCCAGTGGTTTAGGAGATGTGGAACATACATACATAGATACATACATACCTAGGACCGGGGGGTTTTTTGCCCCTTAGGAGTGAAAGTTTTTAAAACCGTTTCTTAGTGAGCACCTAAGACCTATGATGAAGCTATGTTCAAAGTTTCATTGATATCCATTCAGTGGTTTCAGAGATATCGTGATCAGTGAGTCAGTCAGTGGTATTTGGCTTATATAGATAAAGATTAATTTAAACATTGTTAAATATGGTCCAAGTCACATTCTGAAATAAATTACCTTATTTAAATCCGTCGTGTGACTTCGTCGCGTAGTTTTTAATGTGACGGGTTTCGGGAACTATGTCCCATCATCAGACTAATCACTCATAAAGAGATCGTTAAATATTAAAACTCATAAAATACATAAAAGTACACCTTTTAACCACACGTGTTCGACTCGGTGCGCACCGTTCAACGTTCGGTAGGTTCGACCTAACGACCTACCGAACGTTGAACGGTGCGCACCGAGTCGAACACGTGCGTACTTTTATGTATTTTATGAGTTTTAATATTTAACGATCTCTTTATGAGTGATTAGTCTGATGATGGGACATAGTTCCCGAAACGCGTCACATTAAAAACTACGCGACGAAGTCACACGACGGATTTAAATAAGGTAATTTATTTAAAGATTAATGATTACCTGTAATTCATTAATTAGTTCTTTTTTCTATCTGACATCATTTTTCTATTACTGTACTTAGCTAACAATTATTACAATTATTAGACAATCTTAATTCTCTTTTATTTTACATTAATGCTGTGCATAATATATCATTATGCTTTTGTTTACAGCTTCTTATTGTTCTAACATTATTGTTACCTTCACTCTCTTGGCTAATATGGGATGCCTTACTCATTTACAATATTATTGGTCATATAAAGGTCATCTAAGTTAGTCAGTTATTGTTTTGTCTACAAGTTGTAAGTCTCTCAGTTAGTGTTTTACTGGTGTTGGCTATTTACTTCACCTTAGACTTTCTTATCTCGATGTTGTTGTATTCTTGTGGTTCTTCTTCTATCACCATTCTGATTTATGTCATCAGTATTGTCATTTCTTCCTCTTATGTGTTTCTTTCTTGTTTCTTGGCTTCTTACTGACCGAATCTATTGGGTTATGGGTTCTGTTGTATAATCACTTTTTAATGCATCTTCTTGCTTCTTATTAATTATTATTACCATTACTTTTATTAACTCCTGTGTTGTGAGTTAATTCTTCTTTATTAGTTGTTTATGTAGTTTCATGCTTGGCATTTTCTTATATATATAAACTTCACAATTGAACTGACTTTCATTTATATTTCCCAAACGTTTCGAGGTGATGTTCCTCTTCCTCAGTGGGATTAAATACTGAATGTCATTTTAACAGTATAACGGTTATGGACTGATGTGTTTGGTGGGGGTTGATGGTGGGAGGGAATTGGCGCTGAGGTTCAAATTGTGTGTTTGGATCAATGTATCGAATAGTGTATGTGATCTATAATGTAATTGTTCATTTAATATGTTGTTTGGTTGTAGTGCGTGATGTCTGTATATTTCAAATTGTTCAGCTGTGTTTAGTTTTCTACTTTTAGGTAAGTAGTGTAATATTTCCATGTTATGTTCTATGTTTGTGTAACTGTGGTTTTCGTTTTGTAAATGTGTGGCAAATGTGGAATGTATGTAGTTTGTGGTGAGGGCTTTTTCGTTGTAATTACTTGATGGGTCTTGTCCCCTCAGTTTATCATGACATGTGCTTATATTTGGATACTTAAAATATCGGGGTCATATGTCTTGTTACAATATCGTATCTTCCGCCAACTATTCAAAATGAAATAATAAGCTTGTTAGGAGAAAGAATGCGCAAATATATTATTACTGCATATAAGAAGGTGAAGTAATTTAAATATCACTATAATATTGACGACTCGGAACACAGGTTCCGAGTCGTCAATATTATAGTGATATTTAGTTAAGTAACGGACACGTCATGGACAACGAAATCCAAGAAGTAATTTAGTATTTATTTGACACAACATCAGATGCTGTACATGTAGACAAATGTCTTAGATTATAAGATTTGTTGAAATTAAACCCAATTCTGTTGATATTAAGGAAGCCTTCATAGATTTTATTAGAAGTGAAAACACACGAGGGGATCACAGAAGCTATTACAAGTATTGAGAGAGATGGATTGAATCTTAGCGATTGCAGAGGTCAGTCGTATGACAATCAAGCAACAATGGCTGGTATCCATTCAGCAGTTCAGAAGAGAATATTAGATTTGAATCCACTAGCTGTTTGTTCCCTGTGACAACCATTCACTTAACTTAGTTGGAATTCATGCAGCTCATGTAAATGTTCAGGCAGTGACATCTTTTTTTGTAACAGTAGAACATCTATTCACCTTCTTTTCCTGTTCCACTCATAGATTTCCTGTTCTTAAAGACTTCGTAAATATTACACTAAAAGGACATTGTGATACCAGGTGGAGTTCAAAAGCAGATGTGGTGAAAGCAATGTCCACTCAGGTGGACAAAGCAATCGCTGCACTGGAGAAACTGAGGGATATACTAATTTTATTTTCTGCTTTTCTTTTTTTTACTGCAGGGACAAACACATCATTAAACCATTTATTAAAACTTTCACCGTTCATCCAAGCGGTTTTTTGTCATAATTAACTGGGAGAATATTTGTATTAACCTCTTTGAAACATCTAGGTTTCTTAGATTTCCCTATAACAGTCAATTTTAATCTGTGGGAAGCACTTGTATTTGCACACATCATAATTGCGACGTGTTATTTATTAACTTTGAACTCAGAAGCTGATTTTTCGGTTCTTTACACAAACTTTTTTTTTTGGAAGAGCATTCCAGTTAAGCCCTGTCTCATCACCATTGTAAATATTTTCAGTGTTGTACCCTTTTCTTTTATAATAAGCAAAAACTGGTTCTTAAAATTATCAGCACTTTCAAAATTACCAGAAAGTTTTTTGCCTGAAATATCTAGCTGACGTATACCATGTATCGATTTGAATTTTTGCAACCAGCCTGTCGTAGCTTTAAAGTGTGGATCACCTCAGAAGTTCTCGTTTATTATAAGTGCCTTCTCGCAGATGATAGGCCCCGATATAGGTTCACCCTTGCTTCTTTGTTGTACACTGCACAATCTAAGTTGTCATTTTCAGCTGTTTTCATAGTTTTTCTGGAAGTAGCATCTTCCAAAGTTTCTAGTTTAGCACTGTAAGGCATTAACATAAGTTCACTTTTTTTAATGTAAGTACCGGTAATCCTTGATTTATCAACGTTAAATTCAGAGTCAATCTGCTAGCTGTTTTTCCTTTCTTCAGACTATCAATAATTTTATCATTTATTGACAGCACTACTCTCTTTCTTTTAGCAGATATCGTAAAGCAGTTTAAGTAAAAATAACAGCAATGATCGAATGCGCTAATGTAAATCAGCTTACTAACGCTTGCAAACTGAACAAGAGCCGGTGTTGTAGACTGATGCTGAATGATGTCATCAGTGACTCAGACATTTGGTGACAGAGACTTCCATTGACAGTTTGTTTTCTAATTGTAAATGTGTTTATCGAAGTTTGATGATGTAAGTGTGTTTATCAATTCTTTGTTTATCAATTGTAAGGCTGTATAGCTACAGCATTTATTTATTACTGTAGTCTACAGTATTGCAATAATTTATAGTATACAATTTTTTATGTTCAATAAATATCCAATACACCTACACGCGTCCAATACATTACTGTACAGTAAAGTACATAATTGTACTTTTATTGAGTTCAGATAATAGATCGTTCAGTTAATAATTGTTCGGATAATCAATGCTCTACTGTATGTAATTTCTTAATTTTAACTTAACAAATATTCTTAAGACATTTTCTGGATGTGCTTTCATATATAAAGCACATGTTCTACACATTTGTATTTATTAAGTACTTTGTTCACTAGATGGGCCTTCATTTTTGCTCTTTTGTCCCCTTTTAATTGTGAAGGCGAGCAGCCGACGATCTTCTTGCCCCGGGCACCAAAAAGCCTAGCTACGCCACTGTATATAGTACATTCCGTTACCTGCTTGTATCAGCGGCAGCTTGTAGGATAGTTGTAGTGTTGTGCACCACAGGGCCTGGGCCACTACCTACGAGAAGACAAAGCCTTACAGCGAGATCTATAATATTCTATGATATCATCACGAGTCGATGACAATGTGCATATATCCACCATAGTACTTTATTTTTCTGACAAAGTAATGTTGTGATTCCGTATTTATAATTTTTTGTTCATTCGTTTAACTATTTTGTGTTTAAAACCTGGTTGATGCTTTATGTGTGAAGTTATTACATATCACCATTTCGTTGGTTGAGAGGATTCAGCGTACAAAAACAACACATTTTTACTGCTGTTGTTAGCAAGGTAAGTAGGCCTAGTAGATTTCATACTTTGTATTTTGTTAATTAATAATGATCTTTTTTATAATCTTAGTTAATGATAATGCTAGGTATAGATAAAGAAACTGTAAGCATATTATTACCGTAAAGAACATCTACTGGTACCTATTACCAGGTACCTAATAGAATTTTGTTAGGTTATTGCATATTTTTTCACTTTCCACTTCTTACAAAAAAATGAAAGAAAATACTCATAAACAAGGAACTCCTTATAATTACAGCTTACTCAGAATGAAGTGATGCTTTATTACTTATTTGTGCTGTAAGTTAATAAGCAATTATCTTAGCAATTTCGAGGAAATTCAGATATATTTCTTACTTGAAATTCTTCCAATGCATCTAATTTTCATATATTATAAAAATAAGTAATTCCTGTTATGCACATGAATTTATTGTATTAATATTTCTGTGGCAGTTATGTTCTATCTTAATTTCACTGTTTTATTTTACTGATATGTTAGAAGTTTAGGGTATGTTTGGTTGTAGTTGTAGTTAGGTTAGGTAGTAGAGGTTAGATTATAGCTTCTTAGATTATGGTATAAGTTAGATTGTTATGGCTTGTTCATTTATATTGTTCAAGTGAAAGTAAATGCATAATGTGTTGAAATGTTACATGATATTTTGGTGGAGTTACAATTAATTTGGTTATGGTTGTATTACAATATTTTGTTAAAACTTTTCATATTCAGATATTTGTGTATAATATTTAAATTTAGTTCGTTCCAAACTGTGCCCCCTGAATTAAATAGGACATTCTCCCCACCCCGTAATATTTGCTTAATCCAAAAACTAGATTTGTAACAGTTTTCAAACTTCTTGAATGGGCCAGGGGAAATACAATGCATTTTTCTGCATTTCAATGAAATGAAAAGGCCTAGTTATTTTATTTTACTGTGTTGTATATAATACATCTGAGTTAAGAAAGCAGTAACAATTATGTTTAAATTAGGATTATAATTGGTAACTCAAAATAACTTTACTGACTTATGAACTGAAAACTCTATGACATAACTTTCAAGTAACACTTTCAGTTGTTTATGTTAATTAAAAATAAGTTAAGTTTTGTCAGCACTTATTCACATGATATGGACCTTTAACTAAATATAATTATTTCACTACCGACTCAGAACACAAAGTTTTTAAGGGTAAAAACGTAAGAGGCTTTGAAGAAGCTTTTTAAAAGTGAAAACCAGTTCAGGTTATAAGGTAAAACTTTTACATTTTTTACCCTTAAAAACGTAAGGTGTTCCAAGTCGGTAGTGAAATAATTATATTTAGTTAAGTAACGGACACGTCATGGACAACGAAATCCAAGAATGGATCTTTAAGTTACAAATACTACGATTATTCAGTTAATCCCAGTAGTTTTTTAATAAAGTAAAAGAATTGTAAGGGAAAAATCCATTTCATTTACAGTTTAAAAAAATGTTATCAACATAACCTAACTTAACAATGCCAAGTGATCACTATGAGAATTTTTATCCCGGGGTCCAATCCTATTAAGCAATTCTTAATTATACTGACAGGCATTTCTTTCAATTTCTCTTATTAATTTCTGTAGATGCATCACTCTTTTTGCGTACCTAATTGTCGAGGAAATTATGATGCAGCAAATAAAGTTGCAGTTTTTTTTTTTCTTTCCAAGAGATGAAGAACGGAATCCACCTTGGATTCGAGCTATTCCACGGAAGGATTTCAAATACACTTCATCTTCACGGGTGTGTTATGTTATTCTCATTTTACTACTTATTTAATACAGTTATTAAGAATTATAAAGTTAATAATAACTTGTTTGGAAGAAGTTAAACCAAGTTTGGTTATTTATAAAAGTTAGAAATAAGGCTGCTATACAACTAGATCAATACATAGATACACCAACCAATAATTCGAATTAGTGATTTAATTTTTTCTAAGAAAATTATATAGTGGAACCCCTCAAATCCGAACTAATTGGGGCTGTAGCCTGTTCGGATTCGGAAAAGTTTGGATTAGCCGAAAAATCTGCATACATAGTACTCAACACTAGTTACGGTGTACGTGCCGCCCAGTAATGTTGCGTAGGGGTGAGACGAAGCCGCCGGAGGTTGCTGACCTTGACTGCCCATGAATCACTGTTGCTGTCGGGCGGAGGTGCGCTAAAAATAGCCCAGTCCTACTACAATAGGTCTAGAAATCTTTGTATTCCAGTTAGTCCTCTGGCGTTTTTTGTATTGTGCGTTTGTCTGCTGTTACTGTTTCCATCCAGTATACATAGTTTGTTCAAGTTTTCGTTTAAGGTTTATTGTTTTTGCATTTGAAGTGAGCAGTGTAGATCGGGGTTTTTAGTTTTCTTAAATTATGGCAAGCAAACGAAAACATAGTTCTTGTACTTTAAAAGAAAAACTCGAAGTGTTAATGCGACTAGACAAAGGGGAAAGTTTGACAAAGTTGGCTGTTAAATTTGGTGTTGGTAAGGCAACAATCAGTGACTGGAAAAAGAATCGTGCGAAAATTGAACAGTTTTGCAGTGCAACAAGTGAAAAAACTTTGAAACAACGCCATCACGCAAAAGTTTCTGTAAATGAAGAAATTGACGAAGCAGTGTTTTTGTGGTTTATACAAGAGAGGCAAAAAGGAGTTCCTACGCGTATTAGTGGTCCATTAATTCAAGAAAAGGCATTGCGGCTGAACAAACTAATGAACGGAGATTTGGCATTTACTGCTAGCAATGGGTGGTTGGATCGATGGAAGAGAAGGCATGGAATCAGACAACTGACGATAAGCGGAGAGAAGTTATCAGCTGATAATACTGCTGCAAAAGAATATTTAGATGAATTCGCCGATTCGATTTCGTCGGAAAATTACTCGCCCCAGCAAGTGTATAATGCGGACGAGACTGGATTGAATTTTAAAGCACTTCCCACTAAAAGTCTTGCTTCTAAAGAGGAATCTTCTGCGCCAGGCTTTAAAATGAACAAACAGCGTCACAGTTTTGGCCTGCAGTAACGCCGCGGGAACAAACAAGCTACCATTAATGGTGATTGGAAAATCTGCCAAGCCACGAACCCTTAAAAATATGAACATGAATTCTCTCCCTGTTTATTACAGAAATCAGACTAAGGCGTGGATGACTGGTAATCTTTTTAATGAGTGGTTTGAAAAGAAACTTGTTCCTTCGGTAACAAGATTTAATGAAGAAAATGGACTGCCACCTCGAGCTCTACTTTTGATAGACAACGCTCCGTCACATCCTTCAGACATGCAGTTGGTGTGCAGAGACATAAAAGCAATTTTTCTACCACCTAACGTGACATCGCTTCTGCAGCCTATGGATCAAGGTGTGCGACAGAACATAAAACTAAGCTACAGAAAAATGCTTCTGCAAACTCTTATTGAAGAAGATTGTTCTCTTTCTATTCTTGAGAAGCTAAAGAAGATAGCAATAAAAGATGTGATTTACTGGGTTGCAGAATCCTGGAACAATACCAGTAAAAATTTACTGCAGAGATCTTGGACGAAGCTTTGGCCCAACCTCGAATTTGTGGAAACACCACTTACAACACGAGATGATGAAACTGAGCTCCTTCATCTCTTTCAAAAAGTACCAGGATGTGAGGATGCTGAAAAAGGTTGTCTGGAGGAGTGGGCAGCACTAGACGACAATGAAGAATGCACAGAGCATGACATAGTGTCTGTGGTCCAGGATCAACATGACAATGTATCAGGTACCGATAGCGAGGGAGAAGATGCCTCAACAAACGTGACTCATTCTGACGCTGCCGTCGCTCTCGACATCGCGTTGCGCTACGTAGAACAACACGCAGCTGCTACACCCAATGATGTCATGTTTATGCGACGCTGACGCAACATCGCATCCTCAGGAAGGTTTATGTCACTTCGCCAGATGAAGATCACTGATTTTAAGTGAAAAAATGTAGTGTAGTGTTTGTGTGTGTTTCTTTTGTGTTTTTCCTTGGCCATTCAGCTCTGATGTTAATGAAATGCTGTATGATGTTGTTGTTTTTATAGTGTTAATTCCAATATTTTTTACATTTCAATCCTGTTTTACGTAAGTAGCAATACTTGTACATACTTTATTAATTTTTCAATGATTCTTTACGTAAAATTAGGTTACATATGATAGTTTTATGTAATAATAAATGTGTTTCTTACGTCTTTATGTTTTTTTCAAATGTTGTTTTTCTTCAAAACATGTTCGGATTTCCCGGGATTTCGGATTTCTGGGGTTCGGATTTGAGGGGTTCTACTATATATTTAAAAAGTTAGTAATTATTATCTTGGTTTAAAGCTAAGGCCACGTAGGACATATCGAGTTTTAGTATATATAATATGTCGACGTAATAAATCCAAAAATTTATTATTCTTTTGGATTCAGTGGTTAAATTTTGGTACTATATCTTTTTGTACAGAATTATCAAGAGAGTACTAGTAAAACAGCCGGGGTATTAGGGTAGTCTGTAATTTTAGATTATATGATCTATTTTTGTTCATTGTTTGAAAACAGATGGCATGAACAGAGTACAGTTGCTAGTGCATTACATTTTTCAAGTCCTTCTGCATTATTTTGTAAATAATCATTGAGAGTATATACAAATTAACACTGAAATGTTTATTTGATGACACGACAGATAAAAAAAGCATTTGTGTTTTTCTCAACAATATGGTATAATTGAAATGTATGGTCATTATAGAAAAATTTTGGCACAAAATTTTAACAAGTATTCACTCAGTAAAAATAACTTACTTGTATTGAGTTGAGTGTTTTTATAAACTGAGTTGAGTATTTGCAGCGCTTAATAAATTAAGTGTTGGAATTCTTTTAGATAGAAGCCTAATTTTACTATTATTTTTTTGAACAGGACTGTGAAAGATATTTTGCTGCCAGTGACATTGAGTGGAGTACATTTGCATTTGATGAGAAGACAGGGAAAATTTTGTCTGCACCGCTGAAGTATCCAAGACTTAAAAACACTGCAGTCCCAACCACAGAGTACGAATATTCGTACTCTGTGGTCCCAACTGTATTTCCTGGTTGTCCATCTTACTTATCACGTCAGAATTCTTCAAGAGAAGATCCAAACCTAAAGAAGATGAAGTTAGAAGAAAGACATACAGTCAGTGCTCTTGCTCTTAGTGAAAAATCGTTTGAGCAATATGAAAAGGACCGATCTTTTTCTAATTTTGATGAACTTCTAATCACATAGAAAGTTCAATTATAATAAGTATTGGAGTGTTGTGACAAGTGATGACGCACTAATGTTTTTACATTTGAAAAATGATAACGGGGTTGTGACTTTGTGGCAATAAATGTAGATTTAAATGTAACAGTATCATAACAGGGGAGTACAAGTTGGTAAGTTAAAATATTGGTATGGAGAACCATACATGACTTCCATGTTCAAAAATTTATATTTAAAATCATATTCGAAATGAAATATTTCCATAGAAACTATTTCTTTCTACTTATTGCTTCAGCCTTAACCACAGTACTGTGGTCACTAACGTATACTACCTCATGTTTTCGCACTCGATTTTCACTGATCATGGCAGTCGATGGACTGCCGAAAGTTCTGGTTTTGCAGAAAACATTGGACTACGGCTAAACAGCCCGGGAAGTAATTTTAACAAAGAACAACTTCTTTGTTGCCGATAACGTTGTACACATATAAATAATTCTCCCCTCCCCCTACAACTATAATTTTCATTAATAGAAAATTACCCCCACCCTGTTCACCTAACCTCTTCATTTATAGATATTTCATCTACGTTTCTACAGTGGATTATTATGAGCTTCTTATCAGGATACTTTATTTATCAAAATTAAGTACTTTACTCTTGTTAAAACATAAAATGTTGCAGGTAAACTACCCCTTCCTCTTAACCGATCTTCACCAAAATCAATAGACCTTAAGTCCTCTACAATTTAGTTACGCATGCAAAAAAATATTTGATTCTGTTTGAATGTGCGGCAGTTATCGTTCATCATGAAAACATTTCTCTTGTTACAACATAAAATGATGCCGGTAAACTACCCCTTTCCCTTAACCGATCTTCACCAAAAACAATAGGTCTTGAGTACTCTACAATTCAGGGCTGTATGCAAAAAATTATTTGATTCAGTTTGAATTTGCGGCTCTTATCGTTTGCCATAGAAAATACCCTTGTTAAAATATAAAACGTTGCTGGTAAACTACCCCTTTCCCTTATCCGATCTTCAACAAAATCAACACACCTTGAGATCTGTATAATTCAAAAAGGTATGAAAAAGAGTAGTTGATTCTGTTTGAATTTACGGCAGTTATCGTTCGTCAATTACCCTGGTTAAAACATAAAATGTTGCAGGTAAACTACCCTATTCCCTTTACCGATCTTCACCAAAACCAATACGTCTTGAGTACTCTACAAATCAGGTCTGTATGCAAAACATTATTTGATTCTGTTTGAATTTGCGGCTGTTATCGTTTGCCATAAAAAAAAAAATACCCTTGATAGAAAAGCGTTACAGGTAAACTACCCCTTTCCCTTAACCGATATTCACCAAAAACAAAAGTTCGTGATAACTCTATAATTTAGGGCTGTATGCAAATAATCTTTGATTCTGTTTGAATTTGCGGCTGTTTTCGTTTGTCATAGAAAATACCTTTGTTAAAACACAAAATGTTGCAGGTAAACTATCCCTTTCCCATAACCGATCTTCACCAAAAACAATAGGTCTTGAGTACTCTACAAATAAGGGCTGTATGCAAAAACTTTTTTGATTCTGTTTGAATTTGCGACTGTTATCGTTTGCCATAGAAAAAAATCTATAGACAGACAGACACTTTTCGAAAAATGACTTTTTTTCATGTTTTGAGTGTAGTACAATCAGAATCTGCAATAATCTCGAACACGGTTTTTTTTGCCATCACCATACTTCTTCCATTTCCTTAAGGAATATGGAAGTAAAAACATTGGGGAATTTTCTCAGAAGATTTGTCACATGAACAACATATATAAGATTTTAAGTTGTGTAGAAAACGTAAACACCAATTCTAATAGTAGTGTGGCAGCAACAATAGCAGTTGTAATAACATTAGTAATGTACTCCAGGTGATAGGCACAATTTTAAACTCATGCATAAACAATGTGTCTGAACAGCAAAAATTTATTATAGAAAATTTATATTATAATTTATATATAATTTTTATTTTTATTTATTTATTATTTATTTTTTATTTTTATTTATATATTATAATTTATAATATTTATAATTTAAATTTATATTTAAAAATTATAATAGAAAATTTATAGAAAAATTTATTATGGTTGAACAACTAAATTTAATTAATTGCAAGCCAGAAAATTACCAGTACAGCACAGATCTATTAATTTTTTTCTTCTATGTTTTTACTTCCATGTTCCAAAAGGAAATGGAAGTATGGTGATGGAAAAAAAAATCGTGTTCGAGATAATTGCAGATTCTGATTGTACTATCCTCAAAACATGAAAAAAAGTCATTTTTCGAAAAGTGTGTGTCTGTAGATTTTTTTTCTATGGCAAACGATAACAGCCGCAAATTCACACAGAATCAAATAATATTTTGCATACAGCCCTGAATTGTAGAGTTTTCAAGACCTATTGTTTTTGGTGAAGATCGGTTAAGGAAAAGGGGTAGTTTACCTGCAACATTTTATGTTTTAACAAGGGTAATTTTTACTTCCATGTTCCTTAAGGAAATGGAAGTATGTTGATGGCAAAAAGAAATCGTGTTCGAGATTATTGCAGATTCTGATTGTACTACACTCAAAACATGAAAAAAAATCGGTATGGAGAACCATACATAACTTCCATGTTCTAAGATTTATATTTAAAATCATTTTCGAAATGAAATATTACCATAGAAACTACTTCTTTCTACTTACTGCTTCAGCCTTAAGCACACTACTGTGGTCACTAACGTATACCACCTCACGTTATCGCACTCGATTTTCACTGATGATGGAAGTCGATGGCATTGCCGAAACGTCTGGTTTTGTAGAAAGCATTGGACTACAGCCAAACATCCCGGGTAGGAATTTTAACAAAAACTACTTCTTTGTTGCTGATAACGTTGTACACATATATATAAAAAATATGCATAAAATTAATGGCTTGTATAAGTTAATGTTTGCTCTCCATTAAGTAGTGTTCAAGTTTCCAAAGGTTTAATATTACGATGTCCGTAATTAAAACATCAGAGCAGGTTTAGTGTGTACGAGGGCACACCGTGGACAACAATTTTCAACATTTCCTATTGAGCGTTGCTTAGAGTAAAGCTGCGAATCTACAGTGTACGTTTCACAGAACAAACACGCGGAAAAGAAGGAGCGCTCCGAAGTCACTCATGGACCCTCAGCATCTTGCAGAGGGTTCATTCCCTAAAGACGAAAATTCTGTCTATGAATCATTCCTTTGTAAACACGTGCAGTTACACTGCCCAGCGATACACAGGAAGCAAATCGCTATCCACGCTGGACAATTTTTCGGCTTGCACGCGTTATGTTGGTGTGGGTTTCAGCAGTTTCCATTTAAAAAGCGTGCAAATGTAAGAAAATAAACACGAGTAAGGGCAGAAATAACGCGAATTGTGTGTGTGTGTGTTCCCTGCCTTTTTATTGCAGTAATCATAATAATAAAATGGAAACGTAAACATTACATAATTGAGATATGCTTGCCTGCCACGAACGATATATTTTCTCTCATACATGATTTACATTAAAATGAAAAAATTACAATTTTATTGCCTGGTAACAAAATCATTTTATTTTTAACAATTACCATTGTATGAAAAAGTTTAAATGAATTTTCAAGTACTTTACTGTTGTCAAAATGTAAAAGGTTGCAGGTAAACTACCCCTTCCCCTTAACCGATCTTCACCAAAACCAAAAGGTCTTGAGAACTCTACAATTCAGGGCTGTATGCAAAACATTATTTGATTCTGTTTGAATTTGCGGCTGTTATCGTTTACCAAAAAAAATTACCATTGATAAAAAAACCGCTGCAGGTAAACTACCCCTTTCCCTTAACCGATCTTCTCCGAAAACAATAGGTCTTGAGTACTCTACAAATCAGGGCAGTATGCACAAAATTATTTGATTCTGTTTGAATTTGCGGCTGTTATCATTTGCCATAGAAAATACCCCTGTTAAAACATAAAACGTAGCAGGTAAACTACCCCTTTCCCTTAACCGATCTTCGCCAAAAACAATAGGTCGTGAGTACTCTAGAAATCAGGGCTGTATGCAAACAATTATTTGATTCTGTTTGAATTTGTGGCTGTTATCGTTTGCCATATAAAAAAAATCTACAGACACACACACAGACACTTTTCGAAAAAAAACTTTTTTTCATGTTTTGAGTGTAGTACAATCAGAATCTGCAATAATCTCGAACACGATTTTTTTTTGCCATCACCATACTTCCATTTCGTTTTATTTCACCATAAAAGTCGTTTTACTTCCATGTTCCTTAAGGAAATGGAAGTACGGCGATGGCAAAAAAATCGGTATGGAGAACCATACATGACTTCCATATTCTAAGATTTATATTTAAAATCATTTTCGAAATGAAATATTACCATAGAAACTACTTCTTTCTACTTACTGCTTCAGCCTTAACCACAGTACTGTGGTCACTAACGTATACCACCTCACGTTATCGCACTCGATTTTCACTGATGATGGAAGTCGATGGCATTGCCGAAACGTCTGGTTTTGTAGAAAACATTGGACTACGGCCAAATATCCCGGGAAGGAATTTTAACAAAAACTACTTCTTTGTTGCCGATAACGTTGTACACATATATATAAAAAATATGCATAAAATTAATGGCTTGTATAAGTTAATGATTGATCTCCATTAAGTAGTGCTCAAGTTTCCAAAGTTTTAATATTATGATGTCCGTAATTAAAACATCAGAGCAGGTTTAGTGTGTATGAGGGTACACTGTGGACAAAAATTTTCAACATTTCCTATTGAGCGTTGCTTAGAGTAAAGCTGCGAATCTACAGTGCACGTTTCACAGAACAAACACGCGGAAATGAAGGAGCGCTCCGAAGTCACTCATGGACCCTCAGCATCTTGCAGAGGGTTCATTCCCTAAAGACGGAATCGTTCCTCTGTAAACATGTGCAGTTATACTGCCCAGCGATCCACAGGAAGCAAATCGCTATCCACGCTGGACACTTTTTTGGCTTGCACGCGTTATGTTGGTATGGGTTTCGGCACTTTCCATTTAAAAAGTGTGCAAATGTAAGAAAATAAACATGAATGAGGCCAGAAATAACTCGAATTGTGTGTGTGTGTGTGTGTGTGTGTGTGTGTGTGTGTGTGTGTGTGTGTGTGTGTGTGTGTGTGTGTGTGTGTGTGTGTGTGTGTGTGTGTGTGTGTGTGTGTGTGTGTGTGTGTGTGTGTGTGTGTGTGTGTGTGTGTGTGTCTTCCCTGCCTTTTTATTGCGGTAGTCATAATAATAAAATGGAAACGTAAACATTACATAACTGAGATATGCTTGCCTGCCACAAACGATATATTTTCTCTCATACATGATTTACATTAAAATGAAAAAATTATAATTTTATTGCCTGGCAACAAAATTATTTTATTTTTAACAATTACCATTGTTTGAAAAAGTTTAAATGAATTTTCAAGTACGTTGCAGGTAAACTACCCCTTTCCCTTAACCGATCTTCACCAAAAACAATAGGTCTTGAGTACTCCATAATTCAGGGCTGTATGCGAAACATTATTTGATTCTGTTTGAATTTGCGGCTGTTATCGTTTGGCATAAAAAAAAATTACCCTTGATAAAAAAAAACTGTTGCAGGTAAACTACCCCTTTCCCTCAACCGATCTTCACCAAAAACAATAGGTTGTGAGTACTCTACAAATCAGGACTGTATGCAAAAAATTATTTGATTCTGTTTGAATTTGCGGCTGTTATCGTTTCCCATAGAAAAAAAATCTACAGACACATAGACAGACAGACACACACACACAGACACTTTTCGAAAAACGACTTTTTTTCATGTTTTGAGTGTAGTACAATCAGAAACTGCAATAATCTCGAACACGATTTTTTTTTGCCATCACCATACTTCCATTTCCTTAAGGAATATGGAAGTAAAAAATCGTGTTCGAGGTTATTGCAGATTCTGATTCTACTACACTCAAAACATGAAAAAAAGTAGTTTTTCGAAAAGTGTCTGTGTGTGTGTCTGTCTGTCTGTCTGCAGAGCTGCCAAGGGTCCCCAGAGGAACTGAGTGAGATCACTTGTCAGAAAGAGTGAGATTCAAGTAAAATGAGTAGACAACAAATTTATTTTATATATCCATTTATTTCATAATTAATCATTATCAAACCACTTTTTATTATAATGCAAATTATTTTTATGTAATATTCATCAGTTTTGTGGAAAACAACAGAACACAAGTTAATATATACCAAATGTTGCACTTAATTGCAAACAATACAAATCTCACTCTTTATTGCTATGTGTTTTATTATACTGATATGTTGCTTTCTTAGCATTAGCCACCACTTCTTTTGGTGGTTCGAATGTGTGGCATGGCTCAGGGATGGCCATTTTCATGGTCAAGACACATGATAATGTGCCATCCACGTTCATTGAAAGTCTAAAAGCTGTTTTATTTTTCCGTATCATAGAAAAAACACGTTCTTTGCCAGCATTAGAATGTGAAATTATCAAAACCAATTTTGCAACCTCAGATAGCCTCTTATACCTTAATTCTCCATTTGCTAGTTTCATCTGAGATAAATATGCCCAAATTACATCCATTCGGTAAATGTACCGACTTACTTGCTCCTCATCTTGGACTTTAGCACTTTCCCATACATCTTCAGGGATGCTGTCTTGTTTTAAAATTTTGTAATCCACAAATTCATCGTATAGTTGTTCTATCTCAGTCACTGGGTGGATATGTGAAAGAATGTTACGGTACCTCAAGAGAAAAAATTCTACGTCACTAAACTGAAATGAACTTTTCTCAAAAAGTCAACAAATCTGGCATGTTTCAGCAAGTTGTCGTTCAATGGTAACTTCTTGGTTGCCTCAGAAATTACTTCCTGGTAAAACTGCCTAACTGCAGTTAAAAATTCAGCATAGTCTTTAGGGCTAATGCTACCTTCATGAAACAGAGTAGTCAGTTTTTGTCGAGTTGCAATCCCAATAAATATTTCCTCATCATCCAGTTGATCTTCTCTTATATCAACTTTGAGATCTTTGAATCCAAAACCTTCAACCTCTTTAACTTTCTCAGGGGGGAGAATTTTACCTAGAACTTTTTTCACAAATTCATGCAAACATTGATAAGCAGCAAAGATGCATGGATCCTCCCTCTGAAGATACTTGTTAATAATAGTGAACATTGGCAGAACTGCATTGTAAAAGAGCAAATACACTTCCAGAATTGGATTATTGAACAACGTTTTAAGTCTTTTAAAACATGGCTCACTCTCAGAATTGGACAAAAAGTAACTCTTCAGTCCATCAAATAAGGAAAGGATTCTCTCCACTGCTCTCTCAAGACTCAACCATCTAGTGTTTACATGTTTGACTACTTTGTGATATTCAACATCACAAAATAAGCAAAATGTTTTAAGATTTGATTTGTGCTTAGTGCTCTTATCAAAATAATAGTAGAGATCAACACACATATCTTCTACATCAAACCCACTTCTCTCAAGAAATTTGTCCGCAGCTCTCCTTGCAATATTATGTATTAGGTGACAGGGGCACCCCATGAAGTAAGTATCCTTATTCTGAAGAAGGACTCGTGACATGATGGAGTTCCTAACACCTATATTTACATTCGTATTGTCAACACCAAAAGCAACACAATTAATCCAGGGAATGCTGTTTTTCACTAGTACCTCTGAAATCTTGCCATAAATTGTGGCTGCTGTTGTTGCTCCAGTACCTGTGGTGGTGCACATGTCCAAAAAATGACTCATAACTTTCCGTGATCTTATATCAAAGATGCGTACAGTCAGTGGGTTTAATTTCCCAGGACCAGTGTCATTTGAACCATCTACAAGAACTGAATATGGATGAATCTGCATGTGTTGCACCAACTGAGAATGACAGTATGGTTCAATAGCCCCATTCATAATGCATGTAGTTTTCCGTCTGCAAGAAGGAATGATAAACGAATTAGGGTAAATCGGTGACAAGGTTCATGCTCCTCTATTGCTCACATGTTTCCATAAATTTATTTTTATAACCACATTCTCTTACATACCTTCCTGAAGCATAATTCTGAGCTATTGAAGAATCCGGGAAAATGTCCTTGAAGAGTGGACTCAAATGACTAGCAGTGGCAATTGGGATGTTGTGGCATGCAAGAAGTGTTGCTATTTTCATTTCTGCTCTACCAACCTGAAAATAAGGTATAACTATTATAAAATGTGGTTGGCCTAAAATTAAATTTTTTAACGGTGCCTCTTTACCTATCGACCACACGTTTTAAAATTACCATATCATGAAACAACCTAACCTATCGTTAAATAACCTTATGAACATCAATCGATATATCGCAGTCGATCACTAATTTAACAGCTGAACATCGCCTAGCGTCGTCCACTTCATAGGTTAGAGTGCGAAATGTGGTCGATCGGTAAAGAAATAAGTTTTTGGTGCCTTTGATAGGTAAAGAAACACGTTTTTAACTAATGCCAGTAAATAATAATTTATAACTACAATACATAAACATTAGGCTACTTACTTTTTCCATTGTTCGATCGTCCTTAGGTCTGCTGAATACGTCAGATATTTTAGGCTGATTTCTGCTAGATTTCATAAACTTCTTATGAGCATCGGAGTCAATGTGTCTTTTGATATCTGCCTCACCTTGATGTCCACACGACAAAGTTCGTGCACACACATCACACCGAAAGGCAGATCCAGATGGATCATCAGCAACTGCAGATACAGGATTCTTTACTTGCCAGGCAACGTTGAAGCGGGTTTTATATTTAGCAGCTCCCGCAAAAGATCTGGGATTTGTATATCTTTTTGGAGAAGTTCCTCCCAGAGAAGGAACATCCTCCTTTTCTGAATCTGAAGACAACACAGACTGCAATGCTTCATTCTTCCATGAAACAACTTATGAGTGACACGTCGAATCGGCCGTATGCGTTTCCTTCGAAGCCGGTAGAGGCGCTTCCGCCATCTGCTAGTGACAATTGCAATCTTTTATGCGACTATGGAGTTACCTTTCACATCAATATTTAAATGACTGGTATTCAGAGACTGTGAAACACAATAAACAGGAGTTAAAATAAAGTTAATTTCAAAATAAAATTTTAATGACTTTCATGGATAAAATGTGTGAGATTTCAGCTCACGTGCATGTGAGCGTGAGATCGGCCTCGAATCCGTATGTCTCACGCTCAATGCGTGAGACTTAGCAGGTCTGTGTCTGTCTGTAGATTTTTTTCTATGGCAAACGATAAAAGCCGCAAATTCAAACAGAATCAAATTTTTTTTGCATACAGCCCTGATTTGTAGAGTACTCAAGACCTATTGTTTTTGGTGAAGATCGGTTAAGGGAAAGGGGTAGTTTACCTGCCACGTTTTGTTTTAACAAAGGTATTTTCTATGGCAAACGATAACAGCCGCAAATACCAAACAAAATCAAATGATTATTTGCATACAGCCCTAAATTGTAGAGATCTCAAGACCTATTGTTTTTGGTGAAGATCGGTTAAGGGAAAGGGGTAGTTTACCTGCAACGGTTTTTTATCAAGGGTAATTTTACTTCCATATTCCTCAAGGAAATGGAAGTATGGTGATGGCAAAAAAAATCGTGTTCGAGATTATTGCAGATTCTGATTGTACTACACTCAAAACATGAAAAAAGTAGTTTTCCGAAAAGTGTCTGTGTGTGTGTGCGTCTGTCTGTCTTTGGATTTTTTTTCTATGGCAAACGATAACAGCTGCAAATTCAAACAGAATTAAATAATTTTTTGCATACAGCCCTTATTTGTAGAGTACTCACGACCTATTGTTTTTGGTGAAGATCGGTTGAGGGAAAGGGGTAGTTTACCTGCAATGGTTTATGTTTTAACAAGGGTATTTTCTATGGCAAACGATAACAGCCACAAATTCAAACAGAATCAAATAATTTTTTGCATACACCCCTAAATTGTAGAGTTCTCAAGACCTATTGTTGTTGGTGAAGATCGGTTAAGGGAAAGGGGTAGTTTACCAGCAACGTTTTACGTTTTAAGAAGGGTAATTTTGTCTATGACAAATGATAACTGCCGCATATTCAAACAGAATCAAATAATTTTTTGCATACATCACTGAATTGCGGAGAACTCAAGGCCTTTTGATTTTGGTGAAGATCGGTTAAGGGGAAGGAGTAGTTTACCTGCAACATTTTATGTTTTAACAAGAGTAAAGTACTTGAAAATTCATTTAAACTTTTTCAAACAATGGTAATTGTTAAAAATAAAATAATTTTGTTGCCAGGCAATAAAATTATAATTTTTTCATTTTAATGTAAATCATGTATGAGAGAAAATATATCGTTCGTGGCAGGTAAGCATATCTCAGTTATGTAATGTTTACGTTTCCATTTTATTATTATGACTACCGCAATAAAAAGGCAGGGAAGACACACAGACACAATTCGCGTTATTTCTGGCCTCATTCATGTTTATTTTCTTACATTTGCACGCTTTTTAAATGGAAAGTGCCGAAACCCATACCAACATAACGCGTGCAAGCCAAAAAAGTGTCCAGCGTGGATAGCGATTTGCTTCCTGTGGATCGCTGGGCAGTGTAACTGCACGTATTTACAGAGGAACGATTCATAGACTGACATAGTCTTTAGGGAATGAACCCTCTGCAAGATGCTGAGGGTCCATGAGTGACTTCGGAGCGCTCCTTCTTTTCCGCGTTTGTTCTGTGAAACGTACACTGTAGATTCGCAGCTTTACTCTAAGCAACGCTCAATAGGAAATGTTGAAAATTTTTGTCCACGGTGTACCCTCATACACACTAAACCTGCTCTGATGTTTTAATTACGTACATCATAATATTAAAACTTTGGAAACTTGAGCACTAATTAATGGATATCAATCATTAACTTATACAAGCCATTAATTTTATGCATATTTTTTATATATTGTAGCGTGACAGAAAATCCACTACTTATTAAGTCATATAAAATCATAAAAATTAATTACACCACATATGTTAAAATAATATTGAATGAGATTTAATGAAATCAAAGGAATGAACCACAACAAAATAAAAATCATCATTACATTATATGAAAACCACTGTTTAAATATCAAATAAAGTATTGAAAGCAACTCATATTATAAGATCAGTAATTTACCCAGGAAGTTAGGAGCAGTAAACAAATTAAATAACACCATATAAAGAAGAAAGAGAATCAGTTTAAGAGTGGTGAACACCAAAATACCCCAAAGATAAGAAGAAGGAAGAATTAAGTTTGTGATCAGGAAGAAAACAATACCCTGAAACCTTTAGAGAAGAGCAAGGTCCGTGTCAGTAAATAAATTAGATACTCCAAACTAAACATCAGTCGAGATAACACAAAGTACCTTGGTTTACCCAAGAATGAAGAAGGAAGACAAGAAGACCAGAAGAAGGAAGACTAGAAGAAGGACAAGAATGAAGACAAGAAAGAAGATAAGAACAAAGACAAGAAAGAAGACAGGAGGAGAGGAAGAAATAGTATGAAAGAAACACAGTTGTAAAACCTATTATTATTATTAACTACCATCAACCCCAAACCCACAAAAACGATTAAAAAGAAAGTATAACATACCAAAATCCTATAAAAATGTAATTATTTAGAAAACTAAAGTGTTGTATAGTATTATAAGAAGTGAACCGACTAAAGCTATTGTGTAATAAAGGAAATAAACAAGTCTTAACAGTCCATGATTACTAAATGTCTGATCTGAGATAGTGAGACTCAAAATATCAGAACCACCAGTGAAAGTGAATTTGTGTAAGTGTTTTTTGGAAATGCAATAAACTTAAAGTTAGTGATACTATGACTTATCAATATGCTATATAACAACTTTAATATCCAATAATACACAGCATAATAAAATAATAAAATGGAAGATTTCCAGTATTTTATTATTTTAATGTAACTCTTTATTTACAAGACATTTGTAAAAAATGCTAATAACTAGAGTATGGGTGGTCATGTTTACTGATGAAGGGGATCATATAATAATGGTTTAGACCAGAAAGGACTGGCATTAATTTAGTATTCATAGGTTTAAAATGTTTAAATAGACTGTGTAGCGTGACAGAAAATCCACTACTTATTAAGTCATATAAAATCATAAAAATTAATTACACCACATATGTTAAAATGATATTGAATGAGACTTAATGAAATCAAAGGAATGAACCACGATAAAATAAAAATCCTCATTACATTATATAAAAACCACTGTTTAAATATCAAAGAAAGTATCGAAAGCAACTCATATTATAAGATCAGTAATTTACCCAGGAAGCTAGGAGCAGTAAACAAATTAAATAACACCATATCAAGAAGAAAATCAGTTTAAGAGTGGTGAACACCAAAATACCCCAAAAACAAGAAGAAGGAAGAATAAAGTTTGTGATCGGGAAGAAAACAATACCCTGAAACCTTTAGAGAAAAGCAAGGTCCGTATCAGTAAATAACTTCGATGCTCTAAACTAAACATCAGTCGAGATAACACAAAGTACCTTGGTTTACTCAAGAATGAAGAAGGAAGACAAGAAGACCAGAAGAATGAAGACTGGAAGAAGGACAAGAAAGAAGATGAGAAGAAGGACAAGAAAGAAGATAAGAAGAAGGACAAGAAAGAAGATGAGAAGAAGGACAAGAAAGAAGATAAGAAGAAGGACAAGAAAGAAGATAAGAAGAAGGACAAGAAAGAAGATAAGGAGGAGAGGAAGAAATAGTATGAAAGAAACACCGTTGTAAAACCTATTATTATTATTAACTACCATCAACCCCAAACCCACCAAAATGATTAAAAAGAAAGTATAACATACCAAAATCCTATAAAAATGTAATTATTTAGAAACCTAAAGTGTTGTATAGTATTTTAAGAAGTGAACCTACTAAAGTGATTGTGTGATAAAGAAAATAAACAAATCTTAACAGTCCATGATTACTAAAGGTCTGGTCTGAGATAGTGAGACTCAAAATATCAGAACCACCAGTGAAAGTGAATTTGTGTAAGTGTTTTTTGGAAATGCAATAAACTTAAAGTTAGTGATACTATGAGTTATCAATATGCTATATAACAACTTTAATATCCAATAATAAACAGCATAATAAAATAATAAAATGGAAGATTTCCAGTATTTTATTATTTTAATGTAACTCTTTATTTACAAGACATTTGTAAAAAATGCTAATAACTAGAGTATGGGTGGTCATGTTTACTGATGAAGGGGATCATAAATAATAATGGTTTAGACCAGAAAGGACTGGCATTAATTTAGTATTCATAGGTTTAAAATGTTTAAATAGACTGTTTGTTCACAGCCATAAAATCAATGTATTTGTAAGAGTTATTAGAAAATAAGATTTATATTATGTGTTTAAAATGAATTATGTTTGCTAAATAACAGCATACATACCATTAATAATGTTTCAGTAGGTATGCTGCGTTAATTCAAAAGGAGTTAAAAGTATATGTTCAAACCATGTCAGCAATATGTTCAATTGTGCAGATTGCTAAATAATGTTCATAATTATTTTATTTTTTTTATAACAGTAGTGTTAATTAAATACTACACCTCACAATAAGTTATAAACCATTTTATTTTCATATAATAATAACTATGTAAAGTCAGAGGAGTGGTAGAATTAAATTTATTTGAGAAAGACAGAAATGTAAAATTCTAAACTCTAGGCCATTTGGTGAATTCACAGAAACCATATAAACCAGTATAATTCACTTATAAATCCTGTAAACTAGCAAGATTTAGATAAGGTAAATCAGTTAACCACTACTGGGAATGATCCTATGAGTTAAAATGATAATAAGGAAATATACCTTAAAATATTGTAAATTTTCAAAATATATAAATTAATTAATTTTAAAGAGCAATGTCAAATTCAGAGATTAACACAAAAAACCAGTTCAAAAGCTTAAATAATTTATATGTATTTAAGGAAAGGAAGAGAAATATGACTAATTCAAATTTATTATAATAGTATTAATAACAATTAAAATGGAAGAAAAATTGTATGAAGACGGAAATCAGATTTTGAGCCTAGATTTTAAAAAAGGAAAGAAATTTGTTAATTTCCACAAAATGTCCACAGATATGGACTATAATATATCAATTTAAAAGGAATGAGATGATTAAACCAATGATAAGGTTCATAATTCATGAAAGTGATGAATAAAATAAATAAATTCCATATATAGTGTGGTTTTGTATCATGTGTATGGGTGATCGAAATATGTTAACAATACTTTTTCAAAGATTAACTGGGCCAGATTTTGACCAAGTTAATATAGTCTTTTGTTGAATATCAAGCTGAATAGTTGTGTGAAAAAACGTTCCTTAAAACCGAGTAGAAAATGGTACGACAGTTTGCCATTAATATCAGTGCATCGAGAGTTAGATGAATTAAACACTTTCTTAACTAAATTTACCAAAACTTGAACGACAATAGTGAAAAATAACACCTAACATCATTATACGAATGATCTAAAACAGTAAAACCATATATTTGATATAATTCACGCTACAACTCATAACCAATTTTACAGACAAACTAACCAACAGAAGTGAACACATACCAAATAACTTAATTAACACCAATATACACGGAACACTTCTTCAGAACACACCAAACTACCTAATAGACAGATTACATCAGTGCGGGGACATTTCAAACATTCATGAAGACAATTTTGCTGAGTTTTTAACAGGACGACTTTTTTCGTAACCTCGCCAGATCTAGTAGCGGCCATCTTTGAAATTTACGAATCTGCTTTCCACCTCGAGTGACGTCATAGAAGCTACATATGGTCTGACAAAACAATTTATTAAACATTATATATCAGAATTATTTGCATACTGTTAAATAATAATTATTAAATTTACTTTAATTGTTAATGTTATACTTTCTCGTTACCCTTCTCTGACTATTAATTTAATCGCTCAAAGAACCTGTCCTTTTTATAATACTTATAATAATTTTTCTACTGTATGCACAATCGATAGTTCCCTGAGACGGAGTCGATAATTGTTCTCAATCGATAAAAAATCGATTATTTATTAAATTGTTTAATAAATCCATTTATTTCAATTGTTTTTATCTGTTATTATTTCACAGGCTAATTTAATGTTATTTATTAAGGCAAAGAGACTTCAAGAAGAAGAAAATATTTTTTTTCAGTGAGATATTGGATCAGCAAGAAAAACCATCAATCGATTGCCGACCGGAGTTAATCTGATTAACTCCAAACTTGGTTCGAATCTTCCAGAATTCTTAAAATTTTTACAAAACCTTTAAAACAGCCTTATTTCTTAATTACAAACATTGATTAAACATAAACAATTTTTTTTTTTATTGAAACATTATTTTTTTTTTTTATAAAATTTTTCATCTACTATTTTATTTTTGTAAACACCGGCATACAGCGTCTCGTATTACAACTGTTTGTTCACAGCCATAAAATCAATGTATTTGTAAGAGTTATTAGAAAATAAGATTTATATTATGTGTTTAAAATGAATTATGTTTGCTAAATAACAGCATACATACCATTAATAATGTTGCAGTAGGTATGCTGTGTTAATTCAAAAAGAGTTAAATGTATATGTTCAAACCATGTCAGCAATATGTTCAATTGTACAGATGGCTAAATCATGTTCTTAATTATTTTTTTTATAACAGTAGTGTTAATTAAATACTACACCTCACAATAAGTTATAAACCATTTTATTTTCATGTAATAGTAATTATGTAAAGTCAGAGGAGTGGTGGGATTAAATTTATTTGAGAAAGACAGAAGTATAAAATTCTAAACTCTAAGCCATTTGGTGAATTCACAGAAACCATATAAACCAGTATAATTCACTTATACATCCTGTAAACTAGCAAGATTTAGATAAGGTAAATCAGTTAACCACTACTGGGAATGATCCTATGAGTTAAAATGATAATAAGGAAATATACCTTAAAATATTGTAAATTTTCAAAATATATAAATTAATTAATTTTGAAGAGCAATGTCATATTCAGAGATTAACACAAAAAACCAGTTCAAAGGTTCAATTTATATGTATTTAAGGAAAGGAAGAGAAATATGACTAATTAAAATGTATTATAATAGTATTAATAACAATTAAAATGGAAGAAAAATTGTATGAAGGCGGAAATCAGATTTTGAGCCTATATTTCCAAAAGGGAAAGAAATTTGTTAATTTCCACAAAATGTCCACAGATATGGAGGAATGAGATGATTAAACCAATGATAAGGTTCATAATTCATGAAAGTGATGAATGAAATAAATAAATTCCATATATAATGTAATTTTGTATCATGTGTATGGGTAATCAAAATAAGTTAACAATACTTTTTCAAAGATTAACTGGGCCAGATTTTGACCAAGTTAAAATAGTCTTTTGTTGAATATCAAGCTGAATAGTTGTGTGAAAAAACGTTCCTTATAACCGAGTCGAAAATGCTACTACAGTTAGCCATTAATATAAGTGAATCGAGAGTTAGATGAAATAAACACTTTTGTAACTAAATTTACCAAAACGTTAATGACAATAGTGAAAACTAACACCTAAATTCATTATACAAGTGATCTAAAACAGTAAAACAATATATTTGATCTAATCCACGCTACAAATCATAACCACATTTTGGAGCAACTTAACCCACAGAAGTGAACACATACTAAATAACATAATTAACACAAGTATACACGGAACACTTCTTCAGAACACACCAAACAACCTAATAGACCAATTACACCAGTGCGGGGACATTTCAAACATTCATGAAGGTAATTTTGCTGTGATTTTTTGACACGACGACTTCGCAGTAAACTCGCCAGATCTAGTAGCGGCCATCTTTGAATTTACTAAGCCCTGCCTACCTCATCAAGTGGTGACGTCAGTCTACATATGGTTCGACTTCAACTTTCTTAAACATTATATATCAGAATTATTTTAATACTGTTAATTAATAATTATTGAATTTATTTTAATTGTTAATGTTATACTTTCTCGTCACCCTTCTCTGACTATTAATTTAATCGCTCAAAGAACCTGTCCTTTTATAATACTTATAATAAATTTTTATACTGTATGCACAATCGATAATTCCCTGAGACGGAGTCGATAATTGTTCTCAATCGATAAAAAAATCGATTATTTATTAAATTGTTTAATAAATCCATTTATTTCAATTGTATTTATCTGTTATTATTTCACAGGCTAATTTAAGGGTATTTATTAAGGCAAAGAGACTTCAAGAAGAAGAAAATATTTTTTTTCAGTGAGATATTGGACCAGCAGTGAGATATTGGACCAGCAAGAAAAACCATCAATCGATTGCCGACCGGAGTTAATCTGATTAACTCCAGACTTGGTTCAAATCTTCCAGAAGTGCTCGATAGTTAATAAATACATTCCTAATTCTTAAAATTTTTACAAAATCTTTAAAACAGCCTTATTTCTTAATTACTGACCTTGATTAAACATAAACAAAATTTTTTTTATTTGAAAATTTTTTTTTATAAAATTTTCCCTCTACTATTTTATTTTTTGTAAAGACCGGCATACAGGGTTTTATTACAATATATGTGTACAACGTTATCGGTAACAAAGAAGTAGTTTTTGTTAAAATTCCTTCCCGGGATATTTGGCCGTAGTCCAATGTTTCTACAAAACCAGACGTTTCGGCAATGCCATCGACTTCCATCATCAGTGAAAATCGAGTGCGATAACGTGAGGTGGTATACGTTAGTGACCACAGTACTGTGGTTAAGGCTGAAGCAGTAAGTAGAAAGAAGTAGTTTCTATGGTAATATTTCATTTCGAAAATGATTTTAAATATAAATCTTAGAATATGGAAGTCATGTATGGTTCTCCATACCGATTTTTTACTTTTTCTATGGTAAACGATAATAGCCGCAAATTCAAACAGAATCAAATAATTTTTGCATACATCTCTTATTTGTAGAGTACTCAAGATCTATTGTTTTTGGTGAAGATCGGTTAAGGGAAAGGGGTAGTTTACCTGCAACGTTTTATGTTTTAACAAGGGTATTTTCTATGGGAAACGATAACAGCCGCAAATAACAAACAGAAACAAATAATGTTTTGCATACAGCCCTTATTTGTAGAGTACTCAAGACCTGTTGATTTTGGTGAAGATCAGTTAAGAGAAAGGGGTAGTTTACCTGCAACATTTTATGTGATAACAAGGTTAATTTTACTTCCATATTCCTTAAGGAAGTATGTTGATGGCAAAAAAAATCGTGTTCGAGATTATTGCAGATTCTGATTGTACTACACTCAAAACATGAAAAAAGTCGTTTTTCAAAAAGTGTCTGTGTGTGTGTGTGTGTGTGTGTGTGTGTGTCTGCCTGTCTGTAGATTTTTTTCTATGGCAAACGATAACAGCCGCAAATTCAAACAGAATCAAATAATTTTTTGTGTACAGCCCTGACGTGTAGAGTACTCAAGACCTGTTGTTTTTGGTGAAGGTCGGTTAAGGGGAAGGGGTAGTTTACCTGCAACGTTTTTCTATCAAGGGTAATTTTCTATGGCAAACGATAACAGCCGCAAATTCAAACAGAATCAAAAATAATTTTTTGCATACGTCCCTGAATTGTAGAGAACTCAAGGTCTTTTGATTTTGGTGAAGATCGGTTAAGGGGAAGGGGTAGTTTACCTGCAACCTTTTACGTTTTAACAACAGTAAAGTACTTGAAAATTCATTTAAACTTTTTCAAACAATGGTAATTGTTAAAAATAAAATAATTTTGTTGGCAGGCAATAAAATTATAATTTTTTAATTTTAATGTAAGTCATGTATGAGAGAAAATATATCGTTCGTGGCAGGCAAGCATATCTCAGTTATGTAATGTTTACGTTTCCATTTTATTATTATGACTACCGCAATAAAAAGGCAGGGAAGACACACAGACACACAAAATTCGCGTTATTTCTGGCCTCATTCATGTTTATTTTCTTACATTTGCACGCTTTTTAAATGGAAAGTGCCGAAACCCACACCAACATAACGCGTGCAAGCCGAAAGTGTCCAGCGTGGATAGCGATTTGCTTCCTGTGGATCGCTGGGCAGTGTAACTGCACGTGTTTACAGAGGAACGATTCATAGACAGACTTTTCGTCTTTAGGGAATGAACCCTCTGCAAGATGCTGAGGGTCCATGAGTGACTTCGGAGCACTCCTTCTTTTCCGCGTGTTTGTTCTGTGAAACGTACACTGTAGATTCGCAGCTTTACTCTAAGCAACGCTCAATAGGAAATGTTGAAAATTTTTGTCCACAGTATACCCTCATACACACTAAACCTGCTCTGATGTTTTAATTACGGACATCATAATATTAAAACTTTGGAAACTTGAGCACTACTTAATGGAGATCAATCATTAACTTATACAAGCCATTAATTTTATGCATGTTTTTTATATATATGTGTACAACATTATCGGCAACAAAGAAGTAGTTTTTGTTAAAATTCCTTCCCGGGATATTTGGCCATAGTCCAATGTTTTCTACAAAACCAGACGTTTCGGCAATGCCATCGACTTCCATCATCAGTGAAAATCGAGTGCGATAACGTGAGGTGGTATACGTTAGTGACCACAGTACTGTGGTTAAGGTTGAAGCAGTAAGTAGAAAGAAGTAGTTTCTATGGTAATATTTCATTTCAAAAATGATTTTAAATATAAATCTTAGAATATGGAAGTCATGTATGGTTCTCCATACCGATATTTTCTATGACGTACGATAACTGCCGTAAAATCAAACCTAATCAAATAAGTTTTTGCATACATCCCTAAACTGTAGAGAACTCAAGGCCTGTTGATTTTGGTAAATAAAGTATCCTGATAAGACGATCTTAATAATCCACTGTAGAAACGTAGATGAAATATCTATAAATGAAGAGGCTAGTTGAACGGGGTGGGGGTAATTTTTTATAAATTAAAATTATAGTTGAAGGGGGAGGGGATAATTTTTATGTGTACTATGTTATCGGCAACAAAGTAGTAGTTTGTTGTTAAAATTCCTTCCCGGGCTGTTTGGCCGTAGTCCAATATTTTCTGCAAAACCAGACGTTTCGGCAGTGCCGTCGACTGCCATCATCAGTGAAAATCGAGTGCGATAACGTTTGGTGGTATACGTTAGTGACCACAGTACTGTGGTTAAGGCTGAAGCAATAAGTGGAAAGAAGTATTTTCTATGGAAACATTTCATTTCGTAAATGATTTTAAATATAAATCTTAGAACATGGAAGTCATGTATGGTTCTCCATACCGATATTTTAATTTCCCCACAGTCATACAAATTTGTTAGGGAGTCTGGTCATTTTATTCTTCCTCATCCAATGACAAGTAAAAAAAATTAACAGAAAATTAAAATTAGGTCCTTAGAATGAAATGAGTGATCGTAGTTTTCTTTCATATTTAAGTAAAAAAGTAAAATTTTTGAAGAAATCTGATACAAATATTCTTATAATGATTGATGAAATACACTTGAAACTGTATGTAGATCATAAAGGAGGTGTTATTGTTGGTGTGGCATATGATAATTCAAATATGGCTAATACAGCATTTGTTTTTATGATTAAGAGTATTGCGAGTACTTACAAAGATGTGGCTTATACTCGTATTACTTGTAAAGGAAATTATAGCTCATGTTCTGTTTACTGTATTAAAAAATATAATTTTAAAGTTAGAAGCAATAAACTTCCGTGTAGTTATGATTGTCACTGACAATAACTCAATAAACAGAAAAACTATGGCAATGTTTCAGAATCCACTAGCAGATTACATGTATCCTCATCCGTGTGACCCAAAAAGACCTTTGTTCTACTGTGTTGATACAGTACACTTAATTAAGTGTGTTAGAAATAATTGGTTAAACCAAAAGAACCGTTGAACAACCCATGTATTATCCTGGTTTTAATTATAATTTTAGTAATTGGAGGTAAGGGTGGTAGTTGCAGTAATATCAGCACCAGCAGTAGTGGTAGTAACAATAGTACTGTTTCTGTTTATGACAATAGTGGAACTTATAATAATATTCACAGTAGTGATATGAATATAGCTTTAGTGAAAACTTGAAAAAATTATGAGATCGAGTGTGGAAATTTGTTAAAATTTGGATACACCTTGTCAAGGAAAGCACTGTGGCCCACAAATTTAGAATGCCAAGATGTAAAATTAGCTCTAAAATTAACAAATATGCATGTGTCAAATAGCGTTGTTGAACTTAAAGACAAACATAATTTAATCAATGCTGATGGTACAGCAATATTTATCAAAATATTTCTATTTGGTTTGATGTTATGAATGTGAAGACTCCTTTTAAAGGTTTAAAGTGAAGAAATATTAACAAGAGCCACTGATAAATTGTGTCAGTGTTGAAAAACAAGCTTTTCTTAAAGCATTTATAAACTGGCTTGATAAGTGGAATGAACTTAATATTAATGGTGGGAAAATGACTAGAGGAACTTATTCAGCTTTAGTGCTTAGTACGATGTCAATTATTGAATTTACAGATTATTGGATTAATTAATTAGGAATGACATACATATTACCAGCCAAAATTCAAACTGATTATTTGGAATGTACAGGAGGCTGGCAGGCACCCAATACCATGTATCAGTCCGTCAGATTTTTGAAATTGAAAGTAGAATTAGAGATTTTTCTGTTCAGAGACTAACTTTAAACTCAGGCTTAAAGTGGTCCTTCATTATTGATCAGTTTTGTGATGATACGACTGGGCAAACTGTTGAGAAATCTGGAGAGAATTTTATAAGAGATAGTGGCTTCAGCTATATTTCTGTGACTTACGAGGATGTTTCAAAAGTAAATGCAGAAATGCCTTATGCAGGATCTATCTATGCTCATGATTATGGCATTACTTATATTAAAAGTATGATTACTGTCTTCATATATTAAAAAAAATCTTAATTTATTATGTGGTAAACTAGTTTGATTATTTTGGTGCTGAAAAACAAATACGTTTGTATGCCCGTTGTTTAAAATTATTAATTTTCATTTTTATTTATATTATTTTTTAATTAGAGAAAAATGCTGTACATAGTAATTTCATCATTCCAATCTGTAATTTAGCAGATTCCTGTAATATGCAAAGATACCAAAGTGCAGAAAACCGTGTCACATTCATTCACAACTCAAACTGAACTCCGACAACGAGATAATCTGTTATGCTTGTTATTTAATCTATTACTAGAAGTGATAAGAGATTCCCAAATAAACACAAGAGGTACAATCCTAAACAAAAGTATACAGCTCTTAGCATACACAGACGATACAGATCTAATTGCCAGAACAAAACAAGATCCCATTAATCCCTTTAAGCATTAGAGGAAGCCTCGAGTAAAATTGGACTGCAGATAAACTTGGAGAAAACAAAATATATGTATGCTGCCAACAAACTACCATTAAACTCAACCCTTCAAAACCTTGAAATAGGCACAAAAAATATAGAGGCAGTAAAAGAGTTCATATATCTTGGATCCCAGATAAACAGCACTAACGACATCAACACTGAAATAAGAAGAATATATCTCGCAAATAAAACATTATGGATTAAAAAAGCACCTGACACCTAGCTTCATCTCAAGAAGCACGAAATGCAAAATCTACAAAACACTTATCAGGCCAGTGCTGACGTATGCTTCAGAAATCTGGACAATGACAAAAAAATAGCGAGAAACTTCTAGGTTGCTATAAAAGACAGATTCTAAGAACAATATTTCGAGGAGTACAGGAATATGAACTATACCATCTGTACAAAGAACCGGATATTGCCAGGATAATCAAAATATACAGGATAAGGTGGGTTGGACACATAGAGAGAATGGAGGACGGACAGCCTGCGAAACATATTTTCTACCAGAAACCCATGGGTAGTAGAAAAAGGGGAAGATCCTGAAGTAGATTCAAAGACCAGATAGAGGAGGACCTCGGAAAGTTGAACATAAGAAACTGGAAAGTCAGGGCATGCAATAGGGAGGAATTTAATCAACTCTTGGAGCAGGCCAATACCCACCAAGCATTGATGATGCCACCATGGTTGATGATGTAATTTGCAAAATTTAACTTTCTAAAATAACACATTATGTTTAAAAATTTGTTTGTTTGGTAACATGCAGATTTGTGTTTTGTAGTAGATATGACCATTTATATTTCAAATAAAATACAATAGTGTAATAGTTGTAGTATTACGTCTCCACGTGGCAGATATGAATCTTGCCACATGTTACCAATGTGAAGTGGACCACACATTTCCTATGTGATAAAAAAACTGATTACATTAAAACAGCCTAAATTGGCTGTAGACCTAAATCGTAATAATTTTGTAACCACTACCCAATCCAGTATAACTATTAATTATATCATGAAAATATGTTATGTTAGAATAATATATTTAGGTTAGATGAAATTTGTATAAACATATTCATGAAATGCCTATCAGTTTTTATAAATTCTTAACATTACAATTTTGAGACAAAAAATGTGTATTTGAAAAAGATTAATTTTTGTACATTCTGTGTAATACATGGAAAATTATTGATGCTAAATTGCTGACAAACTATAGCAGTCACTTTAAAAAAAAATCGTTTATAAACAAAAATAAATATTTTTACAAATGTATCTAGTGTTTTTTCGATCGTTTTGTGAAAATTAATTTTCATATTGAACGTAAAATTTCTTATGCAGATTAAGATTTTAAAATGACAAAAAAATAATACCCGTGTTTGCTATCGATGTATTAAAATAATATGGTTTGATGAATGTAATTAAAAAAATGCTTGCAAGGTTTTACATGTGTGTTCAAAATAAACAGATTAAATGTATCGAAACGGTTATTAGTTTATACTGGGTTAGGCCGTGTGTAGACAGCTGACTAGTGTTCGTCGACTCGTGATGACGTCACAGCCAAGCGCTGAGGCTTTGTCTTCTCTTAGATAGTGCCTGGGTCCCCCAAAATTTTTCTTGGCCCACCCTCTAGTCTCCCCAGCTTTTGTGCAGCTATAATACGTAGTATGTTAAATGTCGATGTCGACTATGGGAAATTTTTACAAACAAATTTTATACTGTTAAAAAATTAATTGAATTAATAAAAACATATTCTCTAAAATAGTGAATGGTGCTAAACAGGTTTATAACTTGACAAATTTAGGCACAAGAACAAACATAAGTCACTGTAGCAAAGCAACATAGCTTACTGGCAAGCCTATATGAGGTTTTTTGAGTCATCATGGTAAGATTATGTTGTACCTTCTCTTTCGAAATTAATTACCTCAAGGAGTATGCTTAAAAATACAAGAAATTTGCCCAGATTTGATGTAAACTGACATTACCCAACAATTTTAATGGTAACAAAAATTCTAACATTACAGCAATTTTTCTGATAGGGCTGCTGAACTAAATATGTGCAGAAAAAATAGGTAGTTACTGTGGCTATATAATTATGCAAATAGTGTACATATTCAGTAAAACCCTGTTAAAACTCTCTTCATGTGACCACGTATTTATCGGGGCCTATATAATTTGGGAGGCAACTAAGTAACACAGTACAGTATTATCATATATCCATAAATTCCACATGTAGATTAGTAATATTGACATACTTGAAAACAACAATGTAAACAAAGAAACTGTATATTATTCAATAGTGCCAATTGCTTAATTTATTTTTCAGTATTCACTTACTTCTTGCCAAACAAATTCATTTGTAATATAAATGCTTGAGCACTTGCCCCTTGGTCCATATGATGAAGTTGGCATATTGCAATGTTACCCAATTTTTTCACCAAGACCGGAAGCAGTTTTCAGAACCATCAAGGTTTACAGCAACAAACACTATTATACTTAACTAACTTAATTTTCTACTCTGAGACTTTCGTTTTCGCTTTAAAAAATGTATGTTTTGTCTGGCATAAGCTTAAAAGTTAATGCTTCTGAGGTAGGTGACAACCCAAGCAAGCCCAAGAGATTGCCATAGGAGTCCTATTTGTTTCAAATATTAATTAAAATGAATTGAAAATTCTTAGGAAAAATGATATTATGAGAGATTTGATCGCAGTTAACGGGATTTTTATAAAGACTTTTGCATATTAGACATGCAAGGACTGAATAAAAAGTGAGTAATATCAGGGCTAGCACAATGAGCGGGAGCATTTCACCACAGTTATGCAAATTTCTTACTCATTTAAAAAAAAGTGTACAAAAATGAGAAGCTTACTTAGATAAGCAGATCTAATCATTCAAAGTTTTTAACTCATTTTTTATAAAAACTAGCTTAAAAAATTTAATTTTAACAAAAAATCAAAGGAATAAATTTGGTGTAGCTAGTTTTGATTTTTTCGAATAGTTTTTCAGAAAAAATGAGTTTGCAAAAAATTATTGTGTACAGAAACATAAAATTATGTTTATTTTCATATCGTCACTGTAATTGCAAAAGGTCGTATGTCAAAATTTCAAGTTTTTTTATTGCTTCTAATGTGGCATTTTACATTTCCCAAACGCCAATAAAATATCTTATGTCATCAGCTGATCTATTAGAAATATAATCTAATCTCAAAAAGCTGTATGTTTTTTCAGCTGATTATTGTTTCTGCAAAATGTCTTATGTTTGACAGGATTGGAAGTGAAGTTAAGTTTGATTGTTTTGTGACTTCTTTGCTTGATGTAAACAAGAAGACTGTTCTGTTTCTGTAAATGTGTGTATTAAAAAGTGTTTTAGTTTGTATCCTGCTCATTACTATATGACATTATAGTTTTCCACTCTAATACTAGACGAATTTACAGTTTGAAACAGGTAAGTTTTCTTTAGGTTATGTTTACAATTACAACTCAAAAGATAGAAAAGTTATTTTCCAATATTTTGATTAGTTCTACTCCTTAATTAAACATCATAAATGAGTCTAAGTACATTACTAATAATAAATATTGGTTATATTATACAAGTTTGATTATTTATTGTTAATAGCAAAATGTCGTATGTTAGGATCTTGTGTATGCCTATCAGCCTACAAATGGAATTTAAAACATACGACTTTTTGCAACTTACATTTTTTAACAAAAGCATGTACTTTAAATAAGTAGTCAGTTAGAAAAGAGTACTTTTCACTAAACAAGTATTATATTAGGGTTAATATATTGTTGTTTTAACAGTAACATTATCATTAATTACGAATCTTACGACTAATTTTAGAATTGTGCTGGCTTACCTTTTGAAGTACTTAGTTTGTTAGTTTTAGAAAAATGGTGCGAAGGGGGGAACTGTTGGTCGATCTTGCAATAAAATTATCAACTGCTAGTCAATCAGTTCCTACTGTTACGAATGTGAGCCCACCTGCTGCTGAAGAGGGAAACTTAAGCGTACCTGCTGATAGTGTAGAGCAAGGTAACCTATCCGTAAATGCTGTGGAGGACCAACTAGGCCTCTTACTTATTCAAAATAGAGTATTTATTACCTCTTGATGTTGCAGAGGAAGTGGACCTACCTGCTGCTAATGTAGAAGACTATCTACCTCTTGATATTGCAGAGGAAGTGGACCTACCTGCTGCCAATGTAGAAGAAGAAGACTATCTACCTCTTGCTGTTACAGAGAAAATTGATGCACCTGCTTCTAAAAATTTACAAAAATATAACTTATTGATTGAAATTGGAGAAGATATTGTGGACCTACCTGCTGCTGAGGGTAGTTCATCTGTGGCTGAATTTGCTGAAGAAAGGAATTTGCAAGCGGTTATTGAGGGGAAATTAAATTTAATGAACTGTAATCCTAACAACAGACCTAGTCGAGTAAAGAAGGTAAAAGGGCTAGAAAAAATCAAGAATATTTTGAAAATGACTAACGATACCATTAATGACTCCTTATTTTCTTCGGATTCAGATGTTTATCAGCCCAGTTCAAGCTCTAGTGATGAAGAGTACAGCTCTTTTAGAAAACAAAAAGTTTTGCAAACAAAACGTTCCAAACCAAAAACTTCACATATTGTTGGGCAAAGCCAGTCAGGTAAATAGTTCAAGTGATGTTGACAAAACTCAAAGAATTGTTGAAGAAGATGATGGTGTGTTTCAAGGGAAAGGTCCTGCTCCAAGTATTGAGGAGGAAGTTGTGGCTGTAGTTGAAAACAACCCTGGTCAGGTGGTACGTTTAGTGGGCCTACCTGCAAAAAGGAAAGGAAGGAAAGGAGAAGATATAAATCCAAGTGACTGGGAAAGGAATGTTAACTCAGCTAAAAGAACAAAAGGAGAACCGTATTTAGGTTTTTAAAGAAGCAAGAGGATGGCAAATGCAATTTTAATATTGAAAGGGAAGAGAGAAAACTGAGGGATCGATGCAGTTGCAAAAATGTACGGAGCTTTAGGTGTGAGAAAGTAACAGAAATGGATAGACATAAAACTTTTCATCAACTACTGGAAGAACATAGATAGTTGGGAAGCAAAACGAGCAACAATTGTATCATTGGTGGACAAATCTAAACCAGACTTTCGGCGTGGAACTACAGATATTGAGAATTCCCATAAAAATGTATCTTTTAAATATTACCTCAAAGTGGGCGATGATAGAATTAGAGTCTGTAAAAAGATGTTTTTAAATACATTCTCTCTTGGTGAGAAATCAGTTAGATCTTGGGTCTTACAATGTGCTTTATACCAACCTTTAGCACAAGAAATCCTAGAAAATAACCTAGGCGATCCATAGCCCATGAATGAAACTGTTCCCAATGTTAAAAAAAGACAATCACAAAAAGATGTTGAAAAGAGAGATGGAATCCGGCAGTTTTTGAAATTGCTTCCTAAAATGGAGTCTCATTACTGTCGCGCCAACACAACAAAGCAATATTTAGAGCCCATGTGGGACAGTAAATTACAACTCTTCAGAGAATATACCCGTTTATGCCAAGAAAAAAATTTAGAACCAGCCTCAAGGGCTCTTTTCACACAGTTTTTGAGGCGATGAACATAGGATTTTTCATTCCGAAGAAAGACCAATGCGAAACATGCATTAAGCACAAGTTAGGGAAAGTCGCAGAGGAAGAGTACGAGAAACATCAAAATAGGAAGGCCAAAGCAAGCAATGAGAAAGAAAGTGACAAGAAGAAGGCAGCGGAATCAAATAAGACAGCAGTGTTTGCTGTTGACGTTCAAAAAGTATTAACATGCCCAGACATTAGGGCATCTTCATCATACTACAAAACAAAACTTAAAGTACATAACTGGTCGGTTTTTAATCTTGCAACCCAAGACGTAACATGCTACATCTGGCATGAGGGCAATGGACAATTAGATGGCGATGTTTTTGCTTCTATGCTAGTAAGGTTCCTTAATAAAGAATTAGAAAAAACCCCAGACATCACTGACATAATAATTTGGAGTGATGGCTGTACCAATCAAAACCGGTGTGAAACTGTGTCTAATGCTCTCCTGTACTTTGCCGTCAAGAAAAAAGTTACGGTATACCAAAAATATCTGGAAGTAGGCCACACGCAGATGGAAGTGGACAGCGTGCACAGCACAATTGAGAAGAAGCTTAAAAAACATGAACACTATGTACCTGCTGACTATGTTAGAGCAGTCAGAGAAGCGAGAAATGCAACCAAACCCTTATTCTGTAGAAAGTCTCACTTATTAAGACTTCTTCAATTATGCTGATGGATACTACAAAAGCATTCGGCCAGGATATAAAAAAGGTGATCCTTGTGTAACTGATTTGAGATGCCTGAAGTATACCACTGATGGCCATATTTGGTACAAATTAGATTATTCTGAAAACTGGACAGAACTGCTTAGACGACCGAAATCAGTAACAGATGTTTACACTGGAATTAAACCACTCTATAAGAAACCCGTGCCTATCAAAGAGAGAAAATTCAAGGACCTCCAAGAGTTGAAAAACCTACTGGAAGAAGATTACCACCTTTTTTATAATAATTTATGTCATGAGAACTGTGAGGGGGTGTGTCATCACATTATCCAGTAGCACCCAATAACCACCGTGTAATATTGGACTTTACTTTGACAAACATTTTTATTCTGCCAAGTTACATTCTTTCAACTTTCGGGTTCCAACCCTCCACACACGGTCGCAAGTCTGTGGCCACTCATTTCTTTCAGGGTCTGTCAGGATATTTGATATTATTGTTTTGTTTATCTTTTCATTACATTTTTGATTACCTTTATTTTTATTTATTTATTTTTATTTTTTTTATTATTATTTTATTTATTTATTTATTTTTATATAATATTTAGCTTTTCTTCATTTGCAGGCACACTTAGCGTGGGGCTGAAGATTTTGTGGTTATTGTTTACAACTCATTTTCAGTTTCTTCGTGCAATAAAGAGTGTATACGCAGTTGAAAGAATGTAACTTGGCAGAATAAAAATGTTTGTCAAAATATTAAACTGGGCAGGATTTGCCAACAATTCAAATTTGTTTTATAACTTTTACTTGTTTTTTTTTTTATTAAGATTCTGAATCAATTTTTATCTGTAACATTTTATGTTTTATGTAAAAACAACAATTTCAATAAAAAAAGTTGTACATTTGTATAGAAATTTTCTTACTGTCAAGTACAAAAAGTTGTATGTCTGCATACAAAATGTCGTATGTTGAAACAAGTTGCTAATTCAAATTGCAAAAAGGCGTATGTGCATGAAAAATGCTGATTAATTAACTTAATGCCCTAACTATTATATTACATAATAATATATCATAAAAAAATAGTCATAAACTTATTTCTGTAGTTATATAATCAAAACATAAAGAAATAATAAGTTTTTTGCTCTCCTGAAAAGTGGCCTCATTTTACATATGACTTTTTGAAATTACAGTGACGATATAAATTATGAAGCTAATTTGTGAGTTTCCTGTTGTGCACATGCAAATAGAAAGGAATTTTCTAGGTTTGTTTTAACTGACAGGGACCAGGAAGCTTAAGCCAGTGGTTATTAGTTCAGGCTCCATAGAATGTTTTAAGGCTACCTTGCTATTACATACACACACACACCCTCTGTATTGTGTGTGTAATACCAATATACAAAAAATAAATAACCCATAAAACAATAAAGATTCTCTTTAAAAACGGCATTCACACAATGAAACAAGATTTAATGAACCAAAATTTATAACACTGAAACAAATTTTATATAGGCCAGAATATAAAAATATTGCTACTTCGTACATTTAAAAGCATAACATGTTAAAAGCGTTAATTGCTACGTGAGAAATTAAAATCTTATTAAAGATTTTGATTCACAGCATGATAAGAAAATTAGGATACTAACTCAAAATTTATTTGCTCTTCTTTAGCTACTGTAAAGGTAAAATTAGCACTAAGCAGAATGTACAAGTAGTAAATACTATTCATGTTATCAACTGCATCCTGTGAGTGGTCATTTATACTCCCTAAAAGTTCAGAAACCTACTTAAAGAAAACAGTGTATGATGAATGGCTCAACTGCCTGTCTTGAAATAACAGCAGCTGAAAGGCAATTGACTAAAAACTTGTCCTGAGTAGTTTGTAGATAATATTGTTGTCAGCCATAATGATAGAATTAACATGTTTCAATAAATTTGATTCTTTTACAGTTGAGTGTTAAAGGAACATAATATTAAAGTGATTTAATGTTATGCATTTGTACTACTCTTGACGTTTTCACTGCTGACTTCCATACTTTAAGAAAGAGATGAGGCAGTGGCGGCGCTACGGGTGGGCCTGGGCCCACCCAGATAAGACGGAGAAATTTCAGAGGTCAAAGTCAAACTGTCTTTTATAAAATTCAACAAGAAATATGTTTTCCACGTGTTACAATAAACTAAAAGATCTTGCCGAGTGCGGGTGGAAACATGAAACAAACAACCAGTCAGAGTGCACACAAACCGTCGGTCAGTCGGTCTTGGTTTCTCGGTCTGCAGTCGTACTTTCGTTTTCGTTAAGTCAATGATTTTATTTTTGTGTCTGTGGTTCGCATAAGCAGAGTTAATGTGTTTAACTGCCAATTTTATTTTAATATGGACAGCAGATTTTTTTATGTTCGATTCATTCTTTCGGTTTTTATGTTAAATAGTTTTTAATACGTTTGAGGTTAGTTTGCATATAAACAATAAAAGGTGTCATGACAGTGGTCTGTTTCGTGTTTGACCGTTTGTATAGAATATTGTACGTCTTGTTGATAGTGAATGTGGAAAAGTGGCAACAAAAATGGCAAAACATCCTAGAATTTCGGACTACTTCATTTGGCAACAAAAAATTAATTGATAATAGGTAGATAGCTGATTATATTTTCCTTCATCCAACTTCGGTCGTTAAGTACAACGCGTTTCGGGCTCAAAGTCCCATCTTCAGAAGAAAATCACTCGAGGCGAGCTCATCAGTATATAACAATTTAACACGCACATAAAAACACTGAATTCATTATACACACATATCGCGCGAGAACACATGTGCATCGTCTAGAAAATAAAAGGGTACTCAAGACGGTTTGTGTACCCTTTTATTTTCTCGACTTGGAGACCACACACAATGAATAACAAAAAATTGTTAAACAAATGAAGAGGACATTATAACGTCTACACCTGTAGATGTAACCTCAGTTGCTGAGGTTAGATTTCAGGATCCCGAAACTGAACCTGAAAAAATTGTGTTTGATGATGATGATATGGAACTAGGGAACGAAGGAAAACAGTCAGAAAATGAACAACTCGGTGAAAATAAAGGAACTGATTTATTTTCTACTCCTAGCAGTAGCACTAATCCATCTGGTTCAATTAGTGATATAGCTACGAAACCTACTGATGAACAAAAACAACCACTATTATGACATTTTCTTTTTCACCAGTTTGGAGATAGGAAAAAGAATTTCCTGCCAGGTTGGTACAAAATCCACCTATGGCTTAAATACAGTATTATAAATGATGCTGTCAATTTTTTCGTCCCCAAACTCGAGGCACAAAAAGTGAATTGCTTAGTTTTGTAAATGAAGGTTACAGTAATTGGAAGAGAGAAACATAATCTAATTCCGGTTTTAAGCAACATGAGAACAGCTCATCCCACAAACATTCTTTTGTTGCTTGGGTCTTTCAAAAATTTAAAAAGTAAGTTTGGGGAGGATGCATCAATGCTCTGCTAGATAAAACGTATGCTCTTGAAGTTCAAGAAAATAAGAGGATACATTGAAACAATAGCTGACGTACTTTGATTCACAGCTCTACAAGGAATAGCTCAAAGAGGTCATGATGAATCGAAACAGAGTGAAAACAAGGGAAGTTTTTTATAATTAATGGAACTTATAGGGTAAAAAGATCCAAGTGTTAAAAAAACTTGAATATAAAAAAGAAAAATACACTCATCATAGTATTCAAAATGAAATTCTTAGCAACATGGCAACATGTTGACGAGTCAAAAGATTCTTCAAAAATCGAGCAATTATCAATAGTGATTCATTACTATTTAAATGGTAATATATGTGAAAGATTTCTAGGCTTTGAACTTGCAAAAAAATTGGATGCTTCTTCTTTATTAATTTGTATTAACCAAAACTAGCAAACTGTAGAGTTGATTTAAACTACTGTATTGCACAAACATATGATGGAGCTGCAGTTATTAGTGGCTCTTGTGCAGGTGTTCAAGCTCTTTTAATACACACACTGTATCAACCATAAATTGAATCTCGTTATAGTGGCAACATGTAGAGGGATCAAGTCAGCTACAGATTTTTTTATGACCTGCAGGCAGTGTATGTTTTCATGAGTGGGTCAGCAGTCCATCAAATGTTTATAGAACACAAATCAAAATGAAGATAGGAAAAGAGAATTGAAAAAGTTAAGTGACACCCGATGAGCCTGTCAGTATGCTTCATGTTTGGCTGTGAAGAAGACAATTGAGGCTATTATGGTAACACTAGTAAATATCCAGAGTAAAAATTCAGAATGAGCTGCAGAAGTGTTAGACAGTGCCAAGTTGAACTTCCCTTTTATTTTTCATTTATGCCTGTTCACACGTTTGTTGAAAGAATGCAAGTCACTATCTGATTTCCTACAGGACAAAGATTGTGATATTGTTGCTATGATCAATTTGGTTGAAACTACAAGGGATCTTTTAAACCAAATGCATGAATCTGATACAGGTTTCACTTCTGTGTGGAAAGAAAGAGTAGATGTAGCAACAAAAATAGGCGCTGATATTCCCACAGATTCCTCTACTCTTAGGAGAATTCGAAAGTTACCAAAACATCTTGTGGAATATGTTTGTGATTTGCCAAATAAAGACAGCTTGAAACCTGTACACCCAACTGATTTCAAGTCTCTGGTATTTGATAAAATTAGACATAGGTATCTGATAAAATTCTATATATCATAGACAGCGAACTTGAGAGACGTTTTATTTCAAACTCTGCAATAATTAAAGGAATCACTTGTCTGAATCCCAAAAGGAAAATGTTCCTGGATAAAGAAATGTTAATGCCGTTGGCACAAAATTATTCATGCAACACTGATTCGTTGGAGGCAGAAATAAAAATGTTAAAAAATCTCATCCTAAGGCATGAACAAACTGGAGTGGAGTCTGTGAATCTACTTGTATTGCTCAAGTTGTTAGAGCAATACAAACTAGCGTTCAATGACTTGTACAAATTGACTCAAATAGCAGCGACTATTCCAGCTTTTTCTGCATAATTTGAGAGAACAAATTCGTCTATGCAACGTGTAAAGAGTTATTTACGAAATCTGATGTCTGATGAACGTCTTAGCTATTTGTCTTTGCTCACAATAGAAAGGACTTTGACCAAGAATATTGACTTGAAAAGAGTCTTTGATGATTTTGCCATTAATCACAACACTCAAAGAATTAATCTGTTTTAAAAGTAAGTAAAAGCCTGTTTACTATTTTGCATTCATAGTATTTTATTTTGCTTAATATTTCAGCTATTCATTTTGGCCTAGCAATTATCATCTTTATTTGTCAGCACTGATTTAAACATTGTACAGTTAAGATATTGCCATTTCGTATAAATAAAATACACATATACATAAATATATACAGTACCTACATTCACACAACACAAACATATAAATTCAATCGGAATTACAGTCCAAATTTGGCTCTCTGTCATTGATAAAACTATAATAAATATAATTATTTCACTTCGACTCAGAACACAAATTTATATCAGCGAAGTCGAGGTCAGACCCACCCATTTTATAACCTGGCCCACCCATGTGACCTATGCTATGCCACCACCAAGATGAGGACAAGAATGAAATATCTCATGTGCTTGGAAATAATATACTGGAGTAAGAGCATATACAGTGGAAATTGTTTAACGCGAAAACGGTTACCACAAAATATCGGTTAACACGAAATACCACTCGGGTACCGATCGCCGTTTGTTATGTACAGTGTATTATTTGTACGGTTAACACGAAAGGTTTACCTGAAAAATATCGGTCAACACGAAAAATTTTTGTTAAAAATAATTTTTTTTTTGGCTGGCTTTTAAGTAACTGCATACAAAATAAAGCCACACAAGTATGCCCAAAAGCTTGTTTTCGATGTAAAGGAATCCATTCTTCATCTCTAAAAGAGAAAGAGCAGGTAGTGACCATAGTTTGTTTTGTCTACCTGTTTTGTTTTGTCTTCAGTACCAAGTTCTATTTACAGTACGTACTGTATACAGTGTACCGTTGTTTACGAGAAACCATAGCCTCTCCTTCAGCACCAAATGTGTTGTTCATTGACCGCAAATAAACCGTTATCGCTTACATTAACTACCTACTCTATAGGGTGTGGTGAGTTCAGTTCAGTTGTATTCTGTGCGTGTACAGCGGTGGTAAAGTTTGCGGTATGGTACCGATAACACTTTATTGTAAAAAATTTACTCAGTTGTGAGGATTAACTGTTTACTTTTTTACTGTACAAACTTCTTAGTCTTTTACAGCCAGTTAAGTGACGTTAAGCGTGTGACGTGTATGTGTTAAGTGAAGTTACGCTTTCGTAAATTTTGTTTTTTGCAGTCCGGAAGTAAAATGGAGAAGAAAGTGCGTAAACAAAGTGCCCTCTCTTTAGAAAAAAAAGTTGAACTCCTCCAAGCTGTTAATGAGGGTATTCGAACTAAAACAGAAATCTGTAAAACATTCAGTATACCAAACTCGACGTTATCCACGATTATAAAAAATAGAGATAAAACTTTAGAACTGTATGAGACGGGCAAGTTTGAACCAGGCAGAAAACGTTTCCGTAAGGCAAACCACGAAAACTTAGAGGCTGCTCTTCTTGTTTGGTTTAAGCAAGCAAGATCACAAGATGCTCCTATTTCTGGACCACTACTGATGGAAAGCAAACGTGTTTGCTGAACAGATGAACTTAAATTTCACTGCAAATCCTGGCTGGCTAGAAAGGTTTAAAAAACAAAATGGCATAACCTTTAAAAACATCTGTGGCGAATCAAGACAGGTGTCACAAGAAATGACATCATCGTGGTTGCAATCTACGCTGCCTGCAATTTTAAAAGACTATCCACGTAAGGATATTTTCAACGCCGATGAAACAGGACTATTTTTCCATTGTATGCCCGATAAAACACTTTCATTCAAAGGGGAGCAGTGCTCTGGTGGTAAAAAGCCCAAAGAGAGAGTGACAGTGATGGTAGGTTGCAATGCTGATGGGTCAGAAAAACTTCCGTTACTTGTTATAGGAAAACGTTTAAAGCCGCGCTGTTTTAAAAATGTTAAAAAGTTGCCAGTAGAATATAGAGCTAACAAACGAGCGTGGATGACGTCTAAAATTTTTACCGAATGGCTGGTTTCGTTAGAAAAACATTTCACTTCTCAGAAGAGGAAAATTGTGTTAATTATTGACAACTGTCCTGCCCACCCATGTGACCTAAAATTGATGGCAATTAAACTTGTTTTTCTACCACCGAACACGACTAGTGTCCTACAACCTTGTGATCAAGGTATTATTCAAAATTTAAAATTTCAGTACAGAAAGTTACTTCAGCGGAAATACTTGGCCACTATTGACGGGAAAAAAGATTTCTGTGTAAATGTTCTGGATGCTTGTAACTTGTTAAGAACAGCGTGGAACCTCGTAACGCCTACAACAATTCAAAATTGTTTCGCTCATGCTCGATTCATTTTGAATTCAGAAACTGAACAACCCGAAGAAAATGAAATTGATCCTACACTATCTGAAATGTTTAATCGTGTGTCATCTGTATTAAATGTTTCAATTTCTCTAAATGAGTACGTGACTGTCGACGAGAACGTAACTACGGCTCCCGTATTAACAGATATCGATATCGTGAAACAGTGCAAGTTGACAACTGTGAAGGTGATGATAGTGACGACGAACTTGACACGGAAAATGATAGTGAAAATGTTCCTACCGCTACCGATATGCTTTCGTTGCTGAGCCGTGTTCATCGATATTTTGAAGCCAACTCTGAAGGTGAAATGTTTGAACACGTTGATAAATTAGAACAATTTGTTGAAAATAAAATAGTGCAAAAGAAAATAACGGATTATGTTAAATAAAGATAAACACGAAAACTACGGTAAAGTTGAAAGACATACAGTAGTCTATAAGAAAACCTAAATCATAGGACTAAATTTAGAACAGCTAATAATAATTTTAAGAAAAATTAACAGTAATAAACCATGAGGATAAATAAAATGTTGTATTTGTTGCATTTTACTAGACAATACAATAAATAATCTACAGTACACTATTTGTTCACTTCATTTTGTTTCACTTTTTGTTCGCTTAACGCGAAATTCGGTTTACACGAAAAAAATAACTGGTCCCCGTCATTTCGTGTTAACCGATTTCCACTGTATAGTGTAAGTAGTTACATGTGGATGAGACCCATTCTTGTTACAAAAACATATGGTATAGATTTTAATTTGATTTATGAGCTCATTTACTTGGAAAATATTTTTATAATGTGGAGCCCCCCCCTCACCTTAAAATGCTGGAGCCACCACTGGCAAGAGTTAAAACAATAATTTAATTATAAAGTGTTAATTTTATAATTAACCAAACAAGCAATTGTTATTATAGTTTAAATTAAGCATTGCAATATCAACACTGTTGGCAGCATTCGCTGCTAGTTTCAAGTTCCTGCTCAGGTATGGGTGTTGCTCATGGACTATAACAGTCATGTTGTAGCATAGGGAGTGTTCCTTTAAATTTTCCCACTGTAAGTACAATAACAACAAATGTATTGCAGCAACAAAGCAATGCCCAGCTTGCCTGCTTCTTGCTGCTGGCATGCTGTATTCATCTATAATGTTTGTGCAATAAGTTGTTTGTTTGTGTCACCCTACCACACATATGATTCCTGTCAGGTTACAAATTTAATAATATTTTTATGTGGTAAAGTTAGAATCATTTCTTTATTGTATGACTAAGTGTAGTACTAATATATTGTTTATGTTAATGTTTATTTGCGTTTGCTTTGTTTAAATTAGTCATGTTTGTAATTTGATCATGAACCTCTTTACTGGATTTCTTAAAATTAAAAAAACTTTGTAGACCAGTACCTGATATATAGTTCAAAATCAAATGAATGGTTAAGCAGGTGTGAAATAAAAATGCACAATTTTATTTTTCATGCCTTTTATTTGGAGGTAAAGACAAATAAACAAAATTTTTCTTTTTCAGTCATAGGCCATTTAAATGTTGGTATTAAAAAATATTAAACTTCTGTTTCTTAAAGTGGCTATATATAATATGAAACGTTAACATAGCCAAACAGTTAAAGAGTATTTACAGTATAGAAGGAGCAATTGCACTGCTATAAATGATGAACTGGGCACCTTTAGTGCAACATCGATTTTGCAAGACCACCACCTGTCACTGGTTTGTATTCCGTTGTTTAGCTAGATCCAACCCATTACCAATAAAAACCATATACAATGTTATGCAAATCTCTCCAACAATTTCCTCAAGTGTATTCATCCACTTTCACATTAATTTATACAAAATAAACAAAATGTAAAAATATGTTTTATCATCTGACAAGACTGCACAATTATACTATACAAGTTTTACTATCTATGTGGATATGTTGTGTGTATTCAGATTAGGTATGGGATCTTCATAAAGCAGATCATGTGAGAGGTTTTTTTTAAATTGATAATGCTGTGGTATTGCAGCACACTCAGTGGAGTACTGATACTTTTAATAATGAAATGGATACCTTTTTACTGCACAATCTTCATTTAGCCAATTCACAGATTTATTCTGCAATGAATGGAATTCTTTCTGTGAGTAAAAGTGAAGTAAGAAGAACACTTAAAGAACTGCATTCTCCTCCCAAGTGTCTTAACAACAAGTAACAGTTAATGGTTTACTTGTAGTGTTTTAAGGTTTTCATTATTCCTTTGTATAGTGTGTGTGTGGAGGGGGGAATAAAAACAAATGGAACGTACACAACTGAACATATTATTATTTCTATATAAGCTCAAGAAAAGTTATTGCAAATCAGACTACATTCTGCGGAAAGAAATCAATATACAAACATTTTTAAAATGGATACAATTACTCCTCCATCTCTTCAAACCAGTGGTGGATGGGCATCCAATTCCTTCCCTTCCGAATATGGTCTCTTAATCACCATGAACCTCCTCTTTACTTCTTCAGGCTATTCCTATGTTCTGTATGTATGAACCAACCTTAATTCTGCATTGTAATGCTCTCTGCAAGTGAATAAAGAAAACGCTGATAGTATATGCTGAAAGTTTACTATGTTGCAAGAAGTAAAGTTTACGTGCTGCAGAAGAAAAGTGTAGGCAGAAGGGGAATATGTATGCATTCAGAAATAACAAATTGATTGAATGTAAATACGTAGGTCACATGGAAATCTACGTGCTTGTGATGCAATCTCTACACAACTTTATTTGCCAGTTCTAATATGGAGGATGTTTCTGACTGCTGTAAAATTACAACAGATTTACAGGTTGAGTGACCAACACTTGATTATGGCATCTGATGACTATACCATACGGACAGTAAAGGAAGGGAAGCTATTATGTTGTATCCAAAGTTTTTAAGTTTTGGACACACCTAAAAAATGTTCAAGTTTTAGGGGGAATTCCAGAACCCATTTCTTGAATCCTCACACAGCTGGTTTGATCAAATGGCAATGATGTACTCAGCTCACAGTGAACTTTAAACCAGGAACAAGCAAACATGACTAATAACAAGTTGGGAGAATTTGGTGAATACTCCAGAATTATGACATTCGTAAAGTCTAATTCTTGTTTCCCATTCTACCATGTGATGATGTCCCTGTCAATGACAATTTTCTTATCTACTGGAGACATTTCCAGCATAAATTTTCTTTACTACAATTTATATATCCAAATGAAAATTCTGTTTCTGGAGAGATAATGTAACATTCATTCAGACAACAATTTGTAGAATGCATAAGACACTGTGCACCATTGTCTCTTGTTATACAGCTGAGAAACAATTTTTATCAAGCGATAAAACAATTTTATTCAGTGATACATTTCTAACCAGTGATATGTTTCTGATCTGGAGAACGCTCTTGAAACATATGCTGACAAATATAATGTGTATGAAATGCCAAGGACACTGTAACAACTTTCCTTTGATATTCTAGTTTCTGATATTTCCTCAAAATTTTTCTTTTGTTGTTTTGAACAATACTTAAAACATTCTGAAAGTTTTCATGACTGACAGATGGCAACCCTAGATAGATGTGTGCTTCTGACTTCACTTTAATCTGTTTTTTCTTTAGCGGGCTTTACTACCTTGTTCCCACACCACTGAAGATGGCCGCCGTTGGTACAGGCAAAACGTCTGGTGTTTCTGAACATTTGAACAGATTGGTGTGAGGTATCAGTAACTGAAGAACATCACCACTGAAGAAAAATGTTTACATGATAGAATTTCCAAATTCTGTGGACCACGGAGAACTCTGGTTTCAACGAGACAGAAAATGGTGCACACGTCAAGATTCGATTCTAATTCTGAAAGAATATTCTACAGGGTGCATGCTCCAAGGTTGGATACACTCAGTGGACAGCAAAACACACTTACCTTTCAGCTTCCAATTGTTTCCTGTGGGCACATATTAAGGCAAAATGTTATGCTACAGAACCATTTAATAGACAAGCACTTCAGAAAAGGATCATATCTGAAGTGAGAGAAATAAACCAAATATATTGTACATTATGGATAATTTTGTTAAGAAACTGAATTAATATGTTCACTGTACTGGTTAGTCACGAGATGTTTTTAAGAATTAAAACCTGCAATTAAACTATCAATAAAGAACAATATATTATTAAAACTTTTTAATGTCTGTTCGATATTTCGGATCGAACCGGTCATTCTTTTCATTTTCCGAGGTTGGCACTATGGCTTTTGTAGAGCTCATACATGCACGTGAACTTTTAGCTTCTGTCGTACGCCAGCCATCTCGGTGTCAACGTCCACGAGTCGGGCCCTTCTCGGCAGGTAGAAATCCATGCATTTCACCCATCCTTTTCCCAACCAGTCTATCCTGCCTTGAGTGTCAGGATCACCCAGTCGTGAGATACGGTAAGTCATTTTTATATTATTTATGTCTGATTAGCAATTCTGCATGCTGCTGCTTTCGAGCTCACCAGAGGCTTATTAAATTATCATGTAAGAAAGCCGTCTTATTTTCCATCTTTTTAAACTATTATCTCACATCTATTTACTACCAGAGGGTTCATGAGGTTGCTAGCTTTTCAATTAAATATTTTGCCGTCACGACTGGGAGCACGTGCTTCGTAATTTTGTGCATGATGCTGCTGGTGGGTTGAGTTTCAGTAATTGGGTTGTAAGTCAGTTTTGGCTGCGTGATTTTTATTTTTATTACCAATGTGCCGTGCCGTTTCGTTTTTTGTGCCTGCTCGTGGGTGTTTTGCATGCGGTTAATTTTTTTAATTTCATGAATGTTTGTCATTTGCATGCTTGCACGGAAGCACGTTGGTATAATACGTAGGCATGTGAACTACGAGTTTGCGTTTATGGCTGTAGCTTGTAGTCAGCAGTGTCGTCATGTGTGCATCGCCAGGTGGGCAGATTCTGTGTCAAAATTTTGCACCTTGTTTTTTGGGGTAGTCGTTTAATTACTGGGTCAAGTCTGGTAAAGTTTGTTTCCATCCTGTTACGGTTTGCGTCCCACGTGAAATTGTGCGCTACGTGTTTGTGACTGTCAGGCGTAAAGGGAACGGTTTTAGGTTATCCGGATTTCGGATTAGCCTGCCTTTGTATTTAATTTAATTTTTTGGCATGACTATTACCTTTAGGTGCGATTTATATTTTGCATATGCGATATCCTGTCCATACACGACGCGTTGACCATCAATTTTGGCATTTAAGGTGTCCCAGTTATTTGTGTTTGGTTCGGTAACTGGTGAATTGTTGTACATTGTACTTTGCTGTGTTTTGTGTGTATTTATTCTATTTGGTATTATACATGTTTGTTTTTGGGTGCACTTTTGTGTACCATTATTTTGCACCGTATGTGCTGTAATCTTGTGTAACTTGTGTTTTTGTTGTCGTGCTTTTGCGCTGTGTAAATCAATTTGTTGCGTGTTTAATTTATTGTGTTTGGCATTATTTGCCTGTTGGATTGTGTAAGTTGTATTTTGCCGTGCACTAATTTACTTTTGTATTTATCTTGCTCGGTATTGTTTATGCAAAGTAGTTGTGCGAGACGCCTAGTTATCTCGAGCACTGTTAGGCTAAGTCGGTGCGTGATTATTGTTCAGTTTCTAATTCTCTTATTAAGGGTGGTTGTCGGTTGCGCGATATTTTTTAATTCAATATGCCTGCTAAATTGTCGTTGGCAGCTTTTGACTGGACCACTTCGGTGGGAATACTTGCGTTGCAGCATTTGATAAATAAGTTGGAAGGGTTGCCGCAATTGAGAGCCGTGGATCAACATGAAGCCGGTATTTTGGCCTCCAGGTTGTCCGAAGAATATCAGGACCTTCTAGGTAAGGTCGATCCTTACCTATCGGCCGAGTCATTGCCCCAGGGATTGGACGAGGACCACATTTTTGCGGTGGTAGCTCAAATTAAGGATATTTATGTCCGGGGTAGCATTTTAGCGTCCAAACTAACAAAACCAGAGATACCGGTTGGTTCCGGTCGATTTTCATCGGCAAGTGGCGGGCACCCAGGTGTGCTTGTTCATGAGTTGCCGAAGCTTTCGTTACCTTGTTTTGATGGCCAGGCCAAATGTTGGTCCGAGTTTTGGTCAAAGTTCACCACATTGGTGGACGAAAGTCCTGCCCTCACTCCGAAGCAAAAATTGTTATATTTACTGACTCATCTTAAGGGTGAGGCTTATGAGAAGGTTGCCGCGCTTCCCATAGTTGATGATAGTTATTCACTTGCACTGTCAACTCTTAAAAGTCGTTATCACAATCCTCGTTTGGCCGCTCGGGTTTATTGTACCAATCTGCTTCAGTTACCAGCCGCTTCTATGCGATCAGCTGCGTCTATTAGAAAGTTGGTGGACAGCTTCAATGCTAACTTTTCAGCGTTGTCAGCTCTAAACATTGCTGATATATATCAAGCAATATATGCGTCTTTTGTATTGTCTAGGCTGGATCTATCATTGCGTGAACGTTTTGAGGCGTCTGTTATGGACAAAGAGAATCTCCCTGCCCTAACAGAAATTATGACATTTTTAACCGTTATGGCGGAACAGAAAGAACAGGCATCTTTGGAATCGGCTTTACCTGCTCTTCCCAGCACTAGCCACCAGAAAACCCAGAAGGTTTCTTTTTCTAAGGCTACTCCTCTTGCTGTGTCTACATTATCTGCGGAGGTTACGCAACGGGATGCATCTGGTTCACGTTGCCTTCATTGGGATTCCCGGACCCATTTGCTTCTCAAGTGTCCGGCGTGGCTGAGTAAGGACCCTAGGGCTCGATTTCAGAGTCTTAAAAATAAAAAATGTTGTCTTTCGTGCCTCCAACATAAACATTCGGGCTGGTGCAAAACGTGTGGCTCTAAGTACCACCACACTTTACTTCATTTCAAAAGTGCCCATCCGTCTCCGTCTCGTTCACAGATTTCTGACACAGCTGAACTCAAGGCTTCGGAGTCATCGCTTGTTGATCTGTCGAGCACTACTCTGACCGTGTCTCTGCCCCATCCTGCAGGGGTTCTGTTAGCCACCTGTCTAGCAGTCTTGTTGTCTCAGAATGGTGGTTATATTGTAGTTAGGGCCATCCTGGATAGCGCGTCCCATGCTTCTTTCATAACTGAAGCATGTGCATCTCGCTTAAAGTGTGCTTGTTTTGACGCTTCAGTAAGTGTCAGTGGGGTAGGTGATATTGCCACCAAAGCAAAAAAGGTGTGCCATCTGTCCTTGGAAACTTTAAAACGCGAGGTTGTGGCATCTAACCATGCCTTTATAATTCTTTCTAAGATCTCGTCGGACTCACCTAGGTTCCAGGTGTTGCCTGAAGTTAAGCAGGCTACAAAAGATCTTTTGTTAGCTGACCCTACCTTCGATGTAGCAGCCCCAATTGATGCGTTGTTTGGAGCCGATATTGTAGCGGCTATTCTTATGGGAGAGACTATTCCTTTGGGTGCAGGTTTGCCTGTTGCAGTTAGGACACGTTTTGGGTTTGTGATTATGGGTAGAGCCCCAATTTCACTTAATTGTGCATTGACTTGTGCTAGCGGTCTCACTGGCCTTCCTTTGGATCTGGTATCTGCACATCAGCTTCACTGTCATTTCCACCACTTTTATCCTTCCGTCACAACATTATCTACGGATATACCAAACCTACTTGAGCAAGTTCATCGGTTTTGGGAGGTCGAAGAGCCTCCAGCTGTACCCCACCAATTATCTGAAGAGGATCACTTTGCTGAAAGGTTTTACATGGAGTCAACAAGTCGGTTGCCGTCGGGTCGTTACCAGGTGCGCTTGCCGTTCTTCAAAAACTCTTCTCACATTTTGGGAAATTCCCTTAAGGGAGCCATGTCTCGGTTTTTTGCGTTAGAAAGGAAATTTGCGGTGAACAGTCAGTTTAAGAGCCAGTATGTACAATTTATAACGGATTATGTCGCTCAGGGGCATATGTCATTGGTGTCTGACCCCAATTTTCCCAAATATTTCATCCCTCATCATGGTATCTTTAAAGTTAGAGGTGATACTTCAAAAATAAGGGTGGTGTTTGACGCCAGTATGAAGACGTCCTCTGGGATTTCCTTAAATGATGTGTTATGTGTCGGCCCTAAGTTGCAGACCTTACTGTCTGACGTTTTGACTTTGTTTCGGCGGTTTAGCCATGTTTTTACGTGCGACATCGAACAGATGTACCGCCAAATTGCTATGCATCCTGATGACTCGGCGTACCTGTGTATTTTATGGCGTGAGGAGGTTACCGCCCCACTAAGGGTTTTCGCTTTGCGTACCGTCACTTACGGGCTGGCTTGCGCCCCTTTCCAGGCGTTGCGAACCTTGCAGCGGCTGGCTCAGGATGAGGCAGTTAATTTTCCTGCGGGAGCGGCGGTACTTAGCCGTAATATTTTTGTGGATGATATTGCTGCTGGCACTGATTCAAAATCAGAGCTTTGCAAACTACAACGGGAATTAATTCTGTTGTTGTCTTCAGGAGGGTTCAATTTGAAAAAATGGTGCACTAATCAACCCGACTGCCTACCTGAATCAGCCGCTCCAAGTGATTCCGTCGTTGTTAAGGATAAGGATATTCTGGGTTTAAGTTGGGACCATTTTTCCGATTGCTTCTCCTTTCCTCCTTTGGCCTATTGCAGCAATGCTCAGGTTCAATTTACCAAACGTGTCGTGTTATCTCAGATGGCACAATTATTTGACCCATGTGGTTGGCTTTCGCCAGTGATTTTCAGGGCCAAGGCTTTTTTCCAAAAACTCTGGGCTGAGGGCTTGGACTGGGATGCTCCTCTAAGTGATGACTTAAACGATTATTGGAGTCAATTCCTGTCCTCTTTGAATCATCTTCCGGTAATTACTATTTCCCGGCCATTCTTCCCTAAAGGTGAGCATATTGAAAGGGTAATATTGCATGGTTTCTGTGATGCTTCCCAGTTGGGTTACGCGGCCGTCCTCTATCTGTCCATTTATACTGACTCTGGTCCTCCGGTGGTTTCGTTGGTGTCGTCTAAAACTAAAGTGGCACCTCTTAAAACTTTATCAATCCCACGTTTGGAGTTGTTGGGAGCTTATCTTTTAGCCAAACTTGTTCGTCATTATGTTGGCTTATTCTCATCATGTATTCAATTGAGTCAAGTTTTCTTATGGACGGACTCGACGATTGTCTTGGATTGGCTGAATATGCCTACTTTTAAATTGAAGACGTTTATTGCTAATCGGGTGGCTGCCGTTTCCGAGTGGACCGATACTAAATCTTGGCGTCATGTGCATGGTGTTTCTAACCCTGCTGATTTAGCCTCTAGAGGCACGTCACTCTCCAGCCTCCGGTCGTCGACATTGTGGTGGTCAGGGCCAGATTGGTTAAAGCTTGATGCTCCGCGCTGGCCCCCTATTAATTATCGCCCGAATCACGACGTGCAAGATGTTGCCTTGGAAACCAAGGTCTCTTCGTTTCTCACTCAGGAGCCCCGGGTGGAATTGTTTGAGCACTTGTCCTCGTGGCCCTTAGTGGTGGGGGTTACCTCAGTCATCTTAAGGTGGGCTATGCCTTCGCGGATTGAAGCTTCCACAGCCATGGATTGGAAGAAGTTGGCTGTTAAGTATATTTTACGCTACATTCAGCGCAGCGTGTTTGGACAGGAGCTCGCGGCTCCCGGTCCGCATTCAGCGCCTGGTCCCGTTTATAGATGATTTTGGCCTCATTCGAGTACGCGGTCGCTTGACCAACTCTGCGGTTACTAGAAATCGTTTTCCGATTTTACTGCCCAAGCATCACCACCTAGTAGGGTTGCTAATTCATCACACCCATGTGTGGTTAGGTCATGCTGGGCCCTTGCAAGTTCAATTTCAGCTTGCCCAAAATTATTGGATTTTGTCCGCCCGTCAGGCAATAAGAACCATAATTTGGAAATGTCTTCCTTGTTTCAGGGCGCGTCCTCGCCCCACCAACCTGTTAATGGGGGATCTGCCAGTTCCTAGGGTTAATCCGGAACCTCCATTTTATTCTTCCGGCATGGATTATGCTGGCCCCTTTTTGGTACGGGCCTACGCTGTTCGGAAGGCACCTATAGTCAAAGCGTATCTCTGCATTTTCATCTGCTTAGCCACTAAAGCAGTTCACTTTGAAGTGGCTATGGATCTTTCAATGCCCCAGTTTATTGATGTGTTGAGGCGGTTTATTAGTCGCCGTGGGGCTCCAAAAACACTGTATTCGGATTGTGGTAGGAATTTTGTGGGGTCGCGCTCCAAACTGAAACGGGAGCTCAAAAATGTTCTTTCCAATCCTGACCAGTCAGCTCAGATAACAGCTTTTGCTGTTGACAATAACATTGAATTTAAATTTATCCCTCCGTCTGCCCCTCATCAGGGTGGCTTGTGGGAACGGGCTGTCCAATCGGCCAAGTTTCACATGAAACGTATGATTGGGACCAGGTCGCTGACCATAGCAGAATTTTCGTCGTTATGCATTCGCATTGAGGGAATCTTGAATTCCCGTCCTTTGCCTGCTCTATCCTCAGATCCGAGTGATTACCAGGCTCAAACGCCTGGTCATTTTTTGGTTGGCCGCCCCATTACCGCGCCCCCAGAAGCTGAAGTCTCATTAAATGAAGGGACCGTCCGTCAGTACAAACAAATTGCCGCTTTGCTCCAAGCCTTTTGGAAAAGGTGGCGTTTGGAATACTTGACGGCACTTCATGCCCGATCGAAGTGGTCGTCTAAGTCAAGAAATTTAATGGTTGGGGACCTGGTGGTTATGGAGGAACAGAATTCTCCCACCCTGATATGGCCTCTTGGCCGAGTTTCAGCTGTGTTTCCGGGGAGCGACGGGGTTGTTCGTCGCGCTTCAGTTAAAACATCCACAGGTTCTTTTGAACGACCGGCTATTAAATTATACCGGTTGCCCATATCTTCTTAATTGGGTTTATCTTGTTTTTTTGGGTGAGCAGAATTAGTTTCAATGATTGTTGTGGACTTACTGGACACTTTGCTGGGATTTCCCAGGTGATTCCTTCCAGCTGTTGTCCGCAGTGAATTTTACATTGTGGAATGTTTCTGGCATGGCGTTGTGCCAGTTCATTGGGAGTTATGGATGCTCAACAAATCAACAACAAAATAATTAAAAAAAAAGGGGGGGAATAAAGGGAACAAAAAAAAAAACTATGGAACTGATGGCAATTAAACTTGTTTTTCTACCACCGAACACGACTAGCGTCCTACAACCTTGTGATCAAGGTATTATTCAAAATTTAAAATTTCAGTACAGAAAGTTGCTTCAGCGGAAATACTTGGCCACTATTGAGGGGAAAAAAGATTTCTGTGTAAATGTTCTGGATGCTTGTAACTTGTTAAGAACAGCGTGGAACCTCGTGACGCCTACAACAATTCAAAATTGTTTCGCTCATGCTCGATTCATTTTGAATTCAGAAACTGAACAACCCGAAGAAAATGAAATTGATCCTACACTATCTGAAATGTTTAATCGTGTGTCATCTGTATTAAATGTTTCAATTTCTCTAAATGAGTACGTGACTGTCGACGAGAACGTAACTACGGCTCCCGTATTAACAGATATCGATATCGTGGAAACAGTGCAAGTTGACAACTGTGAAGGTGATGATAGTGACGACGAACTTGACACGGAAAATGATAGTGAAAATGTTCCTACCGCTACCGATATGCTTTCGTTGCTGAGCCGTGTTCATCGATATTTTGAAGCCAACTCGGAAGGTGAAATGTTTGAACACGTTGATAAATTAGAACAATTTGTTGAAAATAAAATAGTGCAAAAGAAAATAACTGATTATGTTAAATAAAGATAAACACGAAAACTACGGTAAAGTTGAAAGACATACAGTAGTCTATAAGAAAACCTAAATCATAGGACTAAATTTAGAACAGCTAATAATAATTTTAAGAAAAATTAACAGTAATAAACCATGAGGATAAATAAAAGGTTGTATTTGTTGCATTTTACTAGACAATACAATAAATAATCTACAGTACACTATTTGTTCACTTCCTCATTTTGTTTCACTTTTTGTTCGCTTAACGCGAAATTCGGTTTACACGAAAAAAATAACTGGTCCCCGTCATTTCGTGTTAACCGATTTCCACTGTATAGTGTAAGTAGTCACATGTGGACGAGACCCATTCTTGTTACAAAAACATATGGTATAGATTTTAATTTGATTTATGAGCTCATTTACTTGGAAAATATTTTTATAATGTGGAGCCCCCCCCCCCCATCACCTTGAAATGCTGAAGCCACCATTGGCAAGAGTTAAAACAATAATTTAATTATAAAGTGTTAATTTTATAATTAACCAAACAAGCAATTGTTATTATAGTTTAAATTAAGCATTGCAATATCAACACTGTTGGCAGCATTCGCTGCTAGTTTCAAGTTCCTGCTCAGGTATGGGTGTTGCTCATGGACTATAACAGTCATGTTGTAGCATAGGGAGTGTTCCTTTAAATTTTCCCACTGTAAGTACAATAACAACAAATGTATTGCAGCAACAAAGCAATGCCCAGCTTGCCTGCTTCTTGCTGCTGGCATGCTGTATTCATCTATAATGTTTGTGCAATAAGTTGTTTGTTTGTGTCACCCTACCACACATATGATTCCTGTCAGGTTACAAATTTAATAATATTTTTATGTGGTAAAGTTAGAATCATTTCTTTATTGTATGACTAAGTGTAGTACTAATATATTGTTTATGTTAACGTTTATTTGTGTTTGCTTTGTTTAAATTAGTCATGTTTGTAATTTGATCATGAACCTCTTTACTGGATTTCTTAAAATTAAAAAAACTTTGTAGACCAGTACCTGATATATAGTTCAAAATCAAATGAATGGTTAAGCAGGTGTGAAATAAAAATGCACAATTTTATTTTTCATGCCTTTTATTTGGAGGTAAAGACAAATAAACAAAATTTTTCTTTTTCAGTCATAGGCCATTTAAATGTTGGTATTAAAAAATATTAAACTTCTGTTTCTTAAAGTGGCTATATATAATATGAAACGTTAACATAGCCAAACAGTTAAAGAGTATTTACAGTATAGAAGGAGCAATTGCACTGCTATAAATGATGAACTGGGCACCTTTAGTGCAACATCGATTTTGCAAGACCACCACCTGTCACTGGTTTGTATTCCGTTGTTTAGCTAGATCCAACCCATTACCAATAAAAACCATATACAATGTTATGCAAATCTCTCCAACAATTTCCTCAAGTGTATTCATCCACTTTCACATTAATTTATACAAAATAAAAAAAATGAAAAAATATGTTTTATCATCTGACAAGACTGCACAATTATACTATACAAGTTTTACTATCTATGTGGATATGTTGTGTGTATTCAGATTAGGTATGGGATCTTCATAAAGCAGATCATGTGAGAGGTTTTTTTTTAAATTGATAATGCTGTGGTATTGCAGCACACTCAGTGGAGTACTGATACTTTTAATAATGAAATGGATACCTTTTTACTGCACAATCTTCATTTAGCCAATTCACAGATTTATTCTGCAATGAATGGAATTCTTTCTGTGAGTAAAAGTGAAGTAAGAAGAACACTTAAAGAACTGCATTCTCCTCCCAAGTGTCTTAACAACAAGTAACAGTTAATGGTTTACTTGTAGTGTTTTAAGGTTTTCATTATTCCTTTGTATAGTGTGTGTGTGGAGGGGGGGAATAAAAACAAATGGAACGTACACAACTGAACATATTATTATTTCTATATAAGCTCAAGAAAAGTTATTGCATATCAGACTACATTCTGCGGAAAGAAATCAATATACAAACATTTTTAAAATGGATACAATTACTCCTCCATCTCTTCAAACCAGTGGTGGATGGGCATCCAATTCCTTCCCTTCCGAATATGGTCTCTTAATCACCATGAACCTCCTCTTTACTTCTTCAGGCTATTCCTATGTTCTGTATGTATGAACCAACCTTAATTCTGCATTGTAATGCTCTCTGCAAGTGAATAAAGAAAACGCTGATAGTATATGCTGAAAGTTTACTATGTTGCAAGAAGTAAAGTTTACGTGCTGCAGAAGAAAAGTGTAGGCAGAAGGGGAATATGTATGCATTCAGAAATAACAAATTGATTGAATGTAAATACGTAGGTCACATGGAAATCTACGTGCTTGTGATGCAATCTCTACACAACTTTATTTGCCAGTTCTAATATGGAGGATGTTTCTGACTGCTGTAAAATTACAACAGATTTACAGGTTGAGTGACCAACACTTGATTATGGCATCTGATGACTATACCATACGGACAGTAAAGGAAGGGAAGCTATTATGTTGTATCCAAAGTTTTTAAGTTTTGGACACACCTAAAAAATGTTCAAGTTTTAGGGGGAATTCCAGAACCCATTTCTTGAATCCTCACACAGCTGGTTTGATCAAATGGCAATGATGTACTCAGCTCACAGTGAACTTTAAACCAGGAACAAGCAAACATGACTAATAACAAGTTGGGAGAATTTGGTGAATACTCCAGAATTATGACATTCGTAAAGTCTAATTCTTGTTTCCCATTCTACCATGTGATGATGTCCCTGTCAATGACAATTTTCTTATCTACTGGAGACATTTCCAGCATAAATTTTCTTTACTACAATTTATATATCCAAATGAAAATTCTGTTTCTGGAGAGATAATGTAACATTCATTCAGACAACAATTTGTAGAATGCATAAGACACTGTGCACCATTGTCTCTTGTTATACAGCTGAGAAACAATTTTTATCAAGCGATAAAACAATTTTATTCAGTGATACATTTCTAACCAGTGATATGTTTCTGATCTGGAGAACGCTCTTGAAACATATGCTGACAAATATAATGTGTATGAAATGCCAAGGACACTGTAACAACTTTCCTTTGATATTCTAGTTTCTGATATTTCCTCAAAATTTTTCTTTTGTTGTTTTGAACAATACTTAAAACATTCTGAAAGTTTTCATGACTGACAGATGGCAACCCTAGATAGATGTGTGCTTCTGACTTCACTTTAATCTGTTTTTTCTTTAGCGGGCTTTACTACCTTGTTCCCACACCACTGAAGATGGCCGCCGTTGGTACAGGCAAAACGTCTGGTGTTTCTGAACATTTGAACAGATTGGTGTGAGGTATCAGTAACTGAAGAACATCACCACTGAAGAAAAATGTTTACATGATAGAATTTCCAAATTCTGTGGACCACGGAGAACTCTGGTTTCAACGAGACAGAAAATGGTGCACACGTCAAGATTCGATTCTAATTCTGAAAGAATATTCTACAGGGTGCATGCTCCAAGGTTGGATACACTCAGTGGACAGCAAAACACACTTACCTTTCAGCTTCCAATTGTTTCCTGTGGGCACATATTAAGGCAAAATGTTATGCTACAGAACCATTTAATAGACAAGCACTTCAGAAAAGGATCATATCTGAAGTGAGAGAAATAAACCAAATATATTGTACATTATGGATAATTTTGTTAAGAAACTGAATTAATATGTTCACTGTACTGGTTAGTCACGAGATGTTTTTAAGAATTAAAACCTGCAATTAAACTATCAATAAAGAACAATATATTATTAAAACTTTTTAATGTCTGTTCGATATTTCGGATCGAACCGGTCATTCTTTTCATTTTCCGAGGTTGGCACTATGGCTTTTGTAGAGCTCATACATGCACGTGAACTTTTAACTTCTGTCGTACGCCAGCCATCTCAGTGTCAACGTCCACGAGTCGGGCCCTTCTCGGCAGGTAGAAATCCATGCATTTCACCCATCCTTTTCCCAACCAGTCTATCCTGCCTTGAGTGTCAGGATCACCCAGTCGTGAGATACGGTAAGTCATTTTTATATTATTTATGTCTGATTAGCAATTATGCATGCTGCTGCTTTCGAGCTCACCAGAGGCTTATTAAATTATCATGTAAGAAAGCCGTCTTATTTTCCATCTTTTTAAACTATTATCTCACATCTATTTACTACCAGAGGGTTCATGAGGTTGCTAGCTTTTCAATTAAATATTTTGCCGTCACGACTGGGAGCACGTGCTTCGTAATTTTGTGCATGATGCTGCTGGTGGGTTGAGTTTCAGTAATTGGGTTGTAAGTCAGTTTTGGCTGCGTGATTTTTATTTTAATTACCAACGTGCCGTGCCGTTTCGTTTTTTGTGCCTGCTCGTGGGTGTTTTGCATGCGGTTAATTTTTTTAATTTCATGAATGTTTGTCATTTGCATGCTTGCACGGAAGCACGTTGGTATAATACGTAGGCATGTGAACTACGAGTTTGCGTTTATGGCTGTAGCTTGTGGTCAGCAGTGTCGTCGTGTGTGCATCGCCAGGTGGGCAGATTTTGTGTCAAAATTTTGCACCTTGTTTTTTGGGGTAGTCGTTTAATTACTGGGTCAAGTCTGGTAAAGTTTGTTTCCGTCCTGTTACGGTTTGCGTCCCACGTGAAATTGTGCGCTACGTGTTTGTGACTGTCAGGCGTAAAGGGAACGGTTTTAGGTTATCCGGATTTCGGATTAGCCTGCCTTTGTATTTAATTTAATTTTTTGGCATGACTATTACCTTTAGGTGCGATTTATATTTTGCATATGCGATATCCTGTCCATACACGACGCGTTGACCATAAATTTTGGGATTTAAGGTGTCCCAGTTATTTGTGTTTGGTTCGGTAACTGGTGAATTGTTGTACATTGTACTTTGCTGTGTTTTGTGTGTATTTATTCTATTTGGTATTATACATGTTTGTTTTTGGGTGCACTTTTGTGTACCATTATTTTGCACCGTATGTGCTGTAATCTTGTGTAACTTGTGTTTTTGTTGTCGTGCTTTTGCGCTGTGTAAATCAATTTGTTGCGTGTTTAATTTATTGTATTTGGCATTATTTGCCTGTTGGATTGTGTAAGTTGTATTTTGCCGTGCACTAATTTACTTTTGTATTTATCTTGCTCGGTATTGTTTATGCAAAGTAGCTGTGTGAGACGCCTAGTTATCTCGAGCACTGTTAGGCTAAGTCGGTGCGTGATTATTGTTCAGTTTCTAATTCTCTTATTAAGGGTGGTTGTCGGTTGCGCAATCTTTTTTAATTCAATATGCCTGCTAAATTGTCGTTGGCAGCTTTTGACTGGACCACTTCGGTGGGAATACTTGCGTTGCAGCATTTGATAAATAAGTTGGAAGGGTTGCCGCAATTGAGAGCCGTGGATCAACATGAAGCCGGTATTTTGGCCTCCACGTTGTCCGAAGAATATCAGGACCTTCTAGGTAAGGTCGATCCTTACCTATCGGCCGAGTCATTGCCCCAGGGATTGGACGAGGACCACATTTTTGCGGTGGTAGCTCAAATTAAGGATATTTATGTCCGGGGTAGCATTTTAGCGTCCAAACTAACAAAACCAGAGATACCGGTTGGTTCCGGTCGATTTTCATCGGCAAGTGGCGGGCACCCAGGTGTGCTTGTTCATGAGTTGCCGAAGCTTTCGTTACCTTGTTTTGATGGCCAGGCCAAATGTTGGTCCGAGTTTTGGTCAAAGTTCACCACATTGGTGGACGAAAGTCCTGCCCTCACTCCGAAGCAAAAATTGTTATATTTACTGACTCATCTTAAGGGTGAGGCTTATGAGAAGGTTGCCGCGCTTCCCATAGTTGATGATAGTTATTCACTTGCACTGTCAACTCTTAAAAGTCGTTATCACAATCCTCGTTTGGCCGCTCGGGTTTATTGTACCAATCTGCTTCAGTTACCAGCCGCTTCTATGCGATCAGCTGCGTCTATTAGAAAGTTGGTGGACAGCTTCAATGCTAACTTTTCAGCGTTGTCAGCTCTAAACATTGCTGATATATATCAAGCAATATATGCGTCTTTTGTATTGTCTAGGCTGGATCTATCATTGCGTGAACGTTTTGAGGCGTCTGTTATGGACAAAGAGAATCTCCCTGCCCTAACAGAAATTATGACATTTTTAACCGTTATGGCGGAACAGAAAGAACAGGCATCTTTGGAATCGGCTTTACCTGCTCTTCCCAGCACTAGCCACCAGAAAACCCAGAAGGTTTCTTTTTCTAAGGCTACTCCTCTTGCTGTGTCTACATTATCTGCGGAGGTTACGCAACGGGATGCATCTGGTTCACGTTGCCTTCATTGCGATTCCCGGACCCATTTGCTTCTCAAGTGTCCGGCGTGGCTGAGTAAGGACCCTAGGGCTCGATTTCAGAGTCTTAAAAATAAAAAATGTTGTCTTTCGTGCCACCAACATAAACATTCGGGCTGGTGCAAAACGTGTGGCTCTAAGTACCACCACACTTTACTTCATTTCAAAAGTGCCCGTCCGTCTCCGTCTCGTTCACAGATTTCTGACACAGCTGAACTCAAGGCTTCGGAGTCATCGCTTGTTGATCTGTCGAGCACTACTCTGACCGTGTCTCTGCCCCATCCTGCAGGGGTTCTGTTAGCCACCTGTCTAGCAGTCTTGTCGTCTCAGAATGGTGGTTATATTGTAGTTAGGGCCATCCTGGATAGCGCGTCCCATGCTTCTTTCATAACTGAAGCATGTGCATCTCGCTTAAAGTGTGCTTGTTTTGACGCTTCAGTAAGTGTCAGTGGGGTAGGTGATATTGCCACCAAAGCAAAAAAGGTGTGCCATCTGTCCTTGGAAACTTTAAAACGCGAGGTTGTGGCATCTAACCATGCCTTTATAATTCTTTCTAAGATCTCGTCGGACTCACCTAGGTTCCAGGTGTTGCCTGAAGTTAAGCAGGCTACAAAAGATCTTTTGTTAGCTGACCCTACCTTCGATGTAGCAGCCCCAATTGATGCGTTGTTTGGAGCCGATATTGTAGCGGCTATTCTTATGGGAGAGACTATTCCTTTGGGTGCAGGTTTGCCTGTTGCAGTTAGGACACGTTTTGGGTTTGTGATTATGGGTAGAGCCCCAATTTCACTTAATTGTGCATTGACTTGTGCTAGCGGTCTCACTGGCCTTCCTTTGGATCTGGTATCTGCACATCAGCTTCACTGTCATTTCCACCACTTTTATCCTTCCGTCACAACATTATCTACGGATATACCAAACCTACTTGAGCAAGTTCATCGGTTTTGGGAGGTCGAAGAGCCTCCAGCTGTACCCCACCAATTATCTGAAGAGGATCACTTTGCTGAAAGGTTTTACATGGAGTCAACAAGTCGGTTGCCATCGGGTCGTTACCAGGTGCGCTTGCCGTTCTTCAAAAACTCTTCTCACATTTTGGGAAATTCCCTTAAGGGAGCCATGTCTCGGTTTTTTGCGTTAGAAAGGAAATTTGCGGCGAACAGTCAGTTTAAGAGCCAGTATGTACAATTTATAACGGATTATGTCGCTCAGGGGCATATGTCATTGGTGTCTGACCCCAATTTTCCCAAATATTTCATCCCTCATCATGGTATCTTTAAAGTTAGAGGTGATACTTCAAAAATAAGGGTGGTGTTTGACGCCAGTATGAAGACGTCCTCTGGGATTTCCTTAAATGATGTGTTATGTGTCGGCCCTAAGTTGCAGACCTTACTGTCCGACGTTTTGACTTTGTTTCGGCGGTTTAGCCATGTTTTTACGTGCGACATCGAACAGATGTACCGCCAAATTGCTATGCATCCTGATGACTCGGCGTACCTGTGTATTTTATGGCGTGAGGAGGTTACCGCCCCACTAAGGGTTTTCGCTTTGCGTACCGTCACTTACGGGCTGGCTTGCACCCCTTTCCAGGCGTTGCGAACCTTGCAGCGGCTGGCTCAGGATGAGGCAGTTAATTTTCCTGCGGGAGCGGCGGTACTTAGCCGTAATATTTTTGTGGATGATATTGCTGCTGGCACTGATTCAAAATCAGAGCTTTGCAAACTACAACGGAAATTAATTCTGTTGTTGTCTTCAGGAGGGTTCAATTTGAAAAAATGGTGCACTAATCAACCCGACTGCCTACCTGAATCAGCCGCTCCAAGTGATTCCGTCGTTGTTAAGGATAAGGATATTCTGGGTTTAAGTTGGGACCATTTTACCGATTGCTTCTCCTTTCCTCCTTTGGCCTGTTGCAGCAATGCTCAGGTTCAATTTACCAAACGTGTCGTGTTATCTCAGATGGCACAATTATTTGACCCATGTGGTTGGCTTTCGCCAGTGATTTTCAGGGCCAAGGCTTTTTTCCAAAAACTCTGGGCTGAGGGCTTGGACTGGGATGCTCCTCTAAGTGATGACTTAAATGATTATTGGAGTCAATTCCTGTCCTCTTTGAATCACCTTCCGGTAATTACTATTTCCTGGCCATTCTTCCCTAAAGGTGAGCATATTGAAAGGGTAATATTGCATGGTTTCTGTGATGCTTCCCAGTTGGGTTACGCGGCCGTCCTCTATCTGTCCATTTATACTGACTCTGGTCCTCCGGTGGTTTCGTTGGTGTCGTCTAAAACTAAAGTGGCACCTCTTAAAACTTTATCAATCCCACGTTTGGAGTTGTTGGGAGCTTATCTTTTAGCCAAACTTGTTCGTCATTATGTTGGCTTATTCTCATCATGTATTCAATTGAGTCAAGTTTTCTTATGGACGGACTCGACGATTGTCTTGGATTGGCTGAATATGCCTACTTTTAAATTGAAGACGTTTATTGCTAATCGGGTGGCTGCCATTTCCGAGTGGACCGATACTAAATCTTGGCGTCATGTGCATGGTGTTTCTAACCCCGCTGATTTAGCCTCAAGAGGCACGTCACTCTCCAGCCTCCGGTCGTCGACATTGTGGTGGTCAGGGCCAGATTTGTTAAAGCTTGATGCTCTGCGCTGGCCCCCTATTAATTATCGCCCGAATCACGACGTGCAAGATGTTGCTTTGGAAACCAAGGTCTCTTCGTTTCTCACTCAGGAGCCCCGGGTGGAATTGTTTGAGCACTTGTCCTCGTGGCCCTTAGTGGTGGGGGTTACCTCAGTCATCTTAAGGTGGGCTATGCCTTCGCGGATTGAAGCTTCCACAGCCATGGATTGGAAGAAGTTGGCTGTTAAGTATATTTTACGCTACATTCAGCGCAGCGTGTTTGGACAGGAGCTCGCGGCTCTTCGTTTAGGTAAGCGGCTCCCGGTCCGCATTCAGCGCCTGGTCCCGTTTATAGATGATTTTGGCCTCATTCGAGTACGCGGTCGCTTGACCAACTCTGCGGTTACTAGAAATCGTTTTCCGATTTTACTGCCCAAGCATCACCACCTAGTAGGGTTGCTAATTCATCACACCCATGTGTGGTTAGGTCATGCTGGGCCCTTGCAAGTTCAATTTCAGCTTGCCCAAAATTATTGGATTTTGTCCGCCCGTCAGGCAATAAGAACCATAATTTGGAAATGTCTTCCTTGTTTCAGGGCGCGTCCTCGCCCCACCAACCTGTTAATGGGGGATCTGCCAGTTCCTAGGGTTAATCCGGCACCTCCATTTTTTTCTTCCGGCATGGATTATGCTGGCCCCTTTTTGGTACGGGCCTACGCTGTTCGGAAGGCACCTATAGTCAAAGCATATCTCTGCATTTTCATCTGCTTAGCCACTAAAGCAGTTCACTTTGAAGTGGCTATGGATCTTTCAACGCCCCAGTTTATTGATGTGTTGAGGCGGTTTATTAGTCGCCGTGGGGCTCCGAAAACACTGTATTCGGATTGTGGTAGGAATTTTGTGGGGTCGCGCTCCGAACTGAAACGGGAGCTCAAAAATGTTCTTTCCAATCCTGACCAGTCAGCTCAGATAACAGCTTTTGCTGTTGACAATAACATTGAATTTAAATTTATCCCTCCGTCTGCCCCTCATCAGGGTGGCTTGTGGGAACGGGCTGTCCAGTCGGCCAAGTTTCACATGAAACGTATGATTGGGACCAGGTCGCTGACCATAGCAGAATTTTCGTCGTTATGCATTCGCATTGAGGGAATCTTGAATTCCCGTCCTTTGACTGCTCTATCCTCAGATCCGAGTGATTACCAGGCTCTAACGCCTGGTCATTTTTTGGTTGGCCGCCCCATTACCGCGCCCCCGGAAGCTGAAGTCTCATTAAATGAAGGGACCGTCCGTCAGTACAAACAAATTGCCGCTTTGCTCCAAGCCTTTTGGAAAAGGTGGCGTTTGGAATACTTGACGGCACTTCATGCCCGATCGAAGTGGTCGTCTAAGTCAAGAAATTTAATGGTTGGGGACCTGGTGGTTATGGAGGAACAGAATTCTCCCCCCCTGATATGGCCTCTTGGCCGAGTTTCAGCTGTGTTTCCGGGGAGCGACGGGGTTGTTCGTCGCGCTTCAGTTAAAACATCCACAGGTTCTTTTGAACGACCGGCTATTAAATTATACCGGTTGCCCATATCTTCTTAATTGGGTTTATCTTGTTCTTTCGGGTGAGCAGAATTAGTTTCAATGATTGTTGTGGACTTACTGGACACTTTGCTGGGATTTCCCAGGTGATTCCTTCCAGCTATTGTCCGCAGTGAATTTTACATTGTGGAATGTTTCTGGCATGGCGTTGTGCCAGTTCATTGGGAGTTATGGATGCTCAACAAATCAACAACAACAACAAAATAAGTTAAAAAAAAGGGGGGGAATAAAGGGAACAAAAAAAAACAAAAAACTATGGAACTAACTGAGTTGATTTGCTGAGTTTTACATTGTGTTTGGCTGGGCCATTGTTTATTGTATGTTATTGGGTTTTCTCTGCTCTACCCGAACCTTTCGGATTGCTCGCCTGGTGATGCGCCCGCGGCGGAGTTATTCGGCATGGTTTTCTGATTCATTGCATGTTTTCTGCATGTTTGTACTTTCTTGTGTTTGCGTGTGACCCCCTCCTAGGTTGGAGGGTAATTTTCAGAGAATGTTCCTGTTCACCAAAAGCCAAATTTTTGTACTGCATTTTTGGCCATGTCTTTTGGCGTAGTTGGTGGTTGACCCATTGCGGTCAACGGGGGCCGGTGTTCAATATTTCGGATCGAACCGGTCATTCTTTTCATTTTCCGAGGTTGGCACTATGGCTTTTGTAGAGCTCATACATGCACGTGAACTTTTAGCTTCTGTCGTACGCCAGCCATCTCAGTGTCAACGTCCACGAGTCGGGCCCTTCTCGGCAGGTAGAAATCCATGCATTTCACCCATCCTTTTCCCAACCAGTCTATCCTGCCTTGAGTGTCAGGATCACCCAGTCGTGAGATACGGTAAGTCATTTTTATATTATTTATGTCTGATTAGCAATTCTGCATGCTGCTGCTTTCGAGCTCACCAGAGGCTTATTAAATTCTCATGTAAGAAAGCCGTCTTATTTTCCATCTTTTTAAACTATTATCTCACAATGTCTTTTTTTCTAATACAAATGGTATCCATTGGAATCGAAATACTGTGGAGTCTTGATTATCTGAATTAACGTGGAGCACAATGACCTTGGGCAATCAAAACCTCTGATAATCAGCAAAATCAAAATCACAAATAGTTTACTATGTTTATTGGTAATTAAAATTCTATACATTTGAATTTGTGAACTATACATTTATAGTTTAACCCTTTGAAGACTAATGTCCGATGTATCATGTATCGGACGTCATTTAAAATTGCCACTGTTTTTTATAGGAATTGATTCTAAGGGCTGCCAATGTGTCAGATGGAAAACAAAAACTTGTAGTTCAGAATTCAGCCATCGGATATCAGTTTTTTTTTTCCCCCCATTGAGATGATAATGAATTGACAGTGTTCCATGTGAATGTTTTGCTATCGGAGTTCAGGTTGGTTATGTTTACATTGTTTTTATCGTGTTTTTAAATGTATAAGTGCTGTTAGTGAATAAACATTTGTACATTTATTTAGTGTATTTTTAGGAGTTTTTATGTTAAAATAATTGTGTTCATATTTCCGAAACTGTGTTAAAAATTAGTGTTGCACGACTGTTTTGCATTACTTACTCTGTTGATATTATAAGTTATAGTTTACACGATTAATGTAATATAATAGTTAGTAGTAATAAAGTAACTAATATTAATTATATTAGTGACTTTAAATGGATCTTAGTGAAAATACTTAGTCTGAACTTGGTGAAGTGATGTATGTAAAGTTTTCAAATGGATGATTTAAGAATATGGAATAATTGGAGAGTTCATCAAGTTTTTTTTTAAATTACATAAAATTATTTATACAACGTAACTTACAAAAATTACTAAAATATACTTACAAAAGCCTAATACTTATTAACATTTCAAAAAAGTGATTACATCAGTTCAATTTCTAGCTTTGATGAAGTATATATACATCTACAAAATTTACAAAATTAGCATATTTTTGCCGCATATATTACATAAATTTATGTTATCTTTACTTCTGTTATAAACAGAGTATTCATTTTTTGCAGAGTCAGACCAAATTATAAGTGAATTAACTATGACAGTTTGGTGCGTCAGAGACTTTTTGTAAGATGAGGAATAAGTTTAATACAATTTTGTAGTCCAAAAACCTGATTATTTTAATAATTTATTAATACTTTATATTGAAAGTAGTTAATATACTATATTATAATATACCCTGTATCATCAACTTGTGCCTTTAAAAACAAACACCATTTATAACCAAGTATGTATTATATGATGAAAAGAATGAAGGAAAATCACAGCCACTACAAAAACGGGAAAACAGCCTGGGTTTTTTTGCACGTACCAGTGTAATTAATACCAGTGCCCAAAGGGTTAAAATAAACGCACAAGAACAAAAAGGACACTAAGAAAAAGAATTTAATTGTGTATAATACAGTATGAAACTGAGTAAAAAGACTTAGTCCCTTTTAAAAAAGGTTGTGATGGTTGTCTGATTCTGAGTATTATTTGATCTTTTCCTCACTGCGATGTCTCACCAACTTTTTAATAAAATTAAATCTGGAGCTTGAGTTTCTGATTGCTGTTCTATATACTGTAACGTCAGTTCCAAAGTAACCAATCCATCTGCATGTGAAACCCAAGGAGTTGAACTTTCTTAGAATTTCTGCACAATGCTTAGTATCTAACACACAATTAATTTTTTGTACATTCATTCAAAAAACAAAAAAATATTATGTACGTATAAAAGTGTGATGAATATACATAATATAAATTTAAAAAAAATACCTTGGATAATGGAGAACTCGAATATCAGGACTCTACTGTACCATGATTACCCACGGGATCACCATATGATGGTGAGTATGTGGGGGGGGGGTAGGCTTTCACAGCCCATTATACTTTTAGCGCTGTTTAGTACTTTTCTTATGATATTGTGTCCTCCTCCTTCATTCTGCCATTTCAACATCTGTTCTGATGTCTTCCTCAGAAGTGTATCACAGCAGATGTTGAAACAAACATACAGAGAGAAGACTGATGGAAGGATACAGCCCCCTCAGAAAAACTATCTCAGAAATGTGTGTATTTATATATGCCTGTGCCTGCGCGCGCGCGCGCACACACACACACACAGAGTCAACCTTCCACACAACAAATTAATTAGGAGAACAGACAAAAAATTTACAGGCATTGCACAAATGCAATGCACAGAGAAGGGCATTGAAAATGCTTCAATAAATCTAAAAAATATATATATATGTATGTTCATTCACCAATCAATGAATTCATTCTTCATTCACCAATCAATGAATTCATTCTTCATTCACCAATCAATGAATTCATTCTTCATTTACCAATGTACAGATTATAAGTTAAATGTAGTCGCATTCATAAGTGAAGTTTTATATGTGTACTACGTTATTGACAACAAAGAAGTAGTTTCTATTGGAAACTCACTGGTTCCCATTTTCGATCACGCACCAGCGATCGGCCGCAAATGTGCGACACGTCCTTATAAACATTTTCAATGTTAAAACTGTTATTCAGAAATATTGTTCTGCAGTAAATTAACTTCATACTGTACTCTTAAATATCAAGTTACATTGTAGTGCAGAATGTTCATTTTAAATACCTGCTACATACATTTTTTTAATAAAAAAAAACTTATTTTAGTTTCTGACAAAAATTGGTTTGTCTTTAATAAATGTCTTGATTTTGTTTAAGTATGTAAAGATTTCATTTGGAACAATTTCTTGATGTCTCAACATACCCATACAACTGACAAAGTAGCCTACTGTAGTTAGCAGATCATCATTTGGTATCTTTGTCAATTCACATGCAGTTTGTTATGTCTTCAAACAATTTGATCTTCCTTTTACTGAATTTTATGTCAGTCAGAATATCTGGAATATCTGCAGTTTATTTTGGAAAAAGCAGTCTTCTCAAACATTTTGTCGTTTCCCAGGAATGATTTGTTCCAGAAGCTTTATATACTTCTGGACTACAATCCTTCAGCGTAACAGTATTTTTTGTATTACGTGTTAGCAGTTACAGCTTCAACAATCTTCATTAAAATTCTTTTGTGGTAATACATGTATAAATTTTTATTTTCTGATCTATTGGTTGAAGTTTTGATGTCATATTAGATGATGGGAAGTTCACAACTTTAACTATTTCATTTTTTTAGCTACGTCCAACAATTATGTGGAAGGACAGTTCTCAATAAAATGCAAGACCTTTCTCTTTATCATTATGCCATCTAATCACTGGAAATATTTAAGGCAAATGCTGGCAATATTTGATAGTCACCCATGCTTTTTTGTTAAAGGCCTGGCATAATCTGTTTCTAAAGATTTAACCTTTTCAAAAATCAACAGTTTTTTGCCTTACTGATCACCAGAAGTTTTTCTTTCCCTTTCACGTTTCCAGCAACCATTAATGTCACTCTTTCTTTATTGTTTCTTCCATTAAAATATTAATGACAGTAAAAAGAAAGGGTCTTGTCAGGTGCAGATTTATAGAATAACCGAATCTCATCTATACTAAAAATGTCATTTTTGTCATATTTGAAGACAGCTGAATAAAATACCAAAATCTGCTATCAACCTTTCTGCATAAGCATTAGTTTTTCCACTTGTTATACCCCATTGATTTTGCAAATTCTAATGCTTTTTCTTTATCACTACATCCGAAACATGTATTTTCTTGATCACTCCTATCGCAGATGTTTCAATGCAGATTTGGTGAGTCTTCTTATACTGAGTTTTAACATATTGTAAATTTTTTAGGGTTGCTGACAGAGAACTTCCTGATATTCCATTTTGTGAAGTAGTGCCCTTTTTTACTACCCTCATTAACTACTTTCATATTATCCACTTGTCCTGAAAACTAAATTACTTGGGATTTGAATAGAAAATGCAGTTATATTCTATAGGTGTACCACAGACAAAAAATAGTTCCAGTGCGCATGCGCTGGCTCGGCAGAGAAGGCTGTCACCCCCACCATGTCCGTCAACAACGCTGACGGCTGTGTAAGCGGGCAGTGTGTTGTTCAGTTAGATACATATGCGTATTTATTACTACAATCGTACATATACGATTTATATTTAGTTTTTGTTTAGTATTTTAGTATAAATTTAATTAAGAAAGTTGTGTTAGTGGTTATAATCACAAACAGAATTATCACTGTTGCACACCACTATAGAAAAATTATTCCGATTAGCGCTTTCAAGCTGCACAGCTCATTGTCAGATCGGAAATAACAACAACAGTACAAACAACCTCTTCACACCCCCATCCACCCCACTGCCTGCACACACCCCCACAAACAAGCTATAAGTCAAATGTCCTTCCTTAACTACTGAGTTCAGTCACCTATGTCTGTACAGTTACAGATTTTCTAGCACATTCTGTGTGTATATGTGTTGTGTGTACATTCTTTTCAAACTTAACGTTGTAAAACCTTTCTCATTCACCCTTTTAACTGGAATTTCCTTTTTGGTACAGTTTTACAATGCATTATATTGTCAAAACCATCCCTTTTATTCTTTCTATATTCAACACAAACAACAACTTGTGAACACCAAGGAAATTCCAGTTAAAAGGGTGAATGAGAAAGGGGTTTTACAACGTTAGATTTTAAAAGAATGCACACACACACACACAGAGAGAGAGAGAGAGAGAGAGAGAGAGAGAGAGAGAGAGAGAGAGATGTAACTGTTGCAACGTTACATAACCCAGTCCCAATAAATGATAACTTAATTATACTACCATAAAGGTCAGAAATGGGTAAACTATAACTAGCTATAAATTAAGTTATATCACTAAACGTTATAAACGATATTGAAGTGATATACAGTGACAAGTGAGTTATCAAGTGAGTTATAGTGTACCCAGTGCATAAATAAGTGAATGTGAAGGGAACTTCTTACAGACTTGTGCTGTAGCTGTGGGAATATGGATTATAATAGTAGACTGTGATGCTACTAACTAATTATGTATTTTGTTTAGTTATTGTATGATTTATATTGTGTAGGCAACTAAAATTTAGTACCTGTGTTTAATTTTATATTTAATAAAATAATTATGTTATTATATAAGATAACCCAGGGTTAAAAAATAAAAGAGTTAAATATAAGATGATAATAAAAAATAAAATAATACTGTATGAGGAAAATGGCAGAAGAAAATAGTGCAGTGTAAGAATACTATAAGAGATTAATAAATAATATATAAATTAATTTAAAGTTAATAATAATATTAAAGACTTATATCTAAAGTTATAAGAAAATAAACGAAAAACTGTTATATAAATCAAATTGGGAAATAAACCAAAATTAAAAAGAATTATTTTTCTATAAATCAAAAATAAATTTATAATAATTAAAAACAGCCTATATACTCAAAAGTAAATAGCAGCACCAATAAAAAATGATATAGAAATTATGTGTTACTAACAGTAACAGAATAACAACATATTGTTTAATCGAAATTGAGATTGAAAACTGTTCGGTTAAAAAAACGTAATGAGACCAAAATTGTATTAAAAAACCTTTGAAAAAATTTGGAAACAGTACAAAATTATAACAAAAATTAACTCGCAGTATACACATTATGTACCACTCCTTTAAATATCAAATATAACTTGCTTTACCCCATAACGAAGTGTTAAAAACCATTTTCAAGATCAGCCTAGCCAAGCCGCGCTTCGAGTTTTTAACGAGATGGTATCTGATAGACGTTCATGAAATTACAAAACAACTAGGACCACCACACGAGAAACCGCTTCACGCAAGTAAGAACTTCGAAGAAAGAGGTAATATAAACATTTCTTTTAATATATAACCAAGAAACCTCAAATCAAATCGTTGTGCAGTACAGAAATTTCTAAATGTTGTCATGTGTTTAATTAAAACATAATCTGCACTCTCGCGGACAAATCCGGAACTATGTACTAAGAAAATAAAAAAAATTCGAAAATGATTATTTTTATCTTGTAAAGCATAGTATATAATTATCCATTTCTGACCATCTCATAACACAAAGAACTTACCCTTAACCCTGGGGAAATAAATAAAACGAATTATATGTTGATTGATGTTTAATAAAAAATAAAATTGTAAAATCATTAAAAACCAGATTTTATGATAATTCCATGTTTACCCAATTAAATCGATATAATGAATTAGTGATTGAAAGGATCGATTGTAATATTTGTATATTGGCAGAAGAGAAAATCAATATTATACAAATAAATACTATTAATAATTTATGTTGAATAATAAAATGTGTCTTTTTTATTGTAGAGGGTAGTTGTGGTAGATTTCAGTAAACTAAGAAGAGGACTATCCATTAGGTAGTATTACGGAACAGTGTCGTTTGGTTAACCTAACATTTGAGATTAATGTCAAAATCAGCTGATCTCATGAACGGCGAATACTTGAAAAATTAAGAAATTGTCTACTCCGGGTGTAAACAAATGGTACTCGCTCTCTCTTCCAAATAAGACTAAACAACTTCCTTAATCTCGACCAAATCACACACACTCGATTTCTGTTTCGTTTGGGTAAAATTACAATCAAATTTATTTAAACATTGGTACTTATAATTCATAAGTGGCGATCGCTAAGAGGTGCTCTGACCGCTCCGAGACTGTCAAAAGACGGACGTCACACACACAATACCCGCGATACGTTACAAATGACGTACTAACATTGGGGCTGAATTAAATATAACTCAGTAATTGTAAGACACTCCGGAGAGTACTCTCACATTTATAAGCGTTACGTTACAAAATGATGCATACAACGTGGGGCATATAATATAACTCTAGTATACCTCATAGTCGTTACGTTACACTGTATAGACATAGGTAACTGAACTCGGTAGTTAAGAAAGGACATTTAACTTATAGCTTGTTTGCAGGGATGTGTGCGGGCAGCGGGGTGGATGGGGGTGTGAAGAGGTTGTTTGTACTGTTGTTGTTATTTCTGATCTGACGATGAGCTGTGAAGCTTGAAAGCGCTAATCGGAATAATTTTTCTATAGTGGTGTGCAACAGTGATAATTCTGTTTGTTATTTTATTATAATCATTAGAACTAACAGTGCGTTGTGCATTTTAGTTTATGTTCACTAATTACCATTCGTTGTCACAATGTTTCTGTAGCATGTTATTTTTTTTTATAAATGGCATCGTCATCGAAGCTAGCTTCTGGGAGACCTCTAACAAGTCAAGCCAGAGAAATTTAATTTCAACGTGGCAGAATATTTAAGAAAACAAAAAAAGGAATACAACTTAGGTTATAATGTTGCCACCAGTACAAGTGAAGCAACAGGAGTCTCTCAGGCTACTGTGTACAAAATTTTAAAGAAGGTAAGAAATCGTCAACTTCTGGTTGTAAAAAAAAATTCGTTTTCTACGCGAAAAGGAAAATCATAAGCTCATAAAAAAAAATTGAGTGGACTCCTTCACAGATAGTGCAATAAGGAGAAAGGTGCACGAATTCTATGCAGTGAAAAAAGTCTCACCCTCAATAAAGAATTTACTGCAGTCTCTAAAGGAAGATGATGTTATTCAATGCGAAAGAGAATATTTGAGGCAACAACTTAAAAAGTTAAGATTTAAATGGACTCGTCAATCCAATAGAAGGCTCCTAATAGAAAGAAGTGATATCGTTGCTTGGAGAATTCGCTAAGTGACATAAATAAATACAGACGAGAAGGTAAAAATATTGTTTACATTGACGAAACATGTTCAGGCATCATATTCAGTATCTTCATGTTGACAATCTTCTGAAGAGATCGGTATAACAACGAAAATTGGGAAAGGTAATAGACTTATTATAGTTCACGGTGGGGGAGAGGCTTGTTTTGTTAACAATGCTCTGTTAATATTTAAGTCTTCATCAACATCTGGAGACTACCATAGCTCTATGAATTTTAATAACTTCGGTAAGTGGCTAACAGAAAAATTACTACCTAATCTCCCAAACAGCTCTGTAATAGTGATGGACAATTCCTAGTATCATTGTGAAGAAAGGGATAAAAGGCCGACCTCGGGTTCTCTAAAACAAGAAATAATTGACTGGCTTGTGAATCACGTGTTACAATAGATTTTACATTGACGAAATCTCAGCTGCTGGAAAAACTCAGTTAACTGTGAAAAAACATTTACTGTTGACGAAATAATTCGTGTAAAAGGACATATTCCACTTCATCTGCTACCTTACCATCCCGATCTGAATCCTATAGAACTCGTCTGGGGAGATATTAAAGGAGAACTTGCCCGTAATTTTAGTGCATTATCTTTAGATGAAAAGACAAATTGTTGCGAAAAAATAGTTGATAATTTTACAACTGAAAAGTGGAAAAAGTGTTGTGAACATACAACAAAAATTTGAAGAAGGATTGAGGATCATATTATGGACGAAAAAGTGGACAAATTAATTATTGTGGGAGAAGATTCAGATTCAAGTACAAGTGAAGATTCAGAAGACGAATGGGTAAGGAAAATTAACACCATAAATATTTACAATTTTTTTATTATTAATAGTTAATTATAATAACTAACATTATTTATTGTTAAAAATGTTTAATAACATTAATTTTTACTACAGCGATAGGCACTTCGATTTACACAGGTGGTTGCTTCATGTAGCATAAGAATTGTTTTGCATAAAGAATGTCTTTCACAAATGTTGAGGTTCGGTTCTGCTGACATTATTTTCAAATTAAGTAGAGTTCTGCTCTACTCAAATCAAGTAGAGTCTATACAAAGTTAAGGATTTTGGAATTTGTTAATTGTGAATTTTATAGAAACGTATTTTATGATCTGTTGCTCGAATATTCTGTTACAAATTAATACCATGCATACGTTTTCACACACGAAGAACAAGTCATTGCTGGTATACAAATAACACGTGTAAAATACTGCAGTAATAAGTGTGACTGATGACAATGGATGGGGTAACGTTCCCCCTTCGTTGTGATGCTCCCCCTTCGTTGGCGGCAGTACCCACTCCGACTATTTTTTGTCTGCGGTCGAGCTATAGTACTTACACTGACTAGAAAAAATCAGTAACAGAAATACAAACAGAATAATAAAATTACTAGATGCATGAGATACAATATACGAGGCTTATCCAGAACGTAAGTACCGTTTGGGCATTAAGAAAATGATACAAATTATTTTCAAATTAATTTATTTTTCAAAAATTCTACACATCTTAATCTAGGTTTCTATATAGTCACCATGCAAGTTGAAACATTTGTCATATCTTGGCACTAATTTTAATATGCCCGCTTCAAAGAATTCGTCGGCCTGCGACTTCAACCACTGCTGGACGTTTCCCTTTATCTCATCATCGCTTTCAAACTTCTGGCCGGCAAGAAATTTCTTCAGATACAAAAACAAATGGAAATCGCTGGGAGCCAAATCTGGACTGTAAGGAGGATGACTGAATTGTTCCCAGCGAAATGAATCAAAACGTGCCGTCGTTACACGTGCGGTATGCGGTCGCGCGTTGTCATGCACAAACACCACTCCGGAAGTCAGTAGTCCACGCCTTTTGTTTTGTATTGCTTGCCGTAAATTTTTGAGTGTTTCACAGTAAACTTCTGCATTGATTGTTGTTCCTCGTTCCATAAATTCCACTTACAAAATTCCCTGACAGTCCCAAAAAATGGTGCACATGATTTTTTTTGCAGAAAGATGTGACTTTGCTTTCTTGGCTTTCAGGGAACCAGTATGCTGCCATTGCAGTGACTGTCGTTTAGTTTCTGGTGTCTCATAAGAAACCCATGTTTCATCACCAGTGACAATTCTTTTCAAAAATCAATTTCCATCTCTTTCATAATGCTGCAAAAATTCCAAGGCTGCTCCCATACGTTTCGTTTTGTGACCATCCGTTAGCATTTTCGGCACCCATCTCGAACACAGTTTTTTGTAGTGTAAATGTTCAGTCACAATTTCGTGTAATAAAGATCTAGAAATGTTTGAAAAATCCATTGACAAATCAGAAATTGTGAATCACCTATTGGAAAGAACCTTCTCGTCAACACTGCGCAGCAATTCTTTGTTGACTAAGGATGGGCGACCACTATGCTCCTTGTCGTGAACATTTTCTCTTCCATCGTTAAACATCCTTTCCCACTTTCTCACCATACCTTCACTAATCGCATTCTGTCCATAAACTTCACAAATCTGACGATGAATTTCATAAGGACGAATATTTCTTGCATTCAAAAACCTGATAACTGTTCTTATTTCACAACTGGCGACCCGATCGATTTTTTTAAACATGATTACCGATGTGTAGTAAACGTAAATCGGAACGTAAACAAACAATATAGCTTGGCTACTTCGTCGTCGAATAGAAGGAAGTAACTACGCATGTGCGACCTTAGTACTACAATATGCGCGGGATATATGTGCAGACGGTACTTTCTGGATAAGCCTCGTACAAATAATATCATAGCTACAGTTATAAACACATATTGTACAGTTGAAAATAGAGAGAGAAATCAACTGATCCAGACTGATAGTCAACTGATAATCAAGTGGCATTCAGTGTCACCCCCCCCCCTAAAATATCGGTATGGAGAACCATACATGACTTCCATATTCTAAGATTTATATTTAAAATCATTTTCAGCCAAACAGCCAGGCTGTGTCTTACCTGCCTTTTTATTGCTGTATTAAATGAAAAATATTATATTACATTAAAATGAAAAAATTATAATTTTATTGCCTGGCAACAAAATTATTTTATTTTTAACAATTACCATTGTTTCAAAAAGTTTAAATAAATTTTCAAGTACTTTACTCTTGTTAAAACGTAAAAGGTTGCAGGTAAACTACCCCTTCCCCTTAATCGATCTTCACCAAAAACAATAGGTCTTGAGTACTCTACAAACCAGGGCTGTATGCAAAACATTATTTGATTCTGTTTGAATTTGCGGCTGTTATCGTTTGCCATAGAAAATACGCTTGATAAAAAACGTTGCAGGTAAACTACCCCTTCCCCTTAACCGATCTTCACCAAAAACAATAGGTCTTGAGTACTCTACAAATCAGGGCTGTATGCAAAACATTATTTGATTCTGTTTGAATTTGCGGCTGTTATCGTTTGCCATAGAAAATACCCTTGTTAAAAAAACGTTGCAGGTAAACTACCCCTTTCCCTCAACCGATCTTCACCAAAAACAATAGGTCTTGAGAACTCTACAATATATGGACGTATGCAAATAATCTTTTGATTCTGTTTGAATTTGCGGCTGTTATCGTTTGCCATAGGAAATACCCTTGTTAAAACATAAAACGTTACAGGTAAACTACCCCTTTCCCTTAACCGATCTTCACCAAAAACAATAGGTCTTGAGTACTCTACAAATTAGGGCTGTATGCAAAACATTATTTGATTCTGTTTGAATTTGCGGCTGTTATCGTTTGCCATAGAAAATACCCTTGTTAAAAAAATGTTGCAGGTAAACTACCCCTTTCCCTCAACCGAACTTCACCAAAAACAATAGGTCTTGAGAACTCTACAATTTAGGGCTGTATGCAAATAATCTTTTGATTCTGTTTGAATTTGCGGCTGTTATCGTTTGCCATAGGAAATACCCTTGTTAAAACATAAAACGTTACAGGTAAACTACCCCTTTCCCTTAACCGAGCTTCACCAAAATCAACAGGTCTTGAGAACTCTACAATTCAGGGCTGTATGCGAAACATTATTTGATTCTGTTTGAATTTGCGGCTGTTATCGTTTGCCAAACAAACAAAATTACCCTTGCTAAAAAAAAACCGTTGCAGGTAAACTACCCCTTTCCCTCAACCGATCTTCACCAAAAACAATAGGTCGCGAGTACTCTGCAAATCAGGACTGCATGCAAAAAATTATTTGATTCTGTTTGAATTTGCGGCAGTTATCGTTTGCCATAGAAAAAAAATCTACAGACACACAGACAGACACACAGACACTTTTCGGAAAACGATTTTTTTTCATGTTTTGAGTGTAGTAGAATCAGAATCTGCAATAATCTCGAACACGATTTTTTTTGCCATCACCATACTTCCATTCCTTAAGGAATATGGAAGTAAAAAATCGGTATGGAGAACCATACATGACTTCCATATTCTAAGATTTATATTTAAAATCATTTTCAGCCAAACAGCCAGGCTGTGCCTTACCTGCCTTTTTATTGCTGTATTAAATGAAAAATATTATATTACATTAAAATGAAAAAATTATAATTTTATTGCCTGGCAACAAAATTATTTTATTTTTAACAATTACCATTGTTTCAAAAAGTTTAAATAAATTTTCAAGTACTTTCTCTTGTTAAAACGTATAAGGTTGCAGGTAAACTACCCCTTCCCCTTAACCGATCTTCACCAAAATCGAAAGTCATTGAGACCTCTACAATTCAGGGACGTATGCAAAAAATTATTTGATTCTGTTTGAATTTGCGGCTGTTATCGTTTGCCATAGAAAATACGCTTGATAAAAAAACGTTGCAGGTAAACTACCTCTTCCCCTTAACCGATCTTCACCAAAAACAATAGGTCTTGAGTACTCTACAAATCAGGACTGTATGCAAAACATTATTTGATTCTGTTTGAATTTGCGGCTGTTATCGTTTGCCATAGAAAATACCCTTGTTAAAAAAACGTTGCAGGTAAACTACCCCTTTCCCTCAACCGATCTTCACCAAAAACAATAGGTCTTGAGAAATCTACAATTCAGGGCTGTATGCGAAACATTATTTGATTCTGTTTGAATTTGCGGCTGTTATCGTTTGCCAAAAAAAAAAAAATTTCCCTTGATAAAAAAAAGCGTTGCAGGTAAACTACCCCTTCCCCTCAACCGATCTTCACCAAAAACAATAGGTCGCGAGTACTCTACAAATCAGGGCTGTATGCAAAAAATTATTTGATTCTGTTTGAATTTGCGGCAGTTGTCGTTTGCCATAGAAAATACGCATGATAAAAAACGTTGCTGGTAAACTACCCCTTCCCCTCAACCGATCTTCACCAAAAACAATAGGTCTTGAGTACTCTACAAATCAGGGCTGTATGCAGAAAATTATTTGATTCTGTTTGAATTTGCGGCTGTTATCGTTTGCCATAGAAAATACCCTTGCTAAAAAAACGTTGTAGGTAAACTACCCCTTTCCCTTAACCGATCTTCACCAAAAACAAAAGGTATTGAGAACTCTACAATTTAGGGCTGTATGCAAATAATCTTTTCATTCTGTTTGAATTTGCGGCTGTTATCGTTTGCCATAGGAAATACCCTTGTTAAAACATAAAACGTTACAGGTAAACTACCCCTTTCCCTTAACCGATCTTCACCAAAAACAATAGGTCTTGAGAACTCTACAATTCAGGGCTGTATGCGAAACATTATTTGATTCTGTTTGAATTTGCGGCTGTTATCGTTTGCCAAACAAACAAAATTACCCTTGCTAAAAAAAAACCGTTGCAGGTAAACTACCCCTTTCCCTCAACCGATCTTCACCAAAAACAATAGGTCGCGAGAACTCTGCAAAACCGGGCTGTATGCAAAAAATTATTTGATTCTGTTTGAATTTGCGGCAGTTATCGTTTGCCATAGAAAAAAAATCTACAGACAGACAGACAGACACACAGACAGACAGACACACAGACAGACACACAGACACTTTTCGGAAAACGACTTTTTTTCATGTTTTGAGTGTAGTAGAATCAGAATCTGCAATAATCTCGAACACGATTTTTTTTGCCATCACCATACTTCCATTCCTTAAGGAATATGGAAGTAAAAAAACACCCCTTATAAAAAGGAAACAACCTGTATATCAAGTGTGCCAATATAGACTCTGTAGTCGACTGAGAAGTGAGGGGCAGCCAGAAATTGTTCATACCATCCACATTTACTGCTTAGTGTGTGTGTGTGTGTGTGTGTGTGTGTGTGTGTGTGTGAACAGAACTGTACAAAAATTCGTAAAACATAAATTTGTAAAAGGGGTAATGTTTGTTATGTGGATGTTAGGACTGTGTTTTTCAATTATGCTTTAACAGATATTCTATAGTTTGACAGGCAACTATAAAACTGTTAGTTGTTTCTTCTGGTCTTTCTTACATTTAAACATCTTGTAGTACCTAATTAAATACTCACAATTTCTGCTGTTCCTTCAGTCAACAACTTTCCCCTTCTCAATATAGCTTCCTGTTATAAATATATGTACATTCTGTCACCTTTTTTAGTCTTCTCCTCATTTAGCCCTCTCTTAACAGAACAATCGGAACAATACATAATACTTGTTTATTTTAAACTCTTAACATACACATTGACAAATTTCACTATTTTATAAATAAATAACAGTACTCAATTGTCTTACGTATATTTACTTATGCATTAATAAACATGCCCAGTAATATTATTATCACAGAGAATTCATAACAACTGTTTGGACCACAGGCACCTTAGCAATGGTACTTGCTATGAATTTCAAATGTCAAAGTACGTATAAACTTTGTATGAGTCATTTAATAACAACATATCCAGCAGTATTGTTTTCTGCACATAAAAAATTGGTGTCCCAAGAGTACACTCTGCTAACAAGATGTACAAAGTAGTCACACCCAATAATTAAATATCTACTATGAGCAGATCCATTGTGTCCATACTTCATACATTTTGATTTGATATACAGAATGTTCACTGGTATACACAACATATTTCCCTGTCTACCAATTTTACACTAACAAAAGTACTCACACGGTTTTGAATTTTTCTAACTACTTCCTTTCAGATTTTCTACAAATAAATAGCTATTAGTATTTTAATACCGAAGTACATAAAATGTTAATATTAAATATTCGACATGAAAGAATTGATATTGGCACCCAACGTATTTTTATATGGTATTATGAATCTTGTAAAAAAACATTTACTGGTCTTCCAAACAACATGTACAGGAAAAGTTACTCTGAAATGTAACAGTTCATGAGCACAAATACACATTGACTGACATTGTAATATGTTGTTAACATACAGTTTTTACATGTTTTTTATTATTTCTATTATAAGTGCACATGGAAACTAAACATAAGTATGGTTTATTATGCGCGTGTGTGCGCAAGGGACACATATTGGGAGTGAGACCCACAGATGGGGTGACTGGGGTACAGCTTGAAAGAGCAGATTAACTAAATTTACTTTCCAAACCCACAACCAAATGTCACGTTTATAACAATGAGATTGATCTGTGTCTGTGCCTCTCTTTCACGCCACCACTTCCTTGCTTATGTCACCTTACTACAAAACCTCAATAACACACACACACACACACACACACACACACACACACACACACACACACACACACACACACACACACACACACACACACACACACACACACACACACACACACACTTTAGTGATTTAGTTTGAAAAGATGATTTGACAAGGAAGAACTAACAACATATGCAATTGTACACAGTCCACTTTTAAAATATTTTAATGTAATGAAATACATGGGATTTGCTTCTTGACCACTGCTAGGAATTTTTTCCATCAATGAGTAGTTCTCCTACACACAGAACTTACCAAACATTGTTCAAAACCAATTTTCCACTACCAGTAACCCCAAAAATTGTGTTGATTCGAGATAATAAATATCTTTGTAACAACAGGCAGTTTGTAGTATTTGTAATTAGAAAAATATCTGTTATAATTACAATACCATTTGTAACACCATTAAAAAAAAATCATGGGTGAAAATACAATATAATTTATACATCTTGAACTTAAATTTACGATATTCACTTTAATATACACCATAAATATCAATAAGTCATTCAAATTAGACTACATATTTGTTGCAAAACAATTAGCAAATTACATATTTTGAAAAATTAGGCACACTCATGCACACTAATTAAATACATAAATAAACTATAGCTCCACACATAAATTATAAAATGTCCCTATAGAGGCATTACATGTGGCACATTTAATACAAAATTGGCACAATTTAAATTTTACACAAACAAAACAGTAAAAATCAGAAAGTTTGTTTTTTTTCATAGACACTGGCATTGACATTGATTGACTGATGTCTAAAAGACAAACTAAATGTCATCAACTGAAGTACTCAATTCAAAGAGGAAGCATTTATTAATTCTACATATTCTGTACTAATTTATAATAAACAAAGTAGCAAGAAAGTTATATTTTCACATAATGAAACTGTACACAGGGTGATTAAAAATTGCATGGCAATCTCTTGGAAGCTGATTCTATAGCTAAAAATAAGAAAAAGGTTCATATGAACATAGGTCCAAAAATGGTTCGTTAGCGAGTTACGGCTCGCGAATCAGTTCGCCCTGATTTCTGCTCCAACGGTAAAATGACGCCATACTGAAATTCTTGGGGTATAAAGTGAAGGGTAAATTTGGTGGTTTCTTATGGTTTTTGATCTGAACAATTGAATAAAAGAGGTCCCAGAGCTATATCTAAATTCGTTTCTTAGAAAAACTATGTAAAACCCAAAACATTTGAGTTGAAAAACACACATTTTTAGATTTGGGATACAATAACTTCGTTAATTTGCCAATAAACAAATACAAATTTCTAACTAACCTTGTAGAGAATTTAATTATGAAGAAATTGATGTGTATAATGTCTATTAAAAATAAGTACAAATTTCAGAAATTTGACTTTAACTAAAAACAAAACAGACCACAATGCGTCAGAAAAGTGTTACAATTTACAAGAAACTGCATTGTAAACTCTTGAAACATCCACACTTGGACAGAGAAAACCCACATGAGACTGCTGCAAGACATCACCAACATACTTTTTCATTTAATTTGTGGTGAGGCCTTCTTGGTGACAATCTCTTAGGCCCTTTTTTCTTACCACCAAGGCTTAATGGAAGACAATACTTACATTTTTTGCAAACAAAACCGATGGAACTCTTGGAAAATATTCCACTTGCAGATATAGAGTGCAGATGGGTTTTTTGAATGACGGAGCATCTACTCACTACTGTTGTGATGTGATGAACCCTTTAAATAATACATTCGGTAAGCGATGGATTGGTCGAAACGGACCAGTAAAATGGCCACTCGATCTCCCGATCTCACGCCAGCAGACTTTTTCCTTTGGGGTTGGATGAAGTTGTTAGTTTATTCCGCTCGTATTGACGCACAAGAATAATTGAGACTTCGCATAATAGAAGCCGGAGCTACTATTAATAATAATTCTGATGCTACAAGACGTGCACGGTTTGCCTGGATTCGCCGAACTGAATTCTGCATTCAACAAAATGGCGGCCACAGTGAACAACTACTTTGAATGAACGTTTGCAGCTTTATTATCAATTTAAAAATATTGATATTTAATTATTTGACGAAAAAATCAATAATGTAAGTTTTAATTTGTTTTCAATTAGATTTGTTGTAAACAAGTTTACGAAAATCTTTATTTTGTTTAAAATGTAACACTTTTCTGACGCATTTTGGTCTGTTTTTTTTTTTTTTTTTATTAAAGTCAAATTTCTGAAATTTGTACTTATTTTTAATAGACATTATACACATCAATTTCTTCATAATTAAATTCTCTACAAGGTTAGTTAGTAATTTTTATTTGTTTATTGGCAAATTAACGAAGTTATTGTATCCCAAATCTAAAAATGTGTTTTTCAACTCAAATGTTTTGGGTTTTACACAAGTATTCTTAGAAACTAACTGAGATAGAGCCTCTTTTATTCAATTGTTCAGATCAAAAACCATAAGAAACCACCAAATTTACCCTTCACTTTATGCCCCAAGAATTTCAGTATGGCATCATTTTACTGTGGGAGCACAAAATCAGGGTGAACTGGTTCGCGAGCTGTAACTCGCTAACAACCCGTTTTCGGACGTATGTTTATATGAACTTTTTTCTTATTTTTAGCTATAGAATCAGCTTCCAAGAGATTGCCGTGCAATTTTGAATCACCCTATATATAACAAACATCAGATTGTAAAAACTGCCACATATAAGCTTGAGCGTAGAAGAGTTCCTAATTTTACAACTTCTAAAGATACATATTACAAACAATATTATTAGTAACATTTGCAATTAAAAGTATTCATAATCATATAAAAAGTGAAGTGCACAGTTGTTGCATCTGAATTAGCACATGTGACTAGTGCATAAAGATCTTGTATGCATTACTCATAATAACCTACAACAGAATACTGGTAACACATAACAAAATTTCAGGTAATAAGAAAATTAATTCTTAAAAATATTTCTATAACAACAATTTTTGTGCAAAATACATGTCACGAGGAACATAACAATTATAGCAATCAATACATCAACATATAGTAGAGTGTCGTAAATCCGGAGTAACTGGGATCAAGACCAATCCAGATTAGATTGTCTGGATTTTCAAGTTTACTTACATAACGCATGTTTTAATTGCAGTAAACCATAACCTAATTATAATTTAGTTGTTTCAATATTAATTTAAGAAAGGGTTAAATGTAAAAAGCATGAATATGCAAATTTTATTTTGAGACAATGCCTTCATGAAAAGACCAGTGGCTGAGTTATAATCAGTGAAATCATGAGTAAGGAGCCAACATGTCTGATACCACCCTCAACTGAAGCAAAAATGAATGTTATGCTGTATTAGTGTAGCTATATTTTACTAGGACTGAATAAATAATCTTCAAAATAAGAATAATTTACAAAGACATTGTGATTTATTTTACAAGGATGTATCTGAAATGTCAACTTTACATTAGTTTTACTCAAATTAAACAAAGAAATGTTTCTAATACTTTTAATAAAATTTAGAAACATACATACATCATGAAGACTTAATGATGAAACACATCAACACTATTTTTTGAATGAGACCTTAAGTGTATTTTCTGTAGCCAAGTCTTAATTCTATTTAAAAACATGAGCTGTATCAGAGTATCTCAGGCTGCTTTTCTAGCCAAATAATCTGTTTCTGATATTTAAGGTGACCATGTGCAATATAGTCAGATCCCCCTTCAGACTATACGAGCTTGATCGCCGTCACTTTCAGATGCTTCATGAAACTCAATTTCAGTTACACTAATAATTATCAATTACATTAATAATTGTCACCACTAAAAATTGATATCCGGCATTATTTTTATTACTTTCACACTATCTCTCAAATCAATTTCATTACATTCTTTAAGCTGTGGTATTGTTTTGAACAGTGTTAGCCCAACCAAAATATCATTTTCCTGCCCTACTAAATTTTAATTTTCTGTCTTTATTTTTTCACATTCTCTTCTTCCACATTATCTTTTCCATCAGGCCACAGCTTGTTCCAACCATTCTTTACACGTTATTTGGTGAGAGATCCCAGGTGGCCACAAGAATATTGATACAGTCATTTAGATTTAAGCTTTCTGTAAAAGATGACACTTGCTTTGTCATAGTAGACTCTGCTTTCTATATATTTTTTAATCTTTTCAATTTTTCTCTGGTTCATGGGCTGGAGTATAGAAGTGACTTTCGGACGGAAGAACTGAACTTCTAAGTTTCATGAATCTCATTTAGTGAATCAAAAACTGAGTGTGTTGGGGCATTATTAATTATGTGGAATACTTTTGTAGTTTTGTTTTCCTGTTCCCTGTGTTTTTTATACTTGGTACAAATAGGTTTTTGTACTAGCACAATACATGAAGAGTTTTTATATGTTTAAAACATTGCGGATTTTGTCTTGTACCAATAAATAAGCGGTTCAAGAAATGTGTCCCACTATCATTCATACATACCATCACTGTTCTTTCCTTGCTGATTTTAAAGCCAGGTACTGAAGTTTCTTAGGGAGAAGCAAGGGATTTTCAAGGTAGAGAACACCATTTAATCCAGTCTCATCTGCCCTATGCACGCCATCTCTCATATAAACCTTTTCAAGAGACATGTTGATAAACATTTTTTTAAACTTGTATGTGGTGGCAGCATCAGTGGACAATTTCTCTCCCTGGACTTCCAATTAACTTATTTCATGCCCCACTTAACAGTTCTTCAGCCAGCCAGACTTGCTTTGAAATTTGTAGGCCTGCCTATAGTTTTTCACTAATTTGTAACACCTTCTCACATGTTGGTGGTCCTGAAATAGGCTCACCTAAACTTCTCCTCTGTGTAAATCAAATACACATAGCATCTTCTAATGAAAAGTTTTCAAATGCAAAGTGAGCATTTTTGGGACCCTTCATCTGAATCCAATGCATCCTGCTGAAAACTGCCCTTTCACTTCTCTATCACATATGGTAGATAGGTAAGGTCCCCACACCATAAATTTCAGTAAAAGAGATAAATTTCACTATCACCTTTAGAAAATCTACTGAGTATTTCTAGTTTAGTTTCTATTGTTAAAAATTTGTGTTTCATCTTTGTAGAGTCAATGCTGTTATTAAAAATACTGTTAATGCAATAGGATAAAAATGCACTCACTCATTATTAAACATACAACAGTGAAAACTCAAATCAATGTACAAGACACGGCCACAGTTATCATCCGAATTTTTGACTTCTTAATTGCTGACACTACAACATATCTAAAACCAAAACCAAAGTTGAATATATTGATTTGCTGATTGTGTTTTTGGATGCTTTAATTCCTCAAAACTGTTCACCTTAATCTTAAAATTATAGTTTCCAATCTACTGAATATATTCATATGCACTTCCTTATAACAATGACTAATTAAGACTACCCAATAATAAAAATTCTCAACATCAAATTACTTTAGATGTCTTTTTACAAATGTAGTAAATTAGGTGTACCATAATTATATAGCTGCTAGTCAAATACAAACTAATCATTCAGTTGATCCTGCAATGTTTTATTATTTTATATACACCATATAATGACACTGTAATTCTTCATACAAAAAATTTAATACCATGAAAAATATTTCAAAATATTATGAGATTTTTAAACAAGAAAGGAAAGTCAAAGAAAGCACAAAATCTAAGAAAACCAGTACATAAAAAAATGCACTTAGTTGATCAACAGTTTGCAGTTTTACCACCAGCCACCAGCCACCATATTAATAAAACTGATTTAGGACTACACACTACCAATTATTTAATATTTCATAAATTTATAGTTCCATCGTTTGTAAGTTTAGAAAAACGTTGATACACAAAGCTGAAGACTTGCCCACAAATGCATACTCCCTTTCAGAGATTTATCTATATTCAGATAGTTCTCAAACAATGGGAGATGATCTCCCATAATCATATAACTAGAAAGGAATATCATTTAACTGTAAGTGATCTTTGTACCAGTTGTTAGCCTGTTTGGATTACTACACTGTGTGGTAATCTGTTTGGACTTGATTATGCCATGGGTCAAATCATAATCTGGAATCTAGGCAGTCACATTCTCCTTAAAAAGTGATGGCATGGCAAATACTACTCTTCCAAATAACACTTGAAAGCCCTAGTATACGTTTAGCCCTAGTATTTTGTGGAGTTAGAGACTTCATGTAAGACATATTCGTAGAACATATGCCCTATTAATTTTTAGAAAAATCTTTTTTATCACGTTTAGATGTAGTCAATAAATGCAAATATTTAGTTATTCAAGTTAAGCAAACAAAGTGATCAAAAAGTGTTGAAAATTTTAGTTTATTTTGTTATGGATACAAGTGACAACTTTGAAAACCTTTGATAAGTTTGTTGGATTTTTCAGATTTCCAAATGTGAAATTTTAAATATCTAAAAACGTATTTAAGATACAGCCTTGAAATTTTGCACACTTATTTAATTGAAATTAGAATTTTTTAGGTGAATTATTTTTCCTTTAAGTTGTATAAAGAATGAAGATTGAAAGATGTAATGTTCTGCATACCCTCCTTTTTTTTAGGGGGCTTTAAAATAAGCCAAAATTCATTCAATTTCTGTTTGATAGTTTTCAAGAAAATATCAATTTTTAATTTTTCATATTTTTATTAAAAATTGTGAAGGGAAACAATGAACAAGAAATAAACAAGATACGATATTTCAGCAAGGACGCCTCTTAATATTTTGTGTAAGCATACGGAAAAGACTCCATAAGAAAGTTTAGCCATGCTAACCTTCCCTCCACAGTATCAGTACCATGTTATACTGTTATACAGTAGGTGATCTGCCCTCTCTTGCTAAAGTAAATAGGCCTACAAATCTTTCTATATTAAGGCACAGAGTTTGATGGAAATTATCTGATAAGGAGAAAATAACAGTACATAAAATTGTCAAGGAATGTTTCATTTTAATCAGTAGGTATATATTAACAACGTGGCATAACTACTCAGAAAATTATTTTAATTTCTAGCATTATTGTAAGTGATAAAATCATGAACTCTATCTAGAAAAATATAGTGCAAAAATAGAGTTGTTGAACAATACAGATAATTATAGTGAAATATTAATTTATACAGCTTATGGGACAATTTCATGCACTATTGCACACACAATGCAAAGGAGAATAAGGAACTTGAAATGTTTTTAGTATCTAAGTATACAAAAAAAGGTAAAATTACAACCTAACTATATAGGAGACGTGATTGTCAACACTGATTTTAAAACTGTCTCCTTATGAAATTGGAAAGCAACAAGATACACAATATGGGGGTAGGGTATACACTTGTAATAACCAGACCAATTTCTGCCACTTCCATGTAACACTGGCAACAGCCAGCAGCATAGATCATTGATATGTACTTCCCCCTCCACCTACAACCAAATGTTTATATAGGTGACCGTAAGGTTGGGAATACCATTTGTTTGAAGCAGACCATGTAACAACTCTGTTGGAATAATGTTAAATATTAATGTGAAATTTCTCTTAAACCATTGAAAATCTGCTATAGAAACACACTGTCTGTTGGAAGTTTCTAGTGATGAATGTCACTCACATATTCAGATTTTAGAGTGGTTTAAAAAGCATGAAAAGAGGGTGAAAAGGTGACTGAAGACAATCCATACCACGTCATTCTTGCATGTGAGAAACACATAAATATTCAAAAAGTAGGTGTAATTGTTTGAAAAAAAATCATCACCTGGTTAGTAGATTTGCTAGCAAAATAAAGAAACTGTTGTAGAGATTTGACATAAAATTTCAATGTGAAATGGCGCTGTGAAATTTCAATGTGAATTTACTGTTGAAGATGGTGCTAAACTTCCTCACTCCTGAGCACAAACTTGAGTCTACACTTACAGACACCCTCAAAAACATTGAAAATGATCCTTACATTCTTTAAAATACAGCTTATGACAAATCATGTTTTTCTTTGTTTCTGTATGACCCAAAAATTCATCAACAACCCATGAATTGGTAAGGTCCCCCCGAGTCACCAAGATAAAAGAAAACATGGCCATGCATTAAGCAAATTCAGATTCAAAGCAATGATGATTGTTTTTATCAACACTTAAGGAATTATTCCTGCTGATTGGTGTCTGAAGCGAAAAATTGCTATATATCAAGATGTTTTTGGCAAAGCACAGGATCTCATACTGGAACATCAACCACACTTGCCTGATCTAAGATCAAGACTGTATTAAAAGGGAACTGCTTCAAGTCTGTAGATGCCGTGAAACAAAAGCAATGGAGGACCTGGTATGATAATTGCAAATAAGTTATTAAAAATAAAAAAAACACTGTCAACAGTGGAAAATTTGAACTGGACTGTGTAGAAATTGAAGGGGACAATATTTTCATTGCATAATATTGTTATGACAGAGATTGATAATGTGTGGCCATATGACGCTTTGCACCAGCTGTGTGAGCAGAAGGATTACACAATGCTCGCACGCTTCCAGATACACTTTCCAGATTGTGGTCAATTATTCCACTGGCATCCAGGTCAGTTTTATCACATACTACTGCACACAGCCTAAGTATAAAAGTGTTCTTTCCGAAGTCAGATAATCAGTTTGGATATGCAATTTGGTGTGCATTATCAGAGTTCTTGTTACTTTGACTTGTAAATTAGGTGACATTTATTGTTTGTTACATTAACATGTGTTGGACAAGCACGATGTCTGTACAACCGTTAGAACTATATAATGTTGAACAAAAAATGTTGATACAATCCAGTTATTTTACAACCATATCTCATATTATAGACTGAAATTCTCATAAAATTTTAATTTCAGCAATGACTTACAAATTTTTGACTACATAGTTGAATCAAATTCTGCTTAGGACAGCATGCATGATCAAAAAGGATAGTCTGCTGGTGAATACAATTAATTTTTTTTCATATTTCACTTGCTAATACTTAAAGTACTGGTTTAAACATATTTCAACTGTGTAACACATATACCATTAAAGTCACAAAATATGTAGGCAATGATTCTGAGTTACTCATTCAAGAACATCTCTTTGTATTCAGTCTCAATTCTCAACTGTCTGCTGGAAACTAGAAGAAAAAACTTCCTTTGCACAAGTGCAAATCCAGATGCTCATAATGATTTTGTTATTCCTACAGATTATATGCCAACAAACACAATTAACTAACAGTAATACAAACTTTACACAAGTACCACACAATAAATATACAATATAATTACCTACTTATGCTCACAGTCTTACGTTTAATAAAACATTTCCTACAAAAATCTTAATTTTAACTTTAAAAGTGGACTTATACTAAATTTTAACAAATTTAAAATTAAAACAAGATTGTAATAATAAATTTGAAATTTATTTTTACAATTGTATGAAAATAACACCTATTTTACTCTCATCACATTCTATTTTCACATTTAAAATTTTAAAATCAACTGACATACTCCTTATTTTTGGTGTAAAAATTCACAGTTAACTGCACCCAGCATACAGAAACATAATATGCTATATCAGCAGTATACAATATTACAACACACACGCACATGGCGTGGGCACGTGCCCACACAGCCACACACACATGCATACATATTTTGGAACTGCCTTTCAATTTATACAATTGGCTAATATACAAAATAATTATTTATTAAAATCTAATAATTCTGATAATGCTTCTAATACAAAATAGTAAATATTGCTTAAAATTGTTAAGATAGAGAAAGTAACAAGCTGACAGAGTAAGAGTGAGTGAGTGAGTGAGTGAGAAGGGGAAGGGAAGGGAGTGTGTTTGAAAGATATACAAAGAAATACTAAATACTTTGTTTTAAAGTTATTTGAAACACTATATTTGAAACTGTAAGCGGCAGTAATTTTAATTTTGTACCTACACATTACAGCAGGAAAATTCTGAACATGCTTCAGTGTTTGTTTATAGTTTTGTGTGTGTGTGTGTTGTGTGGGGGAGGCTGAAGCACATATATTTATATTCACCTCTGTAGGAGTGCACAGCACGTATTTACTGAACAACATTAGTTTACTTATTATAAATATTTTATAAACATTTATACATTTTATGCAATTTATAAGCACTAAAATAACAGTAAAAATTTAAAGTAGTCTTTTTCACATAATGTTTCCTGAGACATCTTTACATTACAGGCACTACAAATAAAAAAGTCTAGATGTAAAATAAATTCAGTACATAAATTAGTTTTTAAAATAAATACAATTCACCAGATTTATTATAAAACATGTCTTTTCAGCACTACATTCTTTCTGTTTTCAATTAAATGCTTACCCAGTTTTTACACTGTCTGTAAAATCTTCAAAGTCCTCAATGCAGTTTGCATGAACTTTCCTTATTATCCATAATGTATTACAACAAACAAAATTCCAGCAGACAGGCTGAATGTTAGGGATTTGTTTTAACTCTCTAACTTGACAGGATATGCATTACAGTAAAACTTATCTGAGTTTGTCGTAGGGTCAAGTGGGTGGAGCAACATCTTTATTTAGATGAGTTTCAATATCAACACGACAAATCGGGCAACGTTTGTTGGATGATAACCACTGATCAACACACTCCACATGGAACAGGTGCATACAAGGCAAACGTCTGAAACAAAGACATTAAGCACCACATTAATTTATGAAACTATGAATCTGAACAAAAACTGATTTAAGCAACAACTGATGAACTAAAATTAATTCTCATGAGTTACATACATTCTACAGTCAGACTGTACCATCAAAACATAAAAATAGCATGTAGATAAACACTGGATTTAGATGCAGGAATTTAAGGTTTATAAAAATATCGTCTATAATGGCATCCTCAACTATAGTATAAACTTTAAAAATCTTCATTTTTATGTCTCAATTATGTATGGCACAAGGAAACAGAATAATAGTACTAATAACACTAGCTGTAAAATAACATTTACTAAATAATTTTTATTTAGGTAAGCTTATATCAACCGACAAAAATAATAAAATACAAATGGTTCAATAAAATCAGTCCCTGTAGCTATGTTATGGTGGGTTGCTCAAATAAACCAGTAATTTTATGAGGCGAATACAGAAAAAATAGGATACCATATCTGCTGCTAGAATGCGTTAAAACGAGTAAGCTCCCTGATCTATAGAACACTACTCACCATGTTGAACAAAACACATTTTTTTTGTATTCTTTTTATATAGCCTAAAGGTACCATATAATGTTATTATTTATATTCGATCGATTTCGGTCACAGACCATCGTCAGGTTATATAGCACATTTGTGTTCACAATATTATAAAACACTATTATTTATAAAAATGAATTTGTAGACATTGTTAATTTTGATACATATGTTGTTGTCTAAAGCTTCCTAAGAACTGATTCTGTTATAGAGTGTTCATGTTTACATATTATATCAGCTGATTACTGAATTAATTTATTAATTAATTAAATTAATTTAACAATTAATTAATTTATTATTAATTTAGATAAATTTCAATATCACAATTTTTTAAATTATCATAAAACCTTTATTGCTCTATTATTTTTTTAGTAAAATAACAATTGTATAACAGATAATTATACAATAAACACTACAAATTTCAAACTATTGAATTGTTTTTGTTTAATTATAATTAAATGACAAATCGTTTAGATCTAGCTTTAAGTTTATGTATGTTTCCATAGTTATCTATATGCCTATATCTAATACTCCTTGCAAAAATACATAAACATAGTTTTTTTTTTTTAACAGGTTACAAACATTTTTAAAGATATTCAAAATATGCAAGGAATGTTAAGTGATAATACCAAGTTTGTATTTTGAATAAAATTCCTTTTAACTTAATCCTCCATATAGACTTTTAAAATTTTCTTAAAATTTTGAGTTCTTTGGTGCCTCCAAAGTTAAAAAAGTTTCATAGTACACACTGTATTTGAATTTGGGTTTAAATTACTTTTATCTGGTTAAAATCCTGACAACCAACTGGATTTTTCAAATTTAAGAGCCTTGATATCTAAAATTTTGAAATTTCCAAATCTTTACATGATATTTATATTTGGTTTTAAATCCTCTTTAAGTTGATACCCCAACGGATTTTTTCAATTTTTTTCAAAATTTTGACACCCTCATATTTTTCCTCCCATCTCCTTATTTTGGGGGATCAATCTATTTTTTTATATTGTGTTTTCCTGACATCTCTAGTCATAACTTGCCAATTTCTATTATACTGGAATGAGACAAGTTAAATTTAAAGAGATTCAAATAAAAGCTTAGGTTTATATAATTTTTTTTTTATACAGACTCAGTATGAATTCATTTTTTTTCCAGTAAATTGTAAAAATTTGCACAAAAAATTAAATTAAAAAAAAATACTTGCAATTTTTTTCAAAAATAACACTAACACTTATCTCAGTCAATTTTTATCCAAATTAAACACAATAGTCTGAAATTATCAGACATCACCAAATCTTAAATTCACATTTTGATAAAGTTCACAAAACTGCATACTTTGAAAATATTTAATAAAATTGGTTTTGTACTCCCTTCAACCTCTATTTGACGATCCACGAATTTTTTGTTGAACTTTTGGTATTTGTTAAAACCATTTTTAATGTATTCCAATAATAAACTCTTTGAAGCTTCACTTACATGATACATACACGCCTATGGCCCTACAGATCGTACTTGGTTGCCCCAGGACCAGTTAATTTAAGGCATGTTTGACGAAATGTAATCAACTGCAAACAAGACTAGCATTCAAGCCTTAAGTCATAAAGGCCTTGGGCCAAATGCTTGAAAGGCAAAGCTGGTGAACAACTATACATTACATACAACATTTATTAGATTAAGCTGCAAAAAATTACTGAGTGGGAAGCCAAAAGACTTCAAAAAATTGAAACAAATACATAAATATCACATGGTACAAACCAATCATGATATATACTACTGAAACATGACTTGCAAGTAACAACCCAACAGACAACTGAAATGAGGATCTCAAATTGCAAAGAGCATACAATACTATGTGACAGGATTGAAGACATCACCCAAATCAGGCTGGCAACATTAATGAGTGAGTGTAGCATATCTGAACAGAATATAACAGCCACATTAATGGAAAAGAGATGTCAGCAGATCAAAGTAAACTAAAAATGGTTGTACAAAAAATTATTTAACGAATAAGAAAAAAAAGCAAATATGTTGATATATATAAGCAGAACCCTCTTTAATAATATGTTAATAAAAATTAACAAGATTAATTTCCCGTGCTATTCATTTACAACTAACATTTTTTACTCATGTTGCTACCACTGTCTATAATATCTGGATATGTCTGACAGCAGCTCTGGCAACACATTTTGCCATGTCCTGTTTTTTTATTTTCACAATGACAACACAGAATTTGTATTAAATTTTACTTTAAAAATTACATCATATGCAGTGAAGTGATACATATGTTGGAAAAGCCTTTTAACAAAGATGCTATGTCTAAATCAAGGGTTAATGATTGGTACAAATGTTTCTATGAGGACCATGAAGATGTTGAAGATGACACGAGAACTATATGTTCCAGCATATCAAACACCAATCCAATCACTACAGGAAGGATTGCTAAGGAAGTTGGTATCTCATACAGGTCATGGAAAGTAATTTTTATAAAAATATTTTTGGCATGAAACGAGTGGCAGCCAAATTTTTTCATAGCTGTTAAATTTTCAACAAAACCAGCACTGCACAAATATCAATGAGCAAATACTGGCTGAAGTCACTAATGAACCAGAATTACTCAAACATATCATAACATGTGATGAACTGTGGGTATATAGCTATGACATATAGCAACAGAAGCCTCAACGATTGCAACAGAAGTTCCCGAAGAGCCAAAACCAAAAAAAGCACACCAGTTCATCGAAAGTCAAGGTTCTCCTTTATTACAATCGCACAATCCATGAATTCTTACCATCAAGACATGCAGTTAATAAGAAATATTATTTTGAAAAAGTTGTATGCCACTTGTGTAAGGTAACTTGAGAAAACAATCAGAACTACAGGAAAACAAGTCTTGGATTGTGCACAATAACACACCGCCTCACACTTTGCTGCTAATTTTCATACGTTTCTGACCAAAAATAATACCACTGTGAGCCAAGCCAACTCTATTAACAAGACACAGCCCTGTGCAACTTTTTCTTGTTCCTGAAAAGGAAGTGCAAATTTCAAAGGACGATGTTTTTTTTTTATTATAGAGGAGATAAAGAGGCAAAATCACTTGTGAGCTGATGGCTATACCAAAATGAGCAAAATGAATGTTTTGTAAACTGGAAAAAAACACTGGCATTAGTGCATTATATCTGAAGGTGACTACTTTGAAGGAGACAATATCAATATCACTACATATCATTCGCAAAATTGTGAACAAACAAGACAGAGATGGCAGGTCATATGGCCTGGAAAGAAAGTCACACACGGTATGAAGATTGCTAGAGTGGAGCCAAAACGACACAAAGGGAATACAATAAAGTTCCTTTGCAAAATGGAAAAATGGAAGAATGACCTGTTAAGTACTATGGTACACTGAACTGAAGAAGGTTCGCTGGAGATGAATGAGCACTGGAAGACGACTGAGGAGGTATTCACTAGTAGGAAATGCTCATGGACATATTTTAGTAAGGGATGCTGTTCTACCAAAACCATCCCCTTAGAGTATTAAGGGGCAACTTACAGACTAAAAGATGTATACTACTGTATACTCCTTACACGATTACACACACACACGCATGCGCGCGCGTGCGCAAGTTACTCACCTGACATCTTCACAGTCTTCAAACTCAGATAAGCATATAGTACATTTCTCTGTATTGTCTTCCAATTCGTCAGTTGTACGTTTGATCTAGGCAAATTTTATTACTTATTTTATTTCAAGGTATTACTATTACAGGAAATCAAATTATATTAATAATTTAAACTCTATATACTACATAAAACAGTATCCCCAATGTATGAAAATATGCTAATATTAACTATATACTATGTACATCAGTGGCATAACTGGATTCCTTATAACATCCACAGTCACACGAGATGCTAAGTATCAATTGAACTTTCTACAATTTATAGTCAAAATTAAATATGTTTATCAATTTACAATTGACAATTTATAGTCAGAATTAAATAACATGTTAAACAACAAAAACTTACATCATTTATCAACATTCTAGAGGCCATACAATCAACCTACATTTTGTACTATTCCTACTCCTTTTTATACCTGCTGGTGCTCCTGAAATATTTATGGACAGACGTCAATATGGCAGTTAACATTCTTTGGACCTACCCAATATCTTTCTATTTCTCTTATTATTTATACAAAATTTTCACTCCAGAACACATGGAATTATTATAATATGGACAGTTAGTGGCCTGGAACTTTCTTTTCTGCAATCCTTTTCTAATTTTCCACTCTAGTATACAATTGTATTTGTTTTAAACCATCTAAAAATTGAGCTTGCACTTGAAGACACAGTCTACCATCCTGAGTCAAAGAAACAATACTAGTGAATAACAAAAAATTCAATCGGAACTTCTCTGGTCTTTGAACCAACTACTGACAAGAAAATCTAAAGCTGAGAGATTTTTTTCAAACAACACATAGATGCCAAATGTCACAAAACTAATTTTACCAATAAATTATTAATATTTTATTTTAAAAAAAGGTGAGTGTTTAATCCAGATATGAATTATTGTATATTTAAAAGTGAAAATTTTCTTTTAATGACTCAAAAATTACTAACAGCGGGATTTATACATTTTTTTGAATAATTACTTTTTGAATAAATTGTTTCATTGTGCATGGACAAAATTTTATTGTAACAGCTAATTTTTCAAGGTCATCACATCTTAAATATGTTATTAAAATTTGTTTAACTGCAAGTTCCTACAGTGTGATTGGACAGTAGTGTAGTAATTTTCGCATTTATAGGTTGGCTAATCTGTACGCTTTCAAATCGTTCTTATCATGTTTTTACAACGATACAGTTCAACAAGCCTTGGCTGGCAGCGGACGTTATTACGTTTGCTGCCTGATTCTGTCCTTTTCATTTTCTTGTTGTCGCGACAATTATTTAGGCCTTAGGCCTCAACGTTTTCAATGTAGCTAAGTGCACACATTTGTGCCTCATCAAAATGTAGCTTCATTTACGAATCGGTTTCTTCAAAATTAATCTTCAGCATTAGCCAATCTTAGTACTATGAGTTGAGTATAAAAAAAGGGAAACTTAATAAATGTATTAATACAGTCCACTATCTTTATCATTCTGCATCCTGGCGATAACACACCAAGCTTCATTCTTTCTGATGGAAAAAATCTTAGAGCACACGTGCCGACATTCAACACATTTTTATTTGGTCCTAACGTGACGGATCATTCTTCTTATTAACCATTTTTTTGGTCCTCCGGGCCGGATCGTCATTCACCTTTTCATTATTTTTTCTGCCCCAATTTCTGGCCATCACGGGCGACTCAGCATATTCGCTGATCCGACCGTGTCGTGACTTAACCAACATTTCTTTCGTCGCCTTTGAGCCTCCTGACGACATCACTGCAAGACCATCCATGTGCTAGCGTCAGTACTCCAGTGTAAGCAGTCATCTCTCCGGTCTGTGTGTTTGCCATCTTCTCCACGGCCTCGACGCCTCAGGACATCGCATACCAGGTACCACATCATTAACATCATTATCAGGTGCGTACAATGGCTGAAGAAGGCCTCAAAGTGTTGGTCAGAAAGAGAGGCGGCTTAAAGTCTGCCATAGTGCGTATTAATTCGGCTATCAGTAACTTTGACAAGAACACTAACACCAAACATTTTTTAATAGTTATACTTGAAAGTCTAAAAAGCTTGGCAACAAAATACGATGAGGTACAGTCCGAAATTGAACTTATTTCTAAAGACATAAACGCTGCTCAAGAAGACCGAGTTGAGGTCGAAGAGCTGTTATATTCAACAGAAGCTAACATCTTACAATTGATAGAAACCTTTAACGTTCAGACTGTATCTCCCGTATTAACAAGCAATACGCAACTAAAACCGATAAGTTTGCCCTGCTTCACAGGCAATATCTTAGAATGGCAGCATTTCTACTCAATATTTCTGGACTTGGTGCATGCCAGATCTGATCTAATGTCAGTGCAGAAATTACACTATTTGTATTCGTCTCTGAAAAATGAGCCGCTAGATTTAATTAAGTCATTACCTATTTGTAACGAAAACTACTCGATAGCGTTGTTTGCTGTCCGCTAGATATGACAACAAATTCATACTAGCAAGGTACTATGTTCAAAATTTACTTGAAGTAAAGTCAACAATTAAAGACTCTGTCCAAAGTTTGGCAGAATTCATAAATACGATAACGTCTTCCGTTAATTCACTGGCGGCCATGCAACTGTTAGTGGATTCATTCGAGCTTATCACTGTACAATTACTGTCAGCAAAACTCGACCATACTACGTTTAAATTATGGAAGGAGTCTATAGACCCTGATAATCTTCCTAACTTTCAAGGTTTTACTCAGTTTTTAAACGCACGTAGACAGTTGTTAGAAAATACACTGCCTATCGATGCCAGACAGCAACTCAACAAGCTAAGTTTAAGGTTCAATAATAAATCCGACAAACATAAATCACGAAACGCTGCTGGCAGCACTGCATTTAAAAGTTATCACTCAGCGTCAAATAATTATTCATGCTTATGCTGTAAATCCAATCATCCAATTTACATGTGTGATAAATTTCGTGCACTAAGCACATCAGAACGAGGACAATTTATATTAAATCATAAATGCTGTACCAATTGTCTAAGACCAGATCATTTCTCATCTAATTGTAAGATTAAACAATCATGTAAGATCTGCTCAAAACGACACCATACATTGTTGCACATAAACAATGTGTCGAAGCCAGTTTCTGCCAGCAGCAGTAATTATTGTTCACTCAAATTACAATCCACAAATAATATTCTTTTATCAACAGCAATTGTGTTTGTCATTGACCAGGCTGGCAACAGACAACTCGCAAGAGTTCTTTTGGATGCGGGTTCACAAATAAATTTTTGTACGGAATCATTTGCCAAGAAATTACGGCTTAACTTGACTAAATCTAACATACCGATTACAGGTATAAATAATACCGTGTGTTGTGCCACTAATCTGGCATCTATACGCATTATTTCCTGCTATCAAAGATTTAGCTTCGAGGCAAAATGTGCTGTCCTATCTGCATTAACCCATAAACTGCCAGCACAATCTTTTGACATAAATCAATTTAACGTTCCAGATAACACTTTCCTTGCTGATCCAAATTTCAACATATCAGCTGACATCGACATACTCTTAGGAGCGCAATTCTACCTAGATTTAATCTTAGCTAACAAATACGTATGTGGTTCTCATTTTCCTATTATACAGGAAACAAAGTTAGGCTACATTCTTGCAGGCAATCTGCCCAAACACTGCCGTTATAAGGGTCCTGCTGTTTCGTTCCTAGCTAGGAACAACGACGGTCAAATTTTGGAGTCTCTCGAAAAATTTTGGGAGACCGAAACTATCCCTGATAATGCACCTATTAATAACGAGTCAGCTTGTGAGGAGCATTTCGTTAGGTCTACTCATCGCAATCAAGAGGGTAGGTTCGTTGTTTCGCTACCATTTAAGTCTGACCATCCCCAGTTGGGTGAGTCCTATGCTAACACTGAAGCAAGATTCTTGAGTTTAGAACGCCGGTTCATGCGTGATTCTAAGCTCGCGCGCGAATACGCAAACTTTATTCACGAGTATAAGGATCTTGGCCACATGACGCTTATTGACAATTGCTCTATCAATTTTGGGGTTTCAAATACCTACTATCTGCCACACCATGCCGTCTTTAAGCATTCTAGTTCTACGACAAAACTTCGCGTCGTTTTTGACGGTTTGTCCAAAACTACCAATGGCCTTTCTCTCAATGACATCTTGTTGGTAGGCCCGAACGTCCAACAAGACCTTTTTTCTATTTTTTTGCGATTTCGTATGCATAACTATGTTCTCATCGCCAACATCGAGAAGATGTATCGACAAATTCTGGTAGCTGAGAAGGATTGTCATTATCAACGTATTCTGTGGCGTGACTCTCCCCTCGAACAGTTTAAACACTTTGTATTGCGAACTGTAACCTACGGCACTGCTAGTGCTTCGTTTTTGGCTACTCGCTGTCTTAATCAAATTGGTAAGGATCATGAAGCTTCTTTTCCTGACGCAGCGTCAGCTATAACCAATGATTTCTATGTCGACGATTTGCTAACCGGTGCAGACACCATTTCTGATCTGACCAAGTTGAAATCTGACTTAGGTACGTTGTTGAGTCAATACGGTCTCACGCTGCATAAATGGGCATCAAATGAACCCCAGGTGGTCGCAAATCATGACAATTTATCACTCCCTTTAAACAAACAGGGTAATGTCCGTACCTTGGGCATTCTCTGGAATAACACTACCGATTCATTTTTGTTTGACATCAAATCATTCCCCGTTGAATCAAGCATCACCAAGAGGAAAATTCTATCGATTGTCGCAGGCATATACGATCCGCTCGGACTCGTCGGTCCCATTGTTTTCCTGTACAAACAGTTTGTGCAGCAACTCTGGCTGTGCAATCTCGGTTGGGATGAGCCAATCTCCGGGCAATTACGCCTGCATTGGCATTCATTATGCGATAAATTGTGTCTGATCAGTAAAATTATTGTCCCACGTTCTATTCGTTGCAAGTCTAAGGCAAGGATAGTTGAATTACATGGGTTTTCGGATGCTTCTGAAAAGGGTTATGGGTGTTGTGTTTATATTAGAGTCATTTATCAAGATTCATCGGCCTCTTGCCACCTTCTGTGTTCTAAATCTCGTGTGGCCCCCCTACGACAGGTGTCATTACCTCGCATTGAACTCTGCGCTTGCTTGTTGTTATCGCGACTCGTATTCAAGGTCGTTCCTGCTCTTCATTCCTTTATTAATAGTGTTCATCTATATTCTGACTCTATGGTGTCCCTTTACTGGATTCATGCCCAGTCTTCGAGGTGGAAAACCTGCGTCGCTAATCGTGTTGCCGAGATTCAGCGTCTTACGCAAGCCTACACATGGCATCACATCAATTCTCGACACAATCCTGCTGATATTATTTCTAGGGGATGTCACCCCGACGTTTTGCGCGATTGTTCGCTTTGGTGGCATGGTCCCGCCTGTTTGTCTCAATCTTCCGAGTCCAATCTTTTTCCACCCTTTTTACCTTCTAATCTGTCGTCTTCTGAATTCACTGCGGAGGAGAAACAAACCCCCAACTTTTCTCTAATGTCTACCCTGGCTATTGATCTTTCAAGGGACTTTTCTTCGTTGCACCGTCTGACACGCGTATACGCTTACTGCTTTCGATTCATCAAAAATATTAGACTCTCCAGTGCTGAGAAAATTTCGGGCGCTCACACCCCCGTTGAGATTCATTACACTCTTAATTTCTTCATAAAACAATCTCAGTCGATCCACTTCGCTGCCGAGATTAATTGTCTTCGTAATGGGTCTTCTGTCTCTATTAGGAGTAAGTTGTCTTCTCTGGACCCGTTTCTTGATGAGTCTGGCGTAATACGCGTCAGCGGGCTCTTACAGCAGTCGCAACTACCTTATGACAATAAGCATCCTATTGTCTTGCATCCATCTGCTAATATTACTCGCCTTATTATTGAACGCGAACACATTCGTCTACTTCACGCTGGTGCTCAACTCGTGCATCACTCACTTCGTCAACGTTGGTGGATTATTAACGCCAAGATAGTCATTCGCTCCATCATTCGTAGATGCGTCAAGTGCCTCAGGTTTAGTGCCAAACAACAGGTTCAGAGGCTTGGTATTCTACCATCTCCTAGAGTCACTCCTTCACGGCCGTTTCTATTCTGCGCAGTCGATTATGGTGGTCCCTTCATGATTCGTCATGGCGGGCAGAAATCTAGGACTCTGTCAAAATCGTGCGTGTCTTTGTTCATCTGCTTAGCAACCAGGGCCATTCATTTGGAATTGGTTTCCGACCTTACAGCCAGCGCGTTTAAGCTGCCTTACATCGGTTTATGTCCCGTAGGGGCATACCCAGCCGGTTATATTCTGATAATGGCACGAACTTTAGGAAGGCCCGCAATGTTTTACATGACCTTTACAATCTTTGGCATAATAAGGAAGCCACCTCATCAATCAAATCCTTTACGACCTCTCAGGGTATTTCATGGTCATTTATTCCGCCCTCGTCACCCCATTTTGGTGGTCTTTGGGAGAGCAGTATAAAGAGTTTAAAGTATCATTTGCGCCGCGTGGTAGGCAAGTCTATACTCACCTTCGAGGATTATTTACATCAATTACAACAACATCACAAATGGAAATTCGCCAAGGATAATATTTCCATTGGTGACCTGGTTTTACTGATTGAGGATAACTTACCTCCATTAGCATGGAAATTTGGTGTAATTACCGCCACATTTCCCAGCCCAGACAACTTAATTAGAGTTGTAGACATTCGCACGCCTACTGGTATTTTACGGAGACCAGTTCATAAGCTATGTTTGTTGCCAGCGCGGGACGAGACTTAGACACAAGGTTACTATAATTATTTAGCACAATGCTATGTTACTTGGCCACTGGCTTTCATTGCTTTATTGTATGACCATTTGGTCAACTTAATTGTGATATGTATCATCACAACATTTTAATGTTAATTTGCATCATTGCGTGTTTTTATACTAAATTTGCACGTGACTTGTAATTTCACAACCATGCACTGTGCTATTATGTCTATACATATCATAGTTTCATGGTGGTATACTTGCTATTTTTGTATTTATATGTTAATAATTTGCGAGGCATACTATGTCCTACACATTTACATTTTGATATTGGTATTGGGTATGTGTCATGTCATGGGTGGTATTGTTTTATATAAAAATTTGTTACATAATATTCGCATGGTCTGCAGTTATACAAACCATGTAGGGGAAGGGCGGGCATAACGGCCAGGCGGATTTGTAAGGCTGTACAGTGCTGCTATCCTGCGGTAAACGCGTGAATGTTACCTCACAGTCCCCTTAGTTGTGTTGAGTCTCTAGACGAAGAAAGAAGTGAGTGATCACAAGTTATTGCAATTTTTGTGTTTTTCATACCCTCTGATCTAAGGTAAGTCCTCACTTCATGTAATGATTACAAACTTAGTAAAACAAGCTAGGTTTTTGAAACATAGTTGTTTTAAAAGAGTGGTAACTTGGCTATAAAATTCAATATTAAGAAATGGTTCATCGCTGTTTGTTGACGTCTGACAACAAGCTTTTGTTAATGGCGTCAGGACGGGCACAACGGCCAGTAGGTGGCTGATATGCCCGCCGCTGTGGCCATTATGCCCGTCTGCACTATTTCTCTTTGTTTTTAATACAATTATATTATAATTATAATTAATACAAGTTTTAAATATAATTATGTGTGATAAACGATTATTTGTAGCACTTCATGTTACCTAATATTGTATTAAATGTAAAAAAATTGATTCTATTAGAATAGTTTTAAATTTCATAATTTGTTATGATTGTTTTAACTATATTTTAATTTTGTTTTGTTTTAGGAGCGATGGTTTACAATTACAAGCGCAAGGGAGAAAGGCAATCGTGGGATTCAGGTAACATGCAAAAAGCAATAGAGGCAGTGAAGGACGGCATGGCTTTCTTAACCGCTGCAACCACATATAATGTTCCTAGGAATACTTTGAAGAGGAGAGTGTTGAACCAAAATATGCGTGCTACAGGCAACAAAAAGGAATTTGGAGGTTTTAAGTCCGTATTTACTAGGGAACAAGAACAGGAAATCTACAACCATCTACTAATGTTGGAGACGAGATTTTTCGGTATGACTATTAAGGATCTGCAAAGTTCACCATTTGAACTTGCTGAGAACAACAACCATCCTCATAATTTTAATAAAGATACCAGGATGGCTGGAAAAGGGTGGATCGCTGGTTTCCGGAAACGCCATCCAAAGTTAACGTTAAGGTCGCCTGAGCCAACTTCTTCAGCAAGAGCTAGTGGTTTTAACAAGGTTGCCGTTAAGAAACTTTTTGACATCCTGATCGAGGAAAGAGGCAAACACAATTACCCAGCCCATCGAATTTTCAATGTTGACGAGACTGGGCTCACTACAGTCCAGTCTAAAAGCTCAAAAGTTCTATCTTTAAGGGGTAGACGACAGGTTGGGTCTCTCACCTCAGCCGAAAGAGGGGTTTTGTCTTCTTCGGTAATGTGTATGTCAGCTGGTGGGATCTACATCCCCCCTTTCATTATCTTTCCCCGGGTTTGGATGAAGGCTGAATTGACGGATGGAGCTCCTCCTGGGACTGCATTTACTTGCCACCCTACTGGATGGATGCAGACAGAGATTTTTGTACAATGGTTTATGCATTTTCATATGCATGCTAAACCCACAGAAGATGATCCAGTATTGTTGATATTAGATGGGCATAGCAATCATACTAAAAACATTGAGTTCATTAGGCTGGCCAGGACTAATCATACAGCTGTGGTGTGCATACCACCTCACTGCAGCCTTGGACGTTTCTTTCATGGGACCCCTGAACACTTTTTACGTTCAAGCAATCGAACGGTTTTTAAGGAACAACCCCGGGCGAACAGTGCCGCAATCTCAGGTGAGTCGTCTCTTTGGGGAAGCCTACATGAAGGCTGCTGTTCCACTCAATGCAGTGAATGGATTTAGCAAATGTGGCATTGAACCACTCAGTGAACACATTTTCTCAGAAGAAGACTTTGCTGCAGCAGAAGTAACGGAAATACCACTTCCACCAGCTGCCATGGCATCAGCAGTAAATGCTATAGAGCCACCACCCACCGACAGGACTGCCGCTCCTTCATTGCAAGCTGGATCGTCGAGCAGTAATACCTCCGTCCTAGATAAAACATATGATCCACAACCGGGGTCATCATTTTACATCCGCCCTGAGGCGTTTTTCCCCTGTGCCTCGTGTATCTGAAGCAAAACGTAAAAGCAATGCGCGGAAGAAAGGTTATGCAGCGTTGTTGTCAGGAAGTCCTTATAAAAATGATCTGTTAGCCGAGAAAGCTGCTAAGGAAGCAAAAGAAAAGGAAAAAGCTATGAAACGGAAAATAGCTGAAGAAAAAAAGAATGCTAAGACTATTAATGAAATTCCGAAGAAAAAAGCTAAGAAACCTCGGGTCAACACTGGTAAAAGAAAACTGTTTGAAGACATCGATGATGACTACGATTCAGAATGTTTATATTGTTGTGAAAAATTTTCAGCTTCAGCTTCCAATGACCGTTGGATCAAGTGCCAAGGATGTGGTTTGTGGGCCCATGAATTGTGTGCTGGTGTCGGGGAAGAGGACATTGGGTATTTATGCGAAACTTGTAGCTAAACTCACTAAAAATGACTTTCCTTGAAAAAAAAATTATAATAGGTATTTTTGAGAAAAAAAACATATTTTGTATTCAAAATGTTTAAAATTATATTTTTTTTACTTTAAATAAATAAACATTTCCTTAAAATAAATTTTTTCTAATTTAAAACCCGTTTTCTCAATTTCTTTACCACTTTTCAGCTATGTGGCCATTATGCCCTACCCCTATGGGCATAATGGCCACTTAGGTACTTTTTGGAAAATTGATTATTTAGGTACTTTCCCTTTTTCCAACTACAACAAAAAAATTCTTACATGTACTAGGATGGTTGATGTGTATATTCTATGATTTTGAAGTTTCTGTATCGCTTGAAAGTCAGTTAAAAACTTCAGAAAACCTTAGCCTGGCCGTTATGCCCGCCCTTCCCCTATGCATTTTCTTGCACATTTGTCAATATGTGTGATATTTATTATTCTATGAATGTATTTCTCGCAATTGTTCAACTCATGTATTACATTTGTATAACCACATTGTGGTACTTGTCACTTATGCTATTGTGCCTTATTCATATTTGTAATTAACTAAACTGATTTCTATTGTATTTATTATATAACTTGTATTTATGTAAAACACATTGTTTTTCGCATTTACTGTCTATAACCACGCCACGCCTATATTTTTATTTTTATATTGTATTTAGCATTTTCTGATCACGCATTGCACAATTATTATTCATGCATTAATTATGACATACATGTCATTACAATTTGTGCTTGCAATCAGTCAACTATGTATAGCTTGTTTTCACATAACAATTTATTGTATATTCCTGAAACTCCAGGATAGCATGCATCGTTCAAACTATATGGCGTCATGCTAAATTTATGTCTTTACATGTATAATTTTATAATAATTTTGTTTGTTCATTGTATTCAATACTACTTGTATAGGTCTACTGGCCTTAACTGGCTCAAGCTAACCACTATGACTTGCATAAATGTTACAATTTTTCGGGCTCATCATGTGATGAGTCACCGATTATTCATCATTAAACATTGTTAAATTATGTATTTTCATGTCTTATATCGTTCAAATATTGTATACATACAATATATATTGGCAATAAATTGCTAATTTTGCATTTATACTCATGCTCAAATCAAGTTGCATGCCAACCTTGGCCTGCTTAACTCTTATCATCACTCAAGCTTATCGCTAAGCAGTTAATGTCATAACTGCTATCTAAGATTACAACTCAAGGTTCAATGCAGCCTACTGAGATTAACCTTTATTATTAAGAACTATGTATTTTTCTACAATAAGTTATTAAAATGTATTAAAAAATCTTTTGATTTTTTGGCGGGCAGTTATGGACAGTAGTGTGGTAATTTTCGCATTTATAGGTTGGCTAATCTGTACGCTTTCAAATCGTTCTTATCATGTTTTTACAACGATACAGTTCAACGAGCCTTGGCTGGCAGCGGACATTGTTACGTTTGCTGCCTGATTCTGTCCTTTCCATTTTCTTGTTGTCGCGACAATTATTTAGGCCTTAGGCCTCAATGTTTTCAATGTAGCTAAGTGCACACATTTGTGCCTCATCAAAATGTAGCTTCATTTACGAATCGGTTTCTTCAAAATTAATCTTCAGCATTAGCCAATCTTAGTACTATGAGTTGAGTGTAAAAAAAGGAAAACTTAATAAATGTATTAATACAGTCCACTATCTTTATCATTCTGCATCCTGGCGATAACACACCAAGCTTCATTCTTTCTGATGGAAAAAATCTTAGAGCACACGTGCCGACATTCAACACATTTTTATTTGGTCCTAACGTGACGGATCATTCTTCTTATTAACCAGTGATATTTTACAATATACAATTTGGATTTTTTTTTACTTCCATATCTCTTAAGGAAATGGAAGTATGGTGATGGCAAAAAAAATCGTGTTCGAGATTATTGCAGATTCTGATTGTACTACACTCAAAACATGAAAAAAAGTCGTTTTTCGAAAAGTGTCAGAGTGTGTGTGTGTGTCTAGATTTTTTTCTATGGCAAACGATAACAGCCGCAAATTCAACCAGAATCAAATAATTTTTTGCATACAGCCCTGATTTGTAGAGTACTCACGACCTATTGTTTTTGGTGAAGATCGGTTGAGGGAAAGGGGTAGTTTACCTGCAACGGTTTTTTTTTATCAAGGGTAATTTTTTTTTTGGCAAACGATAACAGCCGCAAATTCAAACAGAATCAAATAATGTTTCGCATACAGCTCTGAATTATGGAGTTCTCAAGACCTATTGTTTTTGGTGAAGATCGGTTAAGGGAAAGGGGTAGTTTACCTGCAACGTTTTGTTTTAACAAGGGTATTTTCTATGGCAAACGATAACAGCCGCAAATTCAAACAGAATCAAATAATTTTTTGCATACAGCCCTGATTTGTAGAGTACTCAAGACATATTGTTTTTGGTGAAGATCGGTTAAGGGGAAGGGGTAGTTTACCTGCAACGTTTTTTATCAAGGATAATTTTCTATGACGAACGATAACTGCCGCATATTCAAACAGAATCAAATAAGTTTTTGCATACGTCACTGAATTGTAGAGTACTCAAGGCCTTTTGATTTTGGTGAAGATCGGTTAAAGGGAAGGGGTAGTTTACCTGCAACCTTTTATGTTTTAACAAGAGTAAAGTACTTGAAAATTCATTTAAACTTTTTCAAACAATGGTAATTGTTAAAAATAAAATAATTTTGTTTCCAGGCAATCAAATTATAATTTTGTTCATTTTAATGTAAATCATGTATAAAAGAAATTATACCGTGCGTGGTACCTCAGTTATGTACTGTTTACGTTTCCATTTTATTATTATGACTACCGCAATAAAACGGCAGGGAACACACACACACACACACACACACACACACACACACACACACACACACGCGCGCGCACAAAATTCGCGTTATTTCTGGCCTCATTCATGTTTATTTTCTTACATTTGCACACTTTTTAAATGGAAAGTGCCGAACCCATACCAACATAACGCATGCAAGCCGGAAAAGTGTCCAGCGTGGATAGCGATTTGCTTCCTGTGGATTGCTGGGCAGTGTAACTGCACATGTTTACAGAGGAACGATTCATAGACAGACTTTTCGTCTTTAGGGAATGAACCCTCTGCAAGATGCTGAGGGTCCATGAGTGACTTCGGAGTGCTCCTTCTTTTCCGCGTGTTTGTTCTGTGAAACGTACACTGTAGGTTCGCAGCTTTACTCTAAGCAACGCTCAATAGGAAATGTTGAAAATTTTTGTCCACGGTGTACCCTCATACACACTAAACCTGCTCTGATGTTTTAATTACGGACATCATAATATTAAAACTTTGGAAACTTGAGCACTACTTAATGGAGATCAATCATTAACTTATACAAGCCATTAATTTTATGCATATTTTTTACATACATTTTTTGCAGTCTCCAGATCGCTATTATGATTAACTTAAGAATTTTTTACCTTGTATAATCCACTATGCGATCTCAGTTTTTTACATACAACATGTTTCAGAGACTAAATCCCCATCTTCAGGTACAGTAAAAAATTATTATTCCCCTAATACATAGGGGTCGTCGAAATGATTAAAATGTTTATACATAAAAACACACGCACAAAAATCACTGAATAAATTAACATATAACACAAACACATGAACACGTTAAAAGTGACTCAGTGCACCGGTCGACCTCCGATCGTCAACTAGCCTGTGTTCGTGCTTCTTTGCTTATCATTAACGCAGTATCATATAATTTATTGGATTTAAATGATAGCTGATCGTTGAGTAACTGCCCAAAGTAAATAAAGAGCAGTTACTCAACGATCAGCTATCATTTAAATCCAATAAATTATATGATACTGCGTTGATGATAAGCAATGAAGCACGAACACAGGCTAGTTGACGATCGGAAGTCGACCAGTGTACTGAGTCGCTTTTAACGTGTTCATGTGTTTGTGTTATATGTTAATTTATTCAGTGATTTTTGTGCGTAGTGGATTATACTAGGTAAAAAATTCTTAAGTTAAGCATATTTTTTATATATATTGTGCCGCCCCTTGGCAAGACAACACAAAAATCGGGAACTAGTTTAATTCTTTACCAGTAAACTAAACCAGCTGCCGTTGTTAGTAAAACGCTTACTAACAAATTACAAAACAAGTATGATATAGGAAACTGACAAGGTTTGCATAAACTTATTCACTCACTAGGTATTAGCTAAAACATCTCTTTATTGCTATTGAAATATTAATCAAACATTATTCCTGATTTTAAAGAAAGTTATTTTAGTAAATAGCGCTTTTACTGCTTCAAAGATCTTAATTATATTATTCTTGTTATATCAAAATTTATTCATATAACTGTTGCTTTTAATACCACGGATCCGGGTCTCAATTTTCTCAAAATTATTAATTTATCAATATATACATTACGGTTACTATTACTTCTTACAAAATTACAAAATATACAAATCTGATAATTTGTTCATTACATTGCGAAAGTTCTTTAAAGTTCTTTGTTACTTCTTATTAAGGGGAAATTTACAAACGTTGTGGTTTGATATCACCTGAGGTTGTTGTTGTATTCTTGGGACATCTCCAGTTGTCTTCTATGGGTTGAGTACGTTGTTCTTGGTGTATCTACATCGGGTTGATTTTTAGTTTACTTGAAGCTCTCGAAGATAGGTTGTTTACTTGAAGTTCCACATGTTGTAATTTCACTTTTCTTAGTGCAGATTCTTGTAGTTCACATTTTCTTTATTTTAATTACAGTTATAGTTCTCACTTTGCAGTACTACAGTCTAGTAGTTAACTATGTTACACTTACATTTGATTTTGTTTTTAAGAGATGTGTTGGCTACCTTTTTCTATTTTATTTATATATTTTCTCACAAACTCTAGACACTACATTATTCACAATAACAAGATTTCACGCTGGATATGCTTCTAGAGAACTTACACATACGTATATGTGTACAACACCAAAACTCACGTCTACTCATTGCGACGTTCTACGGCCGAATGCGCGTACGGTTTAGGGGAGAGGGCTCAGTAAGCTAGTGCGTATTTACACACTAAGAAAATAGTTCGTACTTTTTCTATTATTATTTATTCATTAATTAGAAGATAAATACTTTATGTTTATTTTATTATGACTTAGGGATTTCTTTATTTCTCTAGTCGCATTTTTAATTATTTAAGTAATTATTATTATTATTCACTACTTAATACTTTTCTTGGCGTGTTGGTACTGGAAGGTTTCAAGTTGATTCAGGAATCTGGGTATAGGTAAGGGTGTATGATACTCTTACATATTAAAATTAAAAAATTTTAATCTGTGAGATTTTTGATACATTTAAAATCGTCACATCCTCCTGCACTTAACTATGAAAAACGGGGGGTTGTAATAATATAATTCTCATAAACAATTATTTTTCATACTGAAATTTCTCTCTCTCAGCTTATTTCTATTCATCAATCGATTATCTTATACTTATGTCACATCTAAATTCTACTACATCTACTATACAAAATACACAAAACGTAAATCTACCTTATTTTAATTCTTATATCTACTACCGGTTTTTTCTTGAATTGCTCACTCGTTTTACGGAGTTATACTCATGAGTATTTTACTAATAATAATACCGTATTGTAAGAACAATAGAATTACTTTTAGTTTACAGCGCTAAAGATTATTTTTCTTTCTTTCTTTCTCTTCATCTTCATTATACTTGTCATCAGATTTCTCATGTATAATACCATTCTCGCAGGACATTAGCTAAGGTTGATCAGGCCTCGCTTGTATTCGTACGAGGGGGTTTTGAGTTTATAGTTACCTATAGTATAGGATGTTACACAATCTTATCCTATTTCGGTATAAGTCTATACAACATATTTTATTCTTAATACTTAGATAGTATTCTAGGTTTTCTATCTTTCTCGTAGTGTTCCTTCTGTATCTTGACACGAAAAACATTTTTTTATTTGAGACAAATGACTTCTGCGAACGTAATTTTCTGTATTGGGTTCATACAGAGCTACAGTAACGGGGGTGATGAACTTATGAATTTGGTAGGGGCCACACCATCGATAAGATAGTTTCGAAGTGATCTTATCAACTGCTTTACTCATAGGATGAGTTTTATACATGACTAAATCACCTATTTTATACTTTATTAGCTTATTATTATTCACATGATACTTCCTTGATTTCTGTAAATTAGCTCTCAGATTTGCACGAGCTTCGTTCCATATTTTTCGTATGTTATTCCCATTCACGTCGCGGGGTAATAACTCATTGATTTTCCACTTCGTGGTTAAAGGATGGTTGGGTTTGTACTTGTACAGTAAATCAAATGGTGTTGATTTATGACCTTCATGATACGCTGAATTGAATGCAAATTGTATCCACGAAATATTTTGATCCCAGGTTGTCTGGTCTTTAGCATGATAAGATATTAATGCTGATTTTAAGTTACGCAAGTATCTTTCTGCTATATTTCCTTGCGGTCTGTACTCGGTCACGGTAATATGATTTATACCTAATTTAAAACACATGTCATTAAATTCTTTCGATTTAAACTGGGGTCCATTGTCAGATATTAAGCTTAAAGGTGTGCCATAGTCTTTAAATAGTTGTTCTTGTAGAATTTTAATTGTCGTAGATGCTAATGCACGACGCATAGGATACATCCACACGAATTTAGTGAATGAGTCTACACAAATTAACAGCATAGTATTTCCGGATTTAGAGCGGGGATAAGGTCCAGAATAGTCGATGTATATTTTCGAGAAGGGAGTAGTAGGTATTTCGGAGATTAATTTTCCGACTTGACTGGTTCTTGCTGGTTTGCTCAGCGCACAAATTTCGCATTCTTTCACGAACTTTTTTATTTCACTATTCATGTTTTCCCAGTGGTATTCCTTGCGAATACGATGTATCGTTTTCCTAATTCCCATATGAGCTCCAATTGTAAATGAATGATAGTACTCCATTAACATGGGTTTGATTATTTCCGGGGCGATTATTCTTAGTAATTTTACGTTTGCCTTCTTAAAACAAAGTACTCTTTTACTCAAGATATATTTATCAGAGTTATTTCCTTTTTCTATTTGTTCGATTATTTTACACAATTTCGGATCTTGTTGTTGGTGATATGCTATATCCTTAAATGCAAGGGGAAAGTTAGTAATTAGTGTATTAACGATAGTGGTTTCAATATTGTCTTCTCCAGATCTTGTATTGGGTAGTTGGAACATGCGGGATAGAGTATCGGCCACTACATTTTGAGTTCCACGAATATGTTGCACTTTGAACTTGTAGCAATTTAATCTTAACACCCATCGTCCGATACGACCTAATTGCTTTGGGTGATTTAATAACCATGATAAAGCTTGATTATCGGTTTCTAGTAGAAATTCTTTGTGTTCCAAAAATGGTTTGAATTTATCAAAAGCAAATACTACGGCTAAACATTCCAGTTCATAGGCTGAGAACTTCCTTTCTTGCTCGGTCAGTGTCCGGGATGCATAACTGATCGGGAGTCTAGTATTATTTATTTCCTGGTATATTACGGCTCCTAATGCTACACTTGAACTATCGGTCTGTACGATAAATGGTTTACTGAAATCCGCTAACTGCAATACAGGTGGGGATATAATACTTTCTTTAAGTGTTTCAAACGCTTCTTGATGTAGAGTAGTCCACTCGAATTTCGTTCCTTTCTTTCTTAAGGCATTCAATGGGGCTGCTATATCTGCTAAGTGGGGTATATACTTATGAAAATAATTAATCATACCTAAAAATCTAGCTATACCTTTGACTTCTCCGGGAGGTAAAAATTCTCGGATTGCGCGTGTACGTTCGGGATCGATGGTAACCTTACCTTCGGCTGATACTATGTGACCTAAAAATGAGAATTGTTTCACTGCGAAATTAACTTTACTAGGGTTTACGGTCAGTCCGGCTTTCTTTAACCGGGATAATACTTCACGCAAGTGATCAATATGTTGATCCATTGACTCACTATATACTACTATATCGTCGAGATAATGATATACAAATTTAAATTTAACATCATGGAAAATTTTTTCTAACAGTCGGCTGCATACTGAACTTCCTTGTGATATACCGAATGGTACTCTCGTAAATTGATATAGATTAAATGGGACAGCAAAAGCAGTTAAATGTTTTGATTCCTCAGCTAGTGGAATTTGATGGAATGCTTGGTTAAGATCCATTATGGTGAAGATTTTCGCTTTTGTAAAATAGTGAAACGCACTGTGTATGTCTGGCAGTGGTATTGATTCAAATTCTATACTCTTATTTAGTTGTCTATAATCCACGACTAGTCTATGTTTGTCAGTTCCTTTTGGTACTAGGAATGCAGGCGATGAATATGGAGACGTTGATGGTTCAATGACGTGCTGATCAAGGAGTTTGTTAATGTGGTTTCTCATGATTTCCATCTTGGGCGGAGATAGTTTGTATGGGTGGAGTCGTATTACTTTGTTGTCACTAAGATTTATTTTATATTCAATTAATTGAGTTAATCCTAACTTGGGGGTGAGTACAGCAGAAAAATCTTTTATTAACTTTTGGATTCTTAGTCTCTCATTTCCTTTTAAATGACTTAGACTCGATTCATTAGGCTCTGAATGAATATTTGCGGTTTCACTAACAGTGTCGTTACTTAATTCGGAGTCGAACTGATATTTTTGAGTACGATCAAATCTGAAAAAATATTGTTTTGCATATATATCAAGGATTAAAGCAGTTTTTCTTATAAAATCCGCGCCTAATATTAAGTTCTGTCCTAACTCTTCAGCTACTAGTAGGGGAATGTACCAAGTAAAATTCTGAATTTTTAATTTCACCGTAATACTGTGAGATATCTTTAGGTTTTGTTTATTTGCGGTGGTACACTTTATGTTCACCATTTGGGTACGTTTAATCAGTTTATGATTAGCTAATAAGGTGGCTAACTGTTTACTAATTATACTACGGGTAGATCCTGAATCAATTAAACCAAGGGTTTTCGTTGCTCCAAGGGTATATCTGTACATAGGGTAGTTGGCATATACTTGTTTTACATGCACCAATAGAGTTGCACTTCTCGATAAATTTTGTTAAATAAGGATCTCTGCGTTTATTTTTACTCATCTTTATTTGACGCTTAGTATTGTTGTTACCTTTCCTTCTGATGCTTCGGAAGACGTAGGATTTTCGGTCTTCCAGCTTCACACATTTTTTGATTGGTCGGTTTTCTGTAGATAACGCTTTTGTTTACATAATTTGCTAATATGTCCGGCCTTTCCACAGTTATAACATCTTCTTTCCTCACTTACTTCGCTCGTAGGTTGTCGGGATTTTGGTTTAGAGTATGAAACATGGGGATAGTTTTGGGTTTTATGTGTACTTACGAATCGCTTATCGTGGTAGTTTCGGGTATCATTTCCAATAGGTCTAGTTTGCAATGAATTTCTTTGTTGACTCTGGGACATAGAAACACTTCTATTCTGGTCAGAATACCAGACGTCGGACGAATGTATACAACATAGTTCTAGTTCCGTAAAAGTTGTAGGTGGCTTGACGAGTGCTAGTCGAGATCGCTCCTCGGGGGATAGTCTTACTATGATATTGTCTACTAACTGTTGTTCGCTCCATTTAACTTGTAACAATAAAGCAGATTCTCTTACTTCAGAAATATAATGAGCTAGTCTCTCGTATGTACCTTGTGCACGAAGTACTAAGTTTCGCTTCAATTCTTCGTAAATACCGGTGGGAATGAAATGTCTTATTAGTGTGGTATGAAGTTCTTCTACCGATTGATTATACCTTAGGGATTCTAACACTCTATCTTTTAATGGAGATCTACACTTAGGTAAAATAACTTGCAAAATCTGGTTATCTCTTAGTTGTTGCAGTTCCTTTAATTCTAAGATATGTTTGATAAAATTAAGGAGCTTTGTAATATTCAGTCCATCAGTGATTTGTATATTGGACAAAATACTTTCTACAGGGTGGGTTATTTTTCCATAGAGCTCGGGAGTTAAATTTATTTGGCTCATCATTCTAGGATTTTCCGCAGGTTGATTAGTCCGCGAATGAGAAGGTAATTCGTAGGTATGGGTCATATTTTCTAGTTCATTAGGGAGTGACGTAACGTTTACTGCTTGAATATTTACTTGACTACCACTTAACTGTTCCTTGAATGGATCTATATTGGATTCCTGCAGAATCTGAATTTTTGCAGTACCGTTTGGTTGTTCTTGAGTCGGCGATTGGATAGGTGAAATATTTAATTTCGTCATTGCTTCTTCGATTTCGTCTAATCTAAACAATTCGGATCGTCTACGTAATTCGCGTATTATCTCAGGTAATTGCTTTAATGCTTCTTCGGCGAATTTTTTTACATCAGGAGGGATACCTTTATCACCGGGCCAGGTCAACAGATTGGTGATACGACGGTATAGATGCTCAATTCTTTGGGTGGTGCGTAATATTACTGCGGGGGATTTTTCATCACGCAGGGTTTGTGCGTACGAAGTCAGTTCTGTATACTTACGATAACACGTTTCTTTTTCGCTATTGAAATCTAAAACACTCAAACGACTTAATAATGAAGGTTTGTCCGGTTTATTTTCACGTAACGTCTTGCGAAGTTCCGCGACAGTTACATTAGAGTAGGGGAGACCATGCCATAATGCTTCATAGGATAATTCGTCTTTCAACAAGAAATCGGGGTTAAATTGAGTCATTTTTGATAATAACCACTTTACACACGACGTATTACGAACGACAAATCTTATGTCACTTACTTTACTTCGTTTTCTCAATGTTTAAAAATAGATAACATTAATTCATTTAAACACATACACATATATCTTATTTCATATTAAGCTTTGGGATGTAATCTTATCTTAATTAATCAACATAACTGATTTCACAACAATTAAATTCTCAGTATTGACATATATTATTAATCAAAACAAAACGATAATACTATTTTAGTAGAGAGAAATTTCATATACGGAAAGTCATTGATGTAACAAACAGCACAAAGAATCAGCTGTTTTGGGGTGTCGTCTAGTTGCATAGGGTGGTAATTCAGAACAATACAAAAACAGGAAAGAGCTTGTCTAACGTGGCTTTGTTTGCTTTAGGGAGGAGGGGTTATGAATGAGATGGGTTCTTACAAAGGGAGAGTTTACATTCCTCAACACATATTTAACATGAACCAACTGGCTTGGAATTGACTTGTTTGGAATGGTTTCCCTACCAGCTATTACTTGCTTAACACGACAAACTCGCGATACTAATATTATTATTATATAATTAAAATTTTACTCATTTATTTATTTTTTTTTTGAGTGAATAAATTTATGTTTGTCCTTTTTTATTTTTTTTATCGTTAACGACTTATAAACTTACACAACAACAATTACATAATTATGTTGCAATTTTCTGTACGTGACACTCTGTAAACAATATTTTTTTTTTCCAATTAAATTACACAATTTTAAATTCAGCAGAGTGGCGCAATTTTGTGCCGCCCCTTGGCAAGACAACACAAAAATCGGGAACTAGTTTAATTCTTTACCAGTAAACTAAACCAGCTGCCGTTGTTAGTAAAACGCTTACTAACAAATTACAAAACAAGTATGATATAGGAAACTGACAAGGTTTGCATAAACTTATTCACTCACTAGGTATTAGCTAAAACATCTCTTTATTGCTATTGAAATATTAATCAAACATTATTCCTGATTTTAAAGAAAGTTATTTTAGTAAATAGCGCTTTTACTGCTTCAAAGATCTTAATTATATTATTCTTGTTATATCAAAATTTATTCATATAACTGTTGCTTTTAATACCACGGATCCGGGTCTCAATTTTCTCAAAATTATTAATTTATCAATATATACATTACGGTTACTATTACTTCTTACAAAATTACAAAATATACAAATCTGATAATTTGTTCATTACATTGCGAAAGTTCTTTAAAGTTCTTTGTTACTTCTTATTAAGGGGAAATTTACAAAAGTTGTGGTTTGATATCACCTGAGGTTGTTGTTGTATTCTTGGGACATCTCCAGTTGTCTTCTACGGGTTGAGTACGTTGTTCTTGGTGTATCTACATCGGGTTGATTTTTAGTTTACTTGAAGCTCTCGAAGATAGGTTGTTTACTTGAAGTTCCACATGTTGTAATTTCACTTTTCTTAGTGCAGATTCTTGTAGATCACATTTTCTTTATTTTAATTACAGTTATAGTTCTCACTTTGCAGTACTACAGTCTAGTAGTTAACTATGTTACACTTACATTTGATTTTGTTTTTAAGAGATGTGTTGGCTACCTTTTTCTATTTTATTTATATATTTTCTCACAAACTCTAGACACTACATTATTCACAATAACAAGATTTCACGCTGGATATGCTTCTAGAGAACTTACACATACGTATATGTGTACAACACCAAAACTCACGTCTACTCATTGCGACGTTCTACGGCCGAATGCGCGTACGGTTTAGGGGAGAGGGCTCAGTAAGCTAGTGCGTATTTACACACTAAGAAAATAGTTCGTACTTTTTCTATTATTATTTATTCATTAATTAGAAGATAAATACTTTATGTTTATTTTATTATGACATAGGGATTTCTTTATTTCTCTAGTCACATTTTTAATTATTTAAGTAATTATTATTATTATTCACTACTTAATACTTTTCTTGGCGTGTTGGTACTGGAAGGTTTCAAGTTGATTCAGGAATCTGGGTATAGGTAAGGGTGTATGATACTCTTACATATTAAAATTAAAAAATTTTAATCTGTGAGATTTTTGATACATTTAAAATCGTCACATCATGTGTACAACGTTATCGGCAACAAAGAAGTAGTTTTTGTTAAAATTCCTTCCCGGACTGTTTGGCCGTAGTCTAGTGTTTTCTACAAAACCAGAAGTTTCGGCAATGCCATCGACTTCCATCATCAGTGAAAATTGAGTGCGATAACATGAGGTGGTATACGTTAGTGACCACAGTACTGTGGTTAAGGCTGAAGCAGTAAGTAGAAAGAAGTAGTTTCTATGGTAATATTTCATTTCGAAAATGATTTTAAATATAAATCTTAGAATATGGAAGTCATGTATGGTTCTCCATACCGATATTTTGTATATGGATCCAAGAAACCTGGCTTAAAATTTGTCTCAATCACCAGTGATTACACATTACAGCACGAAATATATTCTATGAAAACTATTTGTATTTTGTAACTAATTAACTCTGAAGCTAACTCAGAGTCTGCAGCACCTCAGTAGTTGTTATTTCATACGGTACTTTTGTGTAGTACTCCAATATTGGTATCTTTCCTAAATTGTGTTATCTCTTCTATTTACCATTTTCCATATATATATATATATATATATATATATTGTAACAATAAAATATAGGGTGTGTGTTGACTTCCTTAATGCCCCTCGTTGGGCTCGTCAATATGTAACAATAAATAGGGGTCGTACCTGTTAAAATGTATCACACTTGTTTATATGGTGTATTAGTGTGATTGTAGTGTGTTTGCCTCACACTGGTTGTTACATAAATCGACGTCACTACTGGAGTCCGTAGCGTTGTCAATGTCACCAGTACAACCTACCTGTCAATTCATAGGGATTACGATTCCCGGGTGGCGCCAAATTGTTTTTATTAAAACAATTAAAACATTTAATTTTTAAAGTAATATGTGGTATTAGCATGGACAGCTGTGGCGTTCGAATTATTCCTGCTGCTACACAGGTTGTCGACTCGGCCACTCGTAACAAGCGCTAGTTGGCTGATACTTACTACTTCGCTAACACACATATATTTTACAAAAATAAATCCTATGAAATAACAAGAGAATATTGTGTTGTACTGTATCTTTTAATACAAATTTAATTATTAATAAATATGACAATTGAATCATAAACAGATTATAATATTATGCCCCGGCTTAGAGCGTGAAACATAAACATCTCAAGGTTGGCAAATTTCGATTTTAAAACACTATCGTTCCGTTATGTCAACAAATTACTATGTTTTTAAAATCTGGAGTTCTTTTGATCATGAAAATAGACATAAACGTTGATTACATGAAAAGAAAGTACACTATTATACCTTATAGGTACTTAGGATTTATAATGTGTTTGTACAATTTGTTCCGTAGTGTCGTATTTCTGTTACAGTAATTATGTTTACAAATAAGGTTATCTTTATAAATGTTTTTTAATATAAGTAAATTATGCCTTTACCTTTGAAAGAAAATACTACTTTTAAATAGTGAGAAATTTTATCATTTGAAAATAATTTAAGTGATTTGGGGTTTTAGGAGTAAGAAATTATTCGGTACTTATCAGTTCGTTTCACGTTGGAGGGTCATCATGGGTAGGTGTGTATTTTTCGAATTTGGGCTGGTTGTAGGCTTCCAGCGTCTTCTTCAAACTGGTCTGGGTTTTTTCTTTAATTAGTTTGTTCAATTTCGTTCCTGGTCATCATTAATTCTGTACAGATCGACGTCTCTTCACATGGGATCATTTGAATTCACTAGTTGACTTGTTATAACTGTTTAAATTAAAGTTTTAGTTTGTCCAATTTCTTGTGTGGCGTACCCACGCTCGTTTCTTCAGCATCTGTATAATTTAACGGAAAAATAAGCCTCAAAATGACTCGTTGTCATAGTAACTAATAATTCCATGCTTGTTTAATTACTCTTTACTTACATTGTTAGAGATATTTGAATTTTTATTCAAATTTATTAAGTATTTTCCCAATGATTTTATTCCCTTATACTTCCTTTGGGATAATAAATGACATCACTATTATTTTTCTTTCCTTTCAAAGTTTACAATGATACCTCATAAGGTCATATTTTGTTACACTTTAACTATAGTCTAATTAGTCGACATTTAAAAAATAACATATCTTTCTTGAATTAAATTATTACAATAATATTTCTGTGTAGAAATAACTGATATACAATCATTGTCCATTCACTGTTCTTAGATTAGTAAGATTTTTTGTGAAATTGATACAATTTGCATTTAAAATGTTCTTGGCAGTTAACTGTTTTTCTAGTTACAAACAGCCATGATTGTTTTCTAGTGTATTTCCCTTTTAAATTACATTCTGAATTCAGCCTGATGGGCTTCACTTATTTGTTTGTGTTTTAATTATTATTCAACATAAATTTTCATTACTTTTCATTTAAAATATAATAGTTAGGTTTATGGACTGTAAGTCCCTTTTCAGTCATATTCCTTCTTTAACATTGAATCAACTATTCTTTATAAATCATAAATTATTCTTAGTACTAACATTGATTTCTATCTTGTCTTATAAAGTATGGTGATAAACATTGTCACTTTCTCTAATATTATTAAGGTTGATTCCCCTTTCAACATGGGGTGTTGTATTCTTTATAAATGTAATCTTTAATAACAAACTTTACTTCTATCCTATCATGCCATGTTAACACAAGTTATGGTACTGGGCTTTCTCCCTGATATGTCACATGCTTTCCTTATATTAATTTTAAATACTATTTTTAATTACTTCTAGGTATACAATTAATTATAATTCCACTCTAATCATTGGTGGTTTATCAATGTTTTAAAGAGTGTCTATTTCCTTAGCATTCTAATTTGAATGTTTCACCTTCACTATTTTATAGGGCATTAACACTTCACTAAAACACTTCACTTTGGTTCACTGTTTTGTAATTAGTGTTATTTAATGGGTAACCCCTATACTTTTTCCTACCATTTCTCACTATTTTGTTCTAGTATTATGTTTACTATAAACAATATTAGGCTAGTTGTGTTTTGGTTGAATCTAACCTTTCTGACAGGGTTAATGTACTCTTCCTATACTACTTTGCTTTATAATTGTATTGTCTTAAAAATGGTTACATATGTTAAATCAATAATAATAATAACATTGGTTTCATTAATATATAATTATTTAAGGTTTATTGACCGTATTCTATCTTTAACATACAATCTTTCCCTTTTATATATTTGTGTTAGTTTCCCCTTGGGTTTTATCTGTCTCCTCTTCATTCTTCCTCTTCTTCTTCTTCAATAATCTTCATCTTCTTTCTTCATCTTGGTTTGGTCCTCCTTTAGTTCTATGACCATCATTGTTTTGTCTATCACATTTTCTTAAGTATGTTTGGGTTGTCGGCTCAATCATGTCAAAATATCTACATTTTAATAAGTATGTTACGTGGTTCCCTTCTTTATGTTTGTGTTTTTTGGCTCAATCACTTGGGTTGGGTAATATCGTGGTACGTCATGTCAAAGTATTTACGTTTTAATCATTTTTTACACATTTTATTTCATATGAAGTAATTTTATATCAAGAATTATCTTTTTTATCACTGGTACGAGATTTGGCTTAATTGTATCGTTACAATATATATATATATAATGTTACAACACATATAACATCTTAACTTGTGTTATAACCTAGGGAACCTGCATTAATTAGAAATGCCAATCATACAGGCTGCCTTCGTTGTGACGAGCTGAAAATTAATCACAACACCAAAACAATTAATATAAAAGGATTCTGGAAGGGGGAGACTGTTGATTTATGCACTCAGTTTAGTCGGTACTACAGATGACATCTCTTTATTACATATGGTATTAATTGCTCTACTTAAAATTCTCAACATATATGGTTCAACAGCTTACAGTTTACAAGATGATTATATTTTATTCTTTTACAAGGGCCCTCAAAATAAGATGTACATCAATTTAATTAATTCCACGGATCCGGGATTGAATATAGTACGTTAATAATGGTCACCTCGCCATATACCATCTTTAAAATTGTGCCATTTGAAGAATGGACTTTATTAATCTTTTTAAAACAATAAAGCTTTCAGTTTAAACTTTTACTCTTTTACTACAAATAAGAATACAATTACTGTCAGTACTTAAAATGTCTTAATGTTGTTAATTTAATTGTCTTTGGTTGGATATAATATTTAGTATTTCATAACCACGGAAGGCTTGCCTCCGTGTCACCTTTTGGATATCCTCCAGCTCCTCGGTCCTCGGTTGCAGCATGTTTGATGTAGGTCAGGTATCTCTCGTTATCTTCGTATCCGGGGATGGTGTTGTCCTGAAGTCTTTTAGATCATTGTGGGTCCTGGTTCTCTGCTCTTGCTAACGGGTAGTAATAGCTCGTTGATTTGAATGATTAACACAAAGTTTCATTCACCTGTATCCACTTCACATGATGGTTTATTTGTTGCACTTCACTTTATGGTCTTACCACAGTTTTAATTACATAAGTTTTATATTTTAAGATTTTTGTAGAGATGTCATAGTTGCTAAATTTCCATTATTCTTTCTTACTCGTTTACAACATATTTATATGAATCGCGGTTCAACTATATTAAACGCAACACATTGTTTAATAGTATAAAGAATGCCTCTATGTCTTAACTGACTGATTAATCACTTTTGGAAACAAACTATTTTTAACGTTCCACATTACTGCTGTGCGCAGCTTACGGGTTGACCGCTCCATTGCAAGTGGGTGAAAATAGTTTTGGGGTGAGAGTAGTAATCTCGCGACATTACCAATCAACATAAAAGTAGTTCCATGTTTCTTCTTTATTTAAAGGATTAAAGTTTGAGTATTTAATTAAGTAGAGATATTCTTAGTTACAGGCGTTATTAAAATACATTACAGTGGTCTTATTTAATTATTTAAATAATGTCAAAATTTACAAGTATATTTAGTTTGTTTAGGGGTCGGAAATCACGTTAATTCTGGTTAGTGCCTGTCTATGCAGGATTAATTGACAAGCTTTACCCTTTCTGTACAATCGTATTTCTTTTAATTTATTATTAGACTTTTTATTAAATATTATTATTATTAATGATAGCAATAAGATTTAGTTTAAATGTGCGATTTTATTAAAAATTTAAAATTTCTCAGCCTACACATTACCAATTTAATAATTACCATATTTTTATTAATGAAATCGTCACATACTCCGCCACTTAAGATCCACATTAAGAATTTTAGTGAGTAATGGGGACTAATTAAATTTGGGAACTTGGAGTATGCTTGGTGTCAATGTGTATGAAGTTATTTATTATTAGTGCACAGTTTGTTTTTTTTTATTTCTCTTAAAACGATCTTGGTCTCATTTAAATGTTCTCCTCCGTGAAATTCCCTTTATCTCACTTCTTACAATGCTAACTTATATTTTAATTCTTAATACTAATTTCCCTAATTACTCGTAACTCACAATATCGTGGCCCGACTGTCATAAGCTTACTCTAACTCCACAAGTTAGCTTTCAGCACGCACTCTTTTAATGATCTCTTGGCACCTTTCTGCCTCATCATTACCCTTTTCAGTCGGCGCCGTTGTGACTTGTTACGTTACATATATATATTTTCCTTAATTACATCTACAGAAATCTAAAGCCAATCCCATACTTGACCTTAGATTCATTGTTATCCTAATATCTTATATTACTTGAGACAAGCGGAATCTCACGAGGATAATTCTTATTATCTCTTTAATAATAACTAAACAAACTATGCAGAAGGGAGACACTTTACACAATTCATTGTAATACACAGGGGTGGTTTTCAATTGTTTAGGGACGCTACCGTTTCGTACACTAAGGGGGAAGGTGAGTGGCAGCTTACTACAATTCTTAACACGCTTTTTGTTCTCTTACAGGCCACAACTGGGGTGTTCACGATATGCAACTATACTTTTATTATTATTTTCCTTTCTCTTATTTACTGCTACACGTTACACACATTTGTTTAACTTAAGATTTATTCAGCCTTATTATTTAAGCAATTATTATTCACTTATTATTACTTTGGGGGTTTTAAAAAACTTACCTAGAATTATTTCCTATCGACTTACCATATTTACTTAGAACACTTTATTTACTTTGCTTTTTTTTTTTATTTGGCTCAGTTTACAAGTTTACTGTTTCGGGGCATGGGGTTTAATACTTTCTCTAATAAGGGAGGGTTAACTGAGTCATTTATTTATTTGAAATTTAAGTCACAATATAATTTAATAGTTGTCACGGTGAAAATACTTGCTCTACTATACTACACAATTATCGCCTATACAGTGTAGTTCATGGTAAACATTTATTAACAGTTATTATTAAACATTTGCATTAGTTTCTATACAACGCTTTCCTTTTTTTTTTTTTTTTTTTTTTTTTTTTTCCAGAAAAATTAAAAATATAAATCAATCGTGTTCTTACCCTTTTCTTTTTTTTTACAAATAAACAATTAAAATGTGATGACTACCTTTATCATTTTACATTGGTAGAGAGAGAAATCTCACACAGGCTTGAATATACGTTCGACAAAAGGGGGAATCTTCGGTTACTAAACACAGGAAAAGACACGCTTCTTATAACAATAGAACTAACAAAGAGGGTGGCGTATTGTCTAACTCAACTTTGCAGGAGGGTAACTATGACAGTTTCACACAGGCGCGGACAAGAATTCAACCGGTCAGATTTTGTTTACAAACCGACATGTTGATGAATAAAATTTTTGACAAGCACGTACCTGATGTTATTTCGTATTCTTGTGGCGTCTTAAGTTAACATTATGTACATTCCTATATCTAAATCATAATTAAAATTACTTATTTACTATACTATTATAATAATAATTATCGTTTTATTTTATTTAAGATTTTAGACACATTTTAGAGTAAATGAGTGAATAGATCAACAGGGTGTGTGTGGAATATTGGGACACAATTACTTCTTAAACAACACAAGACACAATTTTTTTTTTTACAAAGGAGTAGCAAAATTTAAACAAATTAGCAGAGTGGCGCAATTTATTTTATCTTAACATGTGTTATAACCTAGGGAACCTGCATTAATTAGAAATGCCAATCATACAGGCTGCCTTCGTTGTGACGAGCTGAAAATTAATCACAACACCAAAACAATTAATATAAAAGGATTCTGGAAGGGGGAGACTGTTGATTTATGCACTCAGTTTAGTCGGTACTACAGATGACATCTCTTTATTACATATGGTATTAATTGCTCTACTTAAAATTCTCAACATATATGGTTCAACAGCTTACAGTTTACAAGATGATTATATTTTATTCTTTTACAAGGGCCCTCAAAATAAGATGTACATCAATTTAATTAATTCCACGGATCCGGGATTGAATATAGTACATTAATAATGGTCACCTCGCCATATACCATCTTTAAAATTGTGCCATTTGAAGAATGGACTTTATTAATCTTTTTAAAACAATAAAGCTTTCAGTTTAAACTTTTACTCTTTTACTACAAATAAGAATACAATTACTGTCAGTACTTAAAATGTCTTAATGTTGTTAATTTAATTGTCTTTGGTTGGATATAATATTTAGTATTTCATAACCACGGAAGGCTTGCCTCTGTGTCACCTTTTGGATATCCTCCAGCTCCTCGGTCCTCGGTTGCAGCATGTTTGATGTAGGTCAGGTATCTCTCGTTATCTTCGTATCCGGGGATGGTGTTGTCCTGAAGTCTTTTAGATCATTGTGGGTCCTGGTTCTCTGCTCTTGCTAACGGGTAGTAATAGCTCGTTGATTTGAATGATTAACACAAAGTTTCATTCACCTGTATCCACTTCACATGATGGTTTATTTGTTGCACTTCACTTTATGGTCTTACCACAGTTTTAATTACATAAGTTTTATATTTTAAGATTTTTGTAGAGATGTCATAGTTGCTAAATTTCCATTATTCTTTCTTACTCGTTTACAACATATTTATATGAATCGCGGTTCAACTATATTAACGCAACACATTGTTTAATAGTATAAAGAATGCCTCTATGTCTTAACTGACTGATTAATCACTTTTGGAAACAAACTATTTTTAACGTTCCACATTACTGCTGTGCGCAGCTTACGGGTTGACCGCTCCATTGCAAGTGGGTGAAAATAGTTTTGGGGTGAGAGTAGTAATCTCGCGACATTACCAATCAACATAAAAGTAGTTCCATGTTTCTTCTTTATTTAAAGGATTAAAGTTTGAGTATTTAATTAAGTAGAGATATTCTTAGTTACAGACGTTATTAAAATACATTACAGTGGTCTTATTTAATTATTTAAATAATGTCAAAATTTACAAGTATATTTAGTTTGTTTAGGGGTCGGAAATCACGTTAATTCTGGTTAGTGCCTGTCTATGCAGGATTAATTGACAAGCTTTACCCTTTCTGTACAATCGTATTTCTTTTAATTTATTATTAGACTTTTTATTAAATATTATTATTATTAATGATAGCAATAAGATTTAGTTTAAATGTGCGATTTTATTAAAAATTTAAAATTTCTCAGCCTACACATTACCAATTTAATAATTACCATATTTTTATTAATGAAATCGTCACACACAAATAAGCCACCCCAGTACCAGGGATAAAAAATAATACTAAATATAAAATAATACTTCATATTAAATAAAATTCTTAATATAAATAAAATATAAAGGCAATGACATGACCAACGACGACATGACCCAACCCAAGTGATTGAACCAACCAAAAGGAAACAAAAGAAGAAGGGAACCACAAAAAACAAACAAGAATGAAACCAAAGAAGAGAAGAAAGTGATTAACCAAACCAAAAGAAGAAGGGAAAAAACCAAAACCAAACAAATTCATGGAATTGAATGACTCAATGGAACCTGTTGAAATGAACCCAAAGGAGAAGGTGGGAAAACAAAGTCTTAATCAAATACAATGAAAATAAAGAAGAAGGGAAATGAATAAAAATGAAAACCAATGATAATACACCAACAAGTAATAAAGAATATGAGCGAGAGAAATAATGCACTCAAATGTAATATTGGAAACCAGACCAATAATTAACCTATGAGAAAAAAAAAGTAAATGTTATTATCCATTAATGGACAATACTAATGGAATTGAAAGAAACCCAATTAAACAATGTTAAAGATAAAATTATAATAAACTATAAATAATTTAAAAGTGAAGGTGATGATTGAATGCAAATAGTGTAAAATAAAGAATGGTAATATAGTGAAAAATAGTGAATGATAAAATCATTAACAAGTAATAAATCCTAAGGAAACACTAAATGATAAAAAGTGAAGTATATTAGTAATTAAGAATAACAGTATAAACTGATAAGACAGTAACTAATTAAGAAAGAATGTTATTATTAAATTTAAGTAAATACAATTATGATTAAAAGGGAGAATGCCCTGAAGGGAAAACCAGATAGTGTTAACATGGAGGGAAAGTAAAGATTGTTTAAAAATTAAGGAGTTAAAAACAAATAAAAAAACACCCATGTTATAAGGGATCGTTATAAGTTCATAAAAGTGATGTTGTTTATCACACTAAAAAATAATATAAAATAAGATGAATTGTAAAAAAAGATTAGCAAATAATAGTTAAATAATTATTCAAGCAAGTTTATGAATTGGATATGGCTGATAGCGTTATACAGACCATAGGCCTAAATATTATATGTAATAAGATCAAAAGGTAGTAAATAATAGCCACATTGTTATTATTGGCAAAGGAAATAAATAAAAACGTCAAGAAATGTATGACTAGAAAACGTGGAAACCAAATAGTAAACAATTATGTATAAAATAATAGTGACAAGATAATAACACATAAACAGACCCAAAACACAACACAACCAATTATAATAACAAAATAAAGCCCATTAGGCTAAAAGGAAATGTAATTTATATGAAATAAGTCAAATACCATAATGGCTACTTAGGCCTAGGAAGATGCCTAACTGTCAAAAACAAACAACTACAAATTATAATAAGTTAACTAAGAAATTAGCAAATCCGAGGCGAATGAATCACCAAGGATAAATTGTAAAGCATTTTTAAGACAAAATATTATAATAAACATTAAATACAAAAAGAAATGTAATTAACAAGTATTAACATAGTTGTAAAAACATAAAACCTAAATTAACTCAAACTTGTGGGGTACCAAAATAATCTATGAAAGGAAATACATACTATAGTGACAATATTAAATAATTAGGAAGGAAGATAGAGGAATAACAACAGTCGGAAGATATACGAGGATTTTGAAAAGAATTCAAATTCTGATAACAATGGATTTATATCAATCTCAGGCAATCAGAATTCTTTGGTTACCATAGAAACCACCGTTGAAGACAAAATTACCGTTGAATACCGTTACTCATAAAGCGTCAGTCTAACAGGACAGAAGCCAAAGTTTGGAAGACCAATTTTTTAATAAAATAATATAAAACAGTAAACGAAGTTCATAACCATGACTGTATAAGAAGTTGACGAACCATTAGAGCAGTCCATTCAAGATCCAGGACCATAAAACTGAGAATTAACAGAAAATTATGACCACATATTATACGAAAAGGACGCCAGACCTACTTAAGTCCATAGATCAATGAAAAAAGAACTTATTGCAGCCTAATCCTCTTCCGATCCAATGAATGAAAACAACAAGTCATGCTGATGTGTTAAGTACCATTGAATTACCTTATTTCCAAAAACCTAATCACTCTAAATTTTACTAAAAGTAAATTGATCTCACTATAAGCCGAATATTTCTCTTTCAAAGATTATTTAAGAAAAATAAACACACTGAAAATTTGTTAACATAAAATCTAACCTCTTGTTGAAATACGAACTTTTGAACCACATTTAACGACACTACAGAACAGATTGTAAACACACACCTTATTATTTATGTACACTTAGAGTAAGGTAAAATATTTTTATTGTAATCATAGGAATTCTTTGCTTTATAATCAAAAGAATCCACCGATTTTGAAACGAAATTAATTGTAATATCTAAACGTTCAACTGCCATGCTGATGCAGATACTTCGTTACAGAATCGATTTCGTCAGCCTTGAGAGGAAGTGTTTCATGTAAAAAGTCGGTGCAAATTTGTTATAATCTAATTGTCAAACTGAACATTTTAAGTATCACCCCCATTAAAAATAACTATTACAGGGAGTAACCGTTGTTATTATTTCATAGGGAGTGCATTATATTACTTGCGTTTATTTACGAAGGCTAGGTTTGATGAGCAGCGCTCAAGTTGCCATTTGCACAGCTGTCTACACGATTCAGAAGGCGGCACGAGCGGGAATTATTTGAACGCCCCGACCGTCATAGCTGAAAACACTTTATTAAGTAATTTTAATTGTTTTAATAAATAATTTGGCGCCACCCGGGATTAACATACCCCTATATTTATAAACAGGTAAGGTTACGGACATCGTTAGCGCAAAATTGATGTAACGACCCCGGTGCGAGACGAACGCACTAACACTTTATACACATATAAAACTGATATACATTCTACAGAGACAAACCAGTTTTGTCGTTACAGATTGGCGACCAACCGGTGAGGCTTTAAAAGAAGACCAGCGGCGATTATGAAGAGACATTCCATGGTTACCAGATACGACACTAAGAAAGGAACTGAAGGTGAAGATCACGAAGAGATGGAAGAAATTGAAGAAATGATAGGAGAATTATTCGAAGAGGATCCCCAGGGGGACCAACCAGAAAACCCAAACCAACCAGAACCGGAAGGGGAAGGAACAGTCGGCGACCAACCAGACAAAACAACCGAAGGGGCAATGATGGAGAACATGATGAGGATGAGGATGGAACAATTGAACAGAAACCAGGAGAAAACCGATGAAAATTTTAAGAAGCAAGAGGACAAAATAGACCAAAACAGTGAAGAATTAAAGAAACAAATCAAGAAGGATCTTGAACTTTTGAATAATAAAGTGGAGAGCAACCATGAAGCCCTGAAAAGAAACCAGGAAACGTTAGAAAAGAAGAGTTAGGAGCTGAAGAGGCAAATAAAGAAGGATCTTGAAATATTAAATAACAAGATTGAAAATAATAATGAAACACTCCAAAGACAGTTGAAGGAAGACAGCGAGAAGACGAAGGAAGAATGGAGACAACAGTTGGTGGAATGCAGAGAGGAAATAAAACAGACCATAACCGAGACAAACGAAACGGTAATACATGTCCGGGAAGAGTTGACCAACAAGATAAATAACGTCGAAGAGGAAGGAAAAATTAGAGCTCAAGAACTGCAGAAAACCACCACCGAGGAGTGCATAAAAAATAAACAGGAGGTGCTTCAGAAACTGAAGGAGAGGCACAAGGAAATCCAAACTGATGTCAGCGAACGCGTCGAAAGAGTGTACACCACCATCAATAAGATCGACAAAAAAACGCAAGAAAATAAAGAGAAAATCATGGAAATCAGTCAGAGGGAGAAACAGATGCAGGAGGAACTAGACGCGTTGAGGGATAAGCCTTGCAATAACACCCATATTATTACAAGTGAAAATAGGGAGGTAATAAACTTTAAGAGTTACCGAAGAAACCCCATAGAATTCCTGAAGAGGGTGGAGGAGCTCATAGAGAAGAACCGAGAAACCAGATGGACGACAGTGAGGAGCCTTATTGATGAGATGTTTCGGGATACGAATGACAATGGTGGACAGCCACTCGACCAGAAATCAGCTGTACACAAGAATTCAAAGCCTTGTTCCGCGAAAAATACTGGTCAGAATCGACTCAAAATGTGGTGAGAAATGATATCAGTAATGGAAGATATGAGCCACAGGCAAGACATACATTAACGTCGTACTTCTTAGGGAAAAGTATGCCTAGCTCGAAACCTCGAACCCAAGATACCAGAAGAATCCCTAGTCATACAACTAGGATATCATTATGAAGACGCTATTCAGAGGGCCAGGAGACAAGGACAAATTAAGACCATACAGGGAATGGCAAGTTTGTTAGAAGACCATGAAAACGACAACCAATATAAGAAAAATCGAATGATGAATCAGAAGTACAACCGGTGGAATGAAAACCACAATGCATCAAGCTACAACTTGCCTTATAATAATACCCAGAACAATATGAACCGAAATCCGAACAATTATCAAGGTGACCAACCATTCCATAGGAATCAACCTAATTATAATCCAAATAACCCACCGAACAACAGAGATCACCAAAATTACAACCAGGGGAACCAGCCAATTAACAGGAATGCGCAAAACCCTAATACACCCAATAATAACTACACGGGAACAGAACAAAACCGAAACCCAAATGGACACCCAAATAATCACAACTATTATGGCAACCGGTACGACCCGAATTACCAGTATAACAGGGGAACCGGGGGTAACCAAAATAGAGGCGACATGAGACACCAAGTCAATTTTATCAGTGGGAGGAGGCAAAACAATCATAGAAGATATTGTCCCATTACGAGAACAAACTCTATGTACAACAATTCCCATTATGACAACCAGCAATCTCCAGAAATCAGAACAATGGAAGCGCCGAGGAACCAAATACATGATCAACCAACGACGATCAATGAAACGGCAGACCAGTCAAATAGTCTGGCCAGTAGTTCCCAGCAACCTTTAAACTAGAAAGGTCAGTGAGAAACCAACAGGACCCTTCACATGACCAATCACTTGGGTTAGACCGACGAACAACGACAATAAGTGACAACAAGAGGATCACTATAATATCAACTAACTACTTAAAAGACATCAGGGAAGAACTTCTGGAGGAAGAGGATAACCAATTGCCAAAAACGAATAGTGAGGTAGTGCATATAAAAGCTAGCATTAACGGAGTCATCACTATAATTATGATCGATACTGGATCAAATATATCTCTCATAAACCAACCCGAATTGGAGCGAATACAAGCCAACTCCAAAATACCTATTCCCACTCTACCCATAAACAATATTGTAATAATTGGTGCCACAGGCAAACAGAACAAGTCAATAAGAAAACAAGTTTCTTTAGAGTTAACCAGTCAAAACGCCATAATACCTATTGTTTTTCTTGTCGCCAATGGACTACCATTTAACATGCTAATTGGATGCGACGCACTGAGACAACACTCACCAATCATTAACATGCAGAAGGGAATAGTAGTGCTTACTTCTGAGAAGGGAGTGTGGTCGGCCAATATAATCAACTGTAATCCTACACCACTAGCCCTAAATCACAATAATGTGTTCAAAAGTTATTATTGTCAGACATATAAACAATTAATCACTTTGGAAGATGAAGAGGGAGAGGGAGATTTGTGGAAGAGAAAAATAGAAGAAATCAGAATGTTCCAAAGAGAGAGACCTCAACAAGAGATAACGGGTGAACAGGCTGAAAAACTAATAGCTATATATCAAACATACCAGCACGTTTTCTCAAATACTCCAGGAAAAGTCAAGGGGTACCAGTGCAAAATAAACTTTCGAGAACCCGTAGACTTTCACAGGAAATCCTACCCAATAGCCTACTCCCTAAAAAACGAAGTGAGGACAGAGATAAATAGAATGATGGAGGAGGACATCATTGAATACAGTCAATCTCCTTACACGAGTCCTATAGTCGCCATACCTAAAAAGAATGGTAAGGTGAGAATATGTTTAGACGCCCGAGAGATCAATAAGATGATCATCAATGACCGAATGTCACCGGGAGGAATTGAAGAGATACTTAAAAAATTTCATGGCACCAAATATATAAGTACCTGGGATACTGTATGTGGGTACTGGCAGGTGGAGCTACACCCACACAGTAGGAAATACATGGAATTTATCTTCGACGGAAGGAATTACCAGTTTAAGAGGTTACCTTTCGGCCTCATTAATTCCGTCGCAGTGTTCGTCAAATGCATAGACCAAGTCATAGGTCAAGAAGCATTGCAGTTCACAACAGTGTACGTGGACGACCTTCTAATAACATCATCTGACTGGGATGAGCACTGTGAATGAGTCAAACAAGTATTACAAAAGCTATCTGAAAATAATATTACATTGAAATTAGATAAGTCCAAGTTTATAGCAAACCAAGTCAAATTCTTAGGTTTCAACTTAACAGAACAGGGAATATCACCATCCCAAGAGAAGGTGGAAGCCATTCAGAAATTCCCCACACCAAAGAATAAGAAGCAGCTACAATCCTTCTTAGGTATTTGTAACTACTATAGAAAGTTTCAAACAAATTATTCATACCTGACAGCAAAGTTCTCTAAACAACTATCAGCTAAGGAAAACTGGACTTGGGGGAATGAGCAGGAAGAAGTGTTAAAATTGATCAAGCTAAAATTTCTTGAAACAGTAATGCTACACCACCCCAATTTTGAACAACCCTTTTACCTAAATTGTGACGCCAGTGATGTGAGCCTAGGCGCTGAATTATATCAAGAGGATAAGGACGGACACCACCTGGTTATCAGCTTTGCCAGCAGAATACTAAACAGCTACGAACGTAACTACAACGTTACTGAAAAAGAACTACTCAGTATCGTATTCGCATGTGGAAAGTTAAGAACGTACATCCTGGGATATCCAATCACCGTCCGAAGCGACCATAAGTCCATTTCATTTTTGAAACAGTGTAAATTAAGTCATGGGAGACTTACACGATGGATACTCGCATTACAAGAGTACCATATAACGTGGGAGTACATTCCAGGATGTAAGAATGTTGCCGCAGATGTTTTATCCAGAATAAATGTAGTAGACCAAACATTTGAAGGAGAAAAGGAGAAGATCGTCAAAGTGTTTTGTATAATAAAGGATAGAAAGGACCTGGAAGATATTCTAAACGAAATAGTGGTACAGCAGAAACAAGATTTAAAATTACTAAACATAAGAAAAAGACTGTTAGAAGATGAAGAAGTTATAAATAGATATTATTGTATCCACCAAGATATACTCTTTGTTAGAACAAAAAAGAATAATAGCAAATGGAAACTTATAGTTCCAAAATCATTAGAAAATAAGATAATTAAAGATTATCATGTTCGATACGGACATATGGGAACCGTAAAAATTGTAAAAGCATTGGAGGAGGAAGTCTTTATCAAAAATATAACAAGAAAAATAAACCAGAATATTAAAACATGCACAATATGTCAGATGGTAAAAACCAATAATGAGAAAAAAGAGGGAACAATGATACCCATCACCTCAACCACAAAGTTAGAAAAAGTATTCCTCGACATATGTGGACCATTCCCACGTAGCGGAGGGAGACATAAATACAAGTTTATTGTAATAATATTAGACCATTACACAAAGTACGCGAAATTATATGCAATAAACCGAGCTACTACTAAGAAAATATTAGAAATAATACAAACTAAATACATCACTGAAGTTGGAAAACCATGCATGATAATAACAGACCACGGAACGCAGTTCAAAGGAAAGAAGTGGCAAGATGAATTATTAAAAGAGAACATAAAAACCTATAAAACATCCAAATACCACCCTAGTAGTAATCCTGCAGAAAGAGTGTTAAGAGAAGTGGGACGTATACTAAGAACTTATTGTCATGATAACCAAAAAGAATGGCAGAAATATTTAGCTTCAACCGAAGTATTTCTAAATATTAGTTACCACCAGTTTACTGAGAACACCCCATACTTAATGATGTTTGGAAGAAAACCCCATAGAGAGATACAAGAACTAATAGACTTCCCAGTCAACCCAGAAGACCCATATGATGAAAACCAATGTTATAACCGTATTATGGAAAAAATAGAAAAACAAAGAGTGACGTATTCACAAAACCAAGCTAAAATAATAAAATATAACAAAGGAGAAAGAGTACTAATCAAAAACCGGGAACTATCCAGTAAGCTTGAAGGAATAGCCAAAAAACTGCTATTACTATATGTAGGACCCTATGTCATCACCAAAGCCAATGGGAACAATACTTATGAAATAAGTAATATAACCACCAAAAAGATAAAAGGAGTTTACAATCAAGCTTCAATAAAAAAGTTTTATGAAGAAAAATAAATTACATAAAATAAACAAATGCCAAAATTCAAAAATTATGTAAGAGCAACTTACTACATTATTTCGATGACTTATGAGGCCTAATATAAAGTATTGAAAAAGGAATAAGTTACAAAAATTCCTACAAAGTAAGATTAACTTACAGTCAAATAAAGTTGACATATGAAGTATAAAATAAAAAATTATAATAGGGAATAAGTTACAAAAATTCCCATAACAAAGTAAGAACCACAGGCTTACGATAATATTTAAACAAAAGGTACCAAAAAAGGAATAAGTTACAAAAATTCCTACAAAGTAAGAAAAACTAACTTACAAGAAATTACTAAAAATAATATTTCAAACAAAATAAAATAAACAAAAATAAAATCAAGCACGAACTGCTAAGATAAATACCTGAAATAATAATGAATTTAATGTATTCAAAGAAAAAGAAAAAAAAAATCTGAACTGGTACGAGGAAAAAGGAGAAGTTATATGTATAAAACCAATATACAAAAAAATGGCTAAAGCAGAATATTGCTAAACAACCAAGAAAAAGAATAAAGTAAAGATGTCTAAGATAATTAAAATGATCACAAGAAGAATAGAAAAACAAACTAATGAAAAGTTAGATATGACGAAATTAACATATGAATAAATAAAAAACAATCAACTGTATGAGTAGATGACAGTATATAGTAAAGGTACAGCGGAAGGAAGAATGAGTAAAAGGCCAAAGTAATCTAAAAACAAACCACAAAGTGGACAATCCCAAAATATATTAATATTATTAATTCAAGTCACAAGTTGACAAAAAAGGTATTTAAGATTGACTGTTGAAGAAGTCCAGCAATCAAAATAAACTGAGCAGAGATGATGTTCCTCTGGTCTCAGAAAAAATGAGTAGTAATGGAAGAAACCAGCTACTAAAAAGTTAGGGAAAAACTTATATAAAAGGGAGAACACACTAATGGAAATAAATAAAAACAGATCCAAATAAAATGGAATGAATCAAGTAAGAAGAGAAATAAGAATGGAGAAAAAAACAAGAAAGAAAAGGAAAAAGATTATATATAACTGATAATTTCATAACAAACTATACTAGTGTTTTATCAAAATGATCAATTTTGAAGGAGAGGCATTATGTTACAACACAAATAAGCCACCCCAGTACCAGGGATAAAAAAGGATACTAAATATAAAATAATACTTCATATTAAATAAAATGCTTAATATAAATAAAATGTAAAGGCAATGACACGACGAACGACGACATGACCCAACCCAAGTGATTGAACCAACCAAAAGGAAACAAAAGAAGAAGGGAACCACAAAAAACAAACAAGAATAAAACCAAAGAAAAGAAGAAAGTGATTAACCAAACCAAAAGAAGAAGGGAAAAAAATCAAAACCAAACAAAAATGAAACAAATTCATGGAACTGAATGACTCAATGGAACCTGTTCCAAAAAAGAACCCAAAGGAGAAGGTGGGAAAACAAAGTCTTAATCAAATACAATGAAAATAAAGAAGAAGGGAAATGAATAAAAATGAAAATCAATGATAATACACCCACAAGTAATAAAGAATATGAGCGAGAGAAATAATGCACTCAAATGTAATATTGGAAACCAGAACAATAATTAACCTATGAGGAAAAAAAAGTAAATGTTATTATCCATTAATGGACAATACTAATGGAATTGAAAGAAACCCAATTAAACAATGTTAAAGATAAAATTATAATAAACTATAAATAATTTAAAAGTGAAGGTGAAGATTGAATGAAAATAGTGTAAAATAAAGAATGGTAATATAGTGAAAAATAGTGAATGATAAAATCATTAACAAGTAATAAATCCTAAGGAAACACTAAATGATAAAAAGTGAAGTATATTAGTAATTAAGAATAACAGTATAAACTGATAAGACAGTAACTAATTAAGAAAGAATGTTATTATTAAATTTAAGTAAATACAATTATGATTAAAAGGGAGAATGCCCTGAAGGGAAAACCAGATAGTGTTAACATGGAGGGAAAGTAAAGATTGTTTAAAAATTAAGGAGTTAAAAACAAATCAAAAAACACCCATGTTATAAGGGATCATTATAAGTTCATAAAAGTGATGTTGTTTATCACACTAAAAAATAATATAAAATAAGATGAATTGTAAACAAAGATTAGCAAATAATAGTTAAATAATTATTCAAGCAAGTTTATGAATTGGATATGGCTGATAGCGTTATACAGACCATAGGCCTAAATATTATATGTAATAAGATCAAAAGGTAGTAAATAATAGCCACATTGTTATTATTGGCAAAGGAAATAAATAAAAACATTAAGAAATGTACGACTAGAAAACGTGGAAACCAAATAGTAAACAATTATGTATAAAATAATAGTGACAAGATAATAACACATAAACAGACCCAAAACACAACACAACCAATTATAATAACAAAATAAAACCCATTAGGCTAAAAGGAAATGTAATTTATATGAAATAAGTCAAATACCATAATGGCTACTTAGGCCTAGGAAGATGCCTAACTGTCAAAAACAAACAACTACAAATTGTAATAAGTTAACTAAGAAATTAGCAAATCCGAGGCGAATGAATCACCAAGGATAAATTGTAAATCATTTTTAAGACAAAATATTATAATAAACATTTGAATACAAAAAGAAATGTAATTAACAAGTATTAACATAGTTGTAAAAACATAAAACCTAAATTAACTCAAACTTGTGGGGTACCAAAATAATCTATGAAAGGAAATACATACTATAGTGACAATATTAAATAATTAGGAAGGAAGATAGAGGAATAACAACAGTCAGAAGATATACGAGGATTTTGAAAAGAATTCAAATTTTGATAACAATGGATTTATATCAATCTCAGCCAATCAGAATTCTTTGGTTACCATAGAAACCACCGTTGAAGACAAAATTACCGTTGAATACCGTTACTCGTAAAGCGTCAGTCTAACAGGACAGAAGCCAAAGTTTGGAAGACCAATTTTTTAATAAAATAATATAAACAGTAAACGAAGTTCATAACCATGACTGAATAAGAAGTTGACGAACCATTAGAGCAGTCCATTCAAGATCCAGGACCATAAAACTGAGAATTAACAGAAAATTATGACCACATATTATACGAAAAGGACGCCAGACCTACTTAAGTCCATAGATCAATGAAAAAAGAACTTATTGCAGCCTAATCCTCTTCCGATCCAATGAATGAAAACACTAAGTCATGCTGATGTGTTAAGTACCATTGAATTACCTTATTTCCAAAAACCTAATCACTCTAAATTTTACTAAAAGTAAACTGATCTCACTATAAGCCGAATATTTCTCTTTCAAAGATTATTTAAGAAAAATAAACACACTGAAAATTTGTTAACATAAAATCTAACCTCTTGTTGAAATACGAACTTTTGAACCACATTTAACGACACTACAGAACAGATTGTAAACACACACCTTATTATTTTTATGTACACTTAGAGTAAGGTAAAATATTTTTATTGTCATCATAGGAATTCTTTGCTTTATAATCAAAAGAATCCACCGATTTTGAAACGAAATTAATTGTAATATCTAAACGTTCAGCTGCCATGCTGATGCGGATACTTCGTTACAGAATCGATTTCGTCAGCCTTGAGAGGAAGTGTTTCATGTAAAAAGTCGGTGCAAATTTGTTATAATCTAACTGTCAAATTGAACATTTTAATTTTATCAACCATTAAAAATAACTATTACAGGGAGTAACCATTGTTATTATTTCATAGGTAGTGCATTATATTACTTGTGTTTATTTACGAAGGCTAGGTTTGATGAGCAGCGCTCAAGTTGCCATTTGCACAGCTGTCTACACGATTCAGAAGGCGGCACGAGCAGGAATTATTTGAACGCCCCGACCGTCATAGCTGAAAACACTTTATTAAGTAATTTTAATTGTTTTAATAAACAATTTGGCGCCACCCGGGATTAACATTTATAAACAGGTAAGGTTACTGCCGTGTTATACTGGTAATTACCGCAATGCTACGTACATCTTTAGCGCAAAATTGATGTAACGACCCCGGTGCGAGACGAACGCACTAACATTTTATACACATATAAAACTGGTATACATTTTACAGAGACGATCCAGATCTATCGTTACAATATATATATTATAACGTCGCGTGTTTACGAGTGTTGTGATATTGTCTTATGCCTCACCGTTGTAATCGCAACCTTGTAATGTAAATTTGTATTGGGGTTTAAATAAGCTCCACGTTGGTATGCGCCACTTTGTTATGTTATTTACTTTGAATACATGTAAGCGTTTTACTATCTTTATGCCTCACTATGGTAGGCGTCAACTTTGTAATGTAAATTTTAGTTTTAGTATTTTAATTGGGTTGCGTCAATTCCATAAAAAGGGGTGCAACACATTACAATTACATATAAAATAATAAAACTGAATTATTAATGTTTACAAATATAAAATGTTCGAGTTTTTTCACTACAGCGGTAACTCTGTCAGCACTGGAAAATATAAACAATATGGGCGCTTAGTCGGATAACCAAAAGTCATGTAGTTGAATGTTTTTCTGTTTTAAATAAAATTGTTATTATCATTTTAATTGTTTATTTTACATTTCATTTTCGGCCTAGGCCTAAAATTTGACTTCATTCCTATTTTCTACTTTACATTAATTATTAAATTGTTTTCTGTTTTGAACCCCTTTGCCTGATTACATTTGTTTTAAAGATTACTACATTATTTTTTCTTTAACTTATCCTAACAATGTTTATTAACTAATACAAAACCCTTAACATACTAATTAAAAATGTTGCCTTCATGGCCAAGATTAGATTCATTCATTTACAAACAATAACATAAATTATTTAATTGGTCATAATACCATTTTCATTCTCATACTATTAGGTTCTATTCATGGACCATTATTATATTGTTTATGGGCCTCTATTTAAGTATGTTTTGGTATTATTATATTTTCTATTCTTGCCTACAGGCTTGATATTTTTCTTATATTCTTTTACACATGGTTTATCAATGCTAACAATTATTGGCATTGACCTAATTAACGAAAAACAAACATGGGATTAACAACTATAAAATCTTTCAATAAACAATGTTACAATACTGCAATTGTCTGTTCATACTTTAACATTTAGTATGTTTGTCATTTCATATTACCTATAAGAGTTGGGCCTCTTATATTGAACTATTTTGGTTTTTTCACACTTAATAGCATTATAGGGATCATTAATCTTAACAGTCTTATCTGCGTGATTAATGATCACCCTTGTTTTTTCACCTTTCACTTTTCACTTTTCATAAGTTTATCTTATTTTTTTACAATACATAGTTTATTATTTGTCACACTATTGTGCTGTACTTTTTATTTTAAATGGTTACATACTTGATTTCATTTATTCTGACTTTTTTGTTGTTATTCGGACTATTTTTGTTAATTGTTTTGGGACTCTCATTGTCACATTGCAATATATATATATATATATATATATATATATATATATATTTCAATCGCTTTCTGCTACAGTCCGTTTCTTGATGTATATAATACATTTAATATTTATTATTTATTATAAATTTACCTCAAGATGTTATTTTTCTATTTGGAACATGTTTCGGGTACTATCTTGTTCCCATCCTCAGCCTTCCGGTATATATATATTACATTTAATATTTATAATTAAATTTACCTCAAGACGTTATTTTGCTATTTGGAACATGTTTCGAGAGTTCCTGTTCTCTCCTCTCTCTCTCTCTCTCTATATATATATATATATATATATATATATATTGTTACAACACAAATAAGCCACCCCAGTACCAGGGATAAAAAAGGATACTAAATATAAAATAATACTTCATATTAAATAAAATGCTCAATTTAAATAAAATATAAAGACAATGACTCGACAAACGACGAAATGACCTAACGCAAGTGATTGACCCAACAACAGGAAAACAAAAGAAGAAGGGAACCACGAAAAACAAACGAGAATAAAACCAAAGAAGAGAAGAAGGTGATTAACCAAACCAAAAGAAGAAGGGAAGAGACCAAAACCAAACAAAAATGAAACAAATTCATGGAATTGTATGAATCAATGTAACATGTTAAAATGAACCCAAAGGAGAAGGTGGAAAACCAAAGTATTAAACAAATATAATGAAAATGAAGAAGAAGGGGAATGAAAAAGAAACAAACCCCAAAATGAAGGGAAATAAATAAAAATGAAAACCAATGATGATACACAAACAAGTAATAAAGAATATGAGTACCGTTACTCGTAAAGCGTCAGTCAAGCAGTACAGAAGCCAAAGTTTGGAAGACCAATTTTTTTAATAAAATAATGTAATACAGTAAACGAAGTTCATAACCATGACTGTATAAGAAGTTGACGAACCGTTACATGCAAGATCCAGGACCATACAATGGAGAATTAACAGAAAATTATGACCAGATATTATAAGAAAAGGATGCCAGACCTGTTGAAGTCCAAAAATTAATGAAAAAAAAAGAAATTATTGCAGCACAATCCTATCCCGATCCAATGAACGAAAACACCAAGTCATGCTGAAGTGTTAAGTACTATTGAATTACCTATTTCCAAAAACCTAATCACTCTAAATTTTACTAAAGGTAAATTGATCTCACTATAAACCGAATATTTCTCTTTCAAAGATTATTTAAGTAAAATAAACACACTGAAAATTTGTTAACATAAAATCTAACCTATTGTTTAAACACGAACTTTCGAAACACATTTAACTACACCACAGAACAGATTGTAACATCACACCATATTATTTATGTACACTTAGAATAAGGTAAAATACTTTTATTGTAATCATAGGAATTCTTTACCTCATAATCAAAAGAATCCATGATTTTGGAACGAAATTAATTGTAATAACAAAACGTTCCGCTGCCATGCTGATGCGAGCACATCGTTCCTTAATCGATTTTCGTCAGCCTTGAGAGGAAGTGTTTCATGTAAAAACTCGGTGCAAATTTATTATAATCTAATTGTCAAATTGAACATTTTAATTATCACCCATTAAAAATAACTATTACAGGGAGTAACCGTTGTTATTATTTCATAGGGAGTGCATTATATTACTTGTGTTGATTTACGAAGACTATGTTTGACGAGCAGCGCTCAAGTCACCATTTGCACAGCTGTCTATACGATCCAGAAGGCGGCACGAGCGGGAATTATTTGAACGCCCCGACCGTCACCGCTGAAAACACTTTATCAGTAATTTTAATTGTTTTAATAAACAATTTGGCGCCACCCGGGATTAACACACCCCTATAATTATAAACAGGTAAGGTTACTGCCGTGTTATACTGGTGATTATTGCAACGCTACGGACATCGTTAGCGCAAATTTGATGTAACGACCCCAGTGCGAGACGAACGCACTGACACTTTATACACATACAAAACTGGTTCACATTTTACAGAGACACGTACCAGTTTCTTCGTTACAATATATATATATATATATATATATATATATATATATTCAATCACTTTCTGCTACAGTTTGTTTCTTGATATATATCAAGAAACGAACTGTAGCAGAAAGTGATTGAATTAATAAAACCATACAAGGTAAATAAGCCTACAGTGGAAAAAAACGAGGAAAAATAACATCTTGAGGTAATATAAATATAAATTTTAAATACTATATATATATATATATTTAATTTTTATAACGAATTTACCTCAAGATATATCTTTCCTTACATGTTTCGGGTACCATTTTGTACTCATCCTCAGCCTTCCGGATTTTGTGTCTGGTGAAGTACATATGTGTTGGTTGGTTGTTACTGTGGCTTCCTGTTGGCTTCTGGTACTTAAAATTGGTTTTATTGTGTGTGATTGTGGTGTATGCATTAGTATTTTGTGTATTTTCAATGTTGAGTGCTTTGAAAATTGTGTCATGTTTTTGAATTGATTTGTATTTTTTAGGTATCAGTTTGTTTTGTGTTTTATGTTTGTATATTTGTAAATTTTCCCAAATGTTCATTATGGTGCCTTTGTGTGGTAAGTTTTATTAGTGTCATGTTGGTTATGTTTGGGAATTCAAACATGTTATATTATATGCAATACAATATAGTATATTATATCCAATTACATGGAATAATAAATACAATGACATAGAAAGTAAATAAAATCTGAAAAATGCAAAAAAACAAATACAATAAACAAAAAACTCAACACATTAAAACAACACAACAAAAATCAAGAACAACAAAAAACCAGAAATAAATACACATTTTATCCTCGAACCATTAACCTAAGCAACACAGAATTTAACAAAAAAGAAACAGAATATTTAAACAATATGTAAAAAACTAACCTAACTCAAAACGTAAACAAAAACCTAGAAAATTTAATAGTAGAAACAGAATTTGCCATTAACCTAATACAAGACAATACACAAGAAGAAAAACGAACAGAAGCAACACACAAATTAAAAAAATAATCACAAGTGAAATTAAAAACAAATCTAAACAAAAGCAGGATAATAAGACAATAAAAGAAATTAAAAATAAAGTAAATACCAACAATTTAATCACAACAAAAGCAGACAAAAGCCAGGCAACAGTAATTATTGACAAAACAGACTACATCAGAAAAACAGAAGACTTCATCAACAATAATGATTGCATACAATTAAATAAAGACCCAACAGAAAAATATCTTAAACAAATAATAAAACTAATAAAAACAGCTAAAAAACATTTTCAACAATAAAAATACAGACATATATAAATAATAATCCAGAACCACCTAAAATGAATAGCCTAATAAAAATACACAAATTAAACAACCCAATACGGCCATTAATCAACTTCAAAAAAGCACCTACATACAAAATAGCAAAAATAATAGAACAAAAACTAAAAAATAACCATCTAACAAATAATTATCACAACATAAAAAATACGTACGAATTAATAGACAAACTAAACGTAATAAATATAGATGAAAACACATATTTCACATTATATGACGTCACAAATATGTACACCAACATTCCAATTGATGAAACAATAGACATAATAATAAACAAACTTAAAGAACAAAATGAAGACACACAATATATAACTGAAATAAAAAATAGCGTCAAACTAATACTAAAACAAAATTACTTTGAATTCAATAGCAAAATTTATCAACATCAAGAAGGATTGGCAATGGGATCTCCATTATCTAGCATAATAGCAAAAATATTCTTACAACATATAGACACCAAAATATAAAATATTATAAAATCCTTTGATCCAAATGGCATTTGGATAAGATATGTAGATGATGGTCTATATATACAAGTAACAAAAATACAAATGCAGATAACATATTAAAACAAATCAATAACATACATCCAAAAATACAATTCACAGAAGAAAAAGAAAATCACAACAAAATCAACTATTTAGACATAACCATCACAAGATACAATAACCACCTACAATATGCAACATACAGAAAATCAACTTCCACTAACATCATTATACCTAACCATTCTGACCACCCCACCACAACATAAAATGGCAGCATTCTATTCACTATTTAACAGAATGTACAAAATACCCATAAACAAACAAGAAACAGACAAAGAAAGAAATATAATATACCAAATTGTTTGTGAAAATGGATATAATAAAAAAACTGTAAACAAAATAGAAATAAAATCAAATATAAAATAAAAACTGAACAATTAAGGATTAAACAAAATAAACAAAACAAAAATAATAACAACAATAAAAAATGGGCCACATTCACATACATAAATAATAAAATGACAAAGCTAACAAACAAAACTGTTTACGAACACAGACATTAAAATCATACAAAACTAACAAAAATAATCTACAAAAACTAAATAACCCACACAACAAAGATAATACAACAACCAATGGTATATACAAAATTGAATGCCAAGATTGCAAAAATGTTACATAGGACAAAAAAAAAAAAAAAAAACGTTATTTTGAACACCTCAATCCAAATATGCATTTTATGCAACAGTAAAGAAGAGGAGGAATCTCATCCATTTTGTCTGTAATTGTTCAGTAATATTTTAAATATTTTTAAAAATCTGTGTTAAGTTTTGAAGAGGCTAAACACAGACACTAATTGGTAAAAACAGGATGGTACTGAGTGAATATATTAGCTCAGCATGCCCAAATTGGTATGAATTAGTTAAAGAATTTAATCAATAAGGTGCTGTAACGGTACAAACTATTGGGGTTTATTTTTTCTTAAATAATTGTAAAATGTAATGGTCACTCAAGCTGAATAACATTTGAATCATAAACGCTGGACAGTTTTTTAACACCTTACAGTCAGTGCGGTAACAAGCCAAGCCGTACATAGGCGTTGTTGTTGTACAAAAGCCATTAACGAGTCTGGGAATGTGAACGTTAGCAGCGAGGGGAGCGTATTCACACATGGGTGTGCCACAGTGAACAGCTTGAAAAGCACGCACGAAACATTCTTTCTCGCCCAGTGTGCAGAAACAAAGGACTCAACACAGTAAAATCCGCCTCAGTCGCAATTACGCTCTAAAACCGGCCGGTCGTAAAAAACAGTTCCGGAACAAAATTGCAGGCCCGCAACTCAAACAAAATGTGATTTTAAAACCGAGTGTACAATTTAAAACGGAACATGATTATCCAGTGAGTAACTAAATAATTAAAGTAACAGTTTAGATAAAAGAAGGTGCGACTAATATGTGCGGAGTGATGGAAGGTACTACGGAACATTGGACTCTTTCGTAAAGCCAGATCAGTAACCAGAGTGGTATATCAACTTCAAATTATTTTTTTTTTTAAAGTACACTATTTAACATTAAATGAAATTGAGATCTCAAATGGGCATGGGGTATATGTATGAATGCGAGCGTGAATAAAAATAATAAAAATGATAAAATAAGAAGCGCTGGTTTGGGTTAATTAAATTTTGATGGTAGTTTTAAAAATGTTATTTTATCTATATAAGAAAAATTAAGTTTTGTCTGAATAATTTTCATTTTGATATGCAAAAAATTGTTAAGAATTATGGGAATTGAAAGAGATATAAAAAACAAGAAATGATCAATAAAATTTTAATTGCTTAGTAAAATAAGAAATGACTCGTTATTCAAATAACCAGTTCTGATTTTCCCGTTCGCTGATTCGAACCTGGCGAGTGAAAATTCAGGTTGGCAGACAACAACATGGCGTCTACAGAGCCAGAATACATAATAAATAAACAAAACCTATTTATTAATTTATAAAAAGGTAAGTTTGTTAACAATTGGCGATTCCGAACAGTGACTTTATATAAATTATTTATATAAATACAGCCTACTGGGAGGAACAGAATGGTTATCTGAAATAACATAAAAAATTTGTTTTGAGGTACGTGAAAAGACGTAAAGATAAGGTTATGTTGTGACTACATGTGGTAGGGTAAATAGTTTAAATAAAATATTTTTTTATATATAATAAGGTTGTGTAATATTACAGGGTAATATTTTGAAAAGAAATATATGTAAAAGATTTTTTTTTTAAATGGCAAACAATAACAAGAATGTCAGCGTAACTAACCAAACGTTTAAGAGTGAAATGGGAGTTTGTTCAACGCCAATAAGTCAGATCGAGTCGAGTGGGACCGAATCTGTAGAGTTAGATAGAGTACCAGTAACACCCATCTCAACTCGTCATGAAAACATAAAAGACGATAATAGTGACTTAATAAATATGATGAAATTCCTTATGAAAGAGCAAAATAATAACTTAAATGCCAAATTTGATGAAGTGAAAGATGAAATTAAACAACAAAATTTTAATTTTAGCAAACAAATAAATGAAATTCATACACGTTATGAAAATATCCAAGAACAAATTATAGAAGTAGTCAGTGAGAAATTTGATACTAAAATAAACAGTGTAGATGACAAAATCAGTAAAGTAAATGAAACAATAATTGAAATAGTTCAAAATCAAATTGTAATGCAAAGTAAAGAAATGGAGAGTAAATGTTTAGATGCAGTTGATAAACAAATAGAAAATAAAACCAAAATTGAGATTAATAAGCAAATAGACATTAAGACAGATATTTTACAAAACCAAATAGATAAATGTGAAACAAATGTATCTAATATGACAAAGAATATCAAAACGATCGATAAAGCTATTTCAGAATATGAAATTAATACTGACAATGAAATAAGTACTATACGTAATCAAATTAAAGAGATACATGATTTCAATGTTCAAACTAATAGTATCATATATGATAAGTGTACTTCAATTGAAGGTAATTTAAGCAGTGTGAAAGATGAATTACGGGGGGAGATTAACAAAAAATTGACCGGGGTAACCGAGAGGGTAATAATCACCCGCGACTTACATAATGAAATCGAATTAGACACATTTAGTTACGAAAACAGGGCAATACACCCGATGCGATTTATAAATCAAACCCGAGAATACCACCGTTTTAGCAATAGCAGTTGGGAAATACAGTTAATGAAAATAGTAAAATGTTTTAAAGGAAGTTCCATTATATGGGCGGAAGCACACTGTTTAGAATGGGGTTGTTACGAGGAATTCGAGAAAGCGTTCAAGGGGAAGTATTGGGCAGAAGACGAGCAAGAGATTTTATGGAGCCGTATAATGGGAACCGGTAATTTTGTCGGACACCAGAACAATAACATAACGATATATGTCACTAAATTATATAATGAGGCCAAGTATTTAGAGCCACCAATACCTTTTAAATCATTTGTAAGACACGTAAGCAAACATCTGCCACGGGAAGTTCAGGTAACTTTAATGACAAAAGAAATAAATGAAATGAATGAGTTGGAGAGAATTTTAGACGTTTTACAGAGTATTCGTGACAGAGAAGGGGGTAGGCGACCCCAACCACCGAATAATAATAATTATAATATAATAACACTAGAGATAATCCCAGCAGATATGGAGGTACGCGAATAGATAATTCCAACAACCAAGAGGATTGGACATGTTCCAGATATAGGCGCGAAAATTATGCAAGCAGACAGAAATGTTACAGATGCGGCCAGGCGAGAGAAGATCCAAGGAGGAGAGGAGGACCAATTCAGCATGTCCAGCAGCAGAGAGGGATGCCAAGCACCAGGGGAACAGCTGGGAATAACCATGGACCAACTACCAGTACCAATAGAAACCGAGAGGAAAACTAGAGACGACAGTGGTAACAAGGACCAGACCACTGTCCAGGGAAGCGAATGAGGTCCGGCCAAAGGAGGATTTTCAGAGCAATGTAATCAAAACTGACATCGTGACTGATTTATAGAGGAGGAGAATCATGCAACCATCGAGATGAGAACGGGATTAACGGAAATACAGGTAACCATAGCAGGTAAGAGTTACAAAACACTTATAGATACAGGCAGTGAGATTTCGGTAATTGCTGAAAATATTTTGGGAGAATTAAGAGAGAGTAATAAAAATATTCCGATTTTACCAGTAGCAGGGGTTACTGTAGTGGGAGTTACAGGAGTACGTAGTAAAAGAATAACCAAACAAATACATTTAAGTTTTCTGATAAATAATACAGAATTTGAAAATACATTTTTAGTGGTAAAAGGGCTAAGTCTAGATATAATTTTAGGTAATGATTTTCTACACAGAAATAAAGCTGTCATAAATTTTAAAAAGAAAGTAGTAGAGTTAGATGGGGGTGATAGGTCGATCAGGGTTAATTATGAGCAAGTGTTAGAGAAGGTTAGAGTAACGGGTATAAAAATATTAAAAAAACGGGTAGGCGAGAGTGACACAGAAGCGATAGTAAATTCATGTAGAGAGGTAGAGTATATCGAGAGTTTTAAAGGAGAGTTGGGTAAAAATAGTGAAGAACTGTGGGAAGAAAGGGAGGATAAATTTTGTAGTGGAGGGTCCGGTGTAAGGAGTGATCAACGTGCGTCGTTGTGGCAGGTGATTGAGCAGTTTCGAGGAGTGTTTGCCGATATTCCGGGAAGGGCAAAGGGTTATGAATGTGTATTGCAGGTACAGGAACATACACCTTTCATGCAGCGAAGTTATCCAGTTCCTTATTCCAAAAGACGAGCGGTGCAAGAGGAGTTAGACAGAATGATGGAGGGAGGCATAATAGAAAGGTCAGTGTCACATTACTCAAATCCATTAGTAGTTGTCATAAAGAAGGATGGTAGGGTTAGGTTATGTTTAGATGCGAGGAGGATCAACCAGATAATAATACCAGACCGTGAATCACCAGAATCTATAAATGAGATTTTCCAGAAGTTTAGTGGGGTGCGATACATGACGTCGCTCGATTTAACAGCAGGGTATTGGCAGGTACCATTGGCAGAAGTAAGTAGAAAATACACAGCGTTCCTGTTTAATGGTAAGAATTACCAGTTTCGACGCTTACCGTTTGGGTTAAATACTAGTATAGCTAGTTTTATTAAATGTTTAGATCAAATTTTGAAACCGAAGGACTTAAACTTTTTAACAGTATATGTGGATGATATTTTAATTGCTTCTAGAACTTTTCAGGAACACTTGGAACATTTGGAATATGTTTTAGCTAAATTAGAAGAAGGAGGACTCACCGTAAATTGGGAGAAATCCAAATTTTTGCAAACTAAAATTAATTTTTTAGGATTTATTATTACACAAGAGGGAATCTCCGCAAATCCAGATAAGGTTGACTCCATTATACGCTTCCCTGAGCCATGAAATATCAAACAACTGCAGAGCTTTTTAGGACTTTGTAATTTTTATCGTAAGTTCCAGAAGAATTATGCACACACAACATCAAAACTAAGTGCAGTACTCCAGAAGAACAAGCAGTGGAAATGGGGAGAAACGGAACGCGACGCATTTAACGAAATTAAGAGAAAATTTAGCCATATGATTATGATGAATCATCCTGATTTTAATAAAACCTTTTACTTACAGACAGATGCAAGCAACATAGCTATAGAGGCGGAGCTCTACCAGGGGGACTGCGATAAGGAACATCTTACCATCGCCTTCGCCAGTAGGTCGCTTCTGTCTGCAGCGAAAAATTATACAACCACCGAAAAAGAACTTTTAAGCATTGTGTTCGCCGTGGGGAAGTTCAGGACGTACATCCTGGGAAACAAAACGGTAATCAGAACGGACCACAAGGCGTTATCATTCTTGAACACGTGTAAGCTCGCTCACAGCCGTCTAACCAGGTGGGTACTTGTTTTACAAGAATATAATTTTGCATGGGAGTACATCAAGGGGACAGACAATAAAATACCTGACACTCTTTCTAGGATAGATTTGTTAGACAATAAGACTGGTAGGGATTTGAAAGAGATTGAGATTTTTCAGATTAGCCGGGAGGATAGAATTTTTGGGGAAGAGCTAAAAGACATTAGAACCATGCAACGAGCAGATGGTAAGTCAGGTAAAATAATAAACAGTCTAGAAACTGAATTAACGGGGTCAGTGTATAATCATCATTTTCAAATTTATAAAGAGTTGCTGTTTAAGAAAGTAGTAGGGGGTGAGCGTGATTGGAGGTTAGTTGTGCCAGATGGGTTAGCAGATAAAATCATATGGGATTGTCATTTGCGATATGGTCATTTTGGGGCGAAAAAGTGTGTTAATGTTTTGAAAGAGTCTTGTGTTTTTAAGAATATGGAAAGGCGGGTTAGAAAGTTGTTAAGGGGTTGTGATTTGTGTCAGAAGTCTAAGGTAGTGAACTATAGGGTTGAAGGGGAGATGAATTTTATAAAAGTAGAAAGGCCATTTGATTTAGTTGCGGTAGATTTGTATGGACCGTTGCCGAAGGGTAGAGGCGGAGTTATGTATATTTTTGTGATGTTAGACACTTTTTCTAAATATGTAAAATTATATAGTGTGAAGAGAGCTACCAGTCATGTGCTGAGTGAGAAGGTGACAAAAGACTATATGATAAATGTGGGGAAGCCAAAGGTAATTTTATCGGACCATGGGCCACAGTTCATCAGTGGGAGATGGCGCCAGACCCTTGGATGGGAAGGAATCATCCCGAAGCACACGGCAGTCTACCATCCTCAGTCCAACCAGGCGGAGCGTGTCATGAGAGAGATAGGCAGGATTTTTAGAGCCTATTGTCACGCCAAACACAGCGAGTGGCCGTTATACGTAAAAAGGGTAGAAAATTGGCTGAACAGTACCACCCACGAGTCGACCGGATATACACCTCACGAATTGATTAAGGGAACACGCCCCCCGAGGATTTTAGAACAGTTATTTGACTACCCACCTGAGAGCGAGAAAACGGATGTGAGTATTAAAATCAGGTTGGCTAATGAAAATTTATTAAGTAAAGGGGAACGACAAAAACGTAGACACGATGCAAAAGGTAAGTGGATGAAATACGAAGTAGGACAATTGGTATTGGTGAGGAGACACGATTTGTCGAGTGCTCAGGATGAGATCAAGAAATTCTTCTTGCTTTATGAAGGGCCATATGAGGTAAGAGAAATTAAGATGAAGAATTCATATGTATTACAGAACAGAGAGACAAGGGAGATAGTAGGGACACACAATGCAACAAATTTGAAATTGTATTGGTCATCATAGGAATTTTAACAATGTTTGTTATTAATATTAATGTGTGGATGAAATTTAATTTGATTTTATATGTTTACAGAAGGGACTGTCCCCCATTTTCGGGCGATCACAGACTCACCACCTCTGATCGTGGATTTTGGCATTCTGGAGGCAGACCATGGTTGGCGGTAACCTCAGCAACGGGGTGAAAACAACGATGGTCCTACTCCACAAATTGGTGCAAGTAGAAATTTAATTTTGTTGTTGAACGGGGAGGGGGATCCCTAGTTCGTGGGAAAAAAAAGTGATTGGCAAGTATTTTCCACGAACAGTAGTTTTATTCTATGAATTATGGAATAAAACACCCAAAATTTGAGTAACGTAAATCATTAACTCAGGAAGGAGTTATGTTTTTCTTTATAGAATAGAAATGTAATTTATGTAATTTAGAAATGTAAGATGATCTATTGTTGTACTTATTATCTTGTCATGAGAAGGTAGTGTTGAAAAGTGAAAGCTGGAACTTGCCAAAAGTGTCTATATTAAAATGTTATGATGTGAAATAAATAAAAATCAACCGTTTTTGTGGAGAAAATAAAAGACAAAAAACTAAAAGTTTGAAAATTGTTTTAAAGTGACAACCTTCAGTGGTTTAAATTGAAGAAGAACATAGTGAAACTATGGTGATGCCTTAAGACTGCTTGATGAACAGTGATAATATGATTATTGATGTTTGTAATGTATATTATTTTTTATAAGGAGGATTTTATATGTATTAGCAAATATGTATAAGCTTATGATTTTGGGGCAGTTACAAATGTAACTGTATACGACACTGAGTGTCAAACTATTGCGATTCCCTACATTTCGGGCGATCTCGGCCTTACCAACCCAGATCGTGGTTTTGGATGACAATCAGCTGTGGGCAGAGTTATTATAAAACTGACCACAGTTGGTTGCCTTTGAAATTGGTCAAACCTAGAAATTTAATGGGGTTTAATAAGGGAATCTAAGATTATTTTGAAGGCAGGCTATTTTCACCCAGATAGGGGTGGTAGACCTTAGGGGCATATATTAAGCTAATAAGTAGGGGTGCTTACCCTGAAGTTTTGTAACGCTGAAGCAAGGATGGGAGTGAGAGAAAAGAAAAAAGTGCTTACTCCTTCCGCCTCAGTCCTTGTGGAGGCAACTGAACGCAACAGTTCAGGGGTGGAAATAGTGTGTGTGGAGGAGTAAAGGGGATAAGTATTATTAACAGCGCCGGATCACTTACTGTTAATAATAATAATAGTAATTTTTTTCTTCTTCTATGAAAGAGAAAATGTTTAAGAATTGTAGAAACGGAGAGATATAGATGAATTGTATTTGAGTTAATTTTGATAGTGTGTTTAAATATTGTGGAAGGTATTTGTAATATTGTAATGGGAAATGTCTATTTTAATTCTGATGGGGATAAGTATTATTAACAGCGCCGGATCACTTACTGTTAATAATAATAATAGTAATTTTTTTCTTCTTCTATGAAAGAGAAAATGTTTAAGAATTGTAGAAACGGAGAGATATAGATGAATTGTATTTGAGTAAATTTTGATAGTGTGTTTAAATATTGTGGAAGGTATTTGCAATATTGTAATGGGAAATGTCTATTTTAATTCTGATAGGGATAAGGGCAATAATTTTGATTTTGAAAAAGAGTTAACAAGAGAAGGGTATACAGAATGATTTTGAGGAAGTTTATAAATGTATCATGTTAGTTTAAGGATTCATATATACATGTGTTAAGAATAAAGAAAAACCAGTGCTTCTTAACACAAACCAGCGCACAACTAAGGGGAAACAGATCAGGTAGGGATACGGTATTATCCAAGGCCACTATTTGATATTTTTAATTTGATGTTTCAGCGTTTGGTGATGTTGTGACGGCGGTCCTGAGCTGGCCTGCACGTCAGATCAGGAGCGTAAACTGCCTGATTGGCCTCATGGTGTTGGGATCTCGAAGGAGAAGTCCAGTAAGGTCATGCAGGTACTGTCACCATCATCGGACCAAGGGTGAGTTATTATAATTTTTTTTTTATAAACAGTAAAGGGGTTGTGGCGACATATCCTAGCTGATCCCTTTAGAAAGTATGAGAGTGTCAATGAGAGTTTTTATGCTTCGGCCTAAAACCTCTCATTGAGGGGGTTTTTGTAACGGTACAAACTATTGGGGTTTATTTTTTCTTAAATAATTGTAAAATGTAATGGCCACTCAAGCTGAATAACATTTGAATCATAAACGCTGGACAGTTTTTTAACACCTTACAGTCAGTGCGGTAACAAGCCAAGCCGTACATAGGTGTTGTTATTGCACAAAAGCCATTAACGAGTCTGGGAATGTGAACGTTAGCAGCGAGGGGAGCGTATTCACACATGGGTGTGCCACAGTGAACAGCTTGAAAAGCACGCACGAAACATTCTTTCTCGCCCAGTGAGCAGAAACAAAGGACTCAACACAGTAAAATCCGCCTCAGTCGCAATTACGCTCTAAAACCGGCCGGTCGTAAAAAACAGTTCCGGAACAAAATTGCGGGCCCGCAACTCAAACAAAATGTGATTTTAAAACTGAGTGTACAATTTAAAACAGAACATGCTTATCCAGTGAGTAACTAAATAATTAAAGTAACAGTTTAGATAAAAGAAGGTGCGACTAATATGTGCGGAGTGATGGAAGGTACTACGTTCCGTAAAGCCAGATCAGTAACCAGAGTGGTATATCAACTTCAAATTTTTTTTTTTTTAAAGTACACTATTTAACATTAAATGAAATTGAGATCTCAAATGGGCATGGGGTATATGTATGAATGCGAGCGTGAATAAAAATAATAAAAATGATAAAATAAGAAGCGCTGGTTTGGGTTAATTAAATTTTGATGGTAGTTCTAAAAATGTTATTTTATCTATATAAGAAAAATTAAGTTTTGTCTGAATAATTTTCATTTTGATATGCAAAAAATTGTTAAGAATTATGGGAATTGAAAGAGATATAAAAAACAAGAAATGATCAATAAAATTTTAATTGCTTAGTAAAATAAGAAATGACTCGTTATTCAAATAACCAGTTCTGATTTTCCCGTTCGCTGATTCGAACCTGGCGAGTGAAAATTCAGGTTGGCAGACAACAACATGGCGTCTACAGAGCCAGAATACATAATAAATAAACAAAACCTATTTATTAATTTATAAAAAGGTAAGTTTGTTAACAGCGCCACATGTAAACATGTAGTTTACGCAGTTCTACTATGTAGAATAACTATGGATATTCTGTACATATAGAATAGAATATATATTCTATTATGTAGAATATACGAGTTAAAAGTGTGAGTACTAGATAGCCTAGCTATTCCTCTTTAAAATGTTTTCTAGTTTATTTCCAAACATGTATTTTTACGAAGCCACACTTGTGAAAAACTCTGTAAAAATGGGCCACAATAACTTACATGACAGAAGCCACACAAAGCGTGATTTCACATCAGAAAACAAGATGTAAGGCACATCTTCAAGGTTACCCACTGGGTAAGTGGCCAGACCCATTCGTTGGTTGCTTTTCACTCCTAATGTGTGGCCACACTTGCAGGAAAACCACCATGTGCTGTGATCTTGTGAATTAACTAGTAAACTATAAGTAAATTTTGAAGTATGTTTTCATATACTGTATATTGTCTTAATTGAGTTATGTTACTATAAATCATTTCAGAGTTCTAAAATATACATTTCCTTACAAGTTTTATCTGTCTAAATCATTACTGTTTGTTTTGTCTACAGGTTTATTAGCCACTTACTTGAGTACACACATATATTCAGTAATATGGATAACAGCGGTTTTTGTATACACCCACAGATTCTACGAACATTTTTATACGGACTTCTTTATCTAAATTGTGTTCCTTTAAAAATTAGCTATATTTTCTTTTTACGTATCCATTATTTACAAAGACGTTAAATAAAAACTGATTTTAAAATTTTTGAAATGAAGCACATTTAATCATGTGTTTAATGGTTCAACTTATGTGTGTTTCAGTTTTTCCATGTCAACATCTTTGTTGACTTCACTGTGTGATGACTTCATAGCTTTAATATCAACAATAAGAAATTGGGATACTGATTTTAAATGTGGTTGTAAAAGCATTTTTTATTAAAACTGCAGTATACATCTAAATGAAATTACAATGGAGACAACTTACAAACTCCTCCAAAATGTATTTAATGAATGGAGAGCAAAGTGTGTGACTAGCTATTACTGCAGTAATATTTACAAATGCTAACCTTATAATTTTATGTGAACAACAGCATATGAAAAAGCTTACTGCAAGATGCTGTAGAGTGCACCCTTTCAGGCTTGTCTAACTTGAAGGTCTGACTCTCATGGAAGTTCAGGAACGGGACTCACAATTACCAATCAATAGTCCATATGTCCTATTGGTGACCAAATCATTTTCTATGCAATTTTTTGCTGATCATTTCAGTTAAGATATCCAGAATAAACTTGCACACTTGGCAAAGGAGTAAATACTTTTCAACACAATAATGCAACAACTCATAAAGCTGCAGATGTCTGCTAATTTTATGAATTACAATTTCAATTAGTTCTTGAAGCCTATTAAATTGACTCTATATGACTTATCTGTATCTAAGCTTTAAAATATGTCTGTTTGGAAATAAGTTTCAACTGAATTCTGAAATCATCGCTATTAATGAATAATTCAGTGAATTTGTTGGAAACTATTTTCTGGAAATATTAAAGAACATGAATATCATTAGACTCAGTATAGTGTAACTAAATGGAGATTACATTGACAAAAGTATTTTTATTACAAATAAATGTTTTTTCTTATCTAGTACAGGTAAATAATGAATGAAGTGTGTCACTACAGAAGGGTAACATAAGTAATCTGGATTTTGATATATTATTAGGTTTCCTAAGTTGTATCCAATGGAGACAATTACTGATGAACATTTTAATTATACTTTCCTTGAATGATAAATCTTTGTCTAGGAAACAGAATTACAATTTGTGTCTGTAATAATTTTTACATCCACTGTATGTTGTTATTAATGCTGAACTTTCACAGATTAAATAGTACTTGCTTTATTCACTGTGTTTTAAGTTAGCTTTTTGTTCCAAACTGCTGGTTTGATACTTAATCAAAATATTATGTTAGCACTTTCCAAACCACTTAAATATCTATTTATTACTTATAAGCATCTATCCACAAAAAGTCAAATGGCTTATGATATATGACATATTTGATATACAGGTACTGATCTATGCTACTGATGTACATGACACACACACAGTACTAACATAAAGTTGACTTAATTTTTGCATTAAAAAATATTCCAAAAATTGTTACTTTTCATTCAGAAATCATAATACTAACAGATGTATCACATAAAACAAAGACAAAGTTTTAATAAACACTGTTTTAGTAAAAGTATATGTGAGGTTATTAGCAATATTAAAAAAAAAACACATACCCGTTTGTATTTGTGAGGAAATGTAAACCGTTCAATAGTTTCCTGTGAAGCACCTCTGTTGACTGCTATTAACCTGCGCTGCTCAACAACCCTCATATAATCTTCCAGTCTGTATGTCATATGCCGTGTCAGCATTGGAATGGGTATTAATTCTGGTGGTAGAACAGGAGGAAATACAAGTTCCTGTGCTCTTGAATTTGTACCACCCTTAACATACCACAGAATATTTCATTTACCTTATCGGGCATAAAATGAAAAATTAAACAAACTTTCTCAAATAAAACACACACACACACACACACACGCGCGCGCGCGCGTATGTACAACTAAATCTTCTACAACTCATTGTATAATAGTGTACCATATATGAAAAAAGTTTACTAAAAAATATATATCAAACTGTAACTATTTATGTAAGTAGAGTATTATTTTTAATCGTTTTAACTAACCTCATGCACATTTACTGACTGTATCATTATCTTCAGAGGTTTCAAAACAATAAAAAATAATACAATCTACTTGCAGAAGTAATTACAATTTGAAAATATAAGTATCCTGCAAGAAACTCAAAGAGTTACTTATAAAGAAATGATGGATAAAAATATGAATAGAAAGTTCAGTGTTACTATGTCCTATCCCTGCGATGTCACATACATGGTAATTTTATACTAACAGCTTGATAGTTTTGGGAAAGTAGCACGTTAGGCACTTTTGTATGACTATGTGATAACTTACATTACTCAGACACAAGTCATGACAATAAAGTCTGTAAACTCTTTGTAAAGTTTTTTTTTCTTTTTAGACAGCATTATAAAAAAGTAGTTCATTAAAGGAAAATGGCTTAGTCATCCTATCTGAGATACAGCAGAATGCCAGTTATCCAAACTATTTGACACCGAGAGCAGATATACAAAATTTTGATATTCTAACATGGAAAAAATAACAATATGCAATAATTTCAAATAAACTGTACATAGTAATTACATGATAAAAACATCGTTCTTACAGTTTCTTTAATACCTAGGGTTCAAGTTTATCTTTTCTCACTGCACAGTACACTACCTTATTAACACATGTCACAATGTACACATTTTTAAGTGCAATTTTTTTAGAAATTTAAGTGAAGGCATATTTCTGTATCCTCCTAGTTAGAAGATTTTATCAAAAGATATGCCAAATTTAGTAGATGACATTACTTATACTGCTTTTGACTATACAAAAATATGTAAAAAAGAATATTAAATAAATTTCTATGTTTTTTAACTGTACAATTCAATTATGAGGAGAACATTTATACCATTGAGTTGCCAAACTTATGTTATCCAAAAACTGGAAAAAAAATAGAAGTGGTTTTAGGTATAGGATATACTTCTCCATATGAATCCAATAAGATTCGTGTAGAAGACGTTTTAATGCTATTTAAATACGCAATAAAAATCAAAAGATTTACAAAACGTGTCTTCTCCATTGACCAATATGTTTGTTACAAATTTAGATTATTCACCAAACATTCAGTTACACTGAAAGTTACTTTATTCATATGTTTTTGCTTACTTCTTTCCAAAATTTGTCTTGTTGAGTTCATGTAATTTCTTTCTGGTTTGTTTTAAACTTAAATAAACACCTCCAAATAGTCCACAACCCTCCAAAACTATGAGCCCCACTGTAATTTTTGATTTTATATCAACCGATATACCAGCAGTTCATGATTAGCAGCAATAAAATACTTATTGAAAACTAAATATTAGAATATATGCAGATGTGTTCAAAGACTTTTCTACGAATTCTTAGTGTGAAATTATTTATTTGTCTTCTATGACCACAATATGTCTCAACACTTGGTTAATTTCCCGTGTGTTACTTTATTCGTTATTATGTTCACAAAACCAGCAACATGGGCTATATGTTGCGTTGTTTGCACTTGCAACATTCAATATTGCATTGCTTGCCAAATCCGTGTCCTGTGTCTGCAAGACTGGTGTTATGCAGCTATTGCAAACACACATATGTGTTATCCAAGATACATTAAAAAAAAACAACTATGAATCACATTCTCTCCAATTGATATTCTTATGTTAGAAAGTTACAACATCAAAAATTGTAAAAATAACCTTAGTAATGTCTGATTATTATTATCTCAACCACTTATGAGGGACAAACCAAGTTTTATAACTCAACACATAATTTGTATCCTTGAATATGTTGAAACTCCATGCACATTCTGTTTCTTATTCTCCTATAAAAAAATCTGTAAGAAGATATTGCAAGGTGTTAATGGACTTATCTGATCAATACACATGTACACTGAGGATACCATCTCAATTAAATCACTAATCAATGGAATGATTCAAAACGTACACAAAACCAAGGTTTACTTGTGTTTTATATACATCATGGAATCTACAGTGGTATTGTTATGAGATTACCATCTTCAGCATTTGTATGAATTACCAATGATGATGAATGTCTTCATCCTCACCCCCCCCCCACAAGTCTTCCTCCAAACTTTACAGAGAATATCTTGTCCAGTTCACTGTACCACAGAACACAACAAAGGCATCCCTACACACTGCTGCAAGGAGATACGTTTTTGCATCCACTAACAACCTTCATGATCATTTGTCAGCATTCTCACTAAGCCAAATACAGTAGAAACCTGACGATAGAAACTGAACACTGGTTTAGAGATGTGAAGTGCACAAACACCTCGTTGCAACGCTAACAAAATTTTCATTTATTTCCCACATGTGCACAACAGTCTTGTACAGTGTTTCATAGTGTGAACATCGGCTGCAACAAGACTGGCGAGGACAATGGAAGCATTCGTGTGACAGAGAGTATAATAATATGGAAGTGAGACACTGAAATATTATAACGCCGTCTCTCCTCTCTTCTCTCTAGATAACTTATCTACACTTGTAAGTGGGGGTAATTCATGCATTGGGTCCGCACAACTTCCTGTTCATGAACGACTATCAGGCCTATAAAACTCCTGTATAGCACTCCTTAATATAGCGTATCCTGCAATGCACACTTGTTTTGTGAATGCCTGCCAAAATCTCCAAAAGAGCAATGTTACAAAGTCTTCGATAAAACGCTTACTAACTCACATTTTGCGTGATTTTGAGACCAAATGTTTTATGTTTTGAAATATAAATACATGAGAAATTTGTCAGTTCACACATTCTATTATTATTTACCTTTGTCTGTACTGTTACACGGGTAGAAACTTTACAAAGCTAACCCTTGGCTAAAAATAAACACCGAACTGGTTCTTATAGAACCTGTGCTAAAATTCTAGCTAGTGGTTATCAACTTTCCATACAGAACCCCCTAAACTACATTTGTCTGTTACCTTATCCAAACAGTAGTTGAAAGTGGCTGTGGTAAAAAAATGCAATATGGATTAGCAGACAAAGCAGAGGGAAAAGAGATATTAAGCTCGAGGGAAGAAGGCATCTCTTTAGCACATAAGTAGCAGGGACCATATTTACTTTGAACATTTCCTTCTTCTCACTATCTATGTTTACAGTAGCACAGGCAATGACAAACACAATTACCAGTAAACAGATGTAGATATCCTGCTTGCATCTGTAATTGGAATGAACTATATATCAGTTTAACCTATCTATAAAAATGTTATTTTTTGTATACTGAACAGTACATTTTTTTTACACATTTATTCCAATGGTTTTAATCTGTTCCTTTCTCTTCTTTTAAATTGTGTTATTTAAAGTCATTAATTTAGTATTTAAAATGTATCAACAATTTTTTTTTTGTCATTTTGGATGACCCAGGTTTTGGTTAATGCAGATTCAGATAACCAAGATTTTACTGTATATCCTAACAGCAAATTAATGGCTTTACACTTTCTGGCATTACAGTTCCATTGTAAATTAGTATTTTGGCCAAAAATTTCAACTGTACTATCAACTTTCACCACCTCAATCAATGTGATTCCATAAACAAAATATTATTCACCAGCAAAGTACATAGGTGTACATTATGAGAATTATGTATAACTCATAATTATAGCCTCTTTCTCACCGACATTTTAATTAAACAAAATTATATTCAATTTGTTTGAATTTTCACGTTCTAATCATCTGAACACATTTTCTAACAAAGCTGAGAATGGTTTTTGTAATAGCTAATTCAAACATTAAAAGAAATTTTGTCCACACTCGCATGCACAATTCTTTGAAATATCACCATATGCCAGTTTTGTAAGGCACATACACATAGAAAGGAATTCTACACTCTGCAGACACAAAAGACTCTATGTTTAGACAAAAACTGCTACTCAGAACGGTTTCACATTCTACACGTTAAAGATTTTTAATTTCCTGCAATCACCACCTGAATACTTCTTTATCATTACAGTAGAACCTCGCTAATCCGTCACCTGTGGGACTGGGGGTATTGTCGGAAAGCAAAAAAGGTCGGATTATCAGAAGAATACAAAATGTTTATTATTTCATTAAATGAGACAGTCTAAAATAAAATAAAACTTATACAGTAGGCTACCAGGCTATATGATTGGTTATGTAAAATAAATGATAATATGTACAGTCCAGCAATAGTGTAATAAAAAACAAGAAACACATTTTATTGGTGAAAAAAATCGGTAATGTTCTTTTGTTTGGCAGAAAACTGTCTAGATGTAGCTGCAATGTTCCTCCATTTCTTGATCCACAAGATATCCATAGGTATAGAGGACGAGTTCTGTTCGATGTACTGAAGAGCAACATCAAAAGCTTTCTTGGCTTCCGTATGCGATACATGGGCAGGTGGTTCGTCATCATCATCTTCATTTACGGTTTCTTCATCAACTTGCGAAATAGTGGCAACGATCTGATCGTCATTTCGTTCATTTGTTTCACAATCTTCATCACATTTAGCAATCCACTCACCAACGTCATCTGCTTGGATATCATGTTGCAAAGTTTATAAGTTGTTGACAATTTCCGGCGTGTCTGTGTCTTGCTCATTCCCAGTTTGTTCACTCTCGACCATCACTTCCGGCCAAAGTTTTTGCAGTGTGTCAGGTTTCATTTCATCCCATGACTCGGCTATTGTGTAAATTGCATCTTTGATACTAAGGGATTTCATATCTTCAAAAAGGTTACAGCCTTCTCCTGTCTTTTCCAAAATCGAGCTGATGTACTTTCGGCGATAATGCTTTTTCAGCCACTCGATCACTCCTTGATCCATTCGTTGGATAAGGGAAGTTACATTGGATGGAAGGAATGCAGCTTTTATTTCTCCTTTTATCAATTTTTCTTCAGAAGCGTGTGATGGTGCGTTATCTACAACATCAGAGCGCGAACAGGAAGTTTTTGGGCCTTCAAGTTTTTTTCAACAGCAGGCACAAATTTGTCAAAAAACCATGACTTATGGCGTTTTGGACTTGCCAATGACAAAAAGCGGAAGCTTGTGTGTACCATTAGCATTGCTGCAAGTAGCAACGGTTAGCCTGTCTTTGGCAAGTTTTGATCCTAGTATCACGGTCTCATTTGATGCAGCAAGTTTTTGTCGGTAACATTCTATAGTTTAGGTCAGTTTCATCTATATTATAGACTTGCTAAGGTGCTAATTCATTTTCTTCAACAATTATTTTAAATTTCAAAGAAAACTCTTGTTGCCTCGTCATCAGCTGATAGTTTTTCACCTGATATTGCGACATATCTAACGCCATGACGGGTTTTCCACCAATCTAACCAACCTTCACTAGCTGTGAACTCACCTTTAACTTCCAATTTTTTGTGCAGAATTAGTGCCTTTTCTTTGACAATAGAACCAGATAGCGGGGTTCCTTTCCTCCTTTCTTGGCAAAACCATATCCATAACGCGTTGTCTAGCCGTTCCAATTTTGGCTTTTTTAGTGTTTTGCGACTTTTTAGTGCTTTCTCGCCCTCTACCGTCACCGTACAAGATTCAATATCCTTTCTATTTTTCCTCCAGTCCTTTATTGTAGTAACTCGCACATTGAGTTCCTTAGCAGTTTTTTGGAGTGATTCCCCCTTGTCCAGTCTCTGTAGCACTTTTAATTTTTTACTGAAAGGAAGAGTAACGTGTTTACATTTTGCTCCTGACATAATGCAAAAACTACAACAGTAAGCACACACAGTGTTAAAAGTATAAAAAAATATTTGTAAACACTAAAACTGTCACCAATTACTACGTACACCAATTCACACAGGACGAGTAATTAGCATGCACTAGACACTAGATGCCGGCTCACTGAGGCAGCAAAACAACTGACAAGTATGTAAACAAGCTGGTGAGTCATCAACAAGTCGGTGCCTGAGCCGGGTCGGACCAACCGGAGCGTCGGACCAGCCGGGGGTCGGACTAGAGAGGTTTTACTGTATCGCCAGAGAAACCGCTATACAGATTTCTGTCATTGTAACAAGCACTGTATCAATGCCATGCAAATTCATTAATTCCACAATAAATTTTATAATCACATATCATTAGCTGTAATATCATTAACAGTAAACAAAGTTTCTTATGATACAGCCTCTACTTGATATTCAAAGTTAAAAAAAGTTTTGCTTCTAAGTTACATTCCAATCTTTTAAATACTTACTACTGTGAAATCTGTAGCCAGTGTGGGGCCAATACTAATGTGTAAATGATGCATACGATGGCCTGGCTGATGGTAGTGATGTACATAATGATGGATATGCTGGTGATTGCTGTCCCTGTTTAAAACAAATACACTGTTACTGGATAAACAACCATTACTGATTAACACTTTGGGTGCTGATCCATCATTTCACAGTACCACAAATCTTTTATAGAATGTCGATCAAGTCATTTGATACAACGACAAAACTTCTATAGAGTGCTGATCTCGTCATTTGACGTGATGCAGTTTTACATTATTTTATATTCGGAATCACATCTAAAACCGTAGTTTTTGCTGCTGCTTACTTTTTGTTAATGATTTTAGTTTTTAAAGTTGCAGATAGCAGCTGAACCAAACCAAGCTGAAACTGTGTTGAGAAACGTGCGTTGACTGAGGCCGAAATCACATAATGACATTGACATATTTTTTTGTGACAGTGAAGATATTATCCTGATTCTGCAGATGACGACTCTAGTGAAATTTCAGGTTAGTATAAATTATAAAATTTATAATATATGTAAACATGGTTTAGGTTATAAACATGGTATAGGTTATATATATATATATATATATATATATAGGTTATAAACTTAAGTTACAGTTTTGTTTACACTGTTGAGTTTATTTCATCTACAGCATCACATCTGTTCTCTTGTTTTTTAGTGTTTTTTAGATAATGAAAACATTTCAACAGCATTTTCTAATGGTATGTATACAGTTGTAGAGCCTTGTACATCTTTCCAAAATGTAACCTCTTCCACATGCATGTTGTAACAACTGGAAGTATGCCTACTTCAGAAGGTGACTGATCGGAAGTAGATACTTTTCCTGACATAGATGTGTTTTTTGGTAATAGTGGTATAAGAAATATTTCAATATTCCAAACCTTGATAAAGATAGTTCAGTAAACAACTTTCTTCTGTACTTTACTGACAGTGAATTACTAAAACTCTTCAAACCACAAACCAACTTGTATCCATGCCAAAAACCCATCAAGATGAGAAGTTGGCTGGAACATCAGAAATATTATTTCAAAAAGTACCACAATCTGAAGGAAAGAAGAGAGTACAAAGAAGGTGCAAGATATGTTCAGAAAAAAGGAGAAAACACAGTGATAAAGGAACAAGGAGAGACATACCATATCAGAGTAGTGAATGTAAAATTATAATATCTGAAGACCCATGTTCAAAGTTTTCATTAAAAAAAAATCATACAAACTAATATTAGTGATTGATCTTATTAGTTTTTGTGTCTGAACAGTGGAATGTACTGCTTTTAGATAATTTCCAGGTTTTTTTATAAAATTTTGAATGGCTAATTTGGCCATTTTTACGGTTTTTATTTTTTCTTTGGTAAAGTGGTGTATACAAAATAAGTTTTCAATAAAACAAATAAGTAACACAAAAAAAATATATTTCGTTAAGAAGAGGAAAGTCCCTGTTTAAAACAAGGCAATTACCATTTTCCTATGTTATTCTATAGAGTAAAAAGAATGTTTTGGAAAATGCTAAAAATGGTCAGCACTCTACAGAAGACTTATGCAGAAATGGGCAGCACCTCAAGTGTTAACTTCAGAGCATAAGCTTTATGCAATGCTGTACAACTGGCTAAGCAAACAATACAAAATACAAATAAATAAAAAGTTAGATGCCATTTGTTACTTTAGTTATTTATTTCCATTCAACATATCCATTATAACAAAGAAAACTGTAGCCAATTACATCTAATAAATAAATACATAATACATATTCACATTCACTAAAATGTAAAATTCAGCAAGCGCCAAAATAAACATTGTCTATACATTTAACAGTAATAGCCCTACATACAGTAATATGATAATCTGTACATAGCAAATTCCAAAACATTGACTTTAACTTTATTGATTTCCAGTCCTTGACCTTCCAATGTCTCATCTAACTTACTTTGATGAGAAATCACCAACAATTCACTAGAAAAGATTTTCTTGTAAGAGTGGTTTTCCTTACAGTGTGTTATTACAGAGTATGAACAAGTCAAGTCTACAGTTTTGGCCAGTTCAATGCACTATTCTTCAATAAAATATGCTTCATTAAAATGGCCCTTATTTACATTAAAAAGAAGCTGGCATAAGACTCTATGAATCTACTTCTCTTAGATTCTGTCCACAACCATACACATTCAGCACTGTTATTGTTATTTTTCAAATTCTATACAAATTTAAAAGGCATATTCTTTTATATTTTAATTCTGATAATCAGTTTCAAAATTTTGCAAGTGTAGCACTAACCATTTTAATACATAAAAATTTTGCAATTTTATTTTCATTTGTGACATTCAAGAACAATCGAGACACATGACTCTTTGATTCTTTATTGCAATTCACAAATAACTCACAACATGTTTAAGTACATGTTTTGTTCAAATTAGAAAGAAATACTGCAAATTCGGAAGTATTGAAAAAATAATTCTTTAAAGACTGAACTGAAGGATTTGTACATAGCTTAATATGAAATACCTTCAACACATAATATTATAATAAAGAGATTATTTACAAGTACTGTATATTTTAATTTTGTGAAACTGCACAGAACGTACCCTGGAGGTCCACTTTGAACAACAATTTCAGTCTGCATTGTTGGTGGTGCAACCATAGGGTCAACTGGTTCTCCATTTCCCATCTAAACAATACAGTTTTATAATTAAATAATTTAATTATAATTATAATTATTATACATGTCTATTTTACATTTTACTACTTTAATAAAATAGTGTGATTGCTTGGATGCTTGTAAATAAATATAAATGTTCATGTACATGCAATTTATAAGAGTGGATAACACCTGTCCATAATGAATACTGTCTCCCAACATGCACACCATGCAGTGTTTCTGTCTATGTCGGTACACTTTCCAAAACTTACCAAGTAACATGTTGTTTGTTTGCACTAATGTTACCAAAGTAGTTCTCAATTCTAATTCAACTGTAAACTAACAGTGGTATTATGGAACATAACCTGTGTTGTTCAGTGCAGGAACATTCCCCCTCAACATGTTTCTAGCTACACTGATGAACTGACCAATTTTTTTATTCATAGAACTGTCACAGTGTCTGGTTCCATCTCTTCATACATTAAATTAATGTGCATTACGATTTTAACAGAAATTTCTTATTCAGAAGTCTCAACTATTGAGAAAACCTGGTTTCCAAGATATCCTGTGTGTAATTATCACATCTTATGCACATGTGCATGTCTTATGCATGCTAGACTTGCTATTAAAAGTAAGACAATTTATTTAGCTGAAAACATTATCATTCCTTGAAGGTAACATACCCCATCCACAATTATCAAAATTATTCTCATAATTAATTAAGACAAAACCCCTTTCAGTACAACACATATAAAAACATTAAAATTTTTTTACATAGCAGATACACACAGTGGAAAGATTTGCTAGTCACTGTAAGAGCTAATCTGAATTAAACTTAATATTCTAGTATTAATCTCATAAAACAAAATGTTACAATTTAATAAGGAAAACATTTTTTAATTTAATTTTTTTTTAATTTAATTTGTTGTGACCACTTTTTTTAATCACAATTTATTTTCTTTCAATATTGTTCACCTACTTCTAGCATAAGGCATCAAATGGGCGTTTTCACACTTACCGATATGACACTGACCCGACATCGACCCTACAACGACACCGACACGATATCGAGAAGGTACTTTCACACTCAAGACGACAGATATCGACATATCAGCCTTGGTGAGTGTAGTTTATACAAACGGCTGATTCAACAGAAGATTGTATTTACTATATTTGTTATATTTAAGACGGAGAAAATGAAAGTATATAGGAAGTATTGGGTCCACCCGATTATTAAAGTTCGCTATGTAGAATAATGTACTACACATTATTTGATAAGTTGGTTTTAGATCCTAACAAGATTCTTCATATATTTCTTTACAGCTCTTATAGTGAAGAATTTTATTTTTATTTCCTTCATCTGTCTTGTCCCACAAACAAGGCTTCGTCTCAACAAGTTCAATCAATGTCACTATGTCATACTTATAAGTAGTCATTTCACAAAATATTCAACTACTGACCTAAATTAAATTAATGCGCTAGGCAGAGTGAACTGTCGGTGACTACACAGTGCTGACCAAGATGGGAGAGTTGCTGCCCGCTGACACGTAGTGTCGGCTAGTGTGAAAAAGCCCATTAGCTTAATGAAAACCTTACAAAAACTAAAAATTACAAACACATAAATCAAAATTGGGTCATTCCATGTCAATTCATCCAAAAATATTGGTTTGACACTGGTCTGATGTTTGACACCCACCACCTCAGATTTGGATGAATCTTTGTATTTTTTATCCTGCCACATAGATATGAAAATATACCTAATTTTATCTCTCTACTTTTACTGGTTATTTTTTAGAGCCACTTACAGTTTAGGTTAAACTGGCGTCTCTGAGGCCACTTTACCCCCCCCCCCCCCCAATGAAAGTTGTTAATCTCCTTTATCTATTCTGCATCCAATTGTATGTCTATTTCCTTTGTCTCTCTTAATGTAACAATTACCTTTGTTCTGAATTTGTTAATTCCATAGATTCAAAATTCCTAAAAGATTCAATCAGCTCCTTACTAACTTCTATACCACTCTGCGAAGACGCATGCAAGACACACCATCATTTTAAGTTTCTATGTCAGACATTATTCTTTGTTTAACAATTCCAGTATTTTTATCCATAAATGCAATAAACAGCAGTAGACTCAAACTGACTCCTTTTCTTATTTCCTCTGTTGCAAACAAACACCTCAGTCATCATTATAACATTTTTAATAAGTACAGAAAACATTAAATTTTTGTGACATTAAGTATCATACATACCATATGGTGAATAGTTTGGTGGGTGACTTCTGGTCGACTGTAGACTGTTGGCTGCTGTGGGGTTGGCAGAGGTGGTTGATGTGGATGTGGAGGATGTAGAAAAGGCATCTGGGATGGTGTTGCTGGATGTGCATGACTATGCATATGACCATGGTGCATCATTACATCCTGATGTCGCATACTGCATCAAAAAAACATACTTTACTTATTTCTGTACACATTTGTATGATATAAATTAAAACGTATGGTACTTCTTAATGTAGTATCAAAATGTATTTATACAGCTGACAAATAAGTAAATTACAGAAGGAATGTGACAGAAAATTTACCACATATAATTAATTTTTATTTCATCAACAAACCTATGTAAGTGATGATCTAGACGCCTCCTTTGCAGTTCCTGTGTACGCTGTTGTGACTGCCATATCCGCTGATGAACAGGGTATAATCGAGGTGTTGTTGAAGGAAAATACCCAGGAAATCCACCACCATGTGGCCCCATGCCATGAGCAGCTGACTCTGAAGTAACATATGTTTTTCATTAATTTTTTGGTATAAGTTTTAAATAACACAGTTTATCTTTCAGTTCACATATTCCGTTTTTACATTTTACAGTTACTTCATATACAGACTTACATATAAACCCATTCTTTATATATAATGGTTTGTAATATATCCCAATACCTTCTGATTTCCCATCACCATTATCTACAATGGACACTTACTAGCTCTCTCTCTCTCTCGCCTCCCCCTTTTCTATCAAACCCTTAACTGTTTAGACACTTCACATTTACCCTTTGAAGTCTAAACCCTTAACTGTTTAGACATTTACCTTTGAAGAAGATAAATAAAAATTTCATAAAGAACTTATTCCTTCCTTACTACAGGTTAAATCTAGTTTTATTCAACTGTTTACATTGTCTTGAGTACATCTATATAGAATAGATGCATACTTTGCCCATACTGCTCAGTCACCTCTGCTGCTCAACAGTTGGAAATGGGATGTTTTAGATTATCCACGGCATAGCCTAGATCTTCCACACACTAATTTTCATATACTCCTTTCCATGAAGAAACATTTAGTTGGAAAAAAATTTGAAGACAATGGAGAGGTGAAAAATTAGGTCACAATGTGGTTTAAAGGACTGGCTGCTATGACATGGAGATACACAAACTGATCCTCACACTTCATAACTGCTTGGACAGTGACAGTCAAATTGAAAAATAAAGTGTGTGTGTGTGTGTAATTATTAATAATAAAAAAATGTTTATTCTTTATTAGATAAAAAGATATCTGATGATGATAGTTCGATTACTATCGAAACATTTGTAATCTACAAAATAAAAAATACATTCCTGTTAAAAGTTTTTTTTTTATTATTAATAATAAAATAAATAAAACAAGAAAAATTTGAGCACACACATATTTATTTATTTATAATATATTTAAAATTTATAACTACGTTACCTCAAGATGTTTTTCCCCTTATTTGGGACACGTTTTGGGAAACATATTGTTCCCATACTCAGCCTTCTTAATTTTGAATCTTGTGGAGTACTTGTGTTTTGGTTGGTTGTTGTTATGGTTTCTACACTGTTGTCTTGAATTGTTTATTAACCTCATTTTTGTTACTGTTCACTATTTTCACTGTAGGCTTATTTACCTTGTATTGTATTATTAATTGATACACTTTTGCTTGATGTATATATTTAATATTTACAATGATTTTACCACAAGATGTTTTTCCTTATTTGAAACATGTTTCGGGACGCTTTGTGTTCCCATCCTCAGCCTTCCTAAAATACAACAACCAACCAACACACAAGTACTTCAAATTAGGAGGGCTGAGGATGGGAACACAAAGTGTCCCGAAACATGTTCCAAATAAGGAAAAACATCTTGAGGTAAACTCATTATAAATATTATATATATATAAATATATATATATATATATTTATTATATTTAATTTATATAATGAATTTACCTCAAGATATTTCTTGCCTTATTAGGAACACATTTCGGGTACCATTTTGTACCCATCCTCAGCTCCCGGAAGGCTGAGAATGGGTACAAAATGGTACCCGAAACATGTTCCTAATAAGGAAAGAAATAACTTGAGGTAAATTCATTATAAAAATTAAATATAATATATACATCAAGAAACGGACTGTAGCAAAAAGTGTTTGAATATATATTTATATAGACATATGTGGGTGTGGGTGTGTGTATTTAAGTCATTTGAGTCAAAGAGCTGTACAAAAATAGTTATACAAATTTTAAACATTCTTTTCTTTCCAAACATGCCTCATGTATATTGCGCATAAACACTATGGGAAGAGTGAAAGCTACCAATTAGGTTGTAGCAACTAACAATTGGATCCTACGGAGGAACGAGAAATGCCCCGAGTTCTCTTTCTGTAGTATGAGAACAAACGTACGTACATTTACAAATGTAAAAGTTTTTTTAAATTCGGCCACCAGATAGTTTATGAGAAAATTCTAAAAAACTGCCGTTTTTACTACTTTTTAAATTAAAAACAATTACTCAATGACAGAGTAGACTATAATTACTTGATTACATATTATCAGTAAAAATGGGTCACAAGACAAGTGAGAGTAATACTTAATTTTTAACTTTTAGTAACATAAACTTAACAAAATCACTTTGTGACATGAAAAACAATATACAAGGTGTGTTCAAAAAAAGGCCGAACTTTCACCATATCATGGCAGTATACACAAAGTGGCGCTAACTAACGGCAACTTTCAGAAACATCATCCAATTTTCCGCTTCTTTCGGTTGTGATTCTCACTACATCAGCTGAAATTAATACATGTTCTAACCTCTCGGTGATTTCTTCCTGTAATGAAAATGAAAGAGCTTAAAGAACATATTTACATAAAATTTTGCTTCAAACTCGGTAAAACATTTACAGAAACATTCGAAATGCTTCAGCAAGCATCTGGGGATAATTGTATGAGCAGAACGCAATGCTACAACTGGTTTACTCGTTTCAAAGAGGGAAGAACATCGACCAATGAAAATGCAAGACCTAGTCGCCCTTCAATGTCAATAAGTGACCATAAAATCGATGAAGTTCGCACTATGATATTAAAGATTGTCGTTTAACTGTACGTGAGTGCTGAGGAATTGAGTATTAGTATGGGTTCATGCCACAAAATTTTAACAGGAAAACTGAACACACATCACATCTCAGCAAAATTCATGCCGCATTTGTTGTCCAATTATCAGAAAGAGAATCGGATTAACATCAGTCAGGAACTGCTCGACCGTGCCAGTGCCGACGAAAACTTCATCAAAAACATAACAGGGGACAAAACATGGGTGTATGGATACAATGTTGAAACGAAGGCACAGTCTTCACAGTGGGTAGGAAATGGATTGCCTCGACCAAGAAAAAGCCCGGATGAGTTGGTCAAACACGAAGGTGATGGTGGTGATTTTTGACTGCAAAGGGTTAGTTCATCAGCAATTCGTTCCACGCAGTCAGACAGTAAATAAGGAGTATTATGGGTAAGTTTTAAGGCGTTTGACAGAAGTAGTATACAAGAAGAGGCCAGACCTGTGAAAAGAACAGACTTGGGTGTTACAACATGATAATGTGCCAGCTCATGCATCACTCCTTGTCATCAATTATCTGGTGAAAATTATACGACTATTCTGCCACACCCACCCTACTCTCCATACTGAGCCCCAGCAGACTTTTTCTTGTTCCCAAAACTGAAGGCAACCTTGAAAGGACGTCGTTTTGAAACACAGAGATCAAGAAAAATATGGAAGAACAGCTGCACACCCTTTCAAAAAGTGCATTCCAGGAATCGTTTAAGAATTTAAAGAAACGTTGGGAGTGGTGCATTGCCAGCAAGGGGGAATACTTTGAAGGGGATAAGCATGCATAAAGTTGTAAGTACATTAATAAAGTTTTTGTTGCAAAAGTTCGGTCTTTTTTTGAGCACACCTCATACACTCATTAAACAAATACAATAAGGATTCATATTAAAGAAAAACGATACACATGCCATATCCATAACAGAACTCTTCACAAAACGTCTTCACACAGTCAATGTCTTTTGCTAACTAATTTAGGATATGGTCTCGATAGTTTAGTAGTTCACTACACCACTGCGCAGCATTCAACATTTGTAACTCCATAATATCCACTTTTTTTAATTGTAAAAATAACAAAAAAATATTTCAGGCCAATTTAGTTACAAAAAACACTGAGTTTTAAATTTAGTGAAGCTTAGAAAATTAACTGTAAAAACAAATTAGATAACATACTTGAAATATTAAAACTCTATGCTAGACCAGCGTAAAATAAAACAATTTTAGCTGGCAAAAAGGAGTTTACTTGGTTTATGGATTTTTTATTAGATAAAAGTTGTACAATTTTTGTATACTTGAAATATACTGTTTGCATGATACACTACATTCAAATGGTTTAAAGAAACCTTTTATTAGGCCTATACATCACTCTGCACTTCATGTACTTGTTACAACAGAACTGTAAAAACTGAAGATTTTAATTTCCAGAATACAATTGATACATAACAGTTACATTCAACATAGTTTGTTCTCTACAATTTCTTGTTCCCTGTACGTTTCAACTGTACAAATCAACTGTACGTTTGATAATTGGACTTGCAGAATTATTACATGGAAACTGCATACTTTCTATTAGGAAAGTGCCTTCAAAGAAAAAAGATCAGAAGCACAAAAATTAATGTGGAATCCTACCTGTGCAGCAGGTAAGTGGCTTACGTTTGGGCATCAAGTTCTTCACCTGCTGTACTGAAAAAAAAGTAGTAATGGACTCGGTGAATGGATTTGTAACCTCTAAGTATGAATGAGGTTGCACTGCTAACATATGTTCTCTCATGTCCTGTCATGGTCATGCTCTTCATGAGTGTAGCTACAATAAGCAGAAACACACCTTTTGTAATAATCAACTACACCTCTATACATTGTTATGACATTACAGAACAATCTACGTGTTTATCGAATGTTCCAGAGGAATCTAGCTGAATGTTGTGGCATACGTGATTCTCGACGCATTAGCTAGACTATGACAGAAGCCGCGCGAACTGTGTCAAGGCCGCAATGAATTACGCTCTAATGTTTTCCTTTATTGTTAAAGTGCAGTATGGAATAATCTAGTATTTAGGGGGGGGGATAAATACTAGTACTCAACAACGTTCAGTTTCAGTTATAGCTGCGATATATTATAGTACGGTTCGAGTTTATTGTCGGGCGATACTGTGTGCGTTCAAGTGGTTATTAGTGAAGTTTTGTGTTTTATAATCGGGCGGTATAATTGTAATACAATTGTGTTTTATATTAGTTGACATTTTATTGCGTGTGAACAATTTTTATTTGATTTGTTGTAAGATACTGTGTTGTTAATTACAAACTGTTTAACTGTGAAAATTAAAGCTGGTGATTAGTGCCTTAATTGGTGTCTTGTATTTTGTTTTCTACTGTACCATACGACAATCGGTAGACCGTCGTAACAGTGGTGTCAGAACTGGGATACAACGATTAACAGTGTATACTTTGTACAAGACGAGTGTAATTTGTAATTAATCGGTAAACAATGGATGCCAGTCAGATGATGGAAAATTTACAGGCACTGCTGTTACAGACGGAGAAACAACAGGATGAGAAACGCAGGCAGGAGGTGGAAGAAGCAGAAAGACGACAGGATGAAAAACGTAAGCAGGAGACAGAAGACATTAATACAGGAACAGAAACAGATGCAAGAACATAGTACCACAGAATTGGGTCTCCTACGAGGTGAGCTTAATAAACAAGTTACTAAAATATCGGAAGTACAAGTATCAATGACATTAAAAATAGCTGAAGTAGAAAAATATCTGTTTCGAGTGTTGAAGAATCGATGTCTACAAAAATATCTGTAATAGAAGAAACCATGTCAAATAAAATATCTGCAGTAGAAATCTCAATGGCAAACATAAGAGATCAGTTCATGAAGGTACAACCAAAACAAACTTTTGAACAGACTGTACCAATGATAAAGACACAAAAGACAATAGAGAAAGTCACCTTGCCTACAGTTGGGACAGTTCATGTCAAAGCTCCAACCTTTGATGGAAGCAGTCACTGGGCAACGTACCTCTGCCAATTTGAAGCTGCTGCATGAGCAAATAATTGGACACAGAAAGACAAGGCAGTTTCACTCGTTCTCGCATTAAAAGGATCTGCGGCAGAATTACTGCAGAAAGTGCCACCTGACAGCCAGAACATCTATGCCGAGTTGATAAAAGCTCTAGAATTACGGTATGGTGATAATCATTTGCGAGATGTGTACCATGCTCAGCTGAGAACAAGACAGCAACATTCCGGGGAGAGCCTTCAGAGTTTGAAGCAAGTATCAACAGACTGATTAGATTGGCCTATCCTGAAGCACCAGAAGATTTTCGAATAAGGTTTACGGTGCAGACATTTATTGATGGCATCAGAGATTGTGAACTTCAGCAAGTGTTACGAATGGCAAGACACCAAAATAGCTCAGAAGCTCTTGTTCACACCCTAGAGTTTGAAGCTGCAAAGTCAGCGTCCCGCTACATTAATGGGTTTGTGCCATCACATTGCAGTCAGAAGATCCCTGTATCACATTGCCGTTACGATGGGTGCAGAAAAACAATGTTGTCAGCCAAACAATTCAGAAGTTCGACAGCACCGCAATGATTTGAACGATGGGAAAAAACAGAAGACCGAAGTGTTACAACTGTGGGAAACGTGGTCATCTACAGGTAGACGTTGGGAGAAGAAAATACCGAGAGAAGAGAGTGATCGCACCAACTGGAGAAGTAAAGCCCAAGAACAGCACAGTTTCCACGCTACATAAGACCAGTGGAAACTTGATTGTTAATGGATATGCGGAAGGTAAACCAACATCATTTACAGCTGACACGGGCGCAACAGTGTCCATTGTGTGCCCTTACTTAGTCAGCAACCGCCAGCCTCTAATTAGCTCTTGTACAATACAGACTGTGACTGGAAGCCCATCAAGGTGCTAGGAAAGGTAGACGTACGTGTACGCCTGGGTCTTCTCGAGTTTAGCCACCAAATGCTCATGGCAGACATTGTCAATGAAGTGATTCTTGGCACAGACATTATGAACGCCTACGGATTCATTGTGGACTTAAGAGAGAATGTCCTGAGGGTTGGCCAAGAGAAGATAAAGCTTTGCATGGCTAAAATGACAGGGTATACCAACCATTCGATTAAGCAAGTGGCATTAGTCGAAGAAAAAGTCAACAGGTCTGGTCAAGAGGGACCCTCCCTATTGCAAGCGGAAATGGAGGAAGAACTAGCAGAGGAAGTATAAATAAGTGTAACAACAAAAGAAGTGATTGGAAAGCCAACTATGGGTGTTGAGACAAGACTCTTGCTTGTTCCTGAGTTAATGGAAGAACTCTGAGAAAACGTTATTGAATATGAAGTCACGGAAGAGGCGGTTGACGAGAACCAATCGGACTTGGACCACCTGATGACCTATAGGTCATCAGTACATGACGCCACGGGAGTGATTCCACAAAACTAGTAGTTGAGCGGAAGACTCATATTCCTGGGAACTTGATGTTCGGATACCTGAGACTCAGTCCCAAGAGCCACAGAACTATTCCTCGCAATTAGAAAACCAACTGCGAGAAATGAATCGCTTGATAAGAGGACGGCTGAAGATTGCCCGTGATAAAATGAAAACTCGGTATGACATTCACAGCAATAGTGTGGGTTTCCAAGAAGGAGATCATTGTTCAACCCAAAGCGCCGTCGTGGTCACTCACCTGAGTTGCAAACTAACTGGGAAGGACCCTATACTGTGAATCTATAAAAAAAAGAATCAACGATGTTGTTTATCAGATTCAACAGGAAGGACAGCAACATTCAAGGTCGTCCACCTAGATCGCCTGGCTAAGTATTACTTCAGAGACGGTTTGCCAGTTCGGGATGAACAGGCTTAAGGAGGGGGCAGTGTTATGACATTACAGAACAATCTACGTGTTTATCGAATGTTCCAGAGGAATCTAGCTGAATGTTGTAGCGTACGTGATTCTTGACACATTAGCTAGACTGTGGCAGAAGCCGTACGAACTGTGTCAAGGCCGCAATAAATTAAGCTCTGTTTTCCTTTATTGTTAATGCACAGTATGGAATAATCTAGTATTTCAGAGGGGGGGTATAATACCAGAACTCAACGGCGTTCGGTTTCAGTTATAGTTGCGATATATTACAGTGTAGTTCGAGTTTATTGTCGGGCGATTCTATATGCGTTCAAGTGGTTATTAGTGAAGTGTTGTGTTTTATAATCGGGCGGTATAATTGTAATACAATTGTGTTTTATATTAGTTGACATTTTATTGCGCGTGAACAATTTTTATTTGATTTGTTGTAAGATACTGTGTTGTTAATTACGAACTGTTTAACTGTGAAAATTAAAGCTGGTGATTAGTGACTTAATTGGTGTCTTGTATTTTGTTTTCCACTGTACCATATGACAATCAGTAGACTGTCGTAACAATATCAAAAATGACAATATCCAAAAATACCTTAAAATGCAAGCATCCATAAGAATTACAGCAGTGAAGTATGGTCAGATGTTCAATCGTGACAACACAAATCTGCTGCAGATGCTGACAACAGTACTGTAGTATGGAAATTTGAAAAGATAAAGACTTGCAATCACGTACTCTAAGTACTGGTGATACCTACACACCCTGGAATTTGTGAACTGCTTTTTGCAAATTTCAGGAATGTTATCTTCTGCAATACTTTACGTTTTTCACCCTTTTCATATTTTGTGAAAGTAATATGATTAATTTTTTTAGATTTTGCTGAGATTTTTTAGATTTTGTATAATGCTGTAACGCTGCAGCAGAATGAACTAATAACAACTGTAGGAGCCAGTCATATCACAAATTTGAGTTTCCATGGCGTTATCGATATAGAGTAATTTATAATGCCTGCAATCAGCAAGTTCACAATCAATATGAAGTTCTCCAATGCAGTTTCTGAACAAAGTTACAATTTGCACAGTTATGATATCCTGAGTTATTGGTGTCAATGTGTCAAAAGAAGTTTGAAGTGAAGGGTTGTATATACCTGATAAAAAGAAAAAAGTAACAGTTTACTGCCCCTATCTATTCCATAGCAGCCATAAAATTTGTAAAATCCACATTTTTACCACATTAGGCATGCATGTATAAAATCCATAAAAAAAGAAAGGATTGCACTTCACTGAATTTATTGCAATTCTGTGTATTCTAAGAGACCTACACTAAGCGCAGACATGAAAAATCAGAACACATTTGAAAAACTGTGCAAAAATCAATCTCATAAAAAACTGATTTTTTTGCTTTGCCTTTCACTTTAATCAACATTTTTTTGAAAATCATGTTTTGTATTCCTGTCACAAAATGTAATTTCAAATAGAACTGCTTGGTTTCTGAACGAGCATGAGCGTGTTAAGAAAAACTAATTGTTTTAAACAGTGAATTCTGTTATACAATAAGAGTCCAATCCAATAACCTACATTCTGTATTGTTTGGAGTTTGTAAAATATAAGTATTATTTTTTGAGTACACTGTTTTATTTACAGACAAAGCCAGTAACTACATTATACTATTACATAAAAGTTGAATCATATTTCTGCCTAACATTACATAAAAGTTTTGGATGTTTAATTTCAAAAATTTGTTTTGTAAAATAAAAACTTTTATTGATTTTTTTGTACCACACTAGCTTTGCCTGTTCTACAGTACATGCAGAAATGCAAAAAAATGTGACAGTGAAAGTATTATAAAAAGATGTGGTAGTGACAGTAATCTATTACAAAAAATATGCACATTTTATAACATACACTCTGATAGGAGCAGGAAAGTGTACTATACCAATCATGTGAACAACAGTGCCAAGCACAGCACAATAAATCAAGAGAAACGGAACTGATTAACAATAATAATTAATAATAATAAATGGCACTTGTCAAAATCTGAATCTATTATATTAATTTTATGTTACTTTCAGCATTAATTTCAATTACAGAACCTTTCTTTATTTTGTGCTACACTCAAAATGTGCTTTTTAAGCCACTACGACTTAAGATTTTTTAACACTTTCCATGTAATTTATTTACCACTTTGCAGGGCCCCTAGTAATACCATATGAAAAATTTGTGTACAAAGCAGATTTATTCAAACGAATAACTTCTCTTGTTTGTTCATCATCTTCTTTCACTGCACTACACTTTATATAATATTGAAAACTTTCTCAAGTGAAACTTACTTGTCTGTTTTGTATGTAGAACGCGTTTCGGCGTCGTGTTCTCCTTCTTCAGCTTTGCGACAGACTGCCAGTACCTAGTACCGTTTGTCATCCCGTTACTCTGAACACTTAAAGGCCCTTTCCAACAATACACATTCTGCGTTTGCCACACACATACACACACATAACCATAGCTACACCAACATAGATACTAATCTTGAAATATTACACCTCTTACCCAAAGGGCGAAAACTCAACACAGCTGAACAGTATGAAATATACAAACACCACACAACACAACCAAACAACATACTAAACGACCAATTGCAATATAAATCACATACACTTTTCGACACAGTTATACACAAAACAATAATTCGGATCCCCGCGCCAATCCCCTTCCTCTATACACCACCCCCACTATACCTTCCAACCAACAAACGTTACTAGGTACTGGCAGTCTGTCGCAAAGCTGAAGAAGGCGAACACGACGCCAAAACGCGTTCTACATACAAAACAGACAAGTAAGTTTCACTTGAGAAAGTTTTCAATATTATATAAAGAATAACTTCTGACAGCAAATAGCAATACTGTGTACTAGCATACATGTAGTTGTAGTATGAAAATTTATTTATTTATTTCTTAAGTGAAGTAAAATGTTACTGTTCTAAATAATTCTGAGTGAAATCGCATCCGGGTCAGAATTATCATATCAATGTTTCATGCCAATCATCATTGCATATCACATTATACAACAAGTGTAAAGACCACCTGTCATTTGTGTTTGACTGTTCAAACACACAATAGCTACTCTTCACACATTATATCTTTATAATTGATTTTCATACTAATCATAATTTTTCAAGTGTGAAAAATTTTGCTAACTAACTTAGTACAGTCCCCAAACCTTATAAAACTCTTGGTTTTCAAAACAGAAGCTACATATTATGATTGAAAATTAAGTAAAGTACAACATTACTGACATACTTCTTTAAAATATTTCTGAATTACCCATTGGGGCTGATGTATATGTATGAGGAGGAGGTGGCAGCCACGTTGGCGGTGTATGAATGCATGCAGCAATATATGGGTTAAAATTTAATGGAGGTGGTTGAGGCGGCTGCGGTGGCTCTGGTGGTGGAACTTCTGGAGGTGCGTAACGGCATGAAGGCATACGGAAGCGTAGTAATGGAGGAGGCCCACCAGATGTACCAGGCACTGGAAATGATTGACGTGTAGGTGGAGGAGTTAGATGATGTCCGCCAAATAACATTTCTTCATCTGATTCTTGAGTTAAGTCAACAACCTGGACAGGCCTCTGAAAATTTTAAAAATAATGAACACATCACATCATAGTATATTAATAACTACAAGAATTATATTTTATAATATCAACCCTTTGGGGACTCGCATTATTTACACTGACACATGTAAAAAGACGAGGCAGTTTTGCCATTTTTGCACTGGCTGTAAATTTTTTCATCCACTTGCATATATGACACACATATATGTGAATGGTGTTTTTATATGTTGCAAGTTGGTAGTACAAAATACAATACATTAATTAACTTTAATTTAAACATTAATAAATTATCTAACTGCTAATGCAGCTTTTGAAGGGAAAATTGCATTTAATTTACTGCTCAAATTACAAAAAAATGTCTGCCTCACCAGTATATCATAAGTCATACACTCCATGTTACACTAAATATATCAGAAAATTAAACGCTATGTTTGTAACGCGAGGAAAGATAATGGCACATATTTTTCTTTTACACCTGGCACCAAAGTAACCTATTTTTGGAATCATTACATGCCTGTACACAGAAGTAAAACCTGAGATTGAAATTACAACTACAACCCTCAATGAAACAATATGTGAAAAGTCTCTAACACAGAACATAAATGTGTAACTTTAATGTTTACACATTTTTTAATGTAAAAGTCACTGTAATTTTTTCAGTAAATATGTATGCTAAATAAGCTGAAAACTATATTCACACAATAGATTCATATTTTGGTTAAAACTCTTTTTAATTAGATACCCTTTATTATTATTGATTAGAACAATTTTTACAAATGTTTTGTCCACTTTTTTGGCCCTGGTGTCCCAAAATTTTGAAACTTCAAAAACTGAACACTATACTCATATTTTGGTTTTAAATATTTAAAACAAATTTAAAATTTCACAAATTTACAATTCTCTTTAATTTGTTACCCTACATTAATTTTAAAATTTCTTTTTCAAAATTTCAACCCCTAAAATATTTACCTCTTGTGCCCTTATTTTAGGGAGGATCGATTTCAAAAACAATAAGGGTCTATGGGGTAAAAGCATGGGCACGCATGCTAAGTTTTACAGAAATTGGTCAATGCGTTCAAAAGTTATCATGAGATATGCCCAAGGAGACAAATGGTCTAATTAATACTGAGAATCACTTTGCCCGTTCAATAAGTTAAGGAACATTATTACGGTAGCCACACACCGGTTAGTCAAGACAAGACAAGACAGGTTTAGACAAGATTAGTCACTGTTGTTTACATTGATGTTTATGGCGCAACACACACCGATTAGTCATTGCAATTAAACATATCTATACTTTGTGTCTGATGGAATACGGCATGCACTATGCCTATCAGTCACCATCAGATGACAGCAGTGTCTATATATTTAATTATTACCTCAAAGTAATAAACAGTCACGCTGCAGTAAATAACCATCTCCTATACTTTGTATCCTTTTTTGCCATACTATCTTGTAGAAGTGCCAGCAGATATTAAAATGTTTCTATCTCAAGAATTAAATTTTCAAATGTATTTTTTTCTATCCCCCTCCTATTATATGGATGAACCCAATATCTCCTATTTCCTATTTCTTGCTTACATATCCACCCCAAATTATCAGTGCATCCATAACAACTTTACTGTCTGACATCTTGTTCATGACTAACTGGTGTGAGTTACTATCATATAACTAAAGGTGTCTTGTCTAGTTTCTTCTAAATCTGTCTTGTCTTGCCTTGACTAACTGGTGTGCGTCTACCCTCAATGTACTTACACTGTTGCTATTGCTACTACTGCCGCTGCTGCTGCTGCTGCTATTATTGTTATTACTGCTGTTATTGTTGTTGTTGCTGCTAATGTTATTATTGTTATTGTTTGAATTGTTATACTGGACACTGAGAACTTCAATACCACTATCATCATCACTATGATCACTCTCTGTTGAAGATAACCAATCAAGTTGAAGGTCTGGTGCCAAAGGTGCATCTTCAGTATGGCTTACTCCTAAAATAATATAATAAGTATAATGCATATAAATAATGGTTCTAGTTTGAAAATAAGACCATAGTTAACAGTATTTTTCATTTTAAGTACTTACCTGCACGAGGCATATTCTGGTAATGTGTTGAGGCGGATGTGGAAGACTGTTGATGCTCTGCTGGTTGTTCTACTTTGACCTGAGGTTGTGAAACTTGTAAAACTGGATGTTCATGAGAATACACACGTCTCATTCGAGAATGACTTGCAGTTTTCTTTCGTGCTCCTCCTTGAACTGTTGGAGGAACTACAGCTACTTGCCTTGGAGCTTCTGGATGAGAATGAGTTGAGGGACCTGCCCCTGACTCTAAACCATTATGCTCTCCAGGCTTCTTAACACGTAGGTATGCATCACTTTCTAGAGCACGTTTTCGCCTAGCTTCAAAAGACTCATTAGTATAATTAGGAGTGTAATATTGAGCAGGTGGAGGCCAACCAGCAGAGTAATGGTCAGACTGACGTGGAAACCTGTCTGGTTCTTCAATGGGAAACCTCCAACTAACTGCTGGAGCAGATGCTGGATGTGCTTCAACATCCACATCCTCTCCCCCATCACTTTCAGCAAACAATGGGTCTAACTCCATTTCACCTAAACACATAAATAAATTAAGTTTTACAAGGAAAAAAGACTACATCCAATTACTTTATGGAAATAGGCTACAAGTCTTCTATTATTGGTTTACAGCACATATCACACAAAATGAGAATGCCAGGAAAAATAAATTAACTAACTATTAATCACCTATCGTGTGTTTTTTGCTACATGCAAACTAATATATTCGTCTTAGTTTACTAGTGTTTAGTGTTACGTCTTTCATAGTGGTACTATGAACATCTCTATTCAAAATAAGAATTAAAACTATACATGTTCTTCATTGTTATAACCTTGAGCAATCATGAAAATTCATACAAACAGATTTATTATATTAGTAGTTGACTATGTTAACATGTTCAACAACAATTTTCATCAAATAAAAAAAAAATTTACAGACATTGCACAAATGCAATGCACAGAGAAGGGCATTGAAAATGATTCAATAAATTAAAAAAAAATATATATATATATATATTTATGTTCATTCACCAATCAATGAATTCATTCTTCATTCATCAATCAATGAATTCAATCTTCATTCACCAATCAATGAATTCATTCTTCATTTACCAATGTACAGATTATAAGTTAAATGTACTCGCATTCATAAGCAAAGTTTTATATGTGTACTACATTATTTACAACAAAGAAGTAGTTTCTATGGAAACTCACCGGTTCCCATTTTCGATCACGCACCAGCGATCGGCCGCAAATGTGCGACACGTCCTTATAAACATTTGTAATGTTAAAATTATATCATGAAAGTACCACTGATAGCAACATTATTATAAACCAATTCCATATTTTTTCAAAAAATTATCTTTATACATAAAAATACAAAGAATAAGGAAATTTTCCAACTGTTAAATATCATATAAATCTGAATACTCTTTACCCCCAAAAACAAATATATAATTACAACAATTTTAAAAACAAATTGTTCATGCTAAAATCACAAAATAATTCTGTTGTATTTTGTGAACTCTTCCCTTTTGTTGTATGCTTGCTTCCATGCAAATAAGAGTTGAAAGAATGATATTTCACAGTAAATCTTTTGTGACCAGTATTTTTTTTTTGTGACTGGTTAAGGATAATAATATGATCAGTACATGATGTTCTCATGCCTGGAGAACATGGGAGATTTATCAACAATAAACCGATCAGTTTCTATAAATACATCAGATTAGAAATGTCATAATAGCTATTGTTTTACAATTATAAGTAAGAAGTGGAGAAAAGAGCTGAAATGAGACCTAGAAATAAGTGAGAACTGAATACGATGATGCAAAAATCTTAGCCTAATTGTACAATGGCATGAATCACCACGAGCAATGGCACAGATTAGTGTTTTCCATATGAGAAGCTGTTTGGCTTACAGCCAATGACATGGTCTCTTTCTCTCTTATGTTATGGTGGTGTCTTATTCTGCCTGCTGTGGTGTTAACATCTCCCCCCCCCCACTTACTCACTCCAGTGCTAAAGATATACAGTTACTATGTTGCCAAAGATTCTACAACAGTGGTGTCCAACCTGTTTTTGACTATGAACATATTTTTTTATAAATTGTGTGTGTGTGTGTGTGTGTGTGTGTGTGTGTGTGTGTGTGTGTGTGTGTGTGTGAAGGCTTCAATTTAATATAGGCCAACTTTAAAATTAAAGTGGTAAGTAAATTTATTATAAATCCAGTAAAGGTTTTACAACCAATAACAATATTCAAGAAAAAGAAAACTTTTATTACATACTGCAAGACAATAATATCAATAAAAGTGACTGGCTGTTTGTTGGCATCAATGTCATTGGAATTCGTCACTTAGACTTGGAATGTCACTGTCTAAGACTTTCAAATTTATAATGATGGATTTTCATATTCCTACTCACAATCTTGTACTCCGTTTGTGACCACACAACCTCAGTAACAGTGATAAGAAGCCAGTCATATTATTTATGACCAATTCATTTATTAGCTGACTTAGCTTATATATTTTAGGCTTTCTCTGTAGGTTAATACATATTACTAGAGCTCCATTTTATTTCAGTTACCAAAAATGGGATAGTTTTTAGTTACAGTCATCCACTAATGACATTCTTGTGAATGTGTCTTAAATATTTTCTATATTCTAAACCAAATAGTAAGTCAATTACTGAACTACATATCCTGCTTCCAAATAATTCAGAAATCTGTAAAAAAAAAAGTAATTAAAACATATTATTGCTTCTTCTGAGACTTAAAAAAAATAAGCTTTAGAACATCTGATAGTCCCTTTGTTACTTCTGGACTAAAAATACATTGTTTGGTCATACATTTGCGGTCATACTGCCTAATATAGTAACAGGACAGTTAATATGAAATGAGAACAATTAGCACAATTATTAATAAATAATCTATTAGTCCCCCCCCCCCGCCCCTTAGACCTTAGAAGATGCGCTGTGACTGCTGCTGTATGAATGGGCTATGCTGCAAATAGTTACATGCTCCAGACTGGGTAGCACTGGGTACACATGTCAAGGACAAACAGCTTCTCATATGAAAACAGCTATAGAAGAGAACAGGTGATAGCACCAAAAAATAAATAGTTTACTTAATAAAGTCACACTATGTGTTTAATGAAGAATTCAGTATATGTGGAATATTAGTACTCCACAAGAAAGGTACACTCTGTCCAAATGAAGGAGATTCCTCACTTTAGAACCTGAAATAAAATAAGTAATAAATACACCGCTATGGGCCTCATTTATTTCTCTACCTGACTGTGTAGTTTCCATCTTTTGGGAGATTTTCGTTATTTTATAATGTAATAACTTAAAAATCATGTTTTTTCCTCCCTGCTGACAAAAGCGTCAACTTAGTAGAGCTATTGAGAATAAACTAACCATCAGAAAAAAATGTATGTTAAAAGTGTAACTTTATATATTGTCTTTATTAAAAATGTTATCTACATACTATAATATATTTAATGTTACTAATATTTTTCTTGTATGATAGTACTACAGTACCTGAAAATGCTACAGTTCTAAATTATATTTCATTTTAAGAAAAATACTTATTGCAAGTAATTTCAAATAACACCAGAAATACATAACTGTTGATAATTTTCTTAATCTACCGATACCCAAATTTCAAAAATTAATATTCTCCAGGTAGTAAAACTCACGTACACTGAGAAATTGGTCCCTTTCATATTTATGTCCAACAGCACTTCAAAATGTTGATTCATGCATATTGGGACTAAGTACTAAACAAGCATATTAGTCATACATTTATGACCTCATGTACTATACTAAAGTACTGTATACAAGGATATACAAATCTCCTTTACTCTTGACTTACTTGTAAAGCTTGTGCTGTGTGCTTCATTTCTTTACTGTAAGGTATAAGAGGACTGCCATTTTTTATATTTTGATTTTCACTTTGAAAATAGTTTTGAGTGTTTTTTGTCATATCTCTCCCATGGGTCTTAATTGCAGAGCCTTTACAAAAACGTTAACTTCTCAGACAATCCACATGATTTATCTTAACTAATTGTATTCTTTTTATTCAACATGTTTTTGTTTTAAGATGAATAAGTTATTTTAAAAAGTGATTAATTTAAACTTATTAAAATGCTAGCACATAACTATTCTTAAACAAATAATAAACACACTCCGGGAAACACCACACTCATAAAACTCATAAGGAAACACAAGAATAACCAGAATGCCAACTGACATCCTTACTGCACAAAGAATTAAGAAGAGATAAGTGCGATATATGTAAATGAGAATATTTGGTTTGTCACATGTAGAAGTACACATTGCATTCAGGGCTAAGTATAATGGCTAATCATATTTCTCAACAACATGAACAAACTCATTTAACAAGTTTGTAGGTTTTTTATCCACAATGTAATTACCTTTGTGGATAAAAATATAATAGTTTTCATATTCTATTATTTCCATATGAACTGTTTCTTGTTTTGCGAAATTGATCAAATGCAATCCTTGTTAATGAGTTGAACAACCTTTTCCATTTTATAACGTTGCAGAAATCTGAGCATATAAAGTATCCATAAGTATTATAGAGATGCTAAAAAATAAGATAATTTAATAAATAAATAATGAAGAAAAAAAATATAAAATGTAGTTAAGAAAGAAGAAGGAAGAATTGTAAACAAAAGTAATTATTGAAAGAATAGACTAGACTGACAAACAAATGACTTTGACCCAACCCCAGAGATTGGCCAGGTAAAGACAAAAAAGATGAGAAAAGATTCACAGAGATTGAGAAGACAAATCAATGATAAGAGACACAAATAAGTAAAGAAATTATGTAATTAATAATGAATATAACGATAATAAAGAAGGTACACTAACCATAAAAAATAAATAAGACAAGTATTGTTAAATAAAGTATATTGTTAAGGACCTTATAATAATAAGAAAATAAGGCACAAAATGTTAAAGAATAGTTATAAATGTATATCTAAAGTAACATTGAAACCAAGAGTGAGGATAGGTAGGGAGTGATAAAGATAAACAGTGAAGTGATAAGTGTATTAAAATAAACAACTAATAATATTAAGAAAGAAGAATAGTGAACAAGTGTGACAAACCAAAACATAATAATCACATGATGAATGAGCAATTAAGTTAAGTATATTAGACTGTAAGACACAGAATAATAGTGAGTGTAAAGAATAGAAAAACATATTATGTCAATATAAGAATCACCAGGGTGATTATCTTTATATAAGAGATGGTGTAGGAATAACACTCACCAAGATTGTTATTTCTAATTTAAAGAAAGTTAAGTTATTGGTTTAGTGTTTAAGGGAGTATATACAAAAAGAAATAATTTTACAATAATATGTTTGTATGTTTTATGTAAGTAATGAAGTTATAAAGAGAGTAGTGGCAGTACCTTTATAAGTAATAACAGGCAATATAATAATTATATTTACTGAGAAGAAACATGGCCGAACCATATACAGACCATGAACTTATTTATATGTTATGTTTTATTAATAGATTTAAGTGTTAAAGAGGTGTGTGAGAAATGGGAGTAGGTATAAAAATAGTAATGACATAAATTTAACAAAGCAGCAAAATAATAACTATAATGTAAATTGAAAACAAAATATCAGATAAGAAATAATGTTGTAAAAGTATAATAACATCAATAGATTGTAAAACAGTTCCAAAATAATTCAAAAGACAAGAAGCACGAAATGAAAATAAGCAGACAAGATATGCTCAATAAAGAATGTTTAAATAGAACAAAATAAGAAATTATAAGATGTAACAGTTTAGGCCTATAAATGACATAGCTGTATAAATACAGAAAACCAATTGTAAACAACTGAAAACTATATTTAAATAACAAAACAAAGTAAATTATGTAATTACCATAAAGTAACAAAAATAACATGTCAGAATTATGTTAAACCATAGAAATAAGTAAATTATGTATTAACATAGTATTATCAATTTTGTACCAAAGCATTAATACATGGCTTAGACCAGTCTTGTGAGATGTCAAACTAATCTTTGAAAGAAAATAGGAACATCTATGTTAATATTTCAAGCATTGAAATTATCCCCAAGTAAATATAGTCATTATAAAATATTTATTCATTTTGAACAAAAAACCAGGATTTATAACAATAGTTTCAAATGTACTTAGCCAATCAGAGTTAAGTCAGTTACCATGACTACTGAACGTTATTATAATTTTGACCATTATGAAACGAGAGTTCTATTATTAACTATCCAGAGGTGAAGACGCTATATTGATGCAGACCATTTTAAAGAAAAATAACGGAGAATATCAAACTGTAATGAAACCCAATTGATTAACTGATATCAACCATAGTTCCAGTAACACATGAAGGGACAATAATCGAATATTAAAACTACAATTAAATAAAAACTGGATGAACTAAGAAACAGACGCCAGAAGTGGACGGCATCCATATCTTTGGAATTAAACGAAAGAAATAATTCATTGATGAAGACACTTGATGATCCATAACACGAACAACGTGATTTCGTTAAGTATGAAATAAATTATAACTAATTACGAACCAAATTGATTAACCATTTTCCGAATAAATAATTCTCACTCTAAACTTTGAACACTAATTTCTTCCAAGGATTTATGATTCATATTTAATAACACTGTATGTAAAAGAAATATAACCTATGTCCTAAACTGATAAAACCGACACACACTTTTAATACAATAAAGTTGAGTTTCCATGTAAACCTTGTTAGTATTTAAGTACCACAATTGTAAGGTGGTGTACTTTATTTAAACATCTTGTTAGAAACCTTTTTCGTACTCAAAAGAATTCACTGGCAGAATAAATTGTGCAAATAAGGAACGCTAGTCATTGTAGCTTCATACGTCTGATCCACCTTTGCTATCCGCAGAGTGAAAACTTATTTGCGGCCGAGGCTAAACTTTGTTATAATAACATTTATTGTATGATTATTATTCAAAAAATAATGAATTATTGAACAAATTAAATCAGTACGAACCTTTACTAACTGTCTTGTATTTATTTGAATAGTATTATGTATGTTATGTGCTTTAGCGGAGAGTAGAATTCTTTGCGCTAATTTTATGTTGCAACACGTCCCAACCACGAGCGAAAGTCGAGTTCCCGCCAAACAGCGAGGTAATTCGAATTATTCTTTACAGTATCCAGGAGACAATCTAACTGCGAAACTTTTGTTTTATAAAAAACAATTTGGCGCCTTTCAGAGTTAAAAAATACAATATAGGACAGGTAAGGACTTCGATACTGGTTATTCGTACATTCGCGACGGACACAGTCTGTGTGAGTTACGTTCCAGAGCTACGACGACTTGGTAAGACACGACATTACACAAATTACACTCTACACTGTTACACTGATAACCAATACGACGAAAGAATTTTATTACAATTTTCACAAAGATTTATAATAGATGTATAATAACTACCTATCATGTATTATTAGTGTGTGTGTGTGTGTGTGTGTGTGTGTGTGTGTGCACTTTTACTAGTATATATTCTATCAAGATCTGGTGCCTATGAAGTAATAATTCATGTTAACGTAACATATCATTGTACAAGAAGTAAGTCACCTATCAAAAAAAAAAATAAGAGTTCAAATTGAGCTCAATGTATATGCAGCCCTATGTATAAACATTCAGTACAATATTTTTAAATGTCACAAAGTGTTCCAATTATTATAAAACTATACTGTCTGTGTTATTATAAAACTGAATATACACCATTGGGAGGGGTAGGGGCCTACGCCTTACTGCCAGTGCATGTGGGATTCAATTTATTTGTTACACAATAACAAAGTAAAGTTAGGTAAGGAGAGTACATCATTCTCCCCACTGTAGATGCTGCGCAACCAGTTTGATGCTAGGGAAAAATGATCCCAATAAGCATCTGACTGAACAAGTGGATGCAAACACAGCTTTGAAATTTTAACACTTAGCTTTTTAGCTATGTAACACTTCAAATATTAACTTATATAAATTAGGTAGATATATTTACTATGTTTTAAGTGTATTACTACATATTTTAACGTGACGTTTCCCTCTACATAAAGAATATACACTAACCTAAATAAGTATCTTACCACAATAATGAAGAACAAAAGAATAACTAAGTAAAGGAAGAATAATATTAACTAAGTCCATCAACCAGGAATAGAGATAAAGATAAACTTGACAAACAGACCTCTAAAAAACAAGACTCGACTATAACTTTGACATTAACAGTTACCCAAGAGATTAGTAGAGTGAGAGAATATATAATATTACAATGTAGAAACCACAAATGATTAGTATATAAACCAAGTAATATTTGAGAATAAGAGAAGTCAATCATGTAACAAGAATAACCATTAAACTAGAATTCAGATCTAAGACTGTGTTTGTAAACTATCATAAGAATAGAATTGTAATAAAAAAAAACTATCTTGTTGTTGCATCCTCTTCGTTCACTTTATTAATTTAATAATATATATAAAACTTTCACTAATGAACTTACTGTTGTCACTTCCCAAATGTTTCGAGATGTTGTTTCTCTTCATCAGTGGGTGTAATACTGACTGTTGATTACAGAATAACCGTTATGGAAAAATGGTGTGTGGTGGGGGTTGATGGTGGGAAGGGATTGGCGCTGAGGTTCGAATTGTGTGTGTGGATCAGTGTGTCGAATAGTGTATGTGATTTATAATGTATTTGTTCATTTAATATGTTGTTTGGTTGTAGTGTGTGATATCTGTATATTTCAAATTGTTCAGCTGTGTTTAGTTTTCTACTTTTAGGTAAGTAGTGTAATATTTCCATGTTGTGTTCTATGTTTGTGTAACTGTGGTTTTCGTTAAGTAGCCTACAGAACCAACAACACCATTAGAAAACACATAAATAATACTAACAAAGACATTAACACATACAGCAAAACGGGTTTATAAATTAAATTGTAATGATTGCCAACAAATCTACATCGGCCAGACGGGAAGATCTTTTTCTTCCAGATTTTCTGAACATTTAAAAGCCCTCACCACAAACCACATACATTCCACATTTGCCACACATTTACATAACGAAAACCACAGTTACACAAACATAGAACACAACATGGAAATATTACACTACTTACCTAAAAGTAGAAAACTAAACACAGCTGAACAATTTGAAATATACAGATATCACACACTACAACCAAACAACATATTAAATGAACAAATACATTATAAATCACATACACTATTCGACACACTGATCCACACACACAATTCGAACCTCAGCGCCAATCCCTTCCCACCATCAACCCCCACCACACACACCATTTTTCCGTAACGGTTATTCTGTAATCGACAGTCAGTATTACACCCACTGAAGAAGAGAAACAACATCTCGAAACGTTTGGGAAGTGACAACAGTAAAGGTCATTAGTGAAAGTTTTATATATATTATTAAAAAAAAACTAGAGATTTAGGAGCATAACCATATGTATTGCAAAGAAAAATTGATAAACAAGGATAATTAAAATATGAAATAACACAGAATCAACAATAAATAAAATGTAAAGTATGATTAGCAAGGTATAACTAGTAATTGGTAACATAACCTTGAAAGAAATGTATGACTAGGAACTATAATCATTGATTAAATAGAAAATACACTGAATGTATAGATACTATAATATCAGTGAGTAAATAATATACCATTAGACAAGTAAAGTGGAGAACTTTATGTTGTAAGAAGGTTGTAAAAGTGTTAATTTAGTGTAATAATATAGTAGAGTATGAGGTGAATGAAGCCTAATTTTGTATATTGAAGAATAAATGGATTGTAAGAGAGAATGTAAAATAACTCAATTTATAGTATAAAGTATGGCAATTGAACGGGCTACTGGCCAATGATGTTAAATCAACCAATATTATTGTTTTTTGAAGGAAGAATAACCTCATTAGTAAGAAATCAGTGACAAACAACATACTTCTAATTAATAGAAGGACAGACACCATATAAGGTATAAAACTTATAATAGCCTATGTACAATAGGGTGGAACGAAAAAATCAAGTTTGGATTTTTAATTTGTAATAGCGCGGAAAAGTTGCCTTTTGGTGTTGATAAGATAAAAAAAAGATATGAAAAATATTGGAGCACGTCTTGAGGTGCCGCAAGGACGATAAATTTTCATAAAATTGCAATTTTGACTACATTTTAAAGTTTTTTAAGAAGTTGTCAAAATTTTTTTTTTTATTTCAAATACTGTCAAAAAAGCAGTTTTTATATCAAAAAAGACATACAATTTTTTTTTAACTTTTTGGATTATGTCTTGAGGTGCCGCAAGAGTGGTAAAGTTTTATAAAAACACACTTTGTGTAACTTTTTCAAAGAATTTTACGTGTCTCGATTATGCAATAAAAAGTTTCAAATAGGCGTTTTAATATGAATAGAAAGATAAAAACAGTTTAACTATTGCATTGGCATCCGGGAGCATGAGTTATCGCCGTAGCGGATGTTGGGAGGGGAAGGGGCGGAAGGTGGAGATTTGTTTGCGTGTGGTGACAAGCTCAGATCAGGTGTCAGTCGCTTTGCTGAGTTCAGTTGAGTTGGCGTCTGTTGTGTAACAGAAAAAGATAAGGACTCAAATGCGTATTAAATTGCCATCTGTAGCTTCCACTTGTGACCGTACCGGAATATCAGATAGAGCTGCTGCAGCTATAGCTAGTGCTGCTTTACAGGACTTGGGTATAATCACAGGGGAAGACAAAACCAAAGTAATAGACAGGATGAAAATTAGGTGAGCAAGATAAAAAAATCGAAGAGATCTCATTAATGACAGTCTTTATGATCAGATAACCGAAAATAGAGGATTGTTTTTTGATGGAAGAAGAGACAAAACAATTGTTCAAGAAAAGAAAGGAATTAAGTTGTACAAAAAAGTTATTTCAGAAGAGCACATTTCACTAATAGAGGAACCAAACTCAAAGTTTTTAGGCCACGTAACACCTAAATCTGGCACTCGAAAAGACATAGCAGACAGTATACTGGAGTTTCTTGAAGATAGAGAACACAACGAACAACTTTTGAACTTTACTGCTATTGGGTGTGATGGAACCGTTGTAAACACTGGACATAATAATGGTGTGATTTCTTTGATGGAAAATGAAATAGGAAGACCTTTACAATGGTTAGTTTGTTTGTTCCATGGAAATGAGCTACCTTTGCGACATCTTTTTTGTCATTTAGATGGTAAAACGAAGGGACCCAATGAGTTTAAAGGTGAAATACGTCAGCAGCTGGAAAACTGTGCTAATCTTCCTGTGGTTACTTTCTTGCCAATTGAAAATAACCTTCTTCTTTTGGAGAACATAAATGATTTAAGTACAGATCAGAAGTATTTATTGGATATGTGTATCGCTGTATCAAGTGGAAATTGCTCACTAGATTTATCTTGAAGAAACCCTGGAAAACTTGCTCACTCCAGGTGGCTTACATTAGCAAACCGTATACTTAGATTGTATGTGGCAACTGAAAATCCAACTAAAAACCTTAAGACTCTGGCTGAGTACATTGTGAAAGTGTATGCACCTGTGTGGTTTAACATTAAGTTAAAACCTTCATGTACTTATGGTTCCAAACATCTGTTTAAGCTTATCTCATATTCACGCTATCTCTCTGATGATTTCAAGAACATTCTAGACCCGGTTATTCAAAGAAATGGATACTTTGCTGCTGCAGAAAATCTCCTTTTGTCCATGCTATGTGATGAGCGCAAAAATGTGAGAGAACTTGGTTTACGACGTGTTTTAAAAGCAAGAACAGAAAGTAGAGGCGGAGTCAGGAAGGTTAAAGTTCCAAAGATAAACTTTGACGCAAAGGATTACATCGACATGATCTCATGGGCTGAAAATGACGTAACTGAACCCCCCCTGGTAAAACATGTTTCCATTGACTCTCTCAAAGACTTTATACGGAAGACATCTGAAGCTCAGCCAAATAGTAAAGTGGACCCGCTTATCTACTTTCCCCGGCTTCCTTGTCACACGCAAGCAGTGGAAAGAGCTGTGAAACTGGTGGCCGAATCGGCTCAAAATGTCTGTGGTTCAATCGCAAGAGAAGGATATATAAGAGCAAAAATTGACTCACGTGAGAACATGCCAAAATTTGATACAAAAAAACAGTTTAATGTGTCAATGAAGTAGAAACAAACATTTTGCAGCTGTAACATTTGTAATTATTAAGGGTTTTTTAAATCATAAAAAATGAACTTTCAATGTCTTTAAAAGTGTATTATATTTTTTTACGTGTGCTCTAATAAAAAAAAATATATAATTGATTTGACGAGCTTTTATTTCAACCTTATTTACTACTATTTGTAACAACCAAAATGTTCGCAAAAGTTTCAAAATTAGCAAAAATACAAACTTTTTGACATTAAAAATTATTTTTTTATTATTATTATATTTTGTAATTAATAATTTTTTCTAATACTAATGCTTATATATGTATTTACAACTATCTTTTGTAACATTATATGTACGAGAAAACCATAAAAAATAATTTATCAAAGTTTATAATTTTTCAATTTTTTTACAAACTTTAAGTTCTTTGCGGCACCTCAAGATGTTGTAGTATAGCAACCAAATTTTTTTTTCTTCTTTTTGAACCTAAAAGGCAACTTTTCCCCACTATTACAAAACTAAAAAAAAAAAAAATTAAAAAAGGCCATTTTCGTTCCACCCTAATGTACAATATGTCAAGAAAAGAATTATGTAATTAGATTAAGACATGATTAATCTAAAAATGCTTGTAAATTAATCATGAGAAGATAATTAACCAGATAGGTACTTGGACAAAGTGACCCTGCCTAGACTGAGTATGACAAATAAAAGAGATTGTAAGATATATAACAGGTTGTAAATAACCAAATGTATTTCAAGAGATTATAAAGTATATTAGAATTAAGTATCAATTGTTACAGTGTTATGCCATTTATTGTAAGATGTAAAAATAGTCATAGTGACCCAACACAATGTTAGGCCTATTAGAGAAATTAAGAGTTTTATAGCAAGTTAAGATTTATTATAATGTTTAATACTATTAAAAACATTTATTAACAACATAAAAACATATTTACAAGAGAGGAAACAAAAATTGTAACAAAAAACATAAATTTTAAACTAATGTATTAGTATAGGCGAGTCATTAAAAATTCGTTTATTTTCTTATTCATGTATAGAAATATATCATGTAAAATTTCAATGTTAAGCAAGCAATGCAATACTAATAATATTTTAACAATTGTAATTATCATCAGAGCCCTATGTTAATTTTAAAAAATTTTGTGAATTAGGATATAGAAACTGAATACTAACAACACCGAAAACAACGCTAAGTTCAACTGTCTAATTAAAATGACGTTATGATCACTGACCATGACGTAATTAATCAACCAATTGGAATGTTATGTTTGGAGGGGGTGAACCCCACAGAAATTAGAAGCGACACCAAAAAGCAGACACTATAAATATAATATCTCAGCGCATCGCTGACAATCTGTGTATCATCATCCAGATGAGTAACTACGACTCTCCGCGTCAATTTTAACCTAAAACTAATAGGACGAATCACTTCAAGAGGTTAGGCATTCCATGTAAACACGAACATAACCCCGAAAAAGTATAAAGTGTGAGTGAGTGGTGAAATAATTTGGGCAATAAAGTGAATTAAAAAGTGAATTGTGAATAATAAACAGTGAATAACAAAAGGGAAGTATAGTGTAAAATACTTCAAAAATATTTTAACCAAACTATACATCATAATATTGTTATAACCGCACTACTTTATTTACACTTATGTACGAAAAATCACTACTCAATAACACTAACACACTAGTAATTTTTAATTTTTTAATTATTATTCAATGAGTTTCATGTCGGAAACTATTTAATACCTTCACAGGAGGATAACCTCAACTTAGCCACTGTCCGGCCTATATGAACATTTTATCATTGTTAGACGTAAGATATTATTGGTGTCTACCATAATCAAGTCATTATTGTAAAAGTTTAATAATTAGTGGCCGTTAATTTCATTACTAGTATTGTAGATCAAAATAATTCATGCCTGAGAAGATTATCAAACAATTTATAGTAAACGTTAATTAAAGTAGAATTGCCAACCTACTGAGCTAGAATTATCATAAGCCAGGTCAATTTATTGTCAAATCAAATGTTATTTAGCCTAAATGAAATTAGAAACAATCACACATAAATGAAAGAAAATAATAAATGAATTGTTAACCAGATTAATTTCATACGACTTGTTATTTTCATAATTGATATTTTTATTTACGAAAGTTGGAATTTTCAAGCAACCTTAACGATTACGTTGGCAGGCCCGAATCTGGAGGCGCCACGTATTATTTAAATTTTCCAACCAAAACTAATGAATTATCATCAAAGTAAACAAGATTAATTAGATTAAATTAATGATTTCAAAACACCAAATAAATTATTGATTTCTTTAATAAAAATAAATTTATGGAATGCTAATCTAAGGTTCCACATGGCGCCTAATTTAATTTAAATCCACTCTTAAATAAATTTCGATAGTGGTGATAACTATCAATTACAATTGAATTTATTAACTGAATAAACATTACGAGATTCGACCTTTACAAAGACGTAAAAACGTCTAATACATAAGTGGCACATACAACGTGAGGCGTTAACTACTTAAGAAGATATTATTTTATTTATCGATTTTCTTGAAACGAAAGAAGAAAAACATTGGGTTTCAATATTAATATATTTTTTGCAAATTATAGTGAAAAAAGTATTCTTAAAATGTAGCCTTATGGATGTAGCAGATGTTTACAACAACAATAATAATAATTTCTGACAGATTAACGAAAGAAAAAGAAAAATTTGAAATAATGCACAGAACACAATTATAAACAATTCCTTAACAGGAAAAAATATGTTTTTTTCTTAGGTTTTATTTTCCTTTGCAACACTTATGACAAAGTTGATGCTTGTGGTTGAAGAACAAAATAAACAGTGACTGCTGACAGATTTCGCTCGCTCAACTATAAATCAATGAAAAACGCACAAAATATGAAACTGCACGGTCAATGAGAGACACAAGTGAGGGTTTCAACTGTGTATTTATTTAATTTTTATCTTAGGTAAAGTTTTAAATTCACGACTCTCCTATCGTCGAACAGAGCATAATGAAGTTCAAGTGAAATCACATATGTCACATAATGTATTAAACAAAAATTTCATAACAGCTCCTTTTTCATCTACAAAATGTACAAATAAACTGGCAGAGTGGGCTAACTATGTGAGCCATATCAAAAAACATTGGGAGCAGTATTATGACCTGGAGAGACAGAAAATGCACATCGATTGTATGGTGTTGGCAAAGAACTGTATCCCAGGACATCGAGTTTAGTATCCAAGTGTCAAGTACCACACATGGAAGTCTACTATTCTCGAGTCAGCCAGAGAAAGATTCTCACATTCGTCAACAACATTGTAAACTATGCCCTCACACAATCTTATCTTACGGAGCTGTGAATATTGAGCACTGCATGGCAGTGTTTATGTTCTTTGTACACGATAGTTTTGTCAATTTCTTAACAATGAAGAAATAAATAAATTATAACATTAGTAATAATTTTCCATAATAAAATTGTTATCAGTATTATAGTTCATCAGATTAATTCACATTCCTCAAAACATGGAGAAATACAGATAAACTGTATATTATAGAAATTTAATACAAATTATGAAATGTAAATTAATTTTTATAACTTGTTTCTCCAGCACCAAATAAGTACCACACAAATTTAAGGATGTTATTCTTATTCATTCTTTTTCCTCTTTTTTCTTCTTTGCTACTGATGCTATCACCATCTCCTAACATCATTATCAGTTCTCCAACCCTCTGTTCCAGCATACCTTCTTGGTCCTATGTCTCATTCAAAATGTGCTGCATTATGCTCTACTACTTCACAAAACCAATATTATCAAAACCACTAACAGTAACTGGGCAAGTAGAACAAACTCGTTAGCTGTGCTAGCATGGAGGAGACAAGTATAACAACTGGAATATAAGGCAACTACTCTTTCCTCTTGGTGTCATCACTGTTGAGCTGCTTGTCACTTCATACTTTTTGCTGGATAAACCCAGCATTCACACACATTTCTGCCTTCTGCCTGTTTCTATAGCAGCTTTTTCAAGGTTTTGTTTCAATATCTTTTTTAAAAAACAACAACAACAACATACTTAAAAAACTCTACTTTCAGGAAATTGTTTTCTACTTGAAGACAATTTTTTTTAAGACAGTGGCAAACTAGATTTTCTACCATAAAACAGTTCACCGTTTTAAATAGTTCAGCTGTTTTAGTGAATGAAGCTTCTCTTGGTTAGGAATCTTACATAATATGCATGAATGTGTCACTTAATGTATTCTCCTGGAAACTGTCAATGTCTTACCTTGTGTATCCTCTTTGTCTTAGTTCGCTAATTTAATAGGGGGATTTTGGTTCATGCAAATTTTTAGACCACTTAACTCTTGTTACAATCCTGACAGAAGTCGCCCAATTTTAAGAACTGCTGCTACTCTTCTCAAGACTTATGCGTTGATGACATTACTGACCCACAGTCTCTTCTTTTAAATGCAAACACATACTATGTACAAGTTTCAAGACTAACTTTACATAGAAGTTCCTTGCACAAGATTTATTTTATGCAATGATGAAGCCATGTTTCTTCTATCTGCAATATATAAACTAAAGTGATGCAAGGTAACAGCAGCATGTAGCATCCTTATATCACAATGCAAACAAAATCATGCACCATGCATTTCACTCCACTATATGCACTTAATGTCAGGATTGTTCTATGACCGGATGTAACCTCCTCAACAAAAATTTCATATCTTTGCACAATCTAGAATGTATTGCTTACATGTAATCAATTAGCTCTTGACTGTCAATTATATAAAAGGCCATCTCCAAATGGAGCTACTCACAAGAACAGAACTGGTTGGTAATTCAAGTCTCTAACTGGTTACAAATACGTTAGTAACACTGTTCCACAAATGGAGACACTCAAAAGTATAAAAATTGCAGTTTCATGCACTTTAAGTAAAGGCAAATGTTGGCACTGTACAATCATGTCATGTACAAAGTCTAGTGATGAAAAAGACATGGTTACTCACAATCTCTATATCATTATTATAGATGCAGGAACAAAGAACATTTTGGGTTCATTCTTAAATTAAAAAAAAAATTAATTACAGATTTTTTATAGCATCTGACGAACTGAAATGAACAGACTCCAAATTTATTGCATTCTACTGAATGCTGAAACAGTCTTAACTGATCCCGGCATTACAACAGGGAAACGCAAATATGAGCGAATGTGTGAGCAAACGAATTATGGAATTATTGCACAATGTAAAACTAAAATATCGGTATGGAGAACCATACATGACTTCCATATTCTAAGATTTATATTTAAATCTTAATATCGCCTGCCAAGCGCGATATATTTTCTCTTATATATGCTTTACATTAAAATGAAAAAATTTTAATTTTATTGCCTGGCAACAAAATTATTTTATTTTTAACAATTACCATTGTTTGAAAAAATTTAAATAAATTTTCAAGTACTTTACTCTTGTTAAAACGTAAAAGGTTGCTGGTAAACTACCCCTTCCCCTTAACCGATCTTCACCAAAATCGAAAGTCCTTGAGACCTCTACAATTCAGGGACGTATGCAAAAACTTATTTGATTCTGTTTGCATTTGCGGCAGTTATCGTTTGCCATAGAAAATACGCTTGATAAAAAAACGTTGCAGGTAAACTACCCCTTCCCCTTAACCGATCTTCACCAAAAACAATAGGTCTTGAGTACTCTACAAATCAGGGCTGTATGCAAATAATCTTTTGATTCTGTTTGAATTTGCGGCTGTTATCGTTTGCCATAGGAAATACCCTTGTTAAGACATAAAACGTTACAGGTAAACTACCCCTTTCCCTTAACCGATCTTCACCAAAAACAATAGGTCTTGAGAACTCTACAATTCAGGGCTGTATACGAAACATTATTTAATTCTGTTTGAATTTGCGGCTGTTATCGTTTGCCAAAAAAAAAAAAATTACCTTTGATAAAAAACCGTTGCAGGTAAACTACCCCTTTCCCTTAACCGATCTTCACCAAAAACGACAGGTCTTGAGAACTCTACAATTTAGGGTTGTATGCAAAATATTATATGATTTTGTGTGAATTTGCGGCTGTTATCGTTTGCCATAAAAAATACCCTTGATAAAACAAAAAACGTGGCAGGTAAACTACCCCTTTCCCTTAAACGATCTTCACCAAAAACAATAGGTCTTTAGTACTCAAGAAATCAGGGCTGTATGCAAAAACGTATTTGATTCTGTTTGAATTTGCGGCTCTTATCGTTTGCCATAGAAAATACCCTTAAAAACATAAAACGTTGCAGGTAAACTACCCCTTTCCCTTAACCGATCTTCACCAAAAACAAAAGGTCTTGAGAACTCTACAATTTAGGGCAGTATGCAAAACATTATTTGATTATGTTTGAATTTGCGGCTGTTATCGTTTGCCATAGTAAATACCATTGTTAAAACATAAAACGGTACAGGTAAACTACCCCTTTCCCTTAACCGATCTTTACCAAAATCAACAGATCGTGAGAACTCTACAATTCAGGGCTGTATGCGAAACATTATTTGATTCTGTTTGAATTTGCGGCTGTTATCGTTTGCCAAACAAACAAAATTACCCTTGATAAAAAAAAACCGTTGCAGGTAAACCACCCCTTTCCCTCAACCGATCTTCACCAAAAACAATAGGTCGCGAGTACTCTACAAATCAGGGCTGTATGCAAAAAATTATTTGATTCTGTTTGAATTTGCGGCTGTTATCGTTTGCCATAGGAAATACCCTTGTTAAGACATAAAACGTTACAGGTAAACTACCCCTTTCCCTTAACCGATCTTCACCAAAAACAATAGGTCTTGAGAACTCTACAATTCAGGGCTGTATACGAAACATTATTTAATTCTGTTTGAATTTGCGGCTGTTATAGTTTGCCAAAAAAAAAAAATTACCTTTGATAAAAAACCGTTGCAGGTAAACTACCCCTTTCCCTTAACCGATCTTCACCAAAAACGACAGGTCTTGAGAACTCTACAATTTAGGGTTGTATGCAAAATATTATATGATTTTGTGTGAATTTGCGGCTGTTATCGTTTGCCATAAAAAATACCCTTGATAAAACAAAAAACGTGGCAGGTAAACTACCCCTTTCCCTTAAACGATCTTCACCAAAAACAATAGGTCTTTAGTACTCAAGAAATCAGGGCTGTATGCAAAAACGTATTTGATTCTGTTTGAATTTGCGGCTCTTATCGTTTGCCATAGAAAATACCCTTAAAAACATAAAACGTTGCAGGTAAACTACCCCTTTCCCTTAACCGATCTTCACCAAAAACAAAAGGTCTTGAGAACTCTACAATTTAGGGCAGTATGCAAAACATTATTTGATTATGTTTGAATTTGCGGCTGTTATCGTTTGCCATAGTAAATACCATTGTTAAAACATAAAACGGTACAGGTAAACTACCCCTTTCCCTTAACCGATCTTTACCAAAATCAACAGATCGTGAGAACTCTACAATTCAGGGCTGTATGCGAAACATTATTTGATTCTGTTTGAATTTGCGGCTGTTATCGTTTGCCAAACAAACAAAATTACCCTTGATAAAAAAAAACCGTTGCAGGTAAACTACCCCTTTCCCTCAACCGATCTTCACCAAAAACAATAGGTCGCGAGTACTCTACAAATCAGGGCTGTATGCAAAAAATTATTTGATTCTGTTTGAATTTGCGGCTGTTATCGTTTGCCATAGGAAAAAAAATCTACACACACACACACACACACACACACACACACACACACACACAGACACTTTTCGGAAAACGACTTTTTTTCATGTTTTGAGTGTAGTAGAATCAGAATCTGCAATAATCTCGAACACGATTTTTTTTGCCATCACCATACTTCCATTCCTTAAGGAATATGGAAGTAAAAAAAGTTTACAAATTATTAAATATAATTCACTAAACTTATATACTGTTATTTAGATTTGTTTCATGAAAAATTCTATTGCCATCTAAGTCAGTGATCTGTATGAAGCTAACTGTACAAACCATTACTGCCTATATGCATACGTGCTTGAGTATATGTTAGAAGTACATAGGGTCTGCAAGAAAAAAATATCGGTATGGAGAAACCATACATGACTTCCATATTCTAAGATTTATATTTAAAATCATTTTCAGCCAAACAGCCAGGCTGTGTCTTACCTGCCTTTTTATTGCTGTATTAAATGAAAAATATTATATTACATTAAAATGAAAAAATTATAATTTTATTGCCTGGCAACAAAATTATTTTATTTTTAACAATTACCATTGTTTCAAAAAGTTTAAATAAATTTTCAAGTACTTTACTCTTGTTAAAACGTATAAGGTTGCAGGTAAACTACCCCTTCCCCTTAACCGATCTTCACCAAAATCGAAAGTCATTGAGACCTCTACAATTCAGGGACGTATGCACAAAATTATTTGATTCTGTTTGAATTTGCGGCTGTTATCGTTTGCCATAGAAAATACGCTTGATAAAAAAACGTTGCAGGTAAACTACCCCTTCCCCTTAACCGATCTTCACCAAAAACAATAGGTCTTGAGTACTCTACAAATCAGGACTGTATGCAAAACATTATTTGATTCTGTTTGAATTTGCGGCTGTTATCGTTTGCCATAGAAAATACCCTTGTTAAAAAAACGTTGCAGGTAAACTACCCCTTTCCCTCAACCGATCTTCACCAAAAACAATAGGTCTTGAGAAATCTACAATTCAGGGCTGTATGCGAAACATTATTTGATTCTGTTTGAATTTGCGGCTGTTATCGTTTGCCAAAAAAAAAAAATTTCCCTTGATAAAAAAAACCTTTGCAGGTAAACTACCCCTTCCCCTCAACCGATCTTCACCAAAAACAATAGGTCGCGAGTACTCTACAAATCAGGGCTGTATGCAAAAAATTATTTGATTCTGTTTGAATTTGCGGCAGTTGTCGTTTGCCATAGAAAATACGCATGATAAAAAACGTTGCTGGTAAACTACCCCTTCCCCTCAACCGATCTTCACCAAAAACAATAGGTCTTGAGTACTCTACAAATCAGGGCTGTATGCAGAAAATTATTTGATTCTGTTTGAATTTGCGGCTGTTATCGTTTGCCATAGAAAATACCCTTGTTAAAAAAACGTTGTAGGTAAACTACCCCTTTCCCTTAACCGATCTTCACCAAAAACAAAAGGTATTGAGAACTCTACAATTTAGGGCTGTATGCAAATAATCTTTTCATTCTGTTTGAATTTGCGGCTGTTATCGTTTGCCATAGGAAATACCCTTGTTAAAACATAAAACGTTACAGGTAAACTACCCCTTTCCCTTAACCGATCTTCACCAAAAACAATAGGTCTTGAGAACTCTACAATTCAGGGCTGTATGCGAAACATTATTTGATTCTGTTTGAATTTGCGGCTGTTATCGTTTGCCAAACAAACAAAATTACCCTTGCTAAAAAAAAACCGTTGCAGGTAAACTACCCCTTTCCCTCAACCGATCTTCACCAAAAACAATAGGTCGCGAGAACTCTGCAAAACCGGGCTGTATGCAAAAAATTATTTGATTCTGTTTGAATTTGCGGCAGTTATCGTTTGCCATAGAAAAAAAATCTACAGACAGACAGACAGACAGACAGACAGACAGACAGACAGACACACAGACAGACACACAGACACTTTTCGGAAAACGACTTTTTTTCATGTTTTGAGTGTAGTAGTATCAGAATCTGCAATAATCTCGAACACGATTTTTTTTGCCATCACCATACTTCCATTCCTTAAGGAATATGGAAGTAATTAATTTTTTAAGTGTCCTCATTACCAAAAAAAAAAGTTCAGAAACACTGATGTCTGAACTTCTTTCCTAACTTCAAACCACACTTTTCTCATGAAATCTTTCCTGGAGTAACCTGGCACCCTGCAGTTGTAAACACAGGATATCTTTGCCACTTCCTCTATAAATTTAACATTAAATATTGTTACTAAACGACGTCTTGCGTCTACTAATGTATCACGCAATGTAAACCTATTTGTTACTAGGAACGGGTATGCTTCTCTGTCTCTCCTCTCTTCGGTCGTGTTAATTTAATTTAATTTCTGAGATATTTGGAATTGGGGAATATAGTAACTTCATTAACTAATATTAGCTTATCTCTCTAAGAAAAATATCAGTGTTAGTGTGCTTGAAACTTAAATAATTAATGTGTTATTCTATAATTTCGTTCAACCCTAGTATACCTCGAAGAGAATTATGTAAATTTTGTATTTTAACGCTCTTCTCTTTGGTGTCGGAGAATTCCGCAATAAGCGCTGCAGTTCCGGGGCAACGAAACTTATAAGTTAATTCACTGTTTACGGTAGTCAAATATTATGTACTTAGTCAGTTACTTTTTATTCCCAACTCATTAAATAATACCCCAAATGATAAGATTTTGCAACTATACAAGGTTTCTTTATTTATTCACTCCTTCAACATTAAATAAGATATGTTCCAATTGGCATACACAAAGGCTATAGATTGCGTGAATCGATTATTGTTCGGTCCAATACTTTATTTTATATTCGGTCATATGATTTGTTTTTGTTTATAATTAATTTAATTCAGGGTGTGAAGGTTCTTGTAACTGTGGGGAAGATTAAAAATACATAGATAAGAATGCAAGATTTACAAATTTGAAGTGTTGTGTTGTTATTATGATTTATACAATTATAATTTACCAGACTAGAATGAAGCAACTCGCGTAGGCCGTTGATTGATAACCTCGCCGCACAGAATGGATATGTCGTTCCAGATTCCTTTCTTCGGTTTAATAAAGTGGAATTCTTGTCCTGTTCACCTCGGAAATACAGCTCCCTGGATTTATTTACGGCCAGACTGGTGGTCCTTCTGCAATTTCTGGATCCAAATACGTTCTTCTCTCGTTTGAAGTAATTATTGATGTTCCGTGTATTTAAAAGGTTATGAGTTCCAGTGTGGTGTATATTATTTGTTGTGATACAGTTAACTCTTTGTATTGGTCTTAATATATCGTTAATTCTTTTCTGGTATAGGACAATTCAAGTCCTTCCTTGTAGAACCCAGTTATTTCTTTTTTATTGTGATACTGTACTATGATCTCATTTGGTTAAACTTTGCTGGCATAAGTCAAGAAGATTATCATTAGAATTTTGCGGATTATAATTGTATCAAAATAATTTAGAATATTCTAATTACAGTAAACATTTCTTTGGGTTTTTAAATCTCATCATGTTCAAATCATAAAAGGCAATAATTGAAAATCAACAACTTCATACATTACTGTTGTCCTTAGCAACACCTTATTTTTCTTCCTTCTCAATGTTTTGTGTATAGTTATTATTTCATATATTTTTCGTCCATTCCTTATTAATTTTCTATCATATCGGAATATAACTTTACCTATAGTTTGTTTATTCTTTTCTACATATATTCTGCTGTTTTTTTTTATCTTAGTCTGTTTCTTTTATATTTATTACTTTTTCGATATCAAACGCTATCAATCGATATCATGGCATTGCGGCATTATCATAATTTGTTTAAATTGAGGTGGTTTATTATATACCATTACTTATCAAATGTTTTTCCTAGTTCTTTGAACCGTATTCATTAATTATTATTAACTTCCGTACCTAACCTTTATGTTATGAGTGGTTATATAGTGTTATTGGCTGTTAGGCCTTTTATTGTATATGGACCTAACTTTGTTTATAACTGGTGAACAACTATAGCCCTTTTACATAAGTTCATACATATAATCAAATCTTAACTATTAACATTTACATAAATAATTATTCTTTCTATAACTAATAACAATTTTATCTTGATCTATGGATCACATATAAGAAAATTGTGATCTATTAACATTACCTAACTGTTTCCCACATCCTTCTATAACAGTAATTGAATAATACATTTTGCTTCATTACTTTCCATTAATTCAACAAGTAATTTGTATAACATAACATAACATTCATCGTTACAAAATAATATCATTTAATTCATAATCCTTACTTACTATTGCTATAAGGTAAATTATTGTCTCATTTTTGTTTAATTTCATTGTCATTTACTTTGACATTTTCTGTACTAGTTTCTTTCTTACAATTCTCATCAGTATAAGATTTATTTACTTTTCACTGAACATGGATCTCTAACTATTGTCTAATTTACAGGTTTGTTTATTATTGTTATTTCTACCTTGCATCCTTATTCATTTTTATATATAATTATAAATGTATTTATTAGACCTTTGTTTTATCATGGGAGTTAAATATTGATTTACTTATTATTTTGTTAATATACTATTTATGTAACATGGATGACTGCATTTCTGTTGCGTTACAATATATATTATTTTATCTTCACTCACTATTGAAAGTGACTGCAGTCAGTGATTTGAGGAACTAATGACACAGACGCTAAGTCAGTGGAAAACGGTTAGTAATGCTTTGCAAACAGATTACAAACTAGTTACTGATGGTAGCCCCATGTGCAGAATCCTGTTGCATTACACAGGAAATGATTCCAAGCAACCCCTGGCTAACTTGAATTATCAAAAAATTCTTTTTGAATAGCTCCATGAGCAGACAGCTCAATACTTACCAATATCACATTCATCATTATGAGATGGTGGGTCAACATCAGAGCTAAAGGCAGTGTCAAATATTTCAGCAAGAGATGTGGGACTACCAACAACACCTTCACCAGTTGCACTACTATGAGTATAATTTTTTCCTAATTCCCAAGGCCTATGTTGACGAGAATTTGTGCCACTGCTTACTGGCTCTCCCATATTGAAGTACTCTGTAGCAAAAGATGTTTGTAAATTAAGACATTCATAAAAATTACTATCATACTGTATCATATCATACAAATTATGAGTAACATAATTACATACTGTATTACACTAATTTTTCAGTATCGGTAACAGACATATCTATAGATTATACTACTCAACTAACTTTGTATACCCTATTCACATGTATTCTTTATTATAAATAAACAGCACTTAATTGAAGTTATACATAAACATTCTCTACAAAATGCACACACATGAAATATGGTATATATTGGTGATAAAGACTATCCTAACTCTGAAGTAAAACCTGTCACAGTTCCCAACAACCACCTACTAAATTCATCAAATAAAATTACAAGATATAATAATCCTAGAAAACTACAGTATACTAAAATATTGGCACTGGAAATGTTAAAAGGAACAATGGAAAACTAATACATACCATACTTCCACTATGTACTGTTTGTTGTATAAATTTTATATAATAGGTGACACTCACAATAGCTCATAACTACACAGAATAATTTTTAAAAATTATATATGCAGAGATTAGGTTAGGTATGTCTGTTCCTTTTCCTCCATTTTTCATAATACTATACTGATGTATTTGTTGCCACATATCACAAAAGAATTTTGAAGAATCGACAACAACTGTTAATTTCAAAACAAACAATGCTGAGCACAATTTCAGCATTTCAAAATCTCATGTAGGCTAACATGATAAAATTGGTTTCAACTGCTTTAGCTTTGCTGCTCATTATTAGACCTATCTACCTAATATGCTTAAGCACTTCATAGAATGATTAGATGTTTGAGGTAGGTGTTGTAATTTCAATAAGCTGTTAAATACAAATTTAGAATTAAGATATGAAACTTTTATTTTCTTCTTATGACAATCAATGAGGAACAACAAGAAACACAAGAGTATGTTTAACTTGCTCAAAAAATTGCAATTATCTGACAAAATCTGTAATCCAATATAGCATTACTTGCTTCACAACTAACTGATATTGAAACATTACCCAAAAGTTGTTAAAACTAAGAACTAAAACTTGCACATAATTGAAAGTTAAGACAATTTAAACTGAATTATTAAAATCCATATGACAACATAGCTAACATCCTGATGCAGAAAACGTTTATATTTTCAAAACATAATTATGAAAATATTATATAGGGGAGAGGGGGGTACATTTGAACAGTGTCTATTTCTGACAGTTATCTAATACAATAATTTAACTATTTTACCAGTATGTTGGTAACACTACATCCTACAAACCTCTTCAGTCAGCAGCCATTTTGCTTGCAGTTGAAAACATTTGTTTAAAGAAGTCTGTTTTAGACATATTTTTGTGACTCTCAAAGCTTCAATTTGTAAGTCTGGTGAATTCAAGAGAGTGTAACAACATTGTAACGAGGTGCCCATTAAAAGTAAGTTTAATTCTTAATATTTATATGTACTCAGTTGTATGGTTTGCTTAACGTCAATTATATGCAAGTCACTTTTGTTTTAGAATGTCTTAGGGGGTACATTTGAACATGACATGTGGGGCACATTTGAACATGTTCAAAACTGCCTCTTAATGACATTTTTGTATTAAAATAACATTTGTTAAAATACAAATTTTGTCTGAAAACAGGCGAGCAGGTAGATAGCGAATTAACCCCAATCAAATATAGAAACAAAGAGGATACAACAACCGAAGTTGGACCATCTAGACCTTTTAATGAAACCTGTACACCAGAAAGTATCCGGCCATATCCTTTGTCAGTAATGAAGGAAAAAAGAAATGGAGATACACCAAGAAGAGGAAGGAAGAAAGGTAAATCTAGAATTCTTACTTCTACACCAGAAAAGAATAAAATTATGGCTGAAACTGACAGAAGGTTAAGAAAAGTTCAAAAATTTCAATCGAGTGTATTTCTTAAAAATCAGCAGTCAAAAATAAGAATTTATGAAAAAGAACCAGAATCTAGCAGTGATGAATTCTTTGAAGAACCCAGTCATGTTGAAAATGAAGACGTACGTGGTAAAGAACATATGATTTCAGAGAAGAAAGTAAACTTCAAAGATTTTCAAGTAAAGGATTATATTTTAGTCAAGATTGCTACGAAAAAGAAGATTATCTATTACATTGGAGAAGTGTTAGACAAAGATAAGGAAGAATGTGTTGTTAAATTTTTAAAGAAAAGCACAGACAGTGTAACATTTTTCTTTCCTGAAAAAGAAGATAAGTGGACAGCTGAAATATCAGACATAGTAGCTGTGTTGCCACAGCCTATAAGAGGTACAACTCAACGATCAATGGAACTGATGACTTTCAAAGTAAATCTAAGCAACTTTACATGGGGTTAGGTCAGCTCACCGTTGTTTATTAAGTACAATTTAATGAACTTTGCTGTAGTCTTTGTTAAAAACAATTTATTAAGAGCTAGTTTTTATTATAACTAGAATTAAATATTAATACACTACTATATTTCAATAATAATCCAGCTGTTTATCAAATTAAGAAGTTAATCTAATATGAAGTATGTTTAGTTGAAGAAAGGTTTTGATGTGAATTATAGTTTAGGCCTATAGTTGCTTGTTATTCAATTCCATCAGTATTTCAATTTAAACCAGTTAGTTTTTTAAAATACTGTTTACATTAAAAATTACAAGTTTATTCAAATGAATTAAAATAATTATGTTTATAAATCTGTATTGTTGCTGTTTTTGACTTTATTTTGTTTTTAAGTTTAGTTATTGTTTTTGATATTTTCTTTGCCACTAACGGAGTAACTTTAATTTGAAAAGTTAACAAAATTTTAGTTTTATTTATAAAATGTCAAAGAAATTAAAAAAATTTTCAAATTAATCATATTGTTCAAACGTGCCCCATGCTCATTCAAATGTGCCCCAATATGGGGCAGGTTTGAACAAAAAACTATAGTTATAAAAAAATTATAAAAAATTAGTTATATTGTAATAATTTATTATTTTGTTTTACAATCTTATACAAAAATAAATGAAGTGTTTGCAATATATAACAGAATTGTTTTTTAGCTCTTGGTCCTGATTACAGAAAAAAAATAATAAAAAGTGTTCCAATGGGCCCCCCTCTCCCCTAAGCATTACAATCATGTGACTATTATCTGTTTTCTTAATTAGTATTTCTTCCTTTTCCTTAATTATCTGTTTTCCTAAACCTGAATTAGTCGGTCATGGTTTAACAGAACAAAGCCCCCTCACACTTATTATTCTAAAGTATATTGTGTTTCTTCTTGACACATTTCCTTGCTACTAAACGAAAGGCTTACAGTTGCATTAGGAAAACCCTTATTCTTTTAAACTGCACTTCACGCTTGTTTCTTGTAATTTTTGTTTTCCCATAAGAGGATCAACATCAAGTAAACTTATACAAAAGCATTATATGAAGTGTTGTATTATCTCTTAAATGACGGTCCTGTTTATCATCTCTTATTATTCTGTCTTAGTTCTCAGTCTGTAAATGTTAGTTTTTTTAAATATTTTTTTATTCTTTAATATTTTCTGACAAACATACAAGTTAAAGAAAAATATCCATATACATGAAACCTCTTTAACATTGTTGCTATCTTTCACAATGACATATCTGCTATCATCTGGTGGTATATTTCACCTAGAGCTATAGAGCAACAGCACAGAATCAACCAATCTGATGGAAGCTCCTGAGGCTAATATAAGTTATAGTGTATACGGATAGTATATTTCAGCATGCTATAACACTGGCTAACACATCGCCAACAAATTAAAATTTATCTATTCTTGTCACATTGTCAGAAGAACACAGAATGTGTAGCAGAAGGTAGCAGAACAAAAAGAAAAATATTTGCTTGTGGAAGGATGGCATTATAACACAAACTACAAATTCTAAAGGGCTGTCATCCAGATTTATTCTGATGTGTAATATCCTTGTACGATAAGGAATACTACATGTAATCATGACTGATGTCTGCTGACTACTTGTAACATTAGAGAACAGAATCTGTACATAATATTCTGCTACTTTATTGACAAATTTTCACAACTGTGCCTTTTTTAGGCCAATAGGATACACATAAATGTAAACATGTGGAAACTATTACACTATATAAAACTTAATAGTGGCTAACATTACAGGTACTTGTTCTACAATTATAATCACTTATTTCAATCTATGTTAGAGTTGTTGTTAACTTATTAAAACCAATATTATTATGTGTTTGTAATGTTACTGCATTATAATATCATCACACATTTTCAATCATCATAAAATGAGATTTCTTTAAAAAATGTAATTAAAAATAAAACAATTGTTCCTAACTTTAAACATAAAAGCAGTAGGTATTTTTACAGACAGTTAGGCAAATGTAATCTTTTACCACTGATGCACTTTTTCTTCTTCACAATGTTACATATCAATACTATCACATAGTCAAAAATATGGTTTAAAACAGATAACGGGAAAGTACCAATTCTTGCTTATACATTATATATGACATTTACCATGTATTAGTAATACATGTCTGAGCTCCTCGATGTATATCATAAAACATAAAACTATTAACATGCTTTCTAACAGTGTTTTCACCCACATATGGTCTGAATTATTACTTCAAGTTACCCTAGTTTTATGATAACCCTCATTTCCATTCACCGGCTAACCAGCTGGCACCTCAACTCCTCACACACACATATTTTAAGTCTGTTCTAAATTCAATTATACTAATCTATGCATTCACATAGGTTCAAAAAAAGGGGGGCTTACAACTTTATATTAAAATGCACATTTTCAGGGAAAAAAATGTTAATAAAACACACCTAAACATAACCTTTCACAGAAAATTACTATACTAAAATAACATTAAATAAAACCAAAGTAGTCTAACCTATGGAGTACAGGTGGGCTATAAATTGCTTGACACTAATAGTTGTCACACAATGCATTCGTCCAGTGACTTAATGGCCGACCTTGATAGTACTAAACATAACTTTAACAAAATGCATCGAAAATTAAAATACCAAGTCACACTAAACTGATGTTCATTAAAGATCATAGATTTTGTGTTGTGTATAGCCTACAAAACCAAAGAATTCATTTTCGGAGTCAAAAAGATTTTATTTCTCAAATGGCTCTTAATTATTTACGAATTACATATTAATTAACATTTATAATGGCTTAAATATTCCTTGATAGACAAATGTACGACTACTTGACGACATAATAAACACAAACCTTGAGCCACCGTTTTTGACATACCAACATGCCATAAAAAAGGAACACATCTAAAAACTAATAAATTTAAAGCCCGTTTTACAATTATAATAAATATTAAACACATAAATGATTACACTTAATGAATAATGTGAATTTTCATCAAAACTCTACCATTTTTGCAGAAAAACTGAAAATATAAAATTTCCCTGTTCTAAACTTTTTTATTTAGAAGATCAGCTGATCACAAGACGCAAGTGTACTAGTACAATATTATGTTCTTTTCAAAAACAAACATTGTAACTTATTTATACACTTCACACTCTAAAATTACTTTTAAACAGTAAAAATTTCAAAACAAAACAGTCGGAATATAGTAAAAATCACAGGCACTACACCTTTCAACAGTACATAGAGCTTGAACACCATCTGAACACAATTAACCATCTTTTATTTTATTACAGTTTTGTACTTTATGAGTTATGAAATAAGAAAACTATTACCTTACCAGATGCGGACGTTTTAATGATGTGCCCATTACAATGAAAAGAAATCGTTGTCTACTACTTAACAATACTGACACTTACTTGCACTAAGCCACTACGCCATTTTGCATACCACAATTCATTGCAACTCATGAGTGTATAAGTTCGTTATCGTATCAAGAAAACCAAAATGGCGTTGAAGACAGTATTCGTGACAGTTGGAACTACAAAATTTGATAAGCTGATACAAACCGTTTTAACCTCAAAAGTCCTTAAGGTAGGGTTGGGATTGAATTAAAAATTAAATAATTTTAGCCAACAGTACTTGTAATGCAAATCGAATCCCATATTTGGCAAATTGTTTACTTTGATAACCTTATCTAAAGTTCATGTGAAGGAAATGACGGAAGAATTAAATGAAAATTAAGTGGTTGCAGTTTTTTGTACTCCTTAATGGTTTAGTCTGCTTAACATATCGTATTACTTTCAAAAAGATTTAATGATGTACGCAAGTCGTTCGCTTCCCTCGTTTTTTAGTTTTAAAGAATGGTTTGGGTAATGAAGTATACAAAAAATGGGAAGGTTAGTATCAGGGCTACCGGTACTAAAGTTAGCGAAATTATACCTTTTTATAAATGGTTTATAGTCAAAGCAGTAGAGAATACTGCTCTTTTTAAACATAACATGTGTTAAACATAAGCAGGAAGTATAGACACTTATTGATGTTTTACAATCCCCAGTTTACATATTATTGAATTCGCTATTACCAGGGTCTTACTTTGAAAAGTGGGTAAAAGTGTAACTATTGACAGTACTTTTATATACACTAAAGGTAATACTTAAACCTTTACAGGGAGCATCTAAGGTGATATGACATAATAATAACCGTAGCCAACAGTTAACATCACTTAGTCCTACTTATATTACTTTTAAAAAACAACCCATCTTGTTGCTGACATCCTCCACTTGTGTAACTTGTAGCCTATAGTCCTTTTTGTTATCACCTGTTAGTTGTAGTATTTATTCCCCTTCCAGAACATGCAGAAAAATATCTAGATATCTAAATCTACAAGTGTACACCTATTCATTAAGTTATTTTACTACTTTCTTACTTTATTTAATTTCTTAAATACATCCACTTTATTCTGCAGTTTTTCATCCTTCCTGTATTAATAATTATATAACTTTAATTACATAATATTTGTTATCCTTACTCTTAACCTGTATTATATAAAAATAAACTTTGATTATAAAGTAATATTTCTGCATATATTGAAAGGAGCTAAATTAGTAAGTCCAACTGTGTATTTTTAATATTTACTGTTGTAAGTAGACAGATCAAGAAAGAAACATTAATTCAAAGGAATACAGTTTCTGTCAGTAAATAAACAAGACGTTAAAAGGTAGGTGTCACCAACAGGAGGTTGTTGTAACAAACAGTAATAGAACAATTAGTTATTGACCACCACATCTTGTTTTATTATAAAGAAGGATTTTGAATACCATTGCGTAGTCCTTGTTTTAGAAATAGTTCTATATTATGGGTTCTATAGATAACTTAATCCTTGATCCTTTTGGGACCTTGTTTTAAAAACACAGTGTAGTGAAGAAATTTTTTTTAATTTGGTGCTGAATGATCATGTCTACGGTGAATCAGAGATGTATTGTCTTTATAATACTGATATTATCTTATTCTTCATTAGATTGATTTAACAAAATTATATGAATTAAATACAAATCAGTTGTATTTGATTTAAGTAAAACTTTTTTTTTTCAGACACTAAAACAAAAAGGATGTATCCAGCTAATATTACAAGTTGGCCATGGTAAAATTGAGTACTGTGATCAAAAGAAGGGTATAAGTATAGAAACCTTCGGGTTGCGAGACAGCATAGACAGTGAAATTGCTAGTGCTGACTTGATAATTAGTCATGCAGGTGCTGGTACTTGCTTAGCAGCATTAAATGCAGGAAAACCATTAGTTGTTGTAATTAATGACAATTTAATGAATAATCATCAAGTTGAACTTGCAGAGAAGTTAACACAAGGAGGATACGTATTCTGTGCAAACTGTAGCAATTTATGTTCTGTTTTAGATGACATGGAATTATGTAAATTAAATAAATTTCCTAAAGGAACTCCTCAAAAATTTGTTGAATTTATTGACAGTGTAATGGGATTTTAATTTGGATATGGATAGATTTAAGTATTCGTTTATTTAAAAATGTAAATCACTGTTTAAAATTGTACAAATGTAGGTACACAAATAAAATTAGTTGTAGAAAAGACAGATATTAAATCCTGAAATATAATCAGTCTAATTATAACATTCACATAGTTAAGAGGAAAGTAACGTATCTGTCATTTGAAGTTTTTATACATTCTCTTAATTACTGGTAAATAGTTTATGTCCCTTATTGTGAATCATTGTTACTTGTTAATAGTAAATTGTGTGGAATTATTTATAGTATCAACTGTTCGAGAGGATGGCATTCCATTATTATTTTAGTTTTTGATTATTATACCACTACTAGCAAAATACCCGTGCTTCGCTACGGAGTTTCACGTTGTACGTAATTGTACAATTATTGCTCGCTTAATAGTATAGGATTAGATAGATTGTACAAATTCTCAACTCTTAGTTTGTTTATTTACATTCATAGCAACAGCTATTTATTATTTATTTCGACAAAATCGTTAGAGCCGTTTCCGAGAAAAAAAGGACATACATTTATTAATTAATTGAACTTCGAAATTTTCTCGACTATAAGAACCTGCAAACAACGAAGTTTTTTTCAATTTAAAACAATGATTAAAAACTCAGGACTAAATGTATTCGGTGTTTCCAGTAAACTGAGATGTCAACCACTTCATTTACAAAGTATGCAATTCCCGCGATAAATTTCAGTATTTGGTTTTTTGCCCCTTAGGAGTGAAAGTTTTTAAAACCGTTTCTTAGTGAGCACCTAATGATGAAGCTATGTTCAAAGTTTCATTGATATCCATTCAGTGGTTTCAGAGATATCGTGATCAGTGAGTCAGTCAGTGGTATTTGGGTTATATAGATATCTATATCTAGCCGATTTACCCAGCGTTCCTCGGGTTCATAATTTATTCATAGGCTCATAGGCACCTATTCTTGTTCTAACGTTATATTACTTGTATATTGTATAATCTTCCTTATATTGTTACGTTCGCATTCTCACTGGAGGAATACTCTGTAGCGCACCTGTTTAAGAACATGTCATAAACTGTATTCTTATATCTGGAGAAGAATTCTGTTGCGCGTGATGCTCCTGCTCGATTTCTAACTCTGGGAGAGGGCGAACAGCTAAATTAGTTTTCAATAAAATGTCTACAGTACTTGCACGCGCTGCGTATTTAACTATCGTTTTATAATTCATTGTGTTAATGTTGAAATAAGGCATTTGTTAAATTAGTGTCTCCTAAACTTATTCTAACAATACAATACCTCTATAGATTTCAGCTTATCAATTTTTAAATTCAAACTGAAGCAAGTGCATTTATATTGTCTGAACACTACGATCTGAATTCATTCGCTATCAAAACTTTGTTTTTTATACTCGCTTATAACTTACTTCGATCTTAACTTATCCACTTTTAAATTCAAACTGAAACAACTCTGAATTCACACACTATTAAGAAGTTTTTTAAGATGCATACACCACCTTTGATATCATAACCTATATCTTTATTTATAAGAACTGTGGACTCTGGCCCCGCCGTCTTTCGCGGGATCTGACCTAAGACTCCCCGGGTTCCGTGGATGAACTCCCGACTCACGACTCCCGCGCTATTTCCTACGCGGGAGACTTCCACCGATGCTATGGTAACCAGAATCTATTTTATTGGGTTGCCATAGTAACCAGATCTAATAGTTTTTTAAGACCCAAAGGACCCCCCGAAGGATCGTATCGAAAAAACACCTATCCTATGTTGGTTCTCCCGTTGCGTAAAATATTTGTGCAAGTTTGGTTGAAATCGGTCCAGTGGTTTAGGAGGAGATGTGGAAGACCCCAAAGAACCCCCCCAAAGGACCCCATTGAAAAAACACCTATCCTATGTTGGTTCTCCCGTTGCGTAAAATATTTGTGCCAAGTTTGGTTGAAATCGGTCCAGTGGTTTAGGAGGAGATGTGGAAGACCCCAAAGGACCCCATATCAAAGAAAACACCTATCCTATGTTGGTTCTCCCGTCACGTAAAATATTTGTGCCAAGTTTGGTTGAAATCGGTCCAGTGGTTTAGGAGGAGATGTGGAACATACATACATACAATGGGGGGGGTTGCCCCTTAGGAGTGAAAGTTTTTAAAACCGTTTCTTAGTGAGCACCTAAGACCTATGATGAAGCTATGTTCAAAGTTTCATTGATATCCATTCAGTAGTTTTTGCTCTACGTTGATTCTATGTCAGTCAGTCAGGCAAACTTTCCCCCCCCTTTCCCCCCTTTAAAGGTCGAATTTCCAAAAATCCCTTCTTAGCAGATACCTACATCACATAAGGAACGTACATGCCAAATTTAAAGTTTCTAGATGTTATAGTTTCGGAGATATCGTGATAAATCAGTGAGTCAGTGGTATTTCTCTTTTATATATATAGGCTAGCACTACTAGCCGTCGCGGCTTCGCCCGCAAAAAGAGTACAGACTGATTAAATAACAACTTCCTCATCAATGCCATACATTATTTGTAGTTTAATACAATAAATTTACGTGATTACTTGCTATCTCTCTGACATAGTTTGATCTGGCTGTTATTATTTTATACAATAACCCTGGATTCCTTTGAACATAAATAAAAATAACATAGAAATTACAATTATATTGCCTTTGTGGCCTAAACAAAACAAAATTACTACAACTTATCATTAATATTATAGTTTTATATAACATATTGCGAATTGTATTTGTTTCACAAATTTGTGAAATGCAATGTTTTTTAACTCTTTCAAATAACATACTATGTTCCACTTTGTACACTGCACTTTTATAATTACACTTAGTATTGTTTTCTATGGTTACAGTGTTTTTAGAGTACAAAGGTTCTCATAGTTTGATACATAATCCCAATATAACATAATTTTTGATAACATAATTATAAAAAAATCATTCAGTTTTCATGAAAATTATAAACAATAATGTATCTCTCGGTGTACTCGTATACTCTCTGTGTATATTAGCTATAGCTGTTGCCCGCGACTTCGTCCGCGTCGAAGAATATTTTTGTCTAAAGTACCTATGTCCTTCCGCGTATTTCAAGAAACTTAAAAAGTAAGAAGATTTTCAGTTCCTTAATTCTACTGCTATGATTTTCAGTTGCATCTTTCCAAGACCTCTCTGTAAACAACATTCCTGGTTTTTCTTTCTGGCTGGAGGATGACCAAGCTATCAGATGAACTGACTCTCGAGCACGCCACGTACAACTGGCCATGGGAGAAACAGTCACTCCTGAGATCCACACCAGCCACTTTTAAACTCTGCCCCTGCGCCTTATTAATTGTCATAGCGTAACAAACTTTAACCGGGAATTGCAGACGTTTGAACTCAAAATGGTAATCCGATGGGATCATTGGAATTCGGGGGATGAAGACAGTTTCTCCCTGACTGACGCCTGTGAAAATCTGGGCTTCAATCACGTGCTTGTACAGATTTTTTACCTGAAGCCTAGTGCCATTACAGAGTTTGGGTGGATTTAGATTGCGCAAAAGCATGATTGGAGCACCAACCTTAAGGTAGAGGACGTGTGGTGGGATTCCTGGTGGATCGAGTGTGTGCAAAAACTCTATAGGATAATGGACCGCATCTTGTACATGCACTACCGAGTCAATAGATTCATACTTCATGAGTTCATTAGGTAGCTTCTCTAGTGGAAGATTATTGATAGAATTGGCTGAATCGTTGGTTGGAGTAAGAATAGCCCTTTCCTTGAGCCATGATATACAATCTGCACCACTCTATTGAATATTACTTCCATAGATCTTGTCAGTCGGGCTTGTTAAATCTCTTACAACGGAGCAAAGATTATTCGGAATATTTATTTTTCCATCCTCCTCTTCTAAAATCCTTCCATCCTCAGTATCAAGTAATAATTTAGAAAACTCCTCTGCTCTCAAATCATGTTGAAGGTGGACACCCATGTTAACTCTTAAGGACAGTATTTTGACATTAGGCCATAAAGTGGATGACTTTAGACAGGCCTTAAGTTCATCCGCACGTGTCCCTCGTGGAACAACGGGTAATGTTTGTCTGAAGTCACCAGCCAAAAGGACTGTAACTCCACCCATAAGGCTTTTGCGGTCTCTAATATCCTGGAGTGTTCTGTTCAGAGCCTCAACGCCTCTTTTATGAGCCATAGTGCACTCATCCCACACTATTAATTTAGCTTCACGAAGCACCTGTGCCATATCACTCTGCTTAGAAATATTACAAAGTGCAGACTCAAAATGATTCAGGTTAAGGGGTAACTTGAATGCAGAGTGAGCAGTCTTTCCTCCTTCAATCAAGGTAGCTGCAATACCTGATGAAGCAACTGCAACTGCGATATTCCTTTTGCGCCTAACTGTGGCGAGCAACAGATTTATCAAGAACGTTTTCCCAGTGCCGCCAGGAGCGTCCAGAAAGAACAATTTCCCAGAATCATAATTAATACTGTGAACAATTTTGTCATAGGCATCTTTTTGTTCTTGATTTAATTTTGGAACATTTACAGCCACTGTTTCAGTCAACCGAACACAATCATAGGACAGTTCGTTCAGGTATTGATGGTTGCTGATAACTTCTTACTGTCGTGATGGTGTTGGAAGACCGAACTCTTTGAGTGTTTTACCCGACATGGATATGACAGTATCCTCAAGAAGCTTAAGGCATTGGTTGTAAACAATGTCCTGGCCTAATTGGACGTCTCCGTGCTCTCTTTCTATTTGCCTTCTAACATCTTCCGCAAGACTGTCTCGGTATTTCTCCCACAATTTTAGGGGGTCTGCCACTTGGCAGAATACTAACATTATGGCAAATAGCTCACGAATTTTATTAGGAGAGTCAGAGATAGAAGCTTCTTCAAGAGTACGATCCCAATGGGCATCATCCTCCAGCAAGCCAAGTGCTCTACACGCCGCTTGAAATGTTGGCTGAACTACCCCTGTGATAGTTTTTAATGCAGTAAATGATACAGGACCGCGGATCTCATGTAAGAGGAGGCGTAAATAGTAGCACTCAGCATTGCCAGGATGGACAGTGTATACTCTACCCAACACCTGATCTTTTTTTACCCCTGGATAGCCTGTCACAGATTTACCTTGCTTCCTCCTGCAGAATTGATTGCTTTTCCATACGTAGTAGGACAGAACTTCACAATATAAAAGGGTCCTTGCGAAGGCATCAACTTTACACAGGTCAAAAAATCCCAAAAGTGTCATTCTTGGAGGATTATTTATCGTGTCAATGACATTATCCTCCGTAAAATAAACTCTTTGACCGTTTTCTAGATGTACAAAAAGGTGCATAACAGGAGGAAACCTTTCATGAATAGGGAAGCAGAGGATGCGCCAGACTGCCTCAGAGCTGCTGATGTATCGTCCTGTTTCGTACCTTGTCACCTCGTCCAGATCTTCAACGGTGAACGCTGCTTGATCAGACCCTTTATTCACATACTTGCAGATATATTTGATTGATTTGACAGAGTTGCAATATTCAACATTTATGTGGGCTGAGACAGGACGGGGTTGTACAGAACTACCCAGCGATTGTCAAGAATAACCTCATTGATTTTTACTGTAAATCCGCCGTCTGCCGGCGACCGTCTGCGATACTTAGGATAGCCATCCTCTCCTGTCTGAGTCTCTTTTAAGAATGGCCGTGGGTAATTCTTTGTACAGGCGCCATCCACCATGCATGGTGAGTTCCTGTTAAGCGGTCCACATGGTCCGTGAATCATATTTGTCTTGACAATCTCATGGAGGGCTGGATCTAGGTTGGGATCAGGTACTTCAGCTTTGATAATTTTATCTATGGACTCTGGCCTTATCTTCTCCTCCAACCACAGAAGGATATGAACGTGAGGGAGCCCACGCTTCTGCCACTCCATGGAGTACATGTGACACCTGGTAGGGCCAAAGATGTAACCTTTAGTGAGGAGTTTCATCATATGCTTCACTTTTATGTTGAAAACCCTCACTACTATGTCATGTCTATCGTGAGATTTTTGGCATTGTGTCAATATCTCTGTGATTTCTGGCCATTTTGGATTGCAAGTGAACGTAATAAACAGATCCGGTCGTCCAAAATGGCGCACATACGTCATCGCGTCTTGAGTTCGCTCATGCATGTATCGGGGTCCTCCAGTGAAAGTGGACGGCAACACAACCATCTTGCCTATTTCTGATAACTGGCCATCCTTTCTACTCATGGCATCCTTCAGGTAGACATAATTCTCACTTCTCAGCTTTTTCTGGTTGTTATGTATCCAATTGAGTCTCTCAGTTTCAATTTTCGCATACATATCAACCAGAAATTGGTTGAGAAGGTTGCGAAACAGTAGTAGGTTGCATTGTTCACCATCACGCTCCATTATCCTTTAGCTGTAAAAGTCAGTAGCAGACACAGTTTTCTTGAGAGGAGCCTTTGTCTTTGGGTCGCACTGTGGTATGTCTATAGAATAGCCGTCTTCTCCACGACAGAACATCAAAGGGTATTGAAAAGCATCATAGGCACGGTGCGTCTCACTGATTCGTATCAATCTATTGTCTCTGCTATGGAGAACGATATCTCTTTCATCAAAATCCTGGCCGACAATGAGAATTGCCACTTCTCTAGTTGTTGGAACATTGAAACGACCATGGTGTTCTCCAGAAGGCTTCATATTTGCTTTAATAACTACCTGAAACTCCTTCTGGTCCTTGGGAACAGAATCAACAGCAGCCTTAAAATCCAAAATATACTTGTTGTGCTCATGAAGTAATTTCTGCAGCTGGCTAACCAATCCTGGCTTGACGCCAGGGTATATTCCACAACGGATATCCCTCTCTTTGTCATCATCACCAACAAAGTATATTTGGAGAAATGAAGGCTGTTGCTCAGGCTCAGCCATACGACTCCTTATCCTGTGATAGACCTGGCCCTGTACTTTAAAAGTTGGCTTAAATTTCCTTCTTTTACCTCTTTGGCTCCAAAAGACGTCATTTGGAAGCATCCGTTGTACTTCCGGGTAGCAGGAAGAAAGTGCTCAGTCATTGCATGCTGGTGATTGAGGAGACTGTGTAAGGGTTCAGGATAGGGTTCAAGGAGAGGAAGCTGGACCTTACCATTATTGCAACACAAACCAGGAGTCTCATCCTTCCACTTCAGTGCACGGCACCAGTTACATGGTGACCGAACTCCAAGCTCAACGAACTTGTCCATGGAATAATCTATTTCCGGTTCATATTGAAATCCGGACAAAAGTTTATCCCAGGTCAATAATCTATTATGTGCTCTCTTTTCATTATATTTTGCAGAAGCTACTGGATTGATATGGGGGTTATTAGATGCATATTTTTTAACAGCCTCCCTATGAACTGTTGGATGACTTTTATTGTATTTTTTTATGGCCTCTCTATTAACTGTTGGATGACTTTCATTGTATTTTTTTACGGCCTCCCTATGAACTGTTGGATGACTTTCATTGTATTTTTTTATAGCCTCCCGGTTAACTGTCGGGTGACTATCAGTATATTTTTTGACTGCCTCCCTATGAACTTTTGGGTTGTTTTTGGCATATTTGGTAGCAGCTTCCCTTACTTGTTTTTTCCTGATTGCATTTGTAAACCTTTTTCTGCGTTTTTTCCTCTTATCCCTTTGACTGATGCTACAGTTGAAGCAACAGATTCGTCTGAACTTGGACTGGAGAGGTCAACGTAAGGAGAGGATTGGGACTGGGAGACAGTGCAAGACAAATTCAGTTGACATTCCGCTGGGTTATTGGTATTCGGGGATTCTAAGTTAACTGTATTATGTGTTGATTCGGCCAAGGGAATTAAAACATCAAAATGCCCTTCATTGAAATCTCCAGTGAACCGAATTCTTTTGACTCCCTGTAATGCCTCCCCAAAAATAGCAAGAATAGAGCCACCTTGAAACACCTGAAACTCATAAGGAAATATTTCTCCAGCAGCCTTGAGCTCGCAAGTAGTCCCATATGTGTACGGCCTAGACATTTCGGCAAGGTACAGACGTTTGGTACCATAAGCAGCTCCAGACCGCTGGTGAGTAAAGCATTTGAACCTTTGCCAGTTATTGGACACGTGATTCACTATTTCTGCACGAATTTGAGCGGCCCTTGAAACGTCGCACCAGATAGGACAGGGAGGAGAAGAGACACGTGCCGTCACCACTTATCTTTACTATTCGGTAAGGAATCTGTAATCCGTTGCTTATTATAAACTCAATTTCCTCGTCCATTTTCTACTTTCAAAATAGAACGTTTATTTAGCTAATAGGTATCAAAATTTGTAGCTGCTTACTTGGGTACTTAACTAAAAAAGCGAGAGCGCACAAACCGGTCAGACCGACTGACTTAGCGTAGCGTAGGTAATTATGTTATTTTATTATATTTAACATAATAATGTTAAATTATTATTATGTTATTATTATTATTGTTATGTTAATGTTATTTTATTATATTTAGCATATTGGTCTGTATCAAACTTTACATAAATTATGTTAAAATTTGTATAATCTGTAATATTCAGTTGATTTTTTGACCGCTAGAGCGCAGACTACGTTTCTTCACTGACAAAAAAAAAAACACTATTTCCTTAGTATGGCTATAATGTTATTAACCATGTATTATTAACCAAAATAATGAATTTACAGAGATGGCGCTGTTTCTAGTGTTTTAGATTTGTAGTTGAGGTGTAATTTAGTTAACTTGTAAACAGAAACGATCTCACTAAAAGGTTTTCAATGATGACGTCTGGATTGAGCTGATATTAGCAGAATTTATTGTTTGTTCATCGATTTTCTGGTGTGGATCAGTTTATTCCAATGGACATCTCGGATGTAGTGTCTAGTGCTGACTTGTTTTCTTAATTTAGAAGTGGTTAATTCCGAATATTCTTTGAAATTTATTTAACTTTTATAGGACATTACACTTTTCCATCTCACATTGAATTGCATTTAACAATTAATATTTCTTGTTAGTCAGTTACTCCTAGTAACCAATAAATGTTATACTTTTTTATTAGGTAACCTAGATACCTTTTTGTAAATAGGCTAATAATTATTGTTATTATTTTGTTTCTTCTTTTAGAAAAATAATTCTTTACAAATTTTGGTTTTAGTTAAATTTCATTTATATACGATTTTTCTTTTTGTCTTTACTTAAACTTGTCTACTGACTTTTTCGAATTTAATTTCTTTTATTTTAGTTTATTTATGATTTAACTTTCAGTGAATGTATCACTACTCTGCCCTACTTTTACTTGCTATCTCTCTAGCAAAATACCCGTGCTTCGCTACGGAGTTTCACGTTGTACGTAATTGTACAATTATTGCTCGCTTAATAGTATAGGATTAGATAGATTGTACAAATTCTCAACTCTTAGTTTGTTTATTTACATTCATAGCAACAGCTATTTATTATTTATTTCGAGAAAATCGTTAGAGCCGTTTCCGAGAAAAAAAGGACATACATTTATTAATTAATTGAACTTCGAAATTTTCTCGACTATAAGAACCTGCAAACAACAAAGTTTTTTTCAATTTAAAACGATGATTAAAAACTCAGGACTAAACGTATTCGGGGTTTCCAGTAAACTGAGATGTCAGCCACTTACAGTGGATAAATTTCAGTATTTGGTTTTTTGCCCCTTAGGAGTGAAAGTTTGTAAAACCGTTTCTTAGTGAGCACCTAAGACCTATGATGAAGCTATGTTCAAAGTTTCATTGATATCCATTCAGTGGTTTCAGAGATATCGTGAAACCAGAAGGTTTCAGAGGTATCGTTCCGGGGAAGGCCCGTCGGACGACTCCCGCGCTATTTCCTACGCGGAAGACTTCCACCGATGCTATGGTAACCAGAATCTATTCTATTGGGTTGCCATAGTAACCAGATCTAATAGTTTTTTAAGACCCAAAGGACCCCCCAGAGGATCGTATAAAAAAAAACACCTGTCCTATGTTGGTTCTCCCGTTGCGTAAAATATTTGTGCCAAGGTTGGTTGAAATCGGTCCAGTGATTTAGGAGGAGATGTAGAAGACCCCAAAGAACCCCCCAAAGGACCCCATCGAAAAAAGCACCTCTCCTATGTTGGTTCTCCCGTCGCGTAAAATATTTGTGCCAAGTTTGATTGAAATCGGCCCAGTGGTTTAGGAGGAGATGTGGAACATACATACATAGATACATACATACAATGGGGGGGGTTTGCCCCTTAGGAGTGAAAGTTTTTAAAACCGTTTCTTAGTGAGCACCTAAGACCTATGATGAAGCTATGTTCAAAGTTTCATTGATATCCATTCAGTAGTTTTTGCTCTACGTTGATTCTATGTCAGTCAGTCAGGCAAACTTTCCCCCCCTTTTTCCCCCTTTAAAGGTCGAATTTCCAAAAATCCCTTCTTAGCGGATACCTACATCACATAAGGAACCTACATGCCAAATTTCAAGTTTCTAGGTGTTATAGTTTCGGAGATTTCGTGATGAATCAGTGAGTTAGTGGTATTTCTATTTTATATACTGTATATAGATTACTATTATATAGGCCTACTGTCCAATCAAATTATAGTGAAAGTTGGTTTTCTTTAATAAGCATATTTTTTATGATGTTTTTGATTGTTTTGTTAGTATATATTTGCATAAATCACTGTGAAAATTTGACAGTTATTTCACTTTGATTCCTTCGAGCATCAGGCAGTTATTGGAGCTCATCCGGACGCTGCAACTACTGGGGGGGACTCATGAATCTGTGCCCTCTGCATCTGGCAGTTTCCTTCCACTCTCATTGTTTCCTCCCCCCCCCCCCACAAAAAAACTTAAAAAAAGAAAACCTCTTCTGAAGATTTTCAAAAGTCTTTATTATCTCCACCATGCTAAATTTGTTTCACACATTTTCAGTATATTGTTATATTTCAAGTGCTACATAACTTGCAAGTATTTATCTCTATGTATTTCTTTAAATCAGCCCAAATGTCTGTCTAACTGACCATTTTTTACAATTTTTCTGCTTTTTTGCACACAAGTTGTTGTTTCTAAACAATTTTTTTGAAAATTGTATTAGTAATTTTCACAACTAACTACTAACCATACCATACCTTTGTATTTCTGTACACATACCTTTCTTTTTGTAACCTGTGGAAGAAAGGGGTAAAATTTGTGTTAATGTCAGTGTTCATGATTGTAGTTAACATATATCTTACAGTGTGAACATAGTATAACATAATGAAAGTCTTGATCAACATAATACATTACTATATACATTTAAAGCAATCAGGAATTAAATAAGGATGCTTATCTTCCTCCTCCTCCTTCCTCACTTCAGGATTAGACTTTAAACATGTTTCAGTTCCATAGGATTCCTCTGTTCATTAGTGCCACCTACCAATGACTCTCCTATCTTCATCTCTCCATCCTCAACCCTACATTTTCACTTACTCTTGACCTCTATTAATTCCATCACCAAGTATGTTTCCAATTCATTCCTTATATCCTAATTCCTCACTCTTGCCATTCCTGGACACTGCATCACACCCCAAAGAAAGTATAGCAGTGACTGTACTCAAATCTTGTCGTGACAGCATCCACATAGGAATGTGGTGGGTTAAAGTACCATATTAGCTTCACTCTTAAAATTTATTTCTACTCCAATGCACTTCCCAATCTCCAAACTAGCTAAATCTGATGATGAAAGTTACTTTTTACAAATAATATTGATACTTTCTTTCTAATACCACATATGCAATTTTTAGGGAAATTCAGATTTTGAATGTATCTTGACCTGTTTTTGACATTCCATCCAATGATTCTAATAGTCTGTATCAGAAAAAATGCATTGTATGTTATGCACATTTAATTGAAAATACGTATCAGAATCAGAATTTTACCTTGACTGAGTTCTAATAATCTAATACCACGTATGTGATTTGCAAATATAGCTAAATTACTTTTGAAGATTATTTTAAATATCATCACAGTAGTAACTTATTGAGAAAAATGCAGGATGATTAAATAAAATATGTAGTAAGGCTGAAAACATCTGTTTTTCCTTTCACTTGTAAAATGTTGATTTTGTCTTATATGTGGTATTAGAATGAAGATGTCATTATATTCTTTAAAAAATTGGTTTTTCAAGTTTGTTATTTGACATAACTGTATAGTAAGTACTGCCCATAATAAAAGTTAATTTATTGTTTACTGTTGAGGAAATACACAGGTTTGTAATCACTGAAAGCATTTTTGAATGCTGTATACTAGTGAATGTTCATGTACTTGTACCACAGATTGTATCATTATTATAAATAAATTTACATGTAATAAACTGTCTTTTCATTTTCTTTTTTTTTTAGAAATAAATTTACTAATTATAAATATATCACTACTGACTAATAATATGCAGGACTGTGTCCGTGCAGGAGTTCACAGAAGTTGGTGCACGAATTAAAATCTGTGAGGATAAAAATCATATTGTTAAAAGACAAAGTGAACAAATTTGAGTCTCTGTTTTCAAATTACCAACAAAAAATTATTACCAAAGGAAAATGCACTAACTGGTCATCAGAGAACATTTCTAAAGTGGTTACTGATTACTTTAAGGTGCATATCTAACAAACCACCTGAACTTGTGCACGACATTTTAAAATATTCACTTCCTATTAAAATTACAATAAAGCATTGCCTTACCCAGTTTTCAGTTCTTCCAGAATTCTTAGAGTTAAATTTCATTATTTTGAAAGCCCACATGAATGTATTTACACACTTTTATGCTTTGATGAAAGGAAAGTCAAATCAGATCTCTGCTATGTTGAGTTACCGTTGAGGATATAATTTGAAGACAACATATAAATGTTCAAGTTCTTGTTATTTGTAGTTTAGTTAGAAAATGAACTAGTATATTACATTTTCAACAAAGCACTGGATAAGGAACATTTTTATGTTGCTATTTAAATGGTAGAATCAACGGGATTTCAGGTGATGTGATGTTTCGGGTTTTGTTTGTGATGTGGGACTGTCAAACTGGAAACTTTTATCAGAATTTGGTGTAACACAAGATAATACAAGTGTAAAACCCTTTAGAAGGTGGTCACCAAATTTGGGCTTGTTGTGATGTTCCTTATATGTTAAAACTTTTTCTTAAAGTTCTTAAGTTCCTCATCACTTATTATATGAGGAGTATCAGTTTCTAACGGCCACTTTGTCAAAAAGGAAATGTTTGAGGAACTTATCATCTCACGACAGGGATACCTGAAATTTACTCATAAGATTACGCCTATTATCTCCTTGTAACAGGCACAGAAAGACAAAACGACCGAAAGGCTGTGTAATTGCTGTTGGGTACTGTGGCTGCAGTAGGATACCTCGTCCCAGGACAGGGTCATGTTGTAGATTTAACGGTGGGTTCAATGTCATATCATCCTACTACAACTTCTACTGCTACTACTACTAACAGTTGAAGAGGTTAAAGTAATATATGCAATTCTGTAATTACACTTAATGTACTGTATGTCAGATTTTTCATCTTACAGTTACATCGTGTGGAACTTTGTTAAACATAAAGCTTATAGGATTGTCATAGGTCAGAAGATTTATGGTAGAGTATATTCAGATCTAGTTAGCGTGTTCTCAAACCAGTTAATGTCAGTACCTACCCATTATTGTTCAGTACACTGTCTCATCTTTAAACAGTCTCTTGTAACAGCATGCCTGATAGAACACAACTTGTTTATCAATAGTTATTTCTGCTTAGCAGTTTTTCCTCAATATGCTTGATGTTTTGCCTAGATTGTTTTAAGTTCATGAAATAGGTGAGTCCATGAGTCGTACTATCTAGTAATTTGTATTAATTTTGCTGTGCATAATCTGCCTTGTCTTTACTATACAATTAGTATCATACAAAGTGGAGATGAAGGTAAAAAATATTTATCAAGAGGATTTTCTTCAAATGTTACATTTTAAACTGTTAATACAATGTGTCCTTATAGATGGAGGGAGAGCAATGTAGGATAAATCCATTGCCTAATATTAAGACCTGTCTTAAAACCTGTTAAATATTTCTCAAAACCATTAAAAAGTATTACATAATTCTGATTAAACTGTAATTTGGTGCATCTTATACAAAATTCTTATGTAACTGTGTAATTTGTGCAGTTAAAAATCTATTTTTGTTTTACATGTTAAAGATTAAATTTTTAACATATCTGCTTTCACTAAACATGTTCTGAGACAGTAATTCTGCCTTCCGACTGGTTCTTCAAATACCCAACACTTTTAACAGAACACTAAACATTATGCTTAAATTTTTAATGTTTTTTCTTCAGAAATGTCAAGCAGTCAATTAAATATATTTTGTATCTTTTCTTAATAACACGATAACATATGTATTAAGTATATACTGCTGTTGACCTCAGAAATCTCATTTTTCTGTTACATTTTTTTGTATGTTTGAATGTTAGTGTTAAACAACACAAATGTTCTTCCTCCCCTTATGCCAATAGTGTTAAAACCTTGGGATCACTTTCCTCCATGATCCATTGCCAGTCTCTTTATTTCTCATTCTTTCTTTTACTCCTTAGTTTTTATTATTTAATAGCCTCCATTCTCTGGATCTTTTTTCTAGCTGGTTTTGATTCAACCAACTCCTTTCTTTGTCATTTTACTATATATGTTCATGCCACCATGATCGTTCTTGAAGCTTCCAATTAGTTCATATCATTATCTGTCTATTTTTGTCTTTCTGCAAGACAGATACAAATTTTGTTTTGCCACTGCTGTCGGAATTGTTTTCCTATTTTGGTGAGAATAGTTCTCTCAATATGAAGTTAAAGAATCAGAATAAAGCTTTAAATGTAATATTTATAAAAATTTAACAGAATTATTAACAGTTGCAGAAAAAAGGATGGCTCACAACCTACAAACCCATATTGTATTTATCGATTTAACTAAAGCATATGACAGCGTGCTGCTTGCAATTTATGGAGAGCTATGCAGAATCGAGGAATAAGTAGTAAATATATAAAAGTAACTAAACAACTATATAAAGATATGACAGCTCAAATTAAAATAGGGAAAATTATATCCAGCAAGATAAGTATTAGTAAGGGCTTGAAACAGGGTTGTTCCATAGCTCCAACTTTGTTTAAGATCTATCTAAATAAAGCCCTAACATCATGGAGGAAAAAATGCTGTAATATGGATGTACCAGTTGGAAATGACAAGATGTTTACAATACACTTTGCAGATGATCAGGCTATAATTGCAGAGGACAAACTTGATATAAGTTATATGCTTAGGAAACTAGCAGAAGAATATGCAAAACGGGGTCTCGAAATAAATACCTCAAAAACTGAGTACCTTATAGTAGGCGGTGAAGGTGAAGACTTAGAACTAGGAACAAAAGCGATAAAAGATATTAAAAACTTCAAGTATTTGGGTGTAACAATGACATCGGATGGTAACAGCAACCAAGAAATAAAAGTAAGAATAGGACAAGCTAAGACAAAATTAAACCCAACAAACCTCAACAAACAGCCAATTGCAAGTCAACAACAACAAACACCAACAAAACAAACAGTCTGCTTTGGAGTCCACGAATAACAAAAAACAATAAAATCAGAATATATAAAACTATAGTCAAAAGTAAAGACCTATATGGAGCAGAACTGTGGGAAATTAATAAAAGAAATAAATCCAAAATAAGAGTTATGGAGATGGATTAGTGGCAGAGGTGCTGTAGACTAACAAGACTAGATAGAGTGAGAAATGTAGAGATAAGGCAAGCGATGGGAATCGACCTCGACATTATAGAAACAATAGAAGCAAGAAGACTGAATTGGTTTGGACACCTAAAAAGAATGTCGGATGAGAGATGGCCAAGGAAGGTATGGGAATGGACTCCACCCTCTAGAAGAAAAAAAGGAAGACCTAAACATTCATGGAAAATGGACGTCGAAGATGCAATGAATGCAAGAGGGCTTACAGAACAGGACTGTTTAGACCGGGGCCAGTGGAAGCTAGGATGCGTGAGGCGGTGCCAGCCATAATTAAATCGCAAAAAAAATTAACATTTTAAAATTTTATTGAGATATTGAATTCAGAGAGTTTAAAGTACATAAAATGTAGAGTAATTTACACATTAATTAGACGTTTGAGGGTGTAACGGGACAAAATTGGTGTACCCAAATATATGTAATAATTTTATAAAACCTATTGTTAGAGATGTGTTGGAAGTTATAACAAAGCATAGGTGAGTCATACTGTGCAGCATGAAAGTCAAACAAGACGATGCCCAAATAAGGCGAGGAATGTTGCTAATTACCGTCACGTCATCGTTGAATCATAAAAGTACCACGTTTTTCAAACGAGACAGCAAGTTTCCAGTGACGAACAACTACGAAAAGCTTCCGGGCTCCAGGACAGGACGAGGTGTGGAATACCACCTCAAACCAGTTTCCAAAGGCAAAAAATACAACGAAAATCGGGCGTGGTGATGCTCAGATCGCCGGCAGTCTAGCACATCTCATCAGACCAAACGGACGTAATACATTAGTGGCCTCGGGCGTTTTTGGTAGGCCGAAAATGTTACAGTAGGCCTACCAAAGAGTGTATTGAAATGTAGTGAAGCAGCATCAAACTTTTAAAGAAACTATAAGTTAACAAAAGTGAATACAATCTGACAGTTTAAAACATTCGTTGTGGTATTCTAGTGAAGAAGGGTCGACCAACATAGTGCGCAACATCTTGGAACACGTGCAGATAAGTAGAAGTGCAAAAACAAATTTATTTGGCCAAAAGTTGATCAAAGAGTATAGTAAAACATTAATAGTAAAATGAGATCTCAATAAAAGGGGGGTAAAGAGAAAGAGCGAGAGAAAAAAGGGGGTTACGAGAAAGAGACAAGTACTGATTTGTCGTAAAATAATTTCTGTATAATGACTTGCAATATAATAATGTTGGTCTAATGATTTTTGTATTATTTTATAAAAAAAAAGAGAACAATTGATGGTTTTACTGAATAAAATAAAATAGGATTGGTGTTGGATCTAACCATGTGTTAGTGTAATTATTACGCCAAATTACCATAACCTATTCTGTACCAAGAGCTCGCCTAAACGAACTTGGAAGAGATTTTTGTATAAGGGAATTAAATTATTTAATAAATTATTTCTTTTGGGGAGAGTGTAATTGGTTTGATATTTGCTCCTTAAAATATCATGGCGACCTTGATGAGGGCTTTGGGATCTTCTGGTTGTTTTTTAAGGTAAGTCGAAAAAAGATCGTCAGAATCGGGGTAAGTATCTTGTCTTCTTGTGTAATTATTTTGTACAGTTACAGGGGAAATTATAATCTTTGCATTGCATGTCTATTAATTTTCATATTAATAAAGTATGGAGTTACATATTTATTTTGTAAATATTTATTCTTAGTGGTATCAATATTAATAATAAACAATACTTTATTTTTTAACACGAATATATTTTTTATTTATTCGTATTTACACTGTTTTGACAGTTTCATTACTGCCATTTTCAGTCCATCTTATTTATTTTTTTTATTTACTTCATTTTGTATACATTTATTTTGAGGTCCCATTTCATTTATTCTTCTGCAAGCTTCCTAAGCATATAACTTATAGCCATCTCATCCTTGACCAGTATACCCTGTTCATCAGCAAAATGTAGCATGAAGAGTCTCCCATGCCCAATTTATATACCTATTACAACATTTCTTACTCCATTACATCAGTGCTTCATTCCAGTAGATTTTAAACAGCATTAGAGCTATGCAACAACCTTTAATGTGAAAATTAAAATGACAGTAAGGGAAACTGTTGAAACCATGTACATACAAATAAATTAAAAATATATTCTTGTTAAAAAATATAAAATATTGTTTATTATTAATATTAATTTGTATGTAACTGAATTCCATTTATTGTAGTTTCTGTGACACCATGTGTGCCTTAAGAACTTATTTTAGATGGGTGGCTGATCCATCACATACAGATCTGCAAACTTTAATTAATGTTTTCTAGTTATAATAATTAAACATTTGTTTATTTGTTACTTTATACTGATTAAACTTGTAACTTATCAGATTCAGGGTAGTCTGAGACTATTGGTATAAAGCCTATCTTTTTCTAAAAATTAATAATGTACTATGAGTTTTTGTTGCTTCTCTTTGTGGAACGTACATGAACATTAATTGGGCCTAAGGAAAACCAGAGACCAGAAAATTCGACTTATACTTTAGATATAGTTTACCATAAACTGCCATCCATGTGATGATTTTAGCATCATTATCATGATCTACTTTCATGGATTGAACAAAAATGGTTTCAGACTATTGAACTTCGCAGTTGGTCAAAATATGATCATAGGAGGGACTTTCTTTGATCACAAAGACATACATAAGCGTACATGGTCCTCTCCAGACAGGAGAACGGTCAATCAAATAGATCATGTCCTATTGGATGACCGCCATAAGTCAGACTTACAAGATGTTAGAGTTTACAGAAGTGCCAACATGGACAGCGATCACTATCTCCTAGTTGCAAAACTGAGAGCTAGAATCTCCAATAATAGAAATGAATAAGGAATAAAGACTGTTAGATACAATACAGAAATACTAAAGGAAGAATAAATAAAACAGAGGTTTGAGGAAGTTACTAATGAGAAAATTAGACAGTGGAGAATTAAATGCCGTAAGGAACAAGATATAGAAAACCACTGGCTTAATCTAAAAAACACATTAGTGACCATAGGAGAAGAAATCATTGGTTTGAAGAAGAGACATGAGCGAGATGAGTGGTTTGATAAGGAGTGTGAAGAGGCAACTGAATTCAAAAACAAGACATACAAATTAATGATCCAAAAGAAATGCACTAGGGGTGTTCAAGAGGAATACAGGAAAGCCAGGTGGATGGAAAAGAAGATTCATAGAGGAAAAAAGAGGGAGTATATGATGAGACAGATAAAAAAGATAGAGGAATATAAGAGTAAAAGGGTGAGCTGAGATATGTTCAGGAAGGTGAATAATATGAGACAGGAATTTCAGCCTAGAACAAATGCCTGTAGGGATAATTAATGGTGGCCTTGTGAGTGATACTGATGGCGTAATCAGGAGATGGACAGAACACTTCGAAGAGCTGCTGGGCTCAGTTAGGGAGGCTTCAATGGAGGCATCTGAGGATGAAGAGGAAGCAGGAGAATTCGAGGATGATAGAGAGGAGTTGGTGCCATCCTATGACGAGGTGTATAAAGCTCTAGAAAGCCTAAAAATAACAAGGCAGCAGGTTCCAATTAGAGATAAAACGAATAATGATTTGGCCGGATACCGGATACCCAGCAATGCTCTCGGCCGGAGCGCCGAATATCCGGTGAAAGATCTGTGCATCTACGGACCTTGCGCATGCGCAGTCACAACCTGTCTCACCGTGGTGCGTGCAGGAGCAACGGAGCGGGAGTACTTGGTTCATTTGTTAGTTGATAGTGTCTCGACACACATTGTTTATGTTTAACTGATCGCGCATTGTGATTTCGTTAGCTATATAGATATATTTTTTTTTTATTCATTATTCTCCAACCTTTGAAGATGGCATTAGTGAAGAAAAGATCGCCAATGTGGGAATATTTTGACTGTTTTAATGATGATAACAAGTTGGCTGTGTGTTTGTTGTGTAACAATAAGATCTCGCGCGATGGAGAAGGAAAGAAAGCAGGTTTGTAAAAAAATTCAGTAAAATGCTAATAACCTAACATAGTGAATGTTTACTGAGTTGCCCGGTAGATAGCACTATATGTCAGCTAGCCAAAGATACGACAAACAGCTGGACATAGTTTACCAATCTCCCGCTAAAATATGTTTCTTCCATAGCCTCACTTTTTTGTCCACTTTTTGAATGGTCTTGTGCAACTTCTAATTAATTTTGCTTTTATTTGCTTCTATTTGTGTTAGATCAAGATATTTTTACATAGAACTGTGCAGCAAACACGAGAGAATTGACTGTGTATTGTGGTTTTGTGTGTATTGTTTTGTTTTGTTTCTAATTACTTTATGTTTGGAAGGAAAGAACTATCAGTTTTTAACCTCGTAACTACAACATGAAACCTCGTAACTACAGACAGTATGATTGTGATGATTGTGACTTGTTAGAAGCTCCCAGGCTAGTTATAAAAGACAAGTTATAAAATGTATTTACTTGTGTTAGGTTTTATGTCTTAATTTTAGTGTTTTCATAAAAAAATATTTTCCCTCAGGTTAATGTAATAGGCCTTTTTTTAAAAAGTAGTTGTTACCATACCTTTACTAACCTTTGGCTGCTTTTAAGATTTAGTTTAGGTTTTAATATTGATTTGAAAATGTAGGCTTGTGTGTCACAATTTAATTCTTTTAAAAATTAAACAATACTTCTATGTAAATAGTTTAAGAATTCACGTAAATAGTTTAAGAAAACACCTTCCTTATTAAAAATATGGTAAATGTTTGATATCTCCGAACTATGGTTTTTGTATAAATTACTGTTCAGAACGTTGGAGATACACATGTGGTACATAGTGAAAGTGAAAAACCCTTGTGGAAAACACTGGGTTATAATTTATTTCGATTTTAAAATTAGCTTTTTTATCCACTATTGACGTACACATATGGGCCATATTGAAAGTGTACAAGAGCTTCTGCTACGTGGCGTCACGGTATATTATATATTATATAATATATATAACAGCATTTCAAACATGGTTACAAATCTACAAATGTCAAGAAAGTGTTTGAGAAATGAGTGGGAGTTATAACCGTGACGTCACGTAGCAGAAGCTCCTGTACACTTTCAATATGGCCTGTATGTGTACGTCAATAGTGGATAAAACAAGCTACTTTTAAAATCGAAATAAATTATAACCCAGTGTTTTCCGCAAGGGTTTTTCACTTTCACTATGTACAACATGTGTATCTCCAACGTTCTGAACAGTAATTTATGTAAAAAGCGTAGTTCGAAGATATCAAACAAATACCAAACAGATTTCTTACTTTACTAAAAGAGTTGAAGATTGATCGGATCAATTCGTGTTGCAGGTACAGCTGCTATGAAAAACCATCTTAAAAATAAACATGCTGAGTAGTATGCTACTTTAACTGCAGCTCCCTCAACAAGTGGAAGTAAAAATGTTGTTACTCTCTCAACAAGTGCGTCTGTCGATTCCGATATTTTATCAGGTCCATCGCAAAAACAAAAACAGTTAACTCTAAAGGAAACAACTGAAAGGAAACTATTGTGGGATGTAAATGATCCTAAATCAAAAAAATATCATTATTTGATCGGTGAAATGATTGCAATAGACAATGAACCGTTTTCAATTGTTGAACGAGTTGGCTTCACAAGGCTTATGGAAAAGGCAGTACCACAGTACAAAATGCCTAGTTGCACCTATATAACCGGAAAAATTATTCCCGATATATATGACAGAATTCATGCAAAAATTGAAGCTAATATTTCACAAGCTACAGCAATATCTGTGACATCTGATGTGTGGACATGTCTACACAATAATACGAGTTTCTTGAGTTTCACTGCCCATTGGTTGTCTCCAGAGTTTATTCTTGAGCATGGTATTTTGGCAATGAAGCTGTTTTCTGGCTCACATACTGGCGAAAATATTGGAAAAGAGCTCAATGTCATTGCAGAAAGATGGGACATTCCTCAAAGCAAGATTCATTTGCTTGTTCATGACAGTGGAGCCAATATGATAAAAGGCATACGAGTCACAGAATATGATTCGGCAAAGTGTTTTATCCATTCCCTGCAATGAGCTGTCAATGAATCATTGAAATCCCAATCGGAGGTACTGGAGACGGTAGCTGCTGCGAGACGGATTGTCACCCATTTTAATCACTCTGGTGTTGCGCAACAAAAGCTTAAAGCGATTCGTCAAGAACTTAATTTGTTAGATCACCAACTAGTACAAGATGTCAGCACACGCTGGAATTCTACTTATTATTTGATGGAGCGATTACTAGAACAGAAACGAGCTGTGTCCTTGTACACAACAGATCACGATTCATTGAACAATTTGACACCATCTCAGTGGGAACTAATGGAGCAATGCATCAAACTCCTCAAATTGTTCGAAGAGATAACTAAAATAACCAGCTCTGGTCTTTCCTGCATCTCTGAAGTGATACCACATGTTGTCACGTTGACGAAATACCTGGGAAAGGAAGAGATTGCGGTTAGAACACCTAACTTATTGAGCATGAGATCTTCACTAAAAGATGAACTAGAAAAGCGCTTTGACTTTGAAGAGAATGACAAATACTTGGTTGCAACTTTTCTTGACCCGAGGTTCAAAACTAGTTTCCTGGGAATAGTTCAAACCGAAAGAGCAAAACAAAAAATTCTATTACAAGCTCTGAAAATGAGTTGTGGTTATGATGAACATAGTGATGATGACTCTTCTCCACCTTCTAAGAAAAGAAATACAAATGAAAATGATATAACCATTGAAATACACGACACTTTCTGGAACTGCTTTGAGGAAGTCGCTACAGACAACATGCAAACTGAGGGTACGGAGAAAAGTGCTATTGCAAATGAGCTAGATAATTATTTAAAAACTGTTCGCCTAGATCGGAAGGCAGACCCTTACAAGTGGTGGTCAGCAAACGCAAAACAGTATCCAATCCTAACAAAATTTGTTAAGATTTATCTTTCATCTCCTTGTAGCAGCGTATACAGTGAGAAGCTATTTTCCGAAGCAGGTCTTGTCTACGAAGAAAAGCGCAATCGTTTACTACCAGCAAATGCTGAAAAACTTGTTTTTATACATCATAATTTGCCACTAATAGACTTTAAGTATTAAATTTGTAACGCATTCTTTTTAAAGTAAATACATTTGTGATTGAAACGCATTTTTTTGTTGCATAATTAGGTATTCGGTGTCCGGCCGGATAGTAGTCAGTATTCGGGCGGATACCGGATACTAAAAAAATGGCCGGATAGTAGCCAGATATCCATTGCATGTTTAGTTCCAATGGTTTACCAGGGGAACTATTAAAGAGCGCAGGAGGAGATTTCATAAAGGAATTTGCCCATTTCATAGAGCGAATAAGGCTAGAGGAGGTAATGCGTGATGAGTGGAACAATGGGATGGTGTGTTTAATGCATAAAGAGGGTGATCCGCTCATATGTAAAAATTATAGGGGCATCTCTCTTAATACAGCATTTGCTGTTTTATTGTCCAACATCATATTTTCTAGGCTGCTTCCCTACGCTGAAGAAAACTTAAAAGAATATCAATGTGGGTTTACTAGGAATAGGTCAACAACAGACCAAATATTTACACTAAGCCAAAACCTGGAAAAAACGTTGAAATATGGAGTAGCCACTCACCGTGGATTTCCAGTCGGCATATGAGTCAATCAACCGGAAAATGCTATATAGAGCTATGAAGGAGTTGAATATACCATCTAAGTTGGTGCGTATGGTTGGAGTAGCTAGTAGCTATGTCCAATCCAATTCTAAGTGCCAAATCAGAATACAATCAAATCTATCTAACTCCTTAAGAACATTGAATGGGCTGAAACAAGGAGATGCCTTAGCGTGTCTGTTGTTCAACGTAGCTCTAGAAAAGGTCATCAGGAATTCAAACTAGCGGACACATATTTCACAAGGAGGTACAGCTTCTGGCATATGCTGCTGACATTGACGTCATAAGTAGGTCTGAATCTGGCTTAAAGGAACCCTTTCAAGAACTGGAGTTGTCCGCTAAAGCTATGGGCTTGGTTATAAACCAAAGCAAAACTAAATATATGGTTGTAGGTGCAACACTCGCGGCCTATCCCTGCGCATTAATGATTATGAATTTGAAAAAGTTCAAGGTTTTCCATATCTCGGGTCATATGTGGACTCTGGAAATGACTCCTCTAGAGACATTTAAAAACGAATATTATCTGCTAATAGGTGTTATTACGGACTAGTGAAACTTTTAAAATCAAAATTAATAAGTAAAGAGACAAAAGCCACGCTCTACAAGACCTTGATCAGACCAGTTCTGATGTATGGCTCGGACTGCTGGGTGCTAAAAAAACTAGATGAGCAGAAACTGGCCGTGTTTGGGAGGAAGGTACTGAGGGGAATCTATGGCCCTGTGAAGGAAAATGAGATTTGGAGGCGACTGCATAATCAAGAGTTGTACGAAAGGTTTAAAGATCTTCTGATCGTGCAATTCATACAAATTAACAGATTGCGTTGGGCCGCACATGTGCAGAGAATGGCGGAGGATAGAATCCCCAAAAAAATCATGAATTATTTGCCGATGGGAAGGAGAAGGAGGGGAAGACCGCGTACAAGATGGCTGGACCAGGTTGGTAAGGAGGCAGAGGCTGGGTGCAGCAAACTGGTGGTCATTGGCCGGGAGTAGAGACCAGTGGGGACAATATCTTTTGGAGGCCAGGGCCTGGACTGGGCTGTAGCGCCGAGGATGTATGTATGTATGTACTTTCATGGATTAGGCATTTATTATATCTGTTAGGCTATCTGGCCTTATAGATTTGCTGAGGAGTTCATCAAGATATTAGGCATCCTGAATCTCTCTTGTCTTCTACAATTTACTGAAAAGCTTTCTCCACGATGTTATGATTGGGCTGTTTACTTAAAAGTTCTTACATTTGGTGAACATTATTTATTATTTATTTTATTTTATTTTTTAATTTATTAGAAGTGTGTTCAGTTCCTTCCGGATATCGTTACATAGTTTCCTAATATCTTGAAAGAGATACATGTCATGATAATAATCTTCATCAGTAATGTCAAAGAAGTTATTATCCCAGTTAATTTTGTCCTGGAGAGTCTCTTTGGTCTCCTTCATTCTATTATAAAGATCAATCAACTTGGGATTTTAAGTTAGCTTCAGTAGGACACCATATTAGGAAATCTGTCTCTTAACATTTTTATGCTGTCTACTGAAGTTCTTCCTATGACATATGATAACATGGTAATTATAGTGATCAGCAGGCCCGGCCCAAGGGCCGGGTGACTGCCCGGGGCGCCGCTGTCAGAGGGGCACCAAAAAGAGCCTCAAAAAATAAATTTTAGAAAGTGTTTTCTACTGATTTTTTTGCTTTATATTTCTGTAAACTAGCGTGTTGCATCATCTTCTTTTTCCACCATGGACAAAAGCGAATTTCATAGTACTAGTGCGCGTGTTGTATGTTGTTTAGCGCTGGATGGCGGGAACTTCGTGCAGACCATAACAGCTGCTTGCGACTGCCGACTACAGACTACATTGCAACTGACAGTCGCAGTAGTACCCACCCCCAATCACAATTTTAAAACATTTTTCATTTTTTACAGATTCCTAAAGAAGATACCATAGTATCACACGACCCTGGAGAGTGGCCAAAACATCTAAATGACAAAGATCGTCAAATCTTAGTACAGCGTGGACCAGAACAAATTTTAAACTATGAGTTTCCTTTAAATAAAGATGGATGAAGATTTTGTGTAAATAACTATCGTAGGCGCATGTGCAACGGCGAGGATGTTTCACGCTTCTGGTTAATTTATTCCATAGTGAAAAACGCGATCTACTGTTTTTGCTGTCGCGTTTTTGCCAAGATTCGAATTTCTCTTACGTCTAAATCTGGCTATTGTGACTGGAAACATATGTCCGAACTTTTATCAGAACATGAAAAATCTCCAGGACATATGAAAGCTTTTCAAGATTGGGTAGAGTTTAGCTCAAGGCTTCGCCTGGGTAAAACCATAGACTGTGAAAAACAACGAATCATAAAGAATGAGGTTGAACGTTGGAAAGAAGTTTTTCGGCGAATAGTTCTAATGATTGAGTTTCTTGCTTCACAAAACTTAGCACTTCGTGGCAATACTGACAAACTCTACTCAAGAGATAATGGAAACTTTTTGAAATTGACTGAGTTCATAGGAAAATTTGATTTAGTGATGGCAGAACACTTGCGCAGGATCACTTCAAGAGAAACTTATGTTCATTATCTAGGAAAAAGAATCCCGATGAAATCATCGAGTTGCTGGGGTCAAAGATAAAAGAGCAAATTTTGAAAGAAGTACAAGAATGGACGTATTACTCCATTATCTTAGATTTCACTCCTGATGTAAGCCACACAGAGCAGTTGTCATTGGTAATTCGTTATGTGAGTTGCGAATCAGGAAAAGAACCCCGTATACATGAACATTTTTTGGGATTCATACCTATTGACTGTTCGACAGGAGAAGCATTAACAGACACACTTCTCACACAACTTGAAGAAATGAAGCTACCACTAAGAAATATGCATGGACAAGGATACGACAACGCCGCCAACATGAAGGGAAAACACGTTGGAATTCAAAAAAGGATATTGGACATGAACCCTCGTGCATTCCTCATACCATGTAGCTCACACTCTCTCAATCTTGTCGTAAATGACACTGCCTTATCGTGCACTGATGCTGTTAACTTCTTCAGCACTATACAGGAAATTTATAAGTTTTTCTCTGCTTCGACACATAGGTGGTCTGTGCCGACAGAACATGTCAGTTCTCTAACAGTGAAACCCTTAAGTGAAACTCGGTGGGAAAGTCGTATTGATGCAGTGACTCCTATTCGGTATCAAGCCGGGGAAATCTACGATGCATTATATGCACTGTCTACTGATACCAGAACTGATGCATTTGGAAAAAACACAGCTAATGGTCTAGCTCCCAAGATTAAGAGTTTCAAGTTCATTTGCTGTCTTGTAGTTTGGCATACAGTTCTATTCAGAATCAACCTTGTAAGCAAAATGCTTCAAAAAGAAGAAATGGACATTTCAAAAGCAGTTGAAATGATAGCAAAAGTAAAAAGTCATTTTGAAGCAATGCGAACAGATAGAGGGTTAGAAGAGCTACTAGTTGATGCAAGAGAAATTGAAGAGACTCTCGAAATTGACCCGCTAATTCCGAGTGAGTCACAAGTACAACAACGAAAAACCAAACGTCAGTTTGAATACGAGACCCCCGATGAGCTCATTGCGGTCCCAAAATTTCTTTCAAAAGTAACTTTTCTTTTTATGTTTTGGATCAAGCCATAAGCTCACTGGAAGAACGATTTTCTCAACTAAACCACCATAATGACCTATTTGGGTTTTTATACAAAATAAAAAATGAAGACAAGGATTACCTGATAAAGAAATGTGCTGACCTGCAGATGGCCTTAACAGATGAAGACCATTGTGATATTGAGGGGTTCCAACTTCAACAGGAACTGTTGGTCTTACTCTCCCTACTGCCAGATGAAAATGCTAAAAGACCCCTTGACATATTAAAATACTTGACAAGTAACCACCTGACTGAAAATTTCCCTAATGTGTCAATTGCACTGAGAATTGCCCTCACCTTCCCTGTCAGCATGGCTTCAGGCGAAAGGAGCTTCTCAAAATTAAAATTAATTAAAAATTATTTGAGATCTAACATGTGTGAGGTAGGACTCACCATGATGTCGATTGGGTTTGACATTCTCCAAGACAATGACATGGATGTCATTGTTAGAGACTTTGCAGATAAAAAAGCTCGGAAGGTTCTGCCGTAATCATGTCACCATTAGTAGTGTTCAATAAATGTTGTTCGTTGTTGTTTTTGTTTATACATATACATACCGGTACATAAATACAAAATGTGTAATGGATATCATGTGCATATTTTTTAAGTCCTACGTATTTCTGTATCATGCATTTTGAGAAACGAATTTGAGTATTAATTTTGCTCTTTGAAAAATGGGCTATAAATTATTAAAACCACTGTAATAAAATGTAAACTACAGTCTAGGACTAGGTAGAGGGGGGGCGCCAAAAAGTCACTTTGCCCGGGTGAAAATTTTGCCTTAGGCCGTCCCTGGTGATCAGGCTCATAAGTTTCAATTGAAGTAAACATTATTAGTAGATAGTTACTAGTAGATTTCTATTATGTGTCTGAGGAACAACATTTTTTAGTTTTAAGGTTTTGATGAACTTATTTATACTGGGTGTTTATGAGATTGCTTTATTCATTTATAAGTCATTTGTGATCCCAACCACTTCTTTGTGCAGATTGTTCAAGTAACTGATCTTGCTAATATATTTTTATTGAATTTTGTATTCATCGTACTTCCTAACAGATGGTAAGACATCTTTAGTAACCCACTAATTTTAGTAATTTTGCTTCTTCTTTTATAGATTATAATATCAAAGAATATCCTAATTCACTGATCAGTATTGCGTGTTGTTGCATTATACAATACACCTCCCTGGTCAATTAAATAATTTAATGATATTTTATTAGTTTTCATAAATATTTCCCCTGATTGCTTGGTTTGTGTCTTGATATTATAAAATTCTTGCTACATCAATTCCCTTGAACCAAGGATTAATTTCTTTATTGAATATAATGAACACACTCTGCCACTGAACACAAGACTTTTCATTGTAAATATCAACAAACAAGTTCATGATTGCAGTTGTCCGTTGTCCTTTTTCATCAAAAAGCTTACTTGTTGAGTTATTCTTGTTTTACACTGAAGTAGATAGTGTTCTTGAGCCCTTCATTAGGTAACAAATTATCTTTCTCATCTTTAACTGGGTTAACATTCTCTTTAATTTGCTGTATACATTTCCTAAGATATACCAGTATGTAATGAACTTCATTCGGTTTTTTCCTTGCCTTACTCCTGTAGGGAGTGTTAGGAAAAAATGAATATAGTATTTCCGATTCTTTATGTTTATGAATGTCTAGAGAGTAATTAGTTTTCGACAGTTCGACTAGATTGCATTGGATTTCTATGACATCAAATTATCTTAATTTCAGTTTTTTCTATGTTTGCTTTTATTTGATATATACACATTCCTAAGACACAACTCCCAATAGTGATGGCAGTTCTTTTGTATAGTATCAAATGAATCTTCATTGTTAATTTCATGTCTGGATTTATAGTTATTTTAAAATTGTTACATTACATTTTTGCTTTTCTTTTGTTGTATAAGCAAGTTTAAACCTTATATTAAGCGGAACTTTGGAAACAGCTTTCAACAGAACAATGGCTGGAGAAAAGAGTGAATGTATACCATTGAGCATTGATCTTTAAAATAGGTTAGATACCTGTTATTCCTTCATGCAACTTACTTTGGTCGCTAGCCACGATGCGTTTCAGGATCAAGGTCCCATCTTCAGGTAATGATCACTCGGGTCGAGCTCGTCAGTTCATAAAAACACATACATAAAAAAAACGCTGAATTCAACAAACACTCATACTGCACGAGGGGACGATGTGCATCGTCGAGAGAGTAAACGTGCACTGGCCGTATAAAGTCCAATGCAGAGATAAGTTGGTAGTGTTCCTCTTGTCTGTGCCAGTTTTTATATCACAGTATTGAAGAGCGCGTTGGATTTGAGCGATACCATATCGTTCAAAAGGCACTCTTTCTGTGGCCTGGCTGCTTTATATATCTCATACTCTTCTAATGCATTCATATATCGGCCTTTTCTACAAAAGTGTATGTGTTTAAGATTAACAGAGAAGTCAGTGTAACTGTGATCACAATCAATCAGGTGTTGCGCGTAAGTCGATTTACTGTTTATTAGATTCTTCATGGGCAGGTGTTCCTTGAAACTCTCTTCAAAACGTCTCCCGGTCTGACTGATGTAAAACATGACGCAATCATCACACACAGTTTTGTAAACACCAGAGCATGTCTCTACGCTTCTGTGTATCTTGGGGCGTAGTGCATTTTCAATGTTATTTTTTGTCCTAAAGATAACTGCGATATTATATTTATTAAATTGGTTTTTTATAATGTTAGGCAACAAAGATGTGTACTCTACCGATATATATCTGTCAGTATTATGCACCGCGCAGTTCGGAATTTGAGTTTTGTTCTTGCGCCTGGAGATAAGTTTATCTATTATATTAGCGTTATAACCATTGGATATGTTTTAAAGTGTTTACTTCATCAATGAAGCAATCTTGCTTTAAGAGTACAGTAAGAAGCCTATGGACCAGTAGCGGCTCGTACAGGAAGGGCTAAAGGGCACAGCCCTCCTACTAAATTTGCAAATTAAACTTGTCAATAATATAACTATAATGTGTACTATTCTTAAGTGAAAGATATTTTTGGGGCTACTAATAGCTATCACCCGATGTTTTCGGCATGGTCTCGCAGACGGACATTTTTGCTGTCGTCCTCCCTGCATAGGCGGGTCTTGCGGGGAACAGGGAAAGAGGACGTGTACACATGACTGCTTTTAAAACAGCATCAGCCATTACAGGAGGGGCTCTGCCCGTTGTCTGATTTCGCTGCTCTTTTCATAGAGAACCGGAGCGTTGTTCAAAACTTCTCTGTTGCTGTTTAAAATGCATATAATTTCTCTTGTGTTTTATATAGTTTTGATTGTGTTCTTGTTGTACTTTTTGTGTAAACGTAATGTTCTAATAATTTATTCTATATTAGACAGTGTATTCTGTGTAGGATAGTGTTTTTGTCGAACCTTGCTTACATATGTGTTAAATTGATTTAAATAATTATGCGATTTATAAGAAGCATGACAGGTATGGTATGGTTATTTGACCTACTAGCTTAAATGAAAAAGTTATATAAGTGTGTGTGTGTGTGTGTGTGTGTGTGTGTGTGTGTGTGTGTGTTTTATAATGATTCTTCTTGTACCGTCGTTCTTAACGTATTCTGTAAAATGTTGAAGTGTCAGAGTGTAACTTGTGTATGTGTGTCTTACCAATTCGTCCTCGCTCGGTAACATAACTTATGATGCTTGAGTCCATAGCGAACGTACGGATAACCAGGTATCGTAGTCCTGACCTGAGGTTCACTAGGAGTGTATGATTCCCGGGTGGCGCCAAATTGTTTATTTAAAACAATTAAAAATGTATTATTATCAGCGGTTCCGCTCAGGCAGTGTGGAGAATTCAATTTGTCCCGCCGCTTATCGATTTGTATGATCAAGCCAGCAGTTTACTGTATTCGCTGCTTGAGCGCTAGTCATCACTTCATAGACGTCCGCTATAATTTATAATATTAAGAATACACCTTCCTACTGAAAATAAAACACATTTGATATACACAGTATTGATTTATTAACGATTGGTTATTACTGTTTTCATTGACACAAGCTATATTTGATTTCTTATATAATTTTGCACCGGTTATTTATCTATGAGACAAGCTCTCTCTGGGTTTAACAAATCGATTTTGAACGTAACAGATTTACAGTATGGCGTTCTACCAAAGTAGTCAACAAATAATTTCGTTCAATCGTATGGATTCTTTTGATCACGATGAAAGGCTTAGATGCAATTACAATAATAAAAATACACAACCTTACAATGTTTCTACTTAAATCTTATAAAGTGTAGCTATAAATGGTTTGTTGGAGTGTATTAAAAGTGTTTTAAAGGTTCGTAAACTAATACTAGGTTAACTTTATAATTTGACAAAAGTTCAGTGTCTTAATATTTTTATTTAATCTTTGAAAGAGAATAAAATTGGTTCAGTGATATTTCAGAATATAGTGAGAAATATTCAAAGTGCGTTATTTTGGAAGTTTAGTTAATTTATAGGATACTTAACAGCTTTGTAGCATGTGATTAATCTGTTGGTCTGGAACAAAGGACTGTAGCCGCAATAGAATTCAGTTTTCAATTATTCGGGCTTCTGGCATCTTTTTCAAAGTACTTGGATGACTTTATTTACTTCGTCTTGAATTAAAAAGTCTTCTCCATCAGTTAATTGAGTTCAGTGATAGTCAGCCTCCTTCTCGTTCAATTTTGACAATTTGTTTAACTTTTAAAACATTTTAAATAAGAAAATTGGTTGTTCAAAACTTTGGCTTCTGTTTTTCATGAGCGTCACTTTTTGAGTAACGATATTCAACGGTAATTTTCGCTACCAGTCCCGTTTCTATGGTTACCAAAGAATTCTGATTGGACTAGCTTGATAAAAATCCAGTGTTATCAAAATTTGAATTCTTTTCAAATCTTCATATATCTTCTGACTTTCTTCCTTCCATTTTCTTCCTTCTTAAGTATTAATTATTAGCACTGTTATTTGTATTTTCTTACAAAGATTATATTGGTATCCCACAATATTGGGTTATTTCATGTTTTGTAAGTTTACAATTAATTTAATATTTACTAATTACATTTCCCTGTTTATATAACTCCTTATTTTCATATTTTGTTTTTAATAAAATTTACCATTTATCCTTGGTTAATTAGTCACCTTGGATTTGTTAATTACTTGGCTATTTTCATACAATTAGTATTTGTTGGTGTTTGACCGTTAGGCCTGTCTCAAGTCTAAGTAGCCATTACTGATTTTTGATTATTTCATATACATTATATCTCATTGTGTCCTAGAGCTTTATTTTGTTCTTATAATTATGTTTATTATCTATGGATGTGTTTTGGTTCAGTCTTTGTGTGATTTTTGTGTGTTACTACTGTTTTATTCATTATTTATTGCTAATTATTTACTAACTGTTTTCTCTTTTCTAACTCAGACATTGCTTTCTTTTCTTATTTATTTACTCTGCCAATGTCAACAATATGGCTATTAATTACTATTTTTTCATCATATAACATATAACATTTAGGTCTATGTTTGGGATAATTACCCAATCCATATCCCATTCATAAGTTTGTTTAGACAATTGTTTAACACTTATTATCTAATATTGGTGTACAATTCATTACCTTTGATTTATTTTATCTAAAAATTAAACTTTTACTTGTGAACTTACTGTTTTTTCTTCTCGTCGAACACGTTTCCGCATCGTATTCGCCTTCTTCAGCTTAGAGACAGACTGCCAGTATTTAGTAATGGTTGTTGTATGGAAGGTGGAGTGGGGGTGGTGCGTGGAGGAAGGGGATTGGCGCGGGGATTCAAATTAATGTTTGTTTTTTGTATAATTGTGTCAAAAAGTGTATGTGATTTATATTGTAATTGGTCGTTAAGTATGTTGTTTGCTTGTGTTGTATGGTGTTTGTATATTTCGTATTGTTCAGCTGTGTTGAGTTTTCGACCTTTGGGTAAATAATGTAAAATTTCAAGATTAGTGTCTATGTTGGTGTAACTGTGGTTTTGTGTGTGTATGTGTGTGGCAAATGCGGAGTGTATATTGTTGTTGGTTAAAGCTTTTAAGTGTTCAGAGTAACGGGATGAAAAAAATCTTCCCGTCTGGCCTATGTAGAAACTATTGCAGTTATTACAATTTACTTTGAAAACACCTGTTTTGTTATATTTGTCTATGTCTGTGTTTGAATTATTGATGTGTTTTTTGATGGTATTGGTTGTTCTGTATGCTATTTTGTATTTTGATTTATTGTTCGGGTGATAAACAACCTCACCTCTATTGAACTTGTTTCATTAATCTTCCCTTATAACATGGGTGTTTACTTATGGTTTTAAACTACTTATTTTATAACAACTCTTTGCTTTCTTTTCCATGTCATCACTATCTTATTACTTTGTCATGTGATTCTCACCTTTAAATTCTAGAATACACTTTTAAGCTCTACAATAATATTCTTTTATAATCACTACAGTTAATATCACTCTTCAGTGTTCATTATTACTGAATCAATGGTTTATTTTAAATATTATTCTTAACAACTTTCTCAAATGTTATTGTTCACTATCAAACCTTAAGTGTTGGTTACTTTTACTAAGTGTTTATCTTAGACTTCCCTATTTTCCCTATTACTATCATTGACAATATTTTTATTTATTCATCACTTGCACTTTTAAATTATTTTGTGTTTATTATAATTTACTTAGTCTCTCTATTTTTGTATTATTTCACTTTAGGGTAATTTCACTTTCACTATGTTAACTTCCGTTTACTTCTCACTATTTCAATATCTTTCTCTTTCTCTACACTTATTATATATACTTACTAATATCATGTCTTTCTCTATTAACAACTTACATGTACTTCTAATTCTTTGGCTAGTGTATTTTTAGCTATCATTTTTTATTAATGACTAATTACAATTGTCGCTCAATCAATACTAACATTTATTATTTATTTTAGTTCTTTACCGGTTTTCTTTTCTTTATTATATTTGATTACATTATTTCTCCCTTCTCTATTCTCTATGCCTTGTCTGTGTTTTATTGACGTGTTTCATTTTATTTTCTTCATCGTTGGTTTGTTCCCTCTTTGTTCTCGTTTTTCTTCTCTTTCACTTCTCATCTTGTTTACTTCCATATTGGTTCTTAGCTGGCCAATCTCTAGGGTTGGGTCAATGTCATTTGTCTGTCCGTCTAGTCGTTGAGTTTCTTTATTAATCACTTTTAATTTATAACTCTTTCTCCTTATTTCTTAATTACATTTTATATTTTTATTCTCTTCATTATTTATTTATTAAAATATATTATTTTTTAGCATTTTTTATACATACTTATAGTCATCAAATATGATCTGATTTTGGCGATGTTATATAATGCCCTTCCACCAAAATTGATCATTTATAAAACGTGTTTCTAAGTTTGATGAAATTATCAATAATTGTATTGTATCACTTTCTTCTTAAATTCTCCTGCTTCTCGTTCGTTTTTTTGTTTAATTCTGTATCTTCTACTTCCTTTCTACTGAGTCTTTTCTTCATTATTTTCTCATATTACGAACTGGCTTATTGATTTTGTATTATAAATTATTCCCTATAAATCTTATTTTCCCTAACTATCCCTACTTTGTAGCTGAAATCGATTCGGATGGGCTCTATTGGCTTACCTAACTCCATCGTTCAAAACTACTCTTTTTCTGATGTCAGGGGAACATCATCCCTGCTCAGTTAAATGATTGCTGGACTTATTCAACAGTCAATCTCAATTAATGAATCTTCAATACAGTCATCTCGTGACTCATAATAATAATAACAATCATAATATTTGTTGGGAATCTTTTACTTTTGTATTTCATTATTGCTCAGTTCGAGTCATATATTTTTCATCTTTCTTTAGTGATACTATTTGATGATACTTGAAGTGTTGGTTTTTATTGATACCATTCACATTTTTTATTCATTTTTTAATTACTCTTTGTTTCATCTCATTTCATATTATAACTCTTAGAATGTTTATTTTATTTATTTCGTTTTTTGATGATTGGTTTGTTTAATTTTACTTCCCATATTTTTTCTAAATAGTTGTGGAAGTTGATCATTTTGTTTGATATTTTTTTTCATCATTTTTTTTTTTTTAATATTATAGTAAGTTAGTGTTTCTTACTAGTTAGGAATTTTTTGTAGCTTATTCCTTTATAGTATGTTTTGCTTTTTATGCCTCATATGTTGGCTAAAGATTATTGTAACTTAATCTTATTTTGTAGGAATTTTCTGTAACTTCATTCCTTTATTATTATTTTTTATTTAAATATTATAGTAAGTTTGTGGTCCTTACTTTATATTGATTCTTTGTAACTTTATTTCTCCATTTTATAATTGGTCTAAAATATTATCGAAATATTTGCGTAAGTTGTCCTTACATAACTTTATTGAATTTTGAAATTCATCTTATACTTTTCTTTATTATTTATTAGCGAACTTATTCGTTTCTCACGCTCCTCAGGGAGAGCGAAGGTATGGAAGGAAATGTTCCGCGCTGACAGAAAGTGCTGAACAGCGCTGAATCGGCGGGGCGAAAGCATCTCATTAAGTACATTATGGCATGGCGCGATGCGAGCCTCTCACACACCTTCTTGTTTCTGATTGGCCAGTGATGCTGTACTTACCTGTGCGGGGGTTGCAATTAGTAAACAATTAGCACAGGTAGCATCGCGGGAATCAGCAGCCTTCCCCACAGTATTTCTTGGAAAAAAAAGTGAGTCACATAATGGCGTAGCTTGGTGCGAGCCAATCATACACCATCTCTGTTGTGATTGGTTGATGGTGTCATTTTTACCTGTACGTGGGACTTTGCTGAATTTATATGTACAGGTAGCATGGCAGGACAGCTTTAGTCTATACCACATTACTGTGGGCCTGCACGTAGACACCCAAAGTGCAGAAAAATTTTACCACTGATGATGGCAGGCAGTGGAGCTGCAGAAACGTTTGGTTTTGTTTTTAACCAGGGACCACGGCCAAACAGCCCGGATATCTTTCATAATTCAAATGACACCGGCCGTGAAAGCCTAAGGAATAATCCTGATTGGTTAATTCTGAAGTAGTCTATTGTTATCAAATTTTGAATTTTTATTCAAAATAACTGCATATCTTATTTTTGATTATATTCTTCTGTCCTCTTCCCTACATATTAAATATTATCACCACTGTTATTATTTCCTTTCAAAGATTAATTTGGTATCCCATAATGTATGTTTTTATGAAATATCAATGTTTGTACAAATCTGTTAATATTTGGTATTTACATTTCTCTTTTAAACTAAGTTCTTATTCTAATATTTTTTCTTTAAAATGATTTATAAATTATTCTCGGCTATTTACTTGCCTTGAATTTCTTAATCTCCTGGTTGTTTTTATACAGTTTGCAATTCTTTATCATTGACAGTTATTCATTTCCTAGGCCTTAGTAGCCATTGATTATTTTTATTTAAATTATTCTAATTATATTTCATCTCATTACAAAGTTTTTGTTCTGTTGTTATAAATGATTTATTTAGTGGTTGTTATGTCTTGAGTTTGTTTTTGTTCTGAACATATGTCAGGATTATTTTTTATGTCTTAATACTTAAAAAATATAACACTTAGGCCTATGGACTGTAAGTTCCCTCCAGCCATATCCTCTTCATAATTGAAACAAACAATTCTTTACAAGTTATTAGTAACTGTTGTTTTTAACATTAATTTCCTTCTTTGCTACTATTCTGAGTAATAAACATCATTACTTCTTGTAAATTTATTTAACTTAATTTCCCTCATAACATAGGGTATTTACCAACTATATTTTTAATTACTTAAGTCTTTACTACTACTTTTCTACATCCCATGTTAACACAAACAGTTTATTTTACCTGGGCTTTCTCCCCTGAATAATATTGTATTCTTTATCTATTTCTAATCTAAACACTATCTCTAATTACCCTTAACTATATAATTTTTTACAATTCCACTCTTAAATCTTTCATTGGTCCATCATTGATTCATTGAGTGTTCACTTATCTATCACTATCTTTTTAATTATACTATTGCTTACAATATCCTTTTTCACACATCACTTTCACTGTTATCACTTTTTATTTTACACGTTTATTGGTGGGTAAACCCTATTATTATTTCTCTTTGTCACTTAATTATTTTCATTATATTTCTCACTATCTCACTATCTTTACAAATTTTATTTGTATATAATGAGTTCATGTCTCTTTCTAGATTTCTTATTTACATATACTACTAATTCGTGGGTTAGTGTATTTTTATTTAATGGGTTTTTATCAATTATGAGTCATATTTGTCACATAGATAATATTAACATTTCTTTTTTATATTGGTTAATCACCGGTTCCGTTTCCTTTATGATATTGGATGGTATCATCTCCCCCTTCCCTCTTCTACATTATTTGTCTGTGTTTTATCACCTTGGTTCAGTTTATTTTCTTTGCAGTAGGTTTGGTCTATAATTTAAATTCATTTTTCTTCTCCTTCTCTTCCATCTTGTCTCGCTTTATTTTGGTTAATATCTGGCCAATCTCTGGGGTTGGGTCAATGTCATTTGTCTGTCAGTTTAGTTTGTATTTCTTATTTGATAATCACCTTTGGTTTACTATTCTTCCTCCTTCACACTTAATTATAATTACTACTTTCATTCTCGTTATTATTTATTTATCAAAATATATTATTTCTTAGCATTTTTTTTTTTTTTTACATACTTATTGATCTCAAATATGATCAGGGTTTGGCAATGTTATAACATTCTAAGAGTTATAATATGAAATGAGATGAAACAAAGAGTAATTAAAAAATGAATAAAAAATGTGAATGGTATCAATAAAAACCAACGCTTCAAGTATCATCAAATAGTATCACTAAAGAAAGATGAAAAATATATGACTCGGACTGAGCAATAATGAAATACAAAAGTAAAAGATTCCCAACAAATATTATGATTGTTATTATTATTATGAGTCACGAGATGACTGTATTGAAGATTCATTAATTGAGATTGACTGTTGAATAAGTCCAGCAATCATTTAACTGAGCAGGGATGATGTTCCCCTGACCTCAGAAAAAGAGATGTTTTGAACGATGGAGTTAGGTAAGCCAATAGAGCCCATCCGAATCGATTTCAGCTACAAAGTAGGGATAGTTAGGGAAAATAAGATTTATAGGGAATAATTTATAATAAAAAATCAATAAGCCAGTTCGTAATATGAGAAAATAATGAAGAAAAGACTCAGTAGAAAGGAAGTAGAAGATACAGAATTAAACAAAAAAATGAACGAGAAGCAGGAGAATTTAAGAAGAAAGTGATACAATACAATTATTGATAATTTCATCAAACTTAGAAACACGTGATATAAATGATCAATTTTGGTGGAAGGGCATTCATTATATAACATCGCCAAAATCAGATCATATTTGATGACTATAAGTATGTATAAAAAATGCTAAAAAATAATATATTTTAATAAATAAATAATGAAGAGAATAAAAATATAAAATGTAATTAAGAAATAAGGAGAAAGAGTTATAAATTAAAAGTGATTAATAAAGAAACTCAACGACTAGACGGACAGACAAACGACATTGACCCAACCCTAGAGATTGGCCAGCTAAGAACCAATATGGAAGTAAACAAGATGAGAAGTGAAAGAGAAGAAAAACGAGAACAAAGAGGGAACAAACCAACGATGAAGAAAATAAAATGAAACACGTCAATAAAACACAGACAAGGCATAGAGAATAGAGAAGGGAGAAATAATGTAATCAAATATAATAAAGAAAATAAAACCGGTAAAGAACTAAAATAAATAATAAATGTTAGTATTGATTGAGCGACAATTGTAATTAGTCATTAATAAAAAACGATAGCTAAAAATACACTAGCCAAAGAATTAGAAGTACATGTAAGTTGTTAATAGAGAAAGACATGATATTAGTAAGTATATATAATAAGTGTAGAGAAAGAGAAAGATATTGAAATAGTGAGAAGTAAACGGAAGTTAACATAGTGAAAGTGAAATTACCCTAAAGTGAAATGATACAAAAAGAGAGACTAAGTAAATTATAATAAACACAAAATAATTTAAAAGTGCAAGTGATGAATAAATACAAATATTGTCAATGATAGTAATAGGGAAAATAGGGAAGTCTAAGATAAACACTTAGTAAAAGTAACCAACACTTAAGGTTTGATAGTGAACAATAACATTTGAGAAAGTTGTTAAGAATAATATTTAAAATAAACCATTGATTCAGTAATAATGAACACTGAAGAGTGATATTAACTGTAGTGATTATAAAAGAATATTATTGTAGAGCTTAAAAGTGTATTCTAGAATTTAAAGGTGAGAATCACATGACAAAGTAATAAGATAGTGTTGACATGGAAAAGAAAGCAAAGAGTTGTTATAAAATAAGTAGTTTAAAACCATAAGTAAACACCCATGTTATAAGGGAAGATTAATGAAACAAGTTCAATAGAGGTGAGGTTGTTTATCACCCGAACAATAAATCAAAATACAAAATAGCATACAGAACAACCAATACCATCAAAAAACACATCAATAATACAAACACAGACATAGACAAATATAACAAAACAGGTGTTTACAAATTAAATTGTAATAACTGCAATAGTTTCTACATAGGCCAGACGGGAAGATCTTTTTCATCCCGTTACTCTGAACACTTAAAAGCTTTAACCAACAACAATATACACTCTGCGTTTGCCACACACATACACACACAAAACCACAGTTACACCAACATAGACACTAATCTTGAAATTTTACATTATTTACCCAAAGGTCGAAAACTCAACACAGCTGAACAATACGAAATATACAAACACCATACAACACAAGCAAACAACATACTTAACGACCAATTACAATATAAATCACATACACTTTTTGACACAATTATACAAAAAACAAACATTATTTTGAATATCCGCACCAATCCCCTTCCTCCACGCACCACCCCCACTACACCTTCCATACAACAACCGTTACTAAATACTGGCAGTCTGTCTCTAAGCTGAAGAAGGCGAATATGATGCGGAAACGCGTTCGACGAGAAGAAAAAACAGTAAGTTCACAAGTAAAAGTTTCATTTTTAGATAAAATAAATCAAAGGTAATGAATTGTACACCAATATTAGATAATAAGTGTTAAACAATTGTCTAAACAAACTTATGAATAGGATATGGATTGGGTAATTATCCCAAACATAGACCTAAATGTTATATGATGAAAAAATAGTAATTAATAGCCATATTGTTGACATTGGCAGAGTAAATAAATAAGAAAAGAAAGCAATGTCTGAGTTAGAAAAGAGAAAACAGTTAGTAAATAATTAGCAATAAATAATGAATAAAACAGTAGTAACACACAAAAATCACACAAAGACTGAACCAAAACACATCCATAGATAATAAACATAATTATAAGAACAAAATAAAGCTCTAGGACAAAATGAGATATAATGTATATGAAATAATCAAAATATCGGTATGGAGAACCATACATGACTTCCATATTCTAAGATTTATATTTAAAATCATTTTCAGCCAAACAGACAGGCTGTGTCTTACCTGCCTTTTTATTGCTGTATTAAATGAAAAATATTATATTACATTAAAATGAAAAAATTATAATTTTATTGCCTGGCAACAAAATTATTTTATTTTTAACAATTACCATTGTTTCAAAAAGTTTAAATAAATTTTCAAGTACTTTACTCTTGTTAAAACGTAAAAGGTTGCAGGTAAACTACCCCTTCCCCTTAACCGATCTTCACCAAAATCTAAAGTCATTGAGACCTCTACAATTCAGGGACGTATGCAAAACATTATTTGATTCTGTTTGAATTTGCGGCTGTTATCGTTTGCCATAGAAAATACGCTTGATAAAAAAATCGTTGCTGGTAAACTACCCCTTCCCCTTAACCGATCTTCACCAAAAACAATACGTCTTGAGTACACTTGAATTCTTTTCAAATCTTCCTATATCTTCTGACTTCCTTCCTTCTCTTATCTTCCTTCTTAAGTATTAATTATTAGTACTGTTATTTGTATTTTCTTACAAAGATTATTTTGGTATCCCACAATATTGGGTTATTTCATGTTTTCTAAGTTTACAATTAATTTAATATTTACTAATTACATTTCCCTGCTTATATAACTCCTTATTTTCATATTTTGTTTTTAATAAAATTTACCATTTATCCTTGGTTAATTAGTCACCTTGGATTTGTTAATTACTTGGCTATTTTCATACAATTAGTATTTGTTGGTGTTTGACCGTTAGGCCTGTCTCAAGTCTAAGTAGCCATTACTGATTTTACTTCCATATTCCTTAAGGAATGGAAGTTTGGTGATGGCAAAAAAAATCGTGTTCGAGATTATTGCAGATTCTGATTGTATTACACTCAAAACATGAAAAAAAGTCGTTTTCCGAAAATGTCTGTGTGTCTGTCTGTCTGTCTGTCTGTCTGTCTATGTGTCTGTGTCTATAGATTTTTTTTCTATGGCAAACGATAACTGCCGCAAATTCAAACAGAATTAAATAATTTTTTTGCATACAGCCCTGATTTGCAGAGTACTCACGACCTATTGTTTTTGGTGAAGATCGGTTGAGGGAAAGGGGTAGTTTACTTGCAAGTTTTTTTTTAGCAAGGGTAATTTTGTTTGTTTGGCAAACGATAGCAGCCGCAAATTCAAACAAAATCAAATAATGTTTCGCATACAGCCCTAAATTTTAGAGTTCTCAAGATCTGTTGATTTTGGTGAAGATCGGTTAAGGGAAAGGGGTAGTTTACCAGTAATGTTTTATGTTTTAACAAGGGTATCTCCTATGGCAAACGATAACAGCCGCAAATTCAAACAGAATCAAAAGATTATTTGCATACAGCCCTAAATTCTAGAGTTCTCAAGGCCTGTTGTTTTTGGTGAAGATCGGTTGATCGGTTACCAGCAACGATTTTTTTATCAAGCGTATTTTCTATGGCAAACGATAACAGCCGCAAATTCAAACAGAATCAAATAATGTTTTGCATACGTCCCTGAATTGTAGAGGTCTCAATGACTTTAGATTTTGGTGAAGATCGGTTAAGGGGAAGGGGTAGTTTACCTGCAACCTTTTACGTTTTAACAAGAGTAAAGTACTTGAAAATTTATTTAAACTTTTTGAAACAATGGTAATTGTTAAAAATAAAATAATTTTGTTGCCAGGCAATAAAATTATAATTTTTTCATTTTAATGTAATATAATATTTTTCATTTAATACAGCAATAAAAAGGCAGGTAAGACACAGCCTGTCTGTTTGGCTGAAAATGATTTTAAATATAAATCTTAGAATATGGAAGTCATGTATGGTTCTCCATACCGATATTTTGATTATTTCATATACATTATATCTCATTTTGTCCTAGAGCTTTATTTTGTTCTTATAATTATGTTTATTATCTATGGATGTGCTTTGGTTCAGTCTTTGTGTGATTTTTGTGTGTTACTACTGTTTTATTCATTATTTATTGCTAATTATTTACTAACTGTTTTCTCTTTTCTAACTCAGACATTGCTTTCTTTTCTTATTTATTTACTCTGCCAATGTCAACAATATGGCTATTAATTACTATTTTTTCATCATATAACATTTAGGTCTATGTTTGGGATAATTACCCAATCCATATCCTATTCATAAGTTTGTTTAGACAATTGTTTAACACTTATTATCTAATATTGGTGTACAATTCATTACCTTTGATTTATTTTATCTAAAAATGAAACTTTTACTTGTGAACTTACTGTTTTTTCTTCTCGTCGAACGCGTTTCCGCATCATATTCGCCTTCTTCAGCTTAGAGACAGACTGCCAGTATTTAGTAACGGTTGTTGTATGGAAGGTGTAGTGGGGGTGGTGCGTGGAGGAAGGGGATTGGTGCGGATATTCAAATTAATGTTTGTTTTTTGTATAATTGTGTCAAAAAGTGTATGTGATTTATATTGTAATTGGTCGTTAAGTATGTTGTTTGCTTGTGTTGTATGGTGTTTGTATATTTCGTATTGTTCAGCTGTGTTGAGTTTTCGACCTTTGGGTAAATAATGTAAAATTTCAAGATTAGTGTCTATGTTGGTGTAACTGTGGTTTTGTGTGTGTATGTGTGTGGCAAACGCGGAGTGTATATTGTTGTTGGTTAAAGCTTTTAAGTGTTCAGAGTAACGGGATGAAAAAGATCTTCCCGTCTGGCCTATGTAGAAACTATTGCAGTTATTACAATTTAATTTGTAAACACCTGTTTTGTTATATTTGTCTATGTCTGTGTTTGTATTATTGATGTGTTTTTTGATGGTATTGGTTGTTCTGTATGCTATTTTGTATTTTGATTTATTGTTCAGGTGATAAACAACCTCACCTCTATTGAACTTGTTTCATTAATCTTCCCTTATAACATGGGTGTTTACTTATGGTTTTAAACTACTTATTTTATAACAACTCTTTGCTTTCTTTTCCATGTCAACACTATCTTATTACTTTGTCATGTGATTCTCACCTTTAAATTCTAGAATACACTTTTAAGCTCTACAATAATATTCTTTTATAATCACTACAGTTAATATCACTCTTCAGTGTTCGTTATTACTGAATCAATGGTTTATTTTAAATATTATTCTTAACAACTTTCTCAAATGTTATTGTTCACTATCAAACCTTAAGTGTTGGTTACTTTTACTAAGTGTTTATCTTAGACTTCCCTATTTTCCCTATTACTATCATTGACAATATTTGTATTTATTCATCACTTGCACTTTTAAATTATTTTGTGTTTATTATAATTTACTTAGTCTCTCTTTTTGTATCATTTCACTTAGGGTAATTTCACTTTCACTATGTTAACTTCCGTTTACTTCTCACTATTTCAATATCTTTCTCTTTCTCTACACTTATTATATATACTTACTAATATCATGTCTTTCTCTATTAACAACTTACATGTACTTCTAATTCTTTGGCTAGTGTATTTTTAACTATCGTTTTTTATTAATGACTAATTACAATTGTCGCTCAATCAATACTAACATTTATTATTTATTTTAGTTCTTTACCGGTTTTCTTTTCTTTATTATATTTGATTACATTATTTCTCCCTTCTCTATTCTCTATGCCTTGTCTGTGTTTTATTGACGTGTTTCATTTTATTTTCTTCATCGTTGGTTTGTTCCCTCTTTGTTCTCGTTTTTCTTCTCTTTCACTTCTCATCTTGTTTACTTCCATATTGGTTCTTAGCTGGCCAATCTCTAGGGTTGGGTCAATGTCGTTTGTCTGTCCGTCTAGTCATTGAGTTTCTTTATTAATCACTTTTAATTTATAACTCTTTCTCCTTATTTCTTAATTACATTTTATATTTTTATTCTCTTCATTATTTATTTATTAAAATATATTATTTTTTAGCATTTTTTATACATACTTATAGTCATCAAATATGATCTGATTTTGGCGATGTTATATAATGAATGCCCTTCCACCAAAATTGATCATTTATATCACGTGTTTCTAAGTTTGATGAAATTATCAATAATTGTATTGTATCACTTTCTTCTTAAATTCTCCTGCTTCTCGTTCATTTTTTTGTTTAATTCTGTATCTTCTACTTCCTTTCTACTGAGTCTTTTCTTCATTATTTTCTCATATTACGAACTGGCTTATTGATTTTTTATTATAAATTATTCCCTATAAATCTTATTTTCCCTAACTATCCCTACTTTGTAGCTGAAATCGATTCGGATGGGCTCTATTGGCTTACCTAACTCCATCGTTCAAAACATCTCTTTTTTTGAGGTCAGGGGAACATCATCCCTGCTCAGTTAAATGATTGCTGGACTTATTCAACAGTCAATCTCAATTAATGAATCTTCAATACAGTCATCTCGTGACTCATAATAATAATAACAATCATAATATTTGTTGGGAATCTTTTACTTTTGTATTTCATTATTGCTCAGTCCGAGTCATATATTTTTCATCTTTCTTTAGTGATACTATTTGATGATACTTGAAGCGTTGGTTTTTATTGATACCATTCACATTTTTTATTCATTTTTTAATTACTCTTTGTTTCATCTCATTTCATATTATAACTCTTAGAATGTTATAACATTGCCAAACCCTGATCATATTTGAGATCAATAAGTATGTAAAAAAAAAAAAAATGCTAAGAAATAATATATTTTGATAAATAAATAATAACGAGAATGAAAGTAGTAATTATAATTAAGTGTGAAGGAGGAAGAATAGTAAACCAAAGGTGATTATCAAATAAGAAATACAAACTAAACTGACAGACAAATGACACTGACCCAACCCCAGAGATTGGCCAGATATTAACCAAAATAAAGCGAGACAAGATGGAAGAGAAGGAGAAGAAAAATGAATTTAAATTATAGACCAAACCTACTGCAAAGAAAATAAACTGAACCAAGGTGATAAAACACAGACAAATAATGTAGAAGAGGGAAGGGGGAGATGATACCATCCAATATCATAAAGGAAACGGAACCGGTGATTAACCAATATAAAAAAGAAATGTTAATATTATCTATGTGACAAATATGACTCATAATTGATAAAAACCCATTAAATAAAAATACACTAACCCACGAATTAGTAGTATATGTAAATAAGAAATCTAGAAAGAGACATGAACTCATTATATACAAATAAAATTTGTAAAGATAGTGAGATAGTGAGAAATATAATGAAAATAATTAAGTGACAAAGAGAAATAATAATAGGGTTTACCCACCAATAAACGTGTAAAATAAAAAGTGATAACAGTGAAAGTGATGTGTGAAAAAGGATATTGTAAGCAATAGTATAATTAAAAAGATAGTGATAGATAAGTGAACACTCAATGAATCAATGATGGACCAATGAAAGATTTAAGAGTGGAATTGTAAAAAATTATATAGTTAAGGGTAATTAGAGATAGTGTTTAGATTAGAAATAGATAAAGAATACAATATTATTCAGGGGAGAAAGCCCAGGTAAAATAAACTGTTTGTGTTAACATGGGATGTAGAAAAGTAGTAGTAAAGACTTAAGTAATTAAAAATATAGTTGGTAAATACCCTATGTTATGAGGGAAATTAAGTTAAATAAATTTACAAGAAGTAATGATGTTTATTACTCAGAATAGTAGCAAAGAAGGAAATTAATGTTAAAAACAACAGTTACTAATAACTTGTAAAGAATTGTTTGTTTCAATTATGAAGAGGATATGGCTGGAGGGAACTTACAGTCCATAGGCCTAAGTGTTATATTTTTTAAGTATTAAGACATAAAAAATAATCCTGACATATGTTCAGAACAAAAACAAACTCAAGACATAACAACCACTAAATAAATCATTTATAACAACAGAACAAAAACTTTGTAATGAGATGAAATATAATTAGAATAATTTAAATAAAAATAATCAATGGCTACTAAGGCCTAGGAAATGAATAACTGTCAATGATAAAGAATTGCAAACTGTATAAAAACAACCAGGAGATTAAGAAATTCAAGGCAAGTAAATAGCCGAGAATAATTTATAAATCATTTTAAAGAAAAAATATTAGAATAAGAACTTAGTTTAAAAGAGAAATGTAAATACCAAATATTAACAGATTTGTACAAACATTGATATTTCATAAAAACATACATTATGGGATACCAAATTAATCTTTGAAAGGAAATAATAACAGTGGTGATAATATTTAATATGTAGGGAAGAGGACAGAAGAATATAATCAAAAATAAGATATGCAGTTATTTTGAATAAAAATTCAAAATTTGATAACAATAGACTACTTCAGAATTAACCAATCAGGATTATTCCTTAGGCTTTCACGGCCGGTGTCATTTGAATTATGAAAGATATCCGGGCTGTTTGGCCGTGGTCCCTGGTTAAAAACAAAACCAAACGTTTCTGCAGCTCCACTGCCTGCCATCATCAGTGGTAAAATTTTTCTGCACTTTGGGTGTCTACGTGCAGGCCCACAGTAATGTGGTATAGACTAAAGCTGTCCTGCCATGCTACCTGTACATATAAATTCAGCAAAGTCCCACGTACAGGTAAAAATGACACCATCAACCAATCACAACAGAGATGGTGTATGATTGGCTCGCACCAAGCTACGCCATTATGTGACTCACTTTTTTTTCCAAGAAATACTGTGGGGAAGGCTGCTGATTCCCGCGATGCTACCTGTGCTAATTGTTTACTAATTGCAACCCCCGCACAGGTAAGTACAGCATCACTGGCCAATCAGAAACAAGAAGGTGTGTGAGAGGCTCGCATCGCGCCATGCCATAATGTACTTAATGAGATGCTTTCGCCCCGCCGATTCAGCGCTGTTCAGCACTTTCTGTCAGCGCGGAACATTTCCTTCCATACCTTCGCTCTCCCTGAGGAGCGTGAGGTTAAAATCGTTATCCAGGGTATTCCTTATCATACCCCCTCCGATGCTATCGTGCAGGAGCTGTCGTCTCTTGGCTAAAACGCTAGCCATTTTTCACGCCCTCCCAAAATCCCAGCCCTCCCGTTCGACAGGGATGAACTAGTTTCATCTATCTGCCGACTAAATCGCCGTCGAGCCCCCGGTCCTGACCGGATCGGGGCCGCTGCTCTACAAAATCTCCCGGCCTCAGGCGTTGACCTCGTTCTTGAGCTGTTTAACTCCTGTCTCCGGCTACAGTACTTTCCCCGCCTGTGGAAATCTGCCAACATCGTAATGATTCCGAAGCCTCGCAAGCCGCGCATGCTTCCTGAAAGCTATCGACCAATCTCTCTCTTGCCAGTCATCTCGAAGGTGTTCGAGCGTCTCCTGCTGGCTCGCATCTCGCCGCTGCTAGATGGTTTCATCCGCAGCGAACAGTTCGGGTTTCGCAGACAGCACTCGACCACGCTTCAACTAGTCCGCGTGGTAACGCAACTCTCTCACGCCACCAACAGGCGAGCGGCTACGGCCGCCGTACTGTTGGACGTGAGCAAGGCCTTCGATAAAGTCTGGCACGAAGGTCTTCTCTTCAAACTTGCCAATTCCCCTCTACCATCGATCATAGTGTTTTTCCTCCGGTCGTATCTCAGCGACCGAACCTTCAGGGTGAGCGTCGACGGGTCCTGTTCTACAGTTCGACCCGTCGCCGCCGGCGTACCTCAGGGATCTGTCCTCGGCCCCGTTCTGTACCTCGTGTACACGAACGACCTGCCTGTATTGCCCGGAGTCACGTTGTCTTTGTTCGCTGACGATGCAATGTATCATTACAGCTCTGTGTCCCCGCGTTTTGCGAGTACACAGTTGCAGCGTCAGATGGACCAGCTTCCGGACTGGCTACGGAAATGGCGGGTGACGATCAACACGTGAAACCCCTACTTCATTTTGAGTAGTTAAAACAAAAAGAATATTTCCTTTTGTAAAGAGGGGTTACAAGTTAATTAAAACTAGGCTAAGGCCTAGAGAAGCTAAAAATTGCGCTGGATCCAGTAAGACGGGACTTGCAATAAAAACTCAAGAATTAAATAATTAACAATCTCATTTTATTATTCTATCTCATAATATTAATAACAAAAACAACAGTGATTTAGAATTCCCCTTTTAAATGGTTAACTAAAGAAGTATACCCTCTCAACAAGGCCACCTGAAAAATATTAACTGAGTCCATGAAAATAATTGCTATGTCACCATCAATGAATTGGAAATGTAAAATAATCATTAACCTCAAAATAAAACTCCCATTAAACTATTTCTTAAAATATAAAATTTATATCATATGTTTCTTTTAAAATGCAGTATATAAATTGATGAAGGTAAATAATTTCATTCACAGTTACTATTAATAATTAAAATAATTATTCATCCAATTTAAATGAACTTTAAAGGTGACACTTACTATACTGGTTAAATAAAATAATTAATTTTCATAAAGAAATGATCAGCCACGATTATTGAGATAGAATACTCGTCTACTGGTGTATATAAATTCTAATAATAATAAAATCCCTATATCCCACCAAAAGTACAGCAATGCATAATATTTATATATATATATATATCCCCCAAAATGTACACAGAAATATACAGACATAACACGTTCCACAAGACAAATTACATATACAATAGTATACAAATACATAAAGGTCTCTTGCCAAGCCCTTTTTTTTATATTAGCCTTCTGGTGTATATAAATTCTAATCTTCTTCTTTATAGGAATCCCAATTAGGATTAAAGATTTATTTCTATAAATGTACCCCCATGGTGTGGGTTACTTGCACGTCATGTGTATCATAAGGTATTGCATACAAATGTCCCCAGGACATTAAAATTTAAAACCAAGTGCCTAAGTGGCTAAGTGCTAAAATACTTAATTAAGGTGAGAAATAAAAAAGGTTTAAAATAATTAACGCCCCCCAGTTACCATGATTAAAATAAAGAATTTATATAGACTAAAATAGGGCCAATTAATGAAAGGGAAAAATTGCACAATATTAGCACCTTATATAAAAAAAATACATTTGTGTGTCAGAGACGGACATGTTTCTTCAATTTATAACCAGTCTCAACAACCTTGTTTCAACAACCTTGTTTCGACAAACAAGTTGAAAAGTGTTTCGACATGCACAGCTTGGTTGAAACTAATTTAAAATAACACCTACCTCCCCAGTAATCTTTTTATACAAATGACATAACCAGATTTTAAAAATAAGAGAAAATATATGTTTTTATGCATAGTAAATTAAACTTGAGAAAATGGGTAATAACAAAACTGACTTTAAATCTGTAGCGAAAGTACTATAAAGAAATGAGTGGAAATCTAAGTTGGATGCTGTGTTGTAGACATGTCAGTCTCTGAACTGACAATTTACTATACATGTATTGAAATTTACAATTAATACTTAGTGTTCACACTAAACTGTCCCATCAATTGGGGATCCAAATGAATGTATACTTGAACGGTAAAAACTGATGATTATTTATAACTGGTGCCATGTTGATTCTACGTGTGAATATAAATGGATATTTTTCACCTGCTTATATGTGCCCAGAAGGATGATCTTTTATTTATAGCGTGGCGATCTCATGATTGGCATGTTGTTGCGGACGTTGTTCTCTTCGGTGTCGAGTGTGGAGCTTTTAAGATGTCATTTCGTTCAGTGGCAGCAGGACTTGTCTCTGTTCAGTGAACCCTATTGTCACACATTACATCTTTAGTGAGAGACCACACACAAATGCCCCCACTGTTTGGACACCCTCCAAAATACATAAATAAAAACAACACCTAGTTATGTTGTACATAATAAAACTTGGTAACATTATTTTGGCCAACATGCCTTACTTAAAAAGTTCTCTAACAATGATTCTTTATAACGCTTTATAACTTGAACCTCACTGAATGTGAGTTGCTTTTGCAATACAATAATTTATCTTGGCTCTGTAACATCTTATGAACTTATTACTTTGAGTGAAATTGAGGTTACCACGTGGCGCAGAATTTATTTAAAACACTTAGTTTTTATTCCATAGAATCTGAGAATACTATAACTTTGAATGTGACATGATTTACGTTTAAAACGTGCCTGAGCAAGTTCCCATTTATATTTGTATAAAGTTTTACTGTCATTGTAGCAAAACTTTATACCACTTAATGACGACACATTGTGTAACAGGTTAAGTGCTCAACCGAATCTCGTTACATCGGTGTTAATGAAAGTGTAAAATTAAATATATTGTGGTTATTGGACTTTAGGTATTAAAGCCGAGATTCTGACACTTCAATACTCAAGTTTTATTGGTTTATAAAAACTTTACGAACAATTACGTCTCACAATGCATGATTCAACAAGTGGGCACGCTTACTCAAGCTTACTAAAAAAACATTTTCTCCTTTAAAAGTTTAGTATATAATTAATATAATGAAATCAAAACTTACCGCAGTCATTAAGAAACTTATCTCATATTTAAAAGAAGTCGACGCTAGATTTTCACACTAAACTCTCCACCGAAGAGATTTTCTACGAGGTCGTGAGTTAGGCTTCCATGTTGAGACAAACCTTAACAAAAGTTTCCGTTCGTTGTCCGTTTGTAAGGAAATTCTCACCAGGACGCAGCACTGTTTTAAAACTGCTGCAAAATCTCAGCAGATGGCGACACGGATTAAACAGTGAACACTCGAAAACGGTAGCCTCTCCTATCCGCGGGTAGAGAGCAGCACTCCTTATTACATTAACTTTTGTACTGTCTTTACCGTAAAAAAAAAAATGCCAATAAACTCGCGCTGAATCATTTGACTCAGCACACCCTCACCCCAAAAGGGCAACATAGTTGCCCCAACGTTAAATGCCAGGAGGGTACCCTGCAGTGTACCTCTCCCCAAAAAATACCGGTGGACGTCGTGGTTGGGTTGGCTCAGCTGAGCTTGCTCTCAGGAGAACAGAATTCAAAAGGAAAACGAAAGAGACGAAAGAAGATATGTATTATGTAAGTGTGCGGGTGCTGCATGCTGACCTGATCAGAGTCCGCATACAGCACAAGAGAGAGAGCTAAAGACAAAAGAAAGATTCCCACGCGTAGATATTCCGATCTCCTGAGGCTCGCCCCATTCGCCTGAACACGACTTCCACATTTAACATGGACCTCCGTCCTATCTTTACGGGGACTATCCCCCTTCGAACGTTTTGGATAGCCCCCGACAACGTTTAAGTTTGGAAATGTGGCTTGTCAACAACTTTTGTTTGTCTCCCGGTACGCCCAGCCGGGCCGTCACCGGTGACGTAAATCCTATGATTCGGTATGGCCCCGACCAACGGTAGCATAGCTTCGCAGCACGTTTGTCGGCGGCAGAGCTGAGTGGGTGGCTTTGGCAATAGACCCAGTCACCAATCCGGAAGGGGTTTGGAATACGCCCCTGATTATAACGCCGACGGACCCGCTCGTGCGCTCGCAGCAAATTCTTCCGAGCCATTTTCCATCTCTCCGCAGTTTTATTATTGGGCTCCCGCGGCAGAAGATCTTCGATATCCCATAGGTTGGTCAACGGGAGTGCGGGCGAGAATCCAAACAAAATTTCAAAGGGCACGGCCTGATGACTGTCGTGTCTGGCCGTGTTGAAGGCTAATTGTAACCACTTCAGATTCTGATCCCAGGTGGTTTGTTGCTCAGCGTGATAAGCAATCAAGGCGGACCGGAGATTCCGATTGAATCTCTCCGCATGGGACGGTTGTGGATAATAAGGGGAAGTGGTTACGTGTTTGATGCCACTGGCGAAACACATACGCCTGAATTCATTTGAAATAAATTGCGGGCCATTGTCCGAGACAATGATGGTCGGAAGACCGAAATGCTGAAAAACGTGGTTCTGTAAAGCGTTGATGGTCAAACGAGCGGTTGCCTGCCGTAAGGGCAGTAGCCAGGCAAACTTTGAAAAAGCATCTACACAAACAAGCAGCTAAGCATTACCTGACTTGCTACGGGGGAACGGCCCCACGTAGTCAATAAATAACTTTTCCATTGGTCTGCTCGCCACCTCAGAAGATAACAACCCTAGTTTGGTGTTCAGGGCAGGCTTGCTCAAGCCACACAGATGACAGTTTTTTACTCTCGTCGCGATGTCTCTATCCATGCCCTTCCAGATAAAATGTTTCCTAATACTGGAAATGGTCTTCGAAATTCCCTTGTGGCCTCCGATTGGGGAATCATGGTAGTAACTGAAGACCATGGGCACTAATTTGCTAGGCAGCACGATTTTAGGTGCTCGTCCTTTTCTTTCTCGACAGCAAAGGACTCCCTTGGACAAGAAATAAGGGGCCTGTACGTTACCCTGCTTAATATTTTGGATGACTTGACCCAGCACTTCGTCGTTTAACTGATGGGGTAACACATCAGTGAAGGCTAACGGAAAATCGAGAAGAACGGAACAGGGTTGCTCAGCTTGGGCATCACTGGGTTGGGAAAACATACGGGATAAGGCATCTGCAACCACATTCTGGGATCCCCTGATGTGTTGCACGGTGAACTTAAAGGATGAGATTTTCACCACCCATCTACCAATTTTACCCAGTTGCCGGGGATGAGCTAGAAGCCATGAGAGAGCCTGATTGTCGGTCTCGAGCAGGAACTCAGCATGTTCCAGGAAACGCCTGAACTTATCTAGAGCGTATACAACAGCTAAACACTCTAGCTCATAAACGGATGATTTACGTTCTTGCTGGGTCAACGTGCGTGAGATAAAAGCCACAGGCTGCCTAGCGTCGTCAATAACCTGGGAAAGGACCGCTCCGAGCGCAACCGAACTCGCGTCCGTCTGCAAAATGAACGGTTTTGAAAAGTCGGGCATCCGCAACACCGGTGGGGAAATGATGGCTTCCTTTAAGGTATCAAAAGCCTTCTGTTGGTTTTCCCCCCATGAAAACTTTGCCCCCTTCTTCCTCAGTTCATTCAAGGGAGCGGCAATTTCAGCGATATTCGGTATGAAACGCCGATAAAAATTTATCATACCGACGAATCTCGCTATGCCTTTCGCATCCCTTGGCGGAGGAAAGTCACGGATGCCTTGTGTCCTCTCTGGGTCTACCGTCACGCCCTTGTATGAAATTAAATGGCCCAAGAAAGAAATACTCTCTTGGGCGAAACGAACCTTTTCGGGATTGACAGTGAGGCCAGCCTCTCTTAAACGACCCAACACCTCTCTTAAATGCCGCAGATGATCCTCGAAAGTCTCACTATACACCAACAGATCGTCAAGATAATTATAGATGAAACGGAATTTGACGTCGTGAAAGACAGTGTCAAGAAGGCGAGTAAGTGTCTGGGCCCCCACAGCCAAACCCATGGGAACCCTTGTGTACTGGTACAAATTCCAGGGTACACAAAAAGCTGTGTATGGTTTACTTTCTTTGGCAAGAGGTATCTGATGATAGGCCGCGTTCAGATCGATAATGGTATAAAATCTGGCCCCACTGAACCAATCAAAGGCCGAATGTAAATCCGGGAGGGGAACAGAATCCACCTCGATATTGGCGTTCAACTTCCTGTAATCTATTACCATTCTTTGTTTGCCACCAGGCTTTGGCACTAAAAATGCTGGACTGGCATAGCTGGAATGAGAAGGTTCAATCACCCCTTGGTCCAATAATTCTTGAACCTTCTCTCGCAGAATGGTCATCTTAGGAGGGGCAAACTTGTAAGGGTGTGACCTCACTATTTTCGTATCTGTAAGACTGATTTTATATTCCAGCAGGTGTGTGAGTCCCAAAGTAGGAGTTAACACCTCGGGAAATTCCTCACACAAATGATCTAAGGCCGTCTGCTGGGATGGAGTGAGATGGTCTCGTGCAGAATCGGGACACGCTACTTCTTGGATACCCGACTTAGCGCCCTGGTACCCAAGGAACGGAATTAAAACCTCCCGATTAAATTTAAAAAAACATTGGTGCGCTTGGATTTCCAGCACGAGACCACTTTTTGCGATAAAATCGGCACCAATGATACAATCCACTCCCAGAGCAGGAGAAACCAGAAAAGACCACACCCAAGAAAACCCATCAATTTTGATCTTAAAGGAAGTAACCCGGGAGATAGGCAAGATTTCACGGGATGCCGTCCAGCATATAGCAGATGACTTTTCTGACCTTTTAATTAAACCCTGTCGTTCAAGGTCCGCATGTACCCGAGATGAAATGATGGATCGGGCTGAACCGGAGTCAACTAAGGCTCTGAGCTGACCCCCCTTTACCTCGAGCGACAGAAAGGGGCATACAGAAAGTTGTTGCGAGGTAGCGGACTGGACCTTGATATTTGAAGATGGGGCTTTTAACGGCTGCCTGGAGGTCGACGGAAGTTGAACAGAATTGAAGCGGGGGGGAAGACATCCTCCGAAATATCTTCCCCTGTCTACTTAGTTTTTTGGCGCTGGTCTAGACATAGGTGGTGCTGGTCGCGCGCGCCTTCGCATACAATTTCTCGCCACGTGTCCCGGGCGGTTACAATTATAACAAATCACAGTATTTGGATTTGTTTGCTGACGATTTCGAGCTGGCTGGGCCTGTCGGGGGAAGGTAGGCTCTCTGGCCCCTTCCGATGTCTGAGGTCTTGGTTCGGCTCGTCTACTGTTTCCGCTCGCCTGGTCGGTCATCTGCATGGTCTCCGTCATAACGCAGAGTCGCTCCAGGTCGGTAAACCACTGCGGCCGCTGTGCAAAAACTAGTCGCAGACGGTCGTCGGCAGAGACGCCGTCGAGGATGTGTTGGACTACCTCTTCCTCCGACATGCCCATTCCCAGAATACGCGCTACCTGGCGCATTCGCAGCACATACTGGGCCAATGTTTCGCCCCGTGCCTGTACTTTATAAAAATGCCGATGGCGCAATTGCTCCATCATTCTACTGGGTACGAACGCCCTCAGCACCACCCGGTGGAACTCATCCACACCTTCCTTACGTCGCATTACCTCCGCCACCCTGTCAGCCATGGTACCGCGACAGTAGGGGAAGATGAGTTCGAGCACCGTTCGCTCCAGCATACCCGGATAGTCCTTCAATTCAAATACTATCTTAAAAAACGGGAGTAGTTTATCTGCTTCCAGTCCGTCCACGACTGGCAGTTGTTTAATAATATCGGCAAGTGGGTTGGGCAGGTGGTTGTACGTTGCCGCCCCCGAACCAGTCCGTACAGGCTCTACTTCTCTGTATGAAGAAGTGTTCAGCGCTGAGATCACGGACTCCTCAACAACCGGAATTGGGGTAGATGCTCTTACCGGTGGTGACCCTTGGAGGGTCGAGGTAATCTCCTGTATTATCTCTTTTATATTATATGGTGGCGGTGTTATATATGGCGGTTCACTGACTTGTGCCAGTAAATTTTGCAGCCGATGAATCAAGTGCTGCATACGTTGCCGGATCCGCCGGACAACGAGAGAGCATCCCGGTCTCTCCTCCAAACTTTCGACGGATTGAGCCGACTCCTTCAGCTCACCCCACTTTTCCGTACACCGCTCCCACTCACTCTCGGGGTCAGTGATAGTGACCCTGGAGAGCGCATCACCCGCGGTCAGCGCTTCACGGAGCAGCTGCCGTAAGGTTTGGACATTGCCTTGGGTTTCTTTACCCCGGGCCCGGAGCTCGAACTCAATTTCCTCCCTAACAAACAACTCAGGATTTATCGAAGTCATCTCACTTCGCGGTCGGCACACTTAACAAAACTTTAAAACTTATTCTAACTAATCAGAATCTGAAAAACCCAAGTACTGTTCTTCCAAAGAGTAGACTGCGGGTCCACCTAACGATGCGAGAACTAGCCCACTACCTGAACAGCTCACACTCGATTACACCAGACAAAAGGAACGCGACACACACACAACACGAAAAACAAAATACCGACCAACGAAAATTTATTTTAACCATTTCTTAGGTTACCTCCGGCTACCATTTATCGGCAGAAACCGACTGCCGATCGGGCCATACCGCCTAATCACAAAAAAAACGCAACACCTCCCCAAACATGGGTAAGGTAAACTCAAACTAACTAAGCACCGACTGCGATAAGTCTTGCCCAGGGATTTCCCCTTCTAAAATTTCCTACCACGTGGCACTATTCACTATGCAAGGCGGGCAAGTACATATACATATGTTTCAAACCTTAAAACTAACAAAATATTTTCAACCTTGGGATATAGGGCCTTGAATTTTCTAAGTTCTATTTAAGAACTAAACCTTGTGAAAATTTTAAAATATTTCCTAAGTTTGCAAGCCCCGTCACACCCACAGGACCCTTGTCGTAAGCGCGCTCTGCTACCAAATGTAACCACGCTCTGCTACCAAATGAAACCCCTACTTCATTTTGAGTAGTTAAAACAAAAAGAATATTTCCTTTTGTAAAGAGGGGTTACAAGTTAATTAAAACTAGGCTAAGGCCTAGAGAAGCTAAAAATTGCGCTGGATCCAGTAAGACGGGACTTGCAATAAAAACTCAAGAATTAAATAATTAACAATCTCATTTTATTATTCTATCTCATAATATTAATAACAAAAACAACAGTGATTTAGAATTCCCCTTTTAAATGGTTAACTAAAGAAGTATACCCTCTCAACAAGGCCACCTGAAAAATATTAACTGAGTCCATGAAAATAATTGCTATGTCACCATCAATGAATTGAAAATGTAAAATAATCATTAACCTCAAAATAAAACTCCCATTAAACTATTTCTTAAAATATAAAATTTATATCATATGTTTCTTTTAAAATGCAGTATATAAATTGATGAAGGTAAATAATTTCATTCACAGTTACTATTAATAATTAAAATAATTATTCATCCAATTTAAATGAACTTTAAAGGTGACACTTACTATACTGGTTAAATAAAATAATTAATTTTCATAAAGAAATGATCAGCCACGATTATTGAGATAGAATACTCGTCTACTGGTGTATATAAATTCTAATAATAATAAAATCCCTATATCCCACCAAAAGTACAGCAATGCATAATATTTATATATATATATATATATATCCCCCAAAATGTACACAGAAATATACAGACATAACACGTTCCACAAGACAAATTACATATACAGTAGTATACAAATACATAAAGGTCTCTTGCCACGCCCTTTTTTTTATATTAGCCTTCTGGTGTATATAAATTCTAATCTTCTTCTTTATAGGAATCCCAATTAGGATTAAAGATTTATTTCTATAAATGTACCCCCATGGTGTGGGTTACTTGCACGTCATGTGTATCATAAGGTATTGCATACAAATGTCCCCAGGACATTAAAATTTAAAACCAAGTGCCTAAGTGGCTAAGTGCTAAAATACTTAATTAAGGTGAGAAATAAAAAAGGTTTAAAATAATTAACGCCCCCCAGTTACCATGATTAAAATAAAGAATTTATATAGACTAAAATAGGGCCAATTAATGAAAGGGAAAAATTGCACAATATTAGCACCTTATATAAAAAAAATACATTTGTGTGTCAGAGACGGACATGTTTCTTCAATTTATAACCAGTCTCAACAACCTTGTTTCAACAACCTTGTTTCGACAAACAAGTTGAAAAGTGTTTCGACATGCACAGCTTGGTTGAAACTAATTTAAAATAACACCTACCTCCCCAGTAATCTTTTTATACAAATGACATAACCAGATTTTAAAAATAAGAGAAAATATATGTTTTTATGCATAGTAAATTAAACTTGAGAAAATGGGTAATAACAAAACTGACTTTAAATCTGTAGCGAAAGTACTATAAAGAAATGAGTGGAAATCTAAGTTGGATGCTGTGTTGTAGACATGTCAGTCTCTGAACTGACAATTTACTATACATGTATTGAAATTTACAATTAATACTTAGTGTTCACACTAAACTGTCCCATCAATTGGGGATCCAAATGAATGTATACTTGAACGGTAAAAACTGATGATTATTTATAACTGGTGCCATGTTGATTCTACGTGTGAATATAAATGGATATTTTTCACCTGCTTATATGTGCCCAGAAGGATGATCTTTTATTTATAGCGTGGCGATCTCATGATTGGCATGTTGTTGCGGACGTTGTTCTCTTCGGTGTCGAGTGTGGAGCTTTTAAGATGTCATTTCGTTCAGTGGCAGCAGGACTTGTCTCTGTTCAGTGAACCCTATTGTCACACATTACATCTTTAGTGAGAGACCACACACAAATGCCCCCACTGTTTGGACACCCTCCAAAATACATAAATAAAAACAACACCTAGTTATGTTGTACATAATAAAACTTGGTAACATTATTTTGGCCAACATGCCTTACTTAAAAAGTTCTCTAACAATGATTCTTTATAACGCTTTATAACTTGAACCTCACTGAATGTGAGTTGCTTTTGCAATACAATAATTTATCTTGGCTCTGTAACATCTTATGAACTTATTACTTTGAGTGAAATTGAGGTTACCACGTGGCGCAGAATTTATTTAAAACACTTAGTTTTTATTCCATAGAATCTGAGAATACTATAACTTTGAATGTGACATGATTTACGTTTAAAACGTGCCTGAGCAAGTTCCCATTTATATTTGTATAAAGTTTTACTGTCATTGTAGCAAAACTTTATACCACTTAATGACGACACATTGTGTAACAGGTTAAGTGCTCAACCGAATCTCGTTACATCGGTGTTAATGAAAGTGTAAAATTAAATATATTGTGGTTATTGGACTTTAGGTATTAAAGCCGAGATTCTGACACTTCAATACTCAAGTTTTATTGGTTTATAAAAACTTTACGAACAATTACGTCTCACAATGCATGATTCAACAAGTGGGCACGCTTACTCAAGCTTACTAAAAAAACATTTTCTCCTTTAAAAGTTTAGTATATAATTAATATAATGAAATCAAAACTTACCGCAGTCATTAAGAAACTTATCTCATATTTAAAAGAAGTCGACGCTAGATTTTCACACTAAACTCTCCACCGAAGAGATTTTCTACGAGGTCGTGAGTTAGGCTTCCATGTTGAGACAAACCTGAACAAAAGTTTCCGTTCGTTGTCCGTTTGTAAGGAAATTCTCACCAGGACGCAGCACTGTTTTAAAACTGCTGCAAAATCTCAGCAGATGGCGACACGGATCAAACAGTGAACACTCGAAAACGGTAGCCTCTCCTATCCGCGGGTAGAGAGCAGCACTCCTTATTACATTAACTTTTGTACTGTCTTTACCGTCAAAAAAAAAAATGCCAATAAACTCGCGCTGAATCATTTGACTCAGCACACACGGAGAAATCCGAGGCGATCTGTTTCACTCGTAAGTCCATCTCCCGATGCCAGCCCCTCTCCCTGGAAGGGAGGCCTATCGCCTATAAAGAGTCGGTGAAGTATCTAGGCGTTCGGCTAGATCGTCGCCTTTGCTTCAACGCCCACGTGACGGAAACCCTTGCCAAGGCTCGCGGCGTACGAGCCAAACTTTACCCATACCTCGCGTGCCGCAGCCCCCTGGCGCTGCGCACGAAAGTTACCCTCTATCTGTTGTTTCTCCGGTCTGTATTGACCTATGCGGCACCTGTTTGGTGGTCACTTGCCTCCGCCACCAACAGGCGTAGGCTGGAAAGTTTCCAATCCAGAACCCTCCGTTCCTTGTCGGGATCTCCTTGGTTTGTTAGAAACAGTGTAATTCGAGGAGGTCTACGAGTTCCTGCTCTCTCAGCCTTTGTCTGGTCATTAGCTGCGACTCTCTTTGCCGCAGCTGAGACCTCTTCCTTCCCTTACCTCAGGACCATCAGCACCACGCAACCACCTCCCCCTGTCCGGGTCAAACGCCCTCGGGCGATTCTCGATGACCCGCCATAAGTTTAAGTAAACTTAAACCTCACCTACTCTGCATACTCACTATCTGCCCATGCCCCAGAATTTACCTGCTAAGCTGTTTCCTTCCTCCCTTCCTAGTATGCCGACCGCGCTGAATGCCGCTGCTACGCGCTATCACTGGCACGGAGGCTCTCTGCCTCGCGGGGAGCGACCGACGCCTCACGGCGTCTGCACGCGGGACTGGGAACGGGCGACATCTGTCACCTGAACCCGTCCTTGCGGCAGTGCCCACTGATTGCTGAAATTTTAAAATAAATAAAAATTGAAAACCTTTCTCCCCCGCCTTCTCAGTTAACTGGTTGGCGGTTGTCCATTCCTGTTTTTAGGCACCAGTCGAATGAACCAGGACTAAGTATATCCACAGGCAGCCATTGGGCTCGACCCAGATGCTGCAGGCATGCACCGGGTGCAAAGACGCCCCGCTACCACAGTGCTACATGCTACATGCTACCGCCGATTCATATCTTTTGTGTCGTCACTTCGGAACCAGCATTGGAACAGTACGGATCTCTCTCCTGGACTGCTCTCTCCAGCTTTGAAGCTGAAGTTCGCTGTAATCAGCCGCTGCCCTGCTGCCTACTGCTTCGCCGCTGGACAGCCAACAACTTGGCCCGCTTGCTGCCTTTGACAACAAGAAGACAGAAGACCACAACTCAGCTGGCTGGTGAATCGAGTAGCCAGCACAAGCACAGCTGAGTGCGTCGGACCTTCTAAGGGCCACCAGCCAAGTGACCCTTTTCAGGACCACCAACTTGCCGCTGAAGAGGAAGCAAATAGCCTGCCAGAGCTTAAGGTTGCGCAGCGCATCTAGCACGCTGACGCTCAGGCTCTTAGGTAGCGCTGTCTAGGACGATCCTTGCGAGCCCCCACCAGTGGTAAGCGAGCTAGGATATCGCCTAGGTAAAGAGGCCGGTGGACACCTCTCTTGGTAAGGGGAGGTATCTAACGAAGCCGGTCATTTGCCCAGCTCGTAGCAAGCCTGAGCGTTTCAGAAGTCCCGCAAGCGATCCGGCTCGGGCCGGACCCTAGGTCCCTGGTTACCGCCGGAGGCAGCCTGGCTGCCTCTGGTCGGCGAACCTCCCGCTCGATGGCGGAAATGCCCGCTTCGGGCGCGTCATCGAGCACGCAGTCGCTCGCCACTGCCCCGCCCCACACGAGCGATTCGCCGTGTTCTCCGCTTATGGAAGCGGACCAAGTCGATCCCCGGTCGGTTCCGCTGCCCGGTGACGAGACCGACGCTTTCGTGGCGGTTGGGCCACGGGGGCGCCCGGTTAAGAAACCGAGGCGGAATCGATCGTCCTCAACCTCTTCCTCGGCGTCCGCCATGGAAGTTGTCCCCGCCGATGGCGAATCCGGCCCGGGGCCGACTGTGTCCGGCGGTGCACCGCCGGCCTCTTGTCGCATCCCGCCCGTATACGTTCACGGCGTGAACAACGTCACCGGTTTTTACCGGCGATTGATAGTGGCACCCGGACTTTCCCCGGCCAACGTTGACCTGAAGCTCCTTGGGGGCGATACAGTCAAGATCGTTGTCCGCGGAATGGACGTGTACCGCACTGTCGTTGTCGTTTATCCTCAGAGGCTTGGACGTGGAATCTCCTCTCAAGGAAATCCTCGATGAGCTGCGCGAGCTGGGCTATCCTGTTCGCGCGGTCCATCGGGAGTTTACTCCTGCCGCACCAAGGCGTCCAATTCCTCTGGTCCGCATCCTGGCTGAGAATAGCGAGGCAGGCACTAGCCTACTCTCACTTACGCGGCTTTTTGGTTTCCGCGTAAAAGTGGAAAGAAGCCGCGCTCCCGGGGCTCTGCCTCAGTGTCACAGGTGCCAACGCTTCGGGCACCACTCCGACTCTTGCTCAAACGCTCCGGCGTGCGTGAGGTATTCTCTCCCTCACGCCAGCAAACTTTGCGATGCACCTGCATTCAAAAGATTCATCAACTGCGGCGGGAGTCACCCCGCCAACTACCGGGCATGTCCGGTGTTTCAGCGGGAGCTCGAGCGGCGAAATCCGAAAGGGCGCCTGCCACCACCGAGGCATCCGGTAGCTGGTTCAAGACCTGCAACCGAGCAGCCAGGCCCTGCGCCTCCTGCTACGGCTGCCGTGTCTTCCGCCACAGTTTCAAACAGGCAACAGAAACGTTCCAAAGGCCCGAAGCAAACACCTGCAGCACAGGCAACCCCAACTCAGGCTCCTTCACAGGCCCCTGTCCCGCCTATGGCGAAAAAGCGCCGTAACCTCGCGGCATCTAAAAGTGAGACCACTCAACAGCCAACAGAAACCATCTCGGTTGTGGAGCCTGAGACTACTCAACCCTCCCCAGCACCGGAGAATCCCGCCCCTGCTTTAGAAGCAGCCTCGCCAGACCTCCCGCCCCCGCGTTTCCCCAACGCAGGCAAAAAGAAGCGGCATAGGAAGCCCCGTGGCGCTCGTTCCCGGGCTCCTGCCAACCCGGCCGCACAGTCCAGACAGCCTGCACAGCGCGTGAAGTCCGACGCAATCGCATCTGTCCCTCTTCCTAGCACCTCCGCTAGAGGCACTACACCTGGCCCCAAGAAACCCCTGGCTTCCACCAATCCCCCGATTGATAAGCCTCGGCGCTCTTATGCGCACACAGTCTCCGGGCAATCTGCCTCAAGAACCGTACCTGACGACTACCAGGTCGTCAAAGACTTCCTTGCTGAGTTCGATCTCAACAAAGTCGCCCAGACCTTCAGGTCCATCCGCTCCCGCTTGGAGACTGCTGATATAACCGAGAGATTCATGCTCTTGGTGGAAGCCGCCACTTGTGTAGGTCTTCTATGAGTCGGGTCCTCAAACGAGATCTCTCGATTTTTCCTGGAACGCCAACGGGTTGTCCAACAAGATCCAGGAACTCCAAGAATTACTGGCCCGACTCAAACCCGATGTAGTGCTTCTCAATGAGACCCACTTGACTCCTGCGAGTCGGTTACGACTGGCCAACTATGTGTGCTATCGAAACGACAGACCGGGCACTGCTGGTGGCGGTACTGCCGTCGCGGTGAGGCTCAACCTTGAGCATCACCGAGTCGTCTTGCCTGCAATGACTCACCTCGAAGGCACCGCTGTGGAGTTGTTAAACACTCTAGGCGGCGTACAGATGGTCGCGGCGTATAAACCGCCGCAAAAAGAGCTCCTTCACCCCGATCTAGCTGTCGCGTTCGATGCACACAGGAGGGTCATCATGGCCGGCGACCTGAACTGTAAACATTGCGATTGGAACAGTCGCTTGACTGCCTCAAACGGGAAACGTTTACGCAGGTTTGCCGATTCTCGCAGGATAAGAGTGATTGGGCCTACCCAACCTACGTTCTACCCCTCACAACGCAACGCGGCTCCCGATGTCTTGGACATAGCGGTGATCGAAGGAATTGACTGCCCGGTCCATGTGTCCGCGCTAACGGAACTATCGTCCGAACATCTCCCCATCTTGATACACGTCGCTACCCAGCACGTCGTACGCAGAGATGTCAGGAAGGTGGTAGAATGGGACCGCTATGGCCCGGCGTTAAGTCGCCGATTGCCAGACGCGGGACAACTCGAAACCGTCCGCCAAGTACACGAGGCAGTTGCCGCGTTTGATGAGGCTGTCGTATCTGCGATCGACGCGTCTTCCAGGATGAAGCCTGGCGTCACGCCCCACTGGCAGCGGATCCCAGAGGAGACGAGTGCTCTCGCTTGCGAGAGGAATCGCCTCCGGAGACGCTGGCAGCGGACCCGTGATCCGGCCGACAAGGCAGCTTACAACCGGGCGACCGGCATTTTACGTCGTGAAATGCAGGCCTACCGGAGACGCTGTTGGGAACTCGCCGTGGCCCAAGCAGGGGACGGATCGGACGAAAGTAGCCCTTACCGGATACCTTCGGCGTTGGTAGGGAAGAGGCGCCGGCCTCGCATCCCCGCCATTGCTGGACCTTTCGGTCAAATCCTGCCTCGCCCGGAGGCGAAGGCCGAGTACTTGGGCGCGTGTTTTGAGCGACAGTTCGCACCTAACCCGCCCATGGACTGGGACTTCGACGAAGAAGTCGAGAACGAAGTGGAAGACTTTCTGTTTCTTCCGATCACTTCGGAGCCCGAACCCATTACTAGGGAAGAGGTCACAGATCGGCTCGTTGAACTCGTGCCGAGAAAAGCTCCTGGCCCGGACGGCGTCTCGAACGCCGCTCTTACTCGACTCCCGGAGCGAGGAGTACTTTTCTTCGTCGCGCTGTTCAACGCGTGTCTTAGACTGGCCTATTTTCCCCAGAAATGGCGTAAGGCGACGGTCATAGTGATCCCGAAGCAGGGAAAGGACGCTTCCCGTCCCGGCAACCTTCGGCCCATTAGTCTACTGTCAGCCACGTCAAAGGTCCTCGAACGTCTCGTACAACGGAGAGTACTAGATCATCTAAGAAATTTCGATGTACTGGTCCCCGAACAGTTCGGCTTCCGTGTGGGACATTCCACCACTCATCACTGATGAGACTGGTGGAATATATCACGGACGCCGGGTGTCGGAAAGAGCAGACTGTCGCCTGTTTCGTAGATGTGGAAAAGGCCTTTGATAGTGTCTGGCATGACCGGCTCTTGTTCAAGCTCCGGGAAATCTAGCTCCCAGATTGCTACCTTCGCTTGATTGCTAGCTTTCTGACGGAGAGGACTTTCTGCGTGCGAATAGACGATCATGTCTCTTCCGAGAGACGTATCACAGCCGGGGTACCTCAAGGTAGCGTGCTAGGGCCTCTCCTGTTCTCCGTGTATGTCAACGACGCACCCAGAGAGCCTGGAGTTCAGATGGCTCTGTTTGCCGACGACACGGCGGTCTATACCGCCGATCGGAACGCAGACTTTGCTATCCCACGACTCCAGCGCGCACTCGATGCGTATTCGACGTGGACGGAAAGCTGGAAAGTTGCCGTCAACGAAACCAAGAGCTCCGCGGTGCTATTCACAAAGCGCCGGAAAGAACCACGAGGCCGAGTGAGACTCGGTAGAACGTACCTGCCCTGGTCGAGAGAAGGTAAGTACCTCGGTGTCCACCTTGATCGTCGGCTCACCTGGCGTACCCAAGCTGAGACGATGCGAAAGAAAGCGTCCGCTCGTCTCGCGCAACTGTTTCCGATACTTGCCAACAAGGCTATGACCCGCAAGCTGGGTAAGTTGATCGTCAACGCGTATCTGTTGCCGATCATTACCTACGCTCTTCCCGTCTGGGGTTACCTCGCAACCGTTCATAAAAGAAGGTTGCAAAGCGTTCTCGATAGAGGTCTTCGGCTAGCGGCCAAAGTCCCCTATCGGTTTTCTTCTCGTCTCCTGAGAAGAGGACTCGGTGTCCGCTCCTTGGATGACACCGCAAGGCGACTTGCTCGTAAATCTTACGTCCGAGCTGCGAGGACACAGACAAACCCACTCATAGCTGGCCTTGGCAAGTACCGAATACGTCCAGGTGAATCTTGGAAACGGCCTCGACAAATACTGTACTAGTCGACCTAGTACGAGCATGTCGTTGTAGCGACCACTAAAAATTAATTAACAATATTCCGTCTGGACAGGACCACTAGGCAGGAGCCCCTACCGGAGGTTCGGTACTAGGAACCCATTGGGTCGTCTCACGACGCGCAACCCAACAGCTCTGACCTGGCAACCTGGCCGCCGATTCATAGCGATCGCAGCATGCTTCTGAATCAAGACGGACTCCATATGAAGACGAGGGAAGTAATCACTCACCGCCGACAAGAGTTTCGTCTCATCGAAACGGATCCGATGGTCGGCATTGGCGAGCGCGTGTTCGGCCACGGCAGACTTCTCCGGCTGTCCCAGTCTACAGTAACGGCTATGTTCACCCACGCGTGTGCGGACGCTGCGCTTCGTGGTACCAATGTACACCTGGCCGCATGAGCAGGGAACTCCGTACACACCGCACGATGACAGCGGGTCTCGGACATCCTTCGTCGGCCGCAAGAACTAGTGTATCTTCTTTGTCGGCTTGAATACTGGCCTCACACCGTGCCGACTGAGCAGCCTACCAATGCGGTCCGTCACCCCATGAATGTAGGGCAACGCCGCGAAACCGACGGTCTCCCGTGAATCCACTTCTGGCCTGGCTGTTCTTCTCGGCCGGACCGCACGTCTCACCTCCCCGACGGAATACCCATTAGCCTGCAGCGCTAGTTCGAGGTGGCGCAGCTCATCATCGAGATTCCGGGGCTCGCATATCCTCCTAGCCCGGTCCACCAAGGTCTTCAACACCGCCCTCTTCTGGCTGGGATGGTGGTTCGACTGTTTATGGAGATAGCGGTTAGTGTGCGTCGGTTTTCTATAAACTTTATGTCCGAGGCTGCCATCGGTCCTTCTAAGGACCAACACGTCCAGAAAAGCCAGCTGATTGTCGGTCTCCCTCTCAACGGTAAACTGTATCCGTGGGTGAACCTGATTGAGATGTGCCAGGAACCTGCCGAGTTCTTCCTCACCATGGCTCCAGATAACAAATGTGTCATCAACATACCGGAACCAGCACCTCGGCTTCAGCGGAAAAGATGTAATTGCCCGCTGTTCGAACCTTTCCATATAAAAGTTCGCCACCACAGGACTGAGTGGACTCCCCATGGCCACACCATCAATCATTTCGAAGAACTCACCGCCGTACTGAAAATATGTAGTTTTCAGAACATGCCGGAAAAGCGCTGTAATGTCTGCCGGAAAAAGGTTAGCTAAGTGGCCAAGGACATCATCTACGGGCACCATGGTGAACAACGAAACCACGTCAAAGCTGACCATTATGTCTCCAGGCTGCAACGACAACCCACCGAGCCTTTCAAGAAAGTGTGTTGAATCCCTCACATATGACTCCGTACCAGGTATATGTGGCCGGAGAAGCTCGGTCAAGTGTTTAGCCAGATGGTAGGTTGGAGATCCTATGGCGCTGACGATGGGTCTGAGCGGGACGTCCGGCTTGTGGATTTTGGGGAGCCCATAAAGCGTAGGTGGAAGGGCTTCCGAACACAGGACGGCTGCCTTCACATCAGGCTCCAAGGAAGACCGCTTAACCAGAAAATCGGTCCTTTTTATGACCACTGCGGTCGGATCTCTTCGCAGTTTTTTGTAGTTTTCTGGGTCCAGCAGTTCCCCGATCTTCCGTTGGTAGTCTTCGGTGTTCATTACAACAGTCGCACTCCCCTTATCCGCCGGTAATATGATGACAGACTCATCCCGCCTTAATGTCCTTAGTGCCCGCAGCTCACTCACTGGTATGTTGCATCGCGGCGGTTTCGCTCTAGCCAGGATCCTCGATGCTTCGATCCTGACTTCATCTGCCTGTTCACGCGGCAGCCGCCGCACTCCAGCTTCAACGTTGGCAATGATGTCCTCCACTGGAATCTTCTTAGGGGCCACTGCAAACTTCTCCCCCCTCGCCAAGACAGCAGTTTCGGTGGTGGTAAGCTGGCGGTCCGACAAGTTCACTACTGTCCGGTCCGTCTCTAAGTTGCTTCGCTGTTGTCCCTGGTTGTTCTCCTCGGGGCTATCTCTCCAGTACTTACTCTCATGGCGCGATCGAACACTATCGCGAACGGCCTCGGAAGCGCTGGAACTTAGGCTATCCACCAGATCCCAGTGGCCAGGTGACAACACAGTGCTTAATTCCAGGTGTAGGCGGAACAACCTCATATTGTTGTCGGCAAGATCTTTCCTGGTCTGGTGGATACGTTCGCGTAGCATCGCCTGCTCTGCACGTCGATAAATGCGGCTGGCTTGCGGTGTAAAAATGGAATTCTTCAATTTAACAAACCGGGGAATAACACCAGTATCCCGGCATCTTGACAGAAAAGCCAGTGAACAGAGCAGGTGTACCTTCTTCCTTCTTAGCCCCTCAAATCGTCTAATATTTTTTGAAACTTCCTCCCCGTAGAGGCGTCTTAAATTATTCCTTAGGCTTTCACGGCCGGTGTCATTTGAATTATGAAAGATATCCGGGCTGTTTGGCCGTGGGCTTTGGTTAAAAACAAAACTAAACGTTTCGGCAGCTCCACTGGCTGCCATCATCAGTGGTAAAAATTTTTTCTGCACTTTGGGTGTCTACGTGCAGGCCCACAGTACTGTGGTATAGACTAAAGCTGTCCTGCCATGCTACCTGTACATATAAATTCAGCAAAGTCCCACGTACAGGTAAAAATGACACCATCAACCAATCACAACAGAGATGGTGTATGATTGGCTCGCACCAAGCTACGCCATTATGTGACTCACTTTTTTACCAAGAAATAATGTGGGGAAGGCTGCTGATTCCCGCGATGCTACCTGTGCTAATTGTTTACTAATTGCAACCCCCGCACAGGTAAGTACAGCATCACTGGCCAATCAGAAACAAGAAGGTGTGTGAGAGGCTCGCATCGCGCCATGCCATAATGTACTTAATGAGATGCTTTCGCCCCGCCGATTCCCCCTGCTGGATAATTTCATCCGGCAGGAACAGTTCGGCTTCCGCAGGCAGCATTCGACCACTCTTCAACTTGTCCGAGTTGTCACGCAACTCACCGACGCCATCAACAGGAATCATCAAACTGTCGCCGTCCTTCTGGACGTGAGCAAGGCCTTCGACAAAGTCTGGCACGAAGGCCTTCTCTATAAACTAGCCACCTCCCCTCTCCCTGACTCATTTGTACATCTGATGCGGTCGTATCTCTGCGACCGCAAATTTAGGATCTGCGTCGACGGGACGTACTCTTCTGTCCGCCCCGTCGCCGCTGGCGTTCCTCAAGGATCTGTCCTCGGCCCCGTTCTGTACCTAGTGTACACGAACGACCTGCCAGTATTGCCTGGAGTCACGCTCTCTCTCTATGCGGACGATGCGATGTACCACGCCAGTTCTGCAAACCTTCGTTTTGCGGCTGACGTGGTGCAGCGCCAGCTCGCATTACTTCCGGCCTGGCTAAGGGAATGGCGGGTGGCGATCAATACGGAGAAATCCGAGGCGATTGCCTTCTCCCGTCAGCTCACTTCCCGATGCCAGACCCTCTCCCTTGAAGGGAGCCCAATCGCTTGGCAACGTACTGTGAAGTACTTGGGCGTCACTCTTGATCGACGCCTAAGCTTCAGAGCTCACGTGTCCACAGTGCTCCACCGCGCCCGAGGCGTCAAAGCCAAACTATACCCATTCTTATCGCCTCGAGGGCCACTGCCAATGCGCACGAAGCTCTCGATCTATCTGCTCTTTTTACGAGCCGTCCTTATGTACGCAGCGCCTGCATTTTGGACCCAACTCGCCCCCGACGTCGTTAAACGCATGGAAGCCTTCCAAGCCCTTACCCTTCGCCTTATCTCCGGCTCTCCCTGGTTTGTAAAAAATGATACTATCAGGCGAGGGCTGAAGATTCCGTCGCTCGATGGATTTGCGCGAACTCTTACGTTCAACCTCTTCCATCGGGCATCCATTTCAGACTTTCCACACCTCCAACACCTCGATAACGATGATGGACCACCACCAGTCAAACGCCGCCGCCCTCGAGCTTTGCTCGACGACCCACCGTAATTTTAAAATAACAAATTGCCCACTCACCATCTGCCCACGCGCCGACCAATCGGATCTCACCACCTTCCTTCCATTTAAATCCGGTCCGTTGCAGGCCGACAGATGGGTCGGGCGTTGTGCCGGCTTTAGGTGTGCCTAGCGCCACCTTCAGTCGGCAACTTCGCCCCTCCAATCTCTCACCTGCCTCGGTATCGCCATAAGGCAGTCTACCGGACTCTTACCGGGCTGGTGGAAGTGTATCGACCCGTTGTGGGCGAACAAATCCCGCCAGTCCGTGCTAAGCGTTCGCGTAGACTTCCCTCTCAGGCCATTGGTGGATCGCGTCAGCGGTTCAGCCAATCACAGCCCGTCTCCTTCACCTCCGCCAAAATAAAAAAGGGGGTACCCATTCGCACCAAGCACTCATCAAGCATCAGGCAGTCATTGGGCTCGCCCGGACGCTGCCGTCACTGGGGCACGCACTGAGCTGTGCCCTGCATACATCGTGGACATCGTGGACCGCCGATTCATAAGACACTTCACTTCAGCTGCTCGATCTGGAAGGACCTGCTCTTTTGGACCAGCTCTCTCTGGACGACATCGGAAGCTTTGTCGCTGTTTACAGCTGCTGCCCTGCTGCCTTCGAATTGAGGACAGACACACTACATCTGCTGCCATGCTTGCTGGACGACACCTTGCCTTAGAAGAAAGAAGACTGCAACTCAGCTGGCTGGTGAACTGAGTAGCCAGCACAACAGCTGAGTTCGTTCGTCGGACCTTCTTAGGGCCACCAGCCAAGTGACCCTTTTCAGGACCACCTTCTCGCCGCAGAAGAGGAAGCAAATAGCCTGCCAGAGCTGTAAGTTGTGCAGCGCATCTAGCCCGCTGACGCTCAGGCTCTTAGGTAGCGCTGCCTAGGACGATCCTTGCGAGCCCCCACCAGTGGTAAGCGAGCTTGGATATCGCCTAGGTAAAGAGGCCGGTGGACACCTCTCTTGGTAAGAAGAGGTATCTAACGAAGCCGGTCATTAGCCCAGCTCATAGAAAGCCTGAGCGTTTCAGTCCCGCTTGCGATCCGGCTCGGGCCGGACCCTAGGTCCCTGGTTACCGCCGAAGGCAGCCTGGCTGCCTCTGGTCGGCAAACCTCCCGCTCGTTGGCGGAAATGCCCGCTCCGGGCGCGTCAACGAGCACGCAGTCGCTCGCCTCCTCCATACCCCACACGAGCGATTCGCCGTGTTCTCCGGCTATGGATGCGGACCAAGTAGTCGATCCCCGGACGGTTCCGCTGCCCGGTTACGAGACCGACGCTTTCGTGGCGGTTGGGCCACGGGGGCGCCCGGTTAAGAAACCGAGGCGGAATCGGTCCTCCTCAACCTCTTCCTCGGCGTCCGCCATGGAAGTTGTCCCCGCCGATGGCGAATCCGGCTCGGGGCCGACTGTGCCCGGCGCTGCCCAAGCACCGCCGGCCACTCGTCGCATCCCGCCCGTGTTCGTTCACGGCGTGAACAACGTCACCGGTTTTTACCGGCGACTCATAGTGGCTCCCGGATTTTCCCCGGCCAGCGTTGACCTGAAGCTCCTTGGGGGCGACACTGTCAAGATCGCTGTCCGCGGAATGGACGAGTACCGCAGCGTCATGGCGTTCGTCGAATCCGCCGACCTGCAATATCATACCTTCACCCCGAAACACGTGAAGCCTCTGTCACTGATCCTCAGAGGCTTGGACGTGAACTCTCCTCTCGAGGAAATCCTCGATGAGCTGCGCGAGCTGGGCTATCCGGTTCGCGCGGTACATCGGGTATTTGCTCCTGCCGGACCAAGGCGTCCAATTCCCCTGGTTCGCATCATGGCCGAGAACAGCGAGGCAGGCGCAAGCCTACTCTCTCTTATGCGGCTTTTTGGTTTCCGCGTAAAAGTGGAAAGAAGCCGCGCTCCCGGGGCTCTGCCTCAGTGCTACAAGTGCCAACGCTTCGGGCACCATTCAGAGACTTGTTCCAACGCTCCGGCGTGCGTGAGGTGCTCTCTACCTCACGCTAGTAAACACTGCGATGCCCCTGCATTCAAAAGGTGCATCAACTGCGGCGGAAGTCACCCCGCCAACTACCGGGCATGTCCGGTGTTTCAGCGGGAGCTCGAGCGGCGAAAGCCGAAAGTGCGCCTGCCACCACCGAGGCATCCGGAAGCTGGTTCCAGACCTGCAACCGAGCAGCCAGGCCCTGCGCCTCCTGCTACGGCTGCCGTGTCTTTCGCCGCAGTTGCCAACAGGCAACGAAAACGTAGCAAAGGCCCGAAGCAGACACCTGTAGTTCAGGCATCTCCATCTCAGGCTCCTTCCCAGGCCCCTGTCCCGCCTCAGGCGAAAAAGCGCCGTAACCTCGCGGCTTCTAAACAAAGTGAGACAGACCAGCCACTGTCAAACATCTCGGTTGTGGAGCCTGAGAATTCTCAACCCTCCCCAGCACCGGAGAATCCTGCCCCTGCTTTAGAAGCAGCCTCGCCTGACCTCCCGCCCCCGCGGTACCCTAATGCAGGCAAAAAGAAGCGGCAACGTAAGCCTCTTGGCGCTCGCTCCCGGGCTCCTGCCAACCCAGCCGCACAGTCCAGACAGCCTGCGCAGCGCGTGAAGACCGACGCTATCGCATCTGTCCCTCTTCCTAGTACCTCCGCTAGAGGCGCTACACCTGGCCCCAAGAAACCCCTGGCTTCCACCAATCCCCCGATTGACAAGCCTCGGCGCTCTTATGCGCAAACAGTCTCCGGGCACTCTGCCTCAAAAACCGTTCCAGACGACTATCATGTCGTCAAAGACTTCCTTGCGGAATTCGACCTCCGCAAAGTTGCACAGACCTTCAGGTCCATCGTCTCCCGCTTGGAGACTGCCGATACAACCGAGAGATTCATGCTCTTGGTGGAAGCCGCCACTTGTGTAGGTTTTCTATGAGTCGGGTCCTCAAACGTGATCTCTCAATTCTTTCCTGGAACGCCAACGGGTTGTCCAAAAAGATCCAGGAACTCCAAGAATTACTGGCCCGACTCAAACCCGACGTAGTCCTCAATGAAACCCACTTGACTCCACCGAGTCGGTTACGACTGGCCAACTATGTGTGCTATCGAAACGACAGGCCGGGCACTGCTGGTGGCGGTACTGCCGTCGCGGTGAGGCTCACTCTCGAGCATCACCGAGTCGTCTTGCCTGCAATGACTCACCTCGAAGGCACCGCTGTGGAGTTGTTAAACACTCTAGGCGGCGTACAGATGGTCGCGGCGTATAAACCGCCGCAAAAAGAGCTCCTTCACCCCAATCTAGCTGTCGCGTTCGATGCACACAGGAGGGTCATCATTGCCGGCGACCTGAACTGCAAACATCGCGATTGGAACAGTCGCTTGACTGCCCCAAACGGGAAACGTTTGCGCAGGTTTGCCGATTCTCGCAGGATACAAGTGATTGGGCCTACCCAACCTACGTTCTACCCCTCACAACGCAACGCGGCTCCCGATGTCTTGGACATAGCGGTGATCCAAGGAATTGACTGTCCGGTCCATGTGTCCGCGCTAACGGAACTATCGTCCGATCATCTCCCCATCTTGATACACGTCGCTACCCAGCACGTCGTACGCAGAGATGTCAGGAAGGTGGTAGAATGGGACCGCTATGGCCCGGCGTTAAGTCGCCGATTGCCAGACGCGGGACCACTCGAAACCGTCCGCCAAGTCGACGAGGCAGTTGCCACGTTTGACGAGGCTGTCGTATCTGCGATCGACGCGTCTTCCAGGATGAAGCCTGGCGTCACGCCTCACTGGCAGCGGATCCCTGAGGAGACGAGTGCTCTCGCTTGCGAGAGAAATCGCCTCCGGAGACGCTGGCAGCGGACCCGTGGTCCGGCCGACAAGGCAGCGTACAACCGGGCGACCGGCATTTTACGTCGTGAAATGCAGGCCTACCGGAGACGCTGTTGGGAACTCGCCGTGGCCCAAGCAGGGGACGGACCGGACGAAAGTAGCCCTTACCGGATACCTTCGGCGTTGGTAGGGAACAGGCGCCGGCCTCGCATCCCGGCCATTGCTGGACCTTTCGGTCAACTCCTGGCTCGCCCGGAGGCGAAGGCCGAGTACTTGGGCGCGCTGTTCAACGCGTGTATTAGACTGGCCTATTTTCCCCAGAAATGGCGTAAGGCGACGGTCATAGTGATCCCGAAGCAGGGGAAGGACGCTTCCCGTCCCGGCAACCTCCGGCCCATTAGTCTACTGTCAGCCACGTCAAAGTTCCTCGAACGTCTCGTACAACGGAGAGTACTAGATCATCTACGAAATTTCGATGTACTGGTCCCCGAACAGTTCGGCTTCCGTGTGGGGCATTCCACCACTCATCAACTGATGAGACTGGTGGAATACATCACGGGCGCCGGGTGTCGGAAAGAGCAGACTGTCGCCTGTTTCCTAGATGTGGAAAAGGCCTTTGATAGTGTCTGGCATGACGGGCTCTTGTTCAAGCTCCGGGAAATCCAGCTCCCAGATTGCTACCTTCGCTTGATTGCTAGCTTTCTGACGGAGAGGACTTTCTGCGTGCGAATAGACGACCACGTCCCTTCCGAGAGACGTATCACAGCCGGGGTACCTCAAGGTAGCGTGCTAGGACCTCTCCTGTTCTCCGTGTATGTCAACGACGCACCCAGAGAGCCTGGAGTCCAGATGGCTCTGTTTGCCGACGACACGGCGGTCTATACCGCCGATCGGAACGCAGACTTTGCTTTCCCACGACTTCAGCGCGCACTCGATGCGTATTCGACGTGGACGGAAAGCTGGAGAGTTGCCGTCAACGAAACCAAGAGCTCCGCGGTGCTATTCACAAAGCGCCGGAAAGAACCACGAGGCCGAGTGAGACTCGGTAGAACGTACTTGCCCTGGTCGAGAGAAGTAAAGTACCTCGGTGTCCACCTTGATCGTCGGCTCACCTGGCGTGCCCACGCTGAGGCGATGCGAAAGAAAGCGTCCGCTCGTCTCGCGCAACTGTTTCCGATACTTGCCAACAAGGCTATGACCCGCAAGCTGGGTAAGTTGATCGTCGACGCGTACCTGTTGCCGATCATTACCTACGCTCTTCCCGTCTGGGGTTACCTCGCAACCGTTCATAAAAGAAGGTTGCAAAGCGTTCTCGATAGAGGTCTTCGGCTAGCGGCCAAAGTCCCCTATCGGTTTTCTTCTCGTCTCCTGAGAAGAGGACTCGGTGTCCGCTCCTTGGATGACACCGCAAGGCGACTTGCACGTAAATTTTACGTCCGAGCTGCGAGGACCCAGACAAACCCACTCATAGCTGGCCTTGGCAGGTACCGAACACGTCCAGGTGAATCTTGGAAACGGCCTCGACAAATACTGTACTAGTCGACCTAGTACGAGCATGTCGTTGTAGCGACCACTAAAAATTAATAAAAAATATTCCGTCTGGACAGGACCACTAGGCAGGAGCCCCTACCGGAGGCTCGGTACTAGGATACCATTGGGTCGTCTCACGACGCACAACCCAACAGCTCTGAACACTTGCCGCCGATTCATAGCAATCGCAGCATGCTTCTGAATCAAGACGGACTCCATATGAAGACGAGGGAAGTAATCACTCACCGCCGACAAGAGTTTCGTCTCATCGAAACGGATCCGATGGTCGGCATTGGCGAGCGCTTGTTCGGCCACGGCAGACTTCTCCGGCTCTCCCAGTCTACAGTAACGGCTATGTTCACCCACGCGTGTGCGGACGCTGCGCTTCGTGGTACCAATGTACACCTGGCCGCATGAGCAGGGAACTCCGTACACACCGCACGATGACAGCGGGTCTCGGACATCCTTCGTCGGCCGCAAGAACTGGTGTATCTTCTTTGTCGGCTTGAATACTGGCCTCACACCGTGCCGACTGAGCAGCCTACCAATGCGGTCCGTCACCCCATGAATGTAGGGCAACGCCGCGAAACCGACGGTCTCCCGTAAATCCACTTCCGGCCTGGCTGTTCTTCTCGGCCGGACCGCACGTCTCACCTCCCCGACGGAATACCCATTGACCTGCAGCGCTAGTTCGAGGTGGCGCAGCTCATCATCGAGGTACCGGGGCTCGCATATCCTCCTAGCCCGGTCCACCAAGGTCTTCAACACCGCCCTCTTCTGGCTGGGTTGGTGGTTCGACTGTTTATGGAGATAGCGGTTAGTGTGCGTCGGTTTTCTATAAACTTTATGTCCGAGGCTGCCAACGGTCCTTCTAAGGACCAACACGTCCAGAAAAGCCAGCTGATTGTCGGTCTCCCTCTCAACGGTAAACTGTATCCGTGGGTGAACCTGATTGAGATATGCCAGAAACCTGCCGAGTTCTTCCTCACCATGGCTCCAGATAACAAACGTGTCATCAACATACCGGAACCAGCACCTCGGCTTCAGCGGAAAAGATGTAATTGCCCGCTGTTCGAACCTTTCCATATAAAAGTTTGCCACCACAGGACTGAGTGGACTCCCCATGGCCACACCATCAATCATTTCGAAGAACTCACCGCCGTACTGAAAATATGTAGTTTTCAGAACATGCCGGAAAAGCGCTGTAATGTCTGCCGGAAAAAGGTTACCTAAGTGGCCAAGGACATCATCTACGGGCACCATGGTGACCAACGAAACCACGTCAAAGCTGACCATTATGTCTCCAGGCTGCAACGACAAACCACCGAGCCTTTCAAGAAAGTGTGTTGAATCCCTCACATATGACTCCGTACCAGGTATATGTGGCCGGAGAAGCTCGGTCAAGTGTTTAGCCAGATGGTAGGTTGGAGATCCTATGGCGCTGACGATGGGTCTGAGCGGGACGTCCGGCTTGTGGATTTTGGGGAGCCCATAAAGCGTAGGTGGAAGGGCTTCCGAACACAGGACGGCTGCCTTCACATCAGGCTCCAAGGAAGACCGCTTAACCAGAAAATCGGTCCTTTTTATGACCACTGCGGTCGGATCTCTTCGCAGTTTTTTGTAGTTTTCTGGGTCCAGCAGTTCCCCGATCTTCCGTTGGTAGTCTTCGGTGTTCATTACAACAGTCGCACTCCCCTTATCCGCCGGTAATATGATGACAGACTCATCCCGCCTTAATGTCCTTAGTGCCCGCAGTTCACTCACTGGTATGTTGCATCGCGGCGGTTTCGCTCTAGCCAGGATCCTCGATGCTTCGATCCTGACTTCATCTGCCTGTTCACGCGGCAGCCGCCGCACTCCAGCTTCAACGTTGGCAAGGATGTCCTCCACTGGAATCTTCTTAGGAGCCACTGCAAACTTCTCCCCCCTCGCCAAGACAGCAGTTTCGGTGGTGGTAAGCTGGCGGTCCGACAAGTTCACTACTGTCCGGTCCGTCTCTAAGCTGCTTCGCTGTTGTCCCTGGTTGTTCTCCTCGGGGCTATCTCTCCAGTACTTACTCTCATGGCGCGATCGAACACTATCGCGAACGGCCTCGGAAGCGCTGGAACTTAGGCTATCCACCAGATCCCAGTGGCCAGGTGACAACACAGTGCTTAATTCCAGGTGTAGGCGGAACAACCTCATATTGTTGTCGGTAGGCGGAACAACCTCATATTGTTGTCGGCAAGATCTTTCCTGGTCTGGTGGATACGTTCGCGTAGCATCGCCTGCTCTGCACGTTGATAAATGCGGCTGGCTTGCGGTGTAAAAATGGAATTCTTCAATTTAACAAACCGGGGAATAACACCAGTATCCCGGCATCTTGACAGAAAAGCCAGTGAACAGAGCAGGTGTACCTTCTTCCTTCTTAGCCCCTCAAATCGTCTAATAATTTTTGAAACTTCCTCCCCGTAGAGGCGTCTTAAATTATTCCTTAGGCTTTCACGGCCGGTGTCATTTGAATTATGAAAGATATCCGGGCTGTTTGGCCGTGGTCCCTGGTTAAAAACAAAACCAAACGTTTCGGCAACTCCACTGGCTGCCATCATCAGTGGTAAAATTTTTCTGCACTTTGGGTGTCTACGTCCAGGCCCACAGTACTGTGGTATAGACTAAAGCTGTCCTGCCATGCTACCTGTACATATAAATTCAGCAAAGTCCCACGTACAGGTAAAAATGACACCATCAACCAATCACAACAGAGATGGTGTATGATTGGCTCGCACCAAGCTACGCCATTATGTGACTCACTTTTTTTCCAAGAAATACTGTGGGGAAGGCTGCTGATTCCCGCGATGCTACCTGTGCTAATTGTTTACTAATTGCAACCCCCGCACAGGTAAGTACAGCATCACTGGCCAATCAGAAACAAGAAGGTGTGTGAGAGGCTCGCATCGCGCCATGCCATAATGTACTTAATGAGATGCTTTCGCCCCGCCGATTCAGCGCTGTTCAGCACTTTCTGTCAGCGCGGATCATTTCCTTCCATACCTTCGCTCTCCCTGAGGAGCGTGAGGTTAAAATCGTTATCCAGGGTATTCTTTATCATACCCCCTCCGATTCTATCGTGCAGGAGCTGTCGTCTCTTGGCTATACGCCAACAGCTGTGTCAGTTTTGCACGCCGGCAAAGGGGACTCCAATCATCCCGTCAATACTTTCCTGGTAAAGTTGCTCAAGACTGGAAATTTCGAGGAGGTCTATGGCCTCCAAACACTCCTTCACCTGCGGGTGACAGTCCGATCATTTGACCCGCGCCCAGGCCCTGCTCAGTGTTTTAACTGTCAGGGCTTCGGGCACTCTTCCCTCTTCTGCCATGCGCCCCCACGTTGCGTGCGGTGCGGCGACCCTCACCGTGGCTGTGATAAGCTTCGTGTGCCGGGTTTTGTCCCGTACTGCTGCAACTGCAAGGGCGCCCATCCGGCTAGTTACCGGGGTTGTATCAAATACATCGAAGCAGAAAGACAGCAGCGATCTGCGCGCCCTGGCGCGCAGGGTCGTGTAGCTGGCCCGGCCCCTAATCGGCGAGAGGTCTTCCCCCCTCTCTCCGGTACATCTGTCAGGGCCCCGGCAGCGACTCCTGTCGCTCCCGCGGTCTCAGTCGCGCCTGCAGGCGCCGCTCCGGCGGCGCCTGTGACGGCTCCACTACCGGCGCCTGCCGGAGCGCCCGGCCCTTCCTATGCAACGGTTGCTGCAAAGACAACATCGTCAACCACTTCCGCCCGTAAGGGTACCAAAATGCGCTCGCTTCGCCGGACTCCCGGCCGACGACATCAGCAGGCTCGACCTGCCCAACCTCAGCTTGACTCTCCCGCTCCTGCCATCTCCCAACCTCCGCGTGAGCAGACCATAGTTCAGTCCGCTAACCCAGCGCCATCTGTAGTCCTGGCCGAAGTTCCTCAGGAACGTCCGCGCGGGTCCCGGGAACTTTCTCGGGCTCCAGCGGACCCCCTGACGGCTTGGGCCACTCAACTTGTAAACAGCATCAGGTCTGCTCCTGACACCTCGACAGTACTGATGTTAGTGTTCCAATCCCTCTCTGCTCTCTCCCCTCTCTTCCCTCTCCTCCCCCTCAATGGGTAGATCCCTGCGGGTCGTCGCTTGGAACGCCGATGGCGTTTCCTCTCGTCGATCTGACCTGGCGGCTTTCGTCGTGGAGTACGACGCTGATGTCGTGCTTCTCTCCGAAACCCATCTAGCCCACTACCATCGATTCTCACTTCCTGCTTACACTTGTTATCGTCAGGATCGTCCCCTACAGCCGCGCCAACCCCCGAAAGGAGGTACGGCGATTCTGGTCCACAGGCGGATATCCCATAGGCCACTACCCCTCCTCACTACTCGATTCATCGAAGGTTGTGCGGTGGCAGTGGACGCAGGCGACTCGGAGTTGCGCATTGTTTCCGCGTATCTCCGGCCTGGCCAGAGCCCGCCGCCCCCGCCTGAGGAATGGAACGCTCTCCTCGACCACCCAATCTCGACAATTGCAGCCGGCGACTTCAACGCCAAACATCCTTCTTGGAACAGTAGGGCTACCAACGCCTACGGCAGGTCACTCCGCCGGTCCGTCCTAGACGACCCGGATACGCACGTCATCGGCCCTGATGATCCTACCCACTTCCACTATGCCGGTCACCGACCGGACGTTCTTGATGTAGTTGTAGTCAGGGACGTGGCCCATAACATCCAGGTCTCGTCAGTGTCAGACCTCTCGTCTGATCACAATCCCCTACTAATAACTGTTCGAGATGTGTCGGCTTCACCCCGACTTCCCGCTGGTCCTGCTAGGAGGGTCAACTGGCGCTCCTATCACGACGAGCTATCTCGAAGGTTACCATCTGTCCCAGCGGACCCGATCGCCACTCGTGACGATCTGGATCTCCGTGCCACTCATCTTCAGGAGTTGGTCCAAGGTGTCATGGATCGACACACATACAACGTAGAGGTGAATCGCAAATCGGCCCTTCAACCGGAAGTTATCCACGCCATCTGGCTTCGGCGCAAGCTCCGCCGCAGATGGCAACGAACCCGAGATCCCGCCGTCAAACGACGGTTTCAGGCCCAGTCTCTTTACGTCCAGCAACTTTTGCGGGACGTAAACTCTGATCAGTGGGACTCATACCTTGAGTCCCTTGAAGTCGACCCAGCCTCCGTCTGGAGAGCGACGAGTCGCCTTACTCGCGAGAAGCGTACTCGCAACCCGCTGAATACCCCGAACGGCATTGTTTCTTCATCGGAAGGCAAGGCTGAGGTCTTCGCCGACTGCATGGAGACTCAATTCACCGTTCATGGAGGCGTCTCGGACCCTGCCCTCTCGGTAGTGGTTCGAGACTTCCTATCTGGATATTTTTCCCGCCTTCCACCTGACCCTCCCGCTCTCTTCGACAGGGACGAACTAGTTTTGTCTATCTGTCGACTGAACCGACGCCGCGCCCCTGGTCCTGATCGGATCGGGGCCGCAGCCTTGCAACATCTCCCGGCCTCGGGCGTTGAATTGGTCCTGGATCTGTTCAACTCCAGTCTCCGGATGCAATACTTCCCCCGCCTGTGAAAAAATGCCAACATCTGCATGATACCCAAGCCCGGCAAGCCTCGAATGCTTGCAGGCAGCTATCGTCCCATATCGTTGTTGCCAGTAATCTCAAAGGTGTTTGAGCGTCTCCTACTCGCCCGCATCTGGCCGCTGCTGGATAATTTTATTCGGAGCGAACAGTTCGGGTTCCGTAGAGAGCACTCGACAACTTTACAACTCGTCCGAGTTGTCACAGCATTGTCCGACGCCGCCAACAAGAAAGAGTCTACGAGCGCTGTCTTGTTGGACGTGAGTAAGGCCTTCGACAAAGTCTGGCACGAAGGTCTTCTCTACAAACTCGCTCACTCCCCCATCCCACCGTCCATTGTGCATTTCTTGCGGTCATACCTCAGTGATCGTACCTTCAGGGTTAGCGTCGAAGGGTCCTGTTCATCAGTTCGACCCGTCGCCGCTGGCGTTCCGCAGGGATCTGTCCTCGGCCCCGTTCTGTACCTAGTGTACACGAACGACCTGCCTGTTATTCCTGGAGTCACGTTATCTCTATTCGCTGACGACGCAATGTATTACTGCAGCTCCCTGTCCCCGCGAATTGCGTGTTCAAAGCTGCAGCGTCAGTTGAATCTGCTTCCGGCCTGGCTACGGAAGTGGCGGGTGCTGATCAACGCGGAGAAATCCGAGGCGATCTGCTTCACCAGCAAGTCCACTTCCCGATGCCAGCCCCTCTCCCTCGAAGGGAGGCCTATCGCCCGGCATAAGTCGGTGAAGTATTTGGGCGTTCGGCTAGACCAGCGCCTTAGCTTCAACGGCCACGTGACTGATACCCTCAACAAAGCTCGAGGCGTCAGAGCCAAAATATTTCCCATGCTCTCGTGCCGCAACCGCCTGGCTTTGCGCACTAAAGTTACCATCTATCTTTTGTTTCTCCGGTCAGTATTGACCTATGCTGCTCCCGCATGGTGGTCGCTTGTGTCGACCACTAACAAGTGTAGGCTGGAAGCTTTCCAGGCCCGTACCCTCAGATCCTTGTCGGGGTCTCCATGGTTTGTGAGAAATGATGTCATTCGTGGAGGCCTTCGAGTTCCTACCCTTGCCGATTTTGTCCGGTCGCTTGCCGAAACTCTCTTTGCTTCTGCAGCGACCTCGTCCTTTCCTTATCTCCGATCTATCAGCACGTCTGAACCACCTCCCGCTATACGTGTCAAACGCCCTCGGGCGATCTTAGGCGACCCCCCGTAATTCTGTTTGCTGTAACTTAGGTTCCCGAGCAATTCTATCTCCTTGTTACCATACTATCCAGTCAGATACCTTCCGGATGGATGGATGGATGCACGGGCGTCTTGCGCCCTAATTTGTGTGCGTTGTCCAGGCCTAAGCCTGATGAACGCCAGGTGCCAACAGTTCAGCGCGGTCGTTTGCTCTGCTCAAGGATGTTAGGGTGCAGTCCGCGGGTCCATGATTGATTAACATGGCCACCACGGTGGCAAGCTGATGCTTTAGCTTCAGCCAATTGTCCGGCCAAGGCGCGACACCATGGTCCCCTCAGGCTAACCTTTGGGAACGTGGCGAAGATACCTTCCCCAAGTATGTTGATTTTCAAACTGCTTGGCGCTGTTACCGATGCCAAAGACACGGCGGATCCCTGCCTCGCGGGGAACGACCGGCGCTACAAGGCGCCTGCATGCCGGGCCGGGCGCGTGCGGCATCTGCCGTTCGCCCCGCGACCGGTGGCAGTGTTACCATGACCCGGACCCTATATATAACAAAATTGAAAAAATTTTCCGCCGCCTTCTCAGTTAACTGGTTGGCGTGTCCCTCCCGAATATTTTAGGACACCTTCTTTTGAAAGTCCAGCACTGTTTTCTTCTGGCAGCCATCGGGCACGTCCCGGAAGCTGCAATAAGCCATGGGTGCAAAGACGCCCCACTATTCAATGCAATGCAATGCAATGCCGCCGATTCATAAGACACTTCACTTCAGCTGCTCGATCTGGAAGGACCTGCTCTTTTGGACCAGCTCTCTCTTGACGACATCGGAAGCTTTGTCGCTGTTTACAGCTGCTGCCCTGCTGCCTTCGAATTGAGGACAGACACACTACATCTGCTGCCCTGCTTGCTGGACGACACCTTGCCTTAGAAGAAAGAAGACTGCAACTCAGCTGGCTGGTGAACTGAGTAGCCAGCACAACAGCTGAGTTCGTTCGTCGGACCTTCTTAGGGCCACCAGCCAAGTGACCCTTTTCAGGACCACCTTCTCGCCGCAGAAGAGGAAGCAAATAGCCTGCCAGAGCTGTAAGTTGCGCAGCGCATTAGCCCGCTGACGCTCAGGCTCTTAGGTAGCGCTGCCTAGGACGATCCTTGCGAGCCCCCACCAGTGGTAAGCGAGCTTGGATATCGCCTAGGTAAAGAGGCCGGTGGACACCTCTCTTGGTAAGGAGAGGTATCTAACGAAGCCGGTCATTAGCCCAGCTCATAGAAAGCCTGAGCGTTTCAGTCCCGCTTGCGATCCGGCTCGGGCCGGACCCTAGGTCCCTGGTTACCGCCGGAGGCAGCCTGGCTGCCTCTGGTCGGCAAACCTCCCGCTCGTTGGCGGAAATGCCCGCTCCGGGCGCGTCAACGAGCACGCAGTCGCTCGCCTCCTCCATACCCCACACGAGCGATTCGCCGTGTTCTCCGGCTATGGATGCGGACCAAGTAGTCGATCCCCGGACGGTTCCGCTGCCCGGTTACGAGACCGACGCTTTCGTGGCGGTTGGGCCACGGGGGCGCCCGGTTAAGAAACCGAGGCGCAATCGGTCCTCCTCAACCTCTTCCTCGGCGTCCGCCATGGAAGTTGTCCCCGCCAATGGCGAATCCGGCTCGGGGCCGACTGTGCCCGGCGCTGCCCAAGCACCGCCGGCCACTCGTCGCATCCCGCCCGTGTTCGTTCACGGCGTGAACAACGTCACCGGTTTTTACCGGCGACTCATAGTGGCTCCCGGACTTTCCCCGGCCAGCGTTGACCTGAAGCTCCTTGGGGGCGACACTGTCAAGATCGCTGTCCGCGGAATGGACGAGTACCGCAGCGTCTTGGCGTTCGTCGAATCCGCCGACCTGCAATATCATACCTTCACCCCGAAACACGTGAAGCCTCTGTCACTGATCCTCAGAGGCTTGGACGTGAACTCTCCTCTCGAGGAAATCCTCGATGAGCTGCGCGAGCTGGGCTATCCGGTTCGCGCGGTACATCGGGTATTTGCTCCTGCCGGACCAAGGCTTCCAATTCCCCTGGTTCGCATCATGGCCGAGAACAGCGAGGCAGGCGCAAGCCTACTCTCTCTTACGCGGCTTTTTGGTTTTCCGCGTAAAAGTGGAAAAAAGCCGCGCTCCCGGGGCTCTGCCTCAGTGCTACAAGTGCCAACGCTTCGGGCACCATTCAGAGACTTGTTCCAACGCTCCGGCGTGCGTGAGGTGCTCTCTACCTCACGCTAGTAAACACTGCGATGCCCCTGCATTCAAAAGGTGCATCAACTGCGGCGGAAGTCACCCCGCCAACTACCGGGCATGTCCGGTGTTTCAGCGGGAGCTCGAGCGGCGAAAGCCGAAAGTGCGCCTGCCACCACCGAGGCATCCGGAAGCTGGTTCCAGACCTGCAACCGAGCAGCCAGGCCCTGCGCCTCCTGCTACGGCTGCCGTGTCTTTCGCCGCAGTTGCCAACAGGCAACGAAAACGTAGCAAAGGCCCGAAGCAGACACCTGTAGTATAGGTATCTCCATCTCAGGCTCCTTCCCAGGCCCCTGTCCCGCCTCAGGTGATAAAGCGCCGTAACCTCGCGGCTTCTAAACAAAGTGAGACAGACCAGCCACTGTCAAACATCTCGGTTGTGGAGCCTGAGAATTCTCAACCCTCCCCAGCACCGGAGAATCCTGCTCCTGCTTTAGAAGCAGCCTCGCCTGACCTCCCGCCCCCGCGGTACCCTAATGCAGGCAAAAAGAAGCGGCAACTTAAGCCCCGTGACGCTCGCTCCCGGGCTCCTGCCAACCCAGCCGCACAGTCCAGACAGCCTGCGCAGCGCGTGAAGACCGACGCTATCGCATCTGTCCCTCTTCCTAGCACCTCCGCTAGAGGCGCTACACCTGGCCCCAAGAAACCCCTGGCTTCCACCAATCCCCCGATTGACAAGCCTCGGCGCTCTTATACGCAAACAGTCTCCGGGCACTCTGCCTCAAAAACCGTTCCAGACGACTATCATGTCGTCAAAGACTTCCTTGCGGAATTCGACCTCCGCAAAGTTGCCCAGACCTTCAGGTCCATTCGCTCCCGCTTGGAGACTGCCGATACAACCGAGAGATTCATGCTCTTGGTGGAAGCCGCCACTTGTGTAGGTTTTCTATGAGTCGGGTCCTCAAACGTGATCTCTCAATTCTTTCCTGGAACGCCAACGGGTTGTCCAACAAGATCCAGGAACTCCAAGAATTACTGGCCCGACTCAAACCCGACGTAGTCCTCAATGAGACCCACTTGACTCCTGCGAGTCGGTTACGACTGGCCAACTATGTGTGCGATCGAAACGACAGGCCGGGCACTGCTGGTGGCGGTACTGCCGTCGCGGTGAGGCTCATTCTCGAGCATCACCGAGTCGTCTTGCCTGTAATGACTCACCTCGAAGGCACCGCTGTGGAGTTGTTAAACACTCTAGGCGGCGTACAGACGGTCGCGGCGTATAAACCGCCGCAAAAAGAGCTCCTTCACCCCGATCTAGCTGTCGCGTTCGATGCACACAGGAGGGTCATCATGGCCGGCGACCTGAACTGCAAACATCGCGATTGGAACAGTCGCTTGACTGCCCCAAACGGGAAACGTTTGCGCAGGTTTGCCGATTCTCGCAGGATACAAGTGATTGGGCCAACCCAACCTACGTTCTACCCCTCACAACGCAACGCGGCTCCCGATGTCTTGGACATAGCGGTGATCCAAGGAATTGACTGTCCGGTCCATGTGTCCGCGCTAACGGAACTATCGTCCGATCATCTCCCCATCTTGATACACGTCGCTACCCAGCACGTCGTACGCAGAGATGTCAGGAAGGTGGTAGAATGGGACCGCTATGGCCCGGCGTTTAGTCGCCGATTGCCAGACGCGGGACCACTCGAAACCGTCCGCCAAGTCGAAGAGGCAGTTGCCGCGTTTGACGAGGCTGTCGTATCTGCGATCGACGCGTCTTCCAGGATGAAGCCTGGCGTCACGCCTCACTGGCAGCGGATCCCTGAGGAGACGAGTGCTCTCGCTTGCGAGAGAAATCGCCTCCGGAGACGCTGGCAGCGGACCCGTGGTCCGGCCGACAAGGCAGCGTACAACCGGGCGACCGGCATTTTACGTCGTGAAATGCAGGCCTACCGGAGACGCTGTTGGGAACTCGCCGTGGCCCAAGCAGGGGACGGATCGGACGAAAGTAGCCCTTACCGGATACCTTCGGCGTTGGTAGGGAAGAGGCGCCGGCCTCGCATCCCGGCCATTGCTGGATCTTTCGGTCAACTCCTGGCTCGCCCGGAGGCGAAGGCCGAGTACTTGGGCGCGTGGTTTGAGCGACAGTTCGCACCTAACCCGCCCATGGACTGGGACTTCGACGAAGAAGTCGAGAACGAAGTGGAAGACTTTCTGTCTCTTCCGATCACTGCGGAGCCCGAACCCATTACTAGGGAAGAGGTCACAGATCGGCTCGTTGAACTCGTGCCGAGAAAAGCTCCTGGCCCGGACGGCGTCTCGAACGCCGCTCTTACTCGACTCCCGGAGCGAGGAGTACTTTTCTTGGTCGCGCTGTTCAACGCGTGTCTTAGACTGGCCTATTTTCCCCAGAAATGGCGTAAGGCGACGGTCATAGTGATCCCGAAGCAGGGAAAGGACGCTTCCCGTCCCGGCAACCTCCGGCCCATTAGTCTACTGTCAGCCACGTCAAAGGTCCTCGAACGTCTCGTACAACGGAGAGTACTAGATCATCTAAGAAATTTCGATGTACTGGTCCCCGAACAGTTCGGCTTCCGTATGGGGCATTCCACCACTCATCAACTGATGAGACTGGTGGAATACATCACGGGCGCCGCGTGTCGGAAAGAGCAGACTGTCGCCTGTTTCCTAGATGTGGAAAAGGCCTTTGATAGTGTCTGGCATGACGGGCTCTTGTTTAAGCTCCGGGAAATCCAGCTCCCAGATTGCTACCTTCGCTTGATTGCTAGCTTTCTGACGGAGAGGACTTTCTGCGTGCGAATAGAAGACCACGTCTCTTCCGAGAGACGTATCACAGCCGGGGTACCTCAAGGTAGCGTGCTAGGGCCTCTCCTGTTCTCCGTGTATGTCAACGACGCACCCAGAGAGCCTGGAGTCCAGATGGCTCTGTTTGCCGACGACACGGCGGTCTATACCGCCGATCGGAACGCAGACTTTGCTATCCCACGACTTCAGCGCGCACTCGATGCGTATTCGACGTGGACGGAAAGCTGGAGAGTTGCCGTCAACGAAACCAAGAGCTCCGCGGTGCTATTCACAAAGCGCCGGAAAGAACCACGAGGCCGAGTGAGACTCGGTAGAACGTACTTGCCCTGGTCGAGAGAAGTAAAGTACCTCGGTGTCCACCTTGATCGTCGGCTCACCTGGCGTGCCCACGCTGAGGCGATGCGAAAGAAAGCGTCCGCTCGTCTCGCTCAACTGTTTCCGATACTTGCCAACAAGGCAAGCTGGGTAAGCCTACGCTCTTCCCGTCTGGGGTTACCTCGCAATCGTTCATAAAAGAAGGTTGCAAAGCGTTCTCGATAGAGGTCTTCGGCTAGCGGCCAAAGTCCGCTATCGGTTTTCTTCTCGTCTCCTGAGAAGAGGACTCGGTGTCCGCTCCTTGGATGACACCGCAAGGCGACTTGCACGTAAATTTTACGTCCGAGCTGCGAGGACCCAGACAAACCCACTCATAGCTGGCCTTGGCAGGTACCGAACACGTCCAGTTGAATCTTGAAAACGGCCTCGACAAATACTGTACTAGTCGACCTAGTACGAGCATGTCGTTGTAGCGACCACTAAAAATTAATTAAAAATATTCCGTCTGGACAGGACCACTAGGCAGGAGCACCTACCGGAGGCTCGGTACTAGGATACCATTGGGTCGTCTCACGACGCACAACCCAACAGCTCTGAACACTTGCCGCCGATTCATAGCGATCGCAGCATGCTTCTGAATCAAGACGGACTCCATATGAAGACGAGGGAAGTAATCACTCACCGCCGACAAGAGTTTCGTCTCATCGAAACGGATCCGATGGTCGGCATTGGCGAGCGCTTGTTCGGCCACGGCAGACTTCTCCGGCTCTCCCAGTCTACAGTAACGGCTATGTTCACCCACGCGTGTGCGGACGCTGCGCTTCGTGGTACCAATGTACACCTGGCCGCATGAGCAGGGAACTCCGTACACACCGCACGATGACAGCGGGTCTCGGACATCCTTCGTCGGCCGCAAGAACTGGTGTATCTTCTTTGTCGGCTTGAATACTGGCCTCACACCGTGCCGACTGAGCAGCCTACCAATTCGGTCCGTCACCCCATGAATGTAGGGCAACGCCCCGAAACCGACGGTCTCCCGTGAATCCACTTCCGGCCTGGCTGTTCTTCTCGGCCGGACCGCACGTCTCACCTCCCCGACGGAATACCCATTGGCCTGCAGCGCTAGTTCGAGGTGGCGCAGCTCATCATCGAGGTACCGGGGCTCGCATATCCTCCTAGCCCGGTCCACCAAGGTCTTCAACACCGCCCTCTTCTGGCTGGGATGGTGGTTCGCCTGTTTATGGAGATAGCGGTTAGTGTGCGTCGGTTTTCTATAAACTTTATGTCCGAGGCTGCCATCGGTTCTTCTAAGGACCAACACGTCCAGAAAAGCCAGCTGATTGTCGGTCTCCCTCTCAACGGTAAACTGTATCCGTGGGTGAACCTGATTGAGATGTGCCAGGAACCTGCTGAGTTCTTCCTCACCATGGCTCCAGATAAGAAATGTGTCATCAACATACCGGAACCAGCACCTCGGCTTCAGCGGAAAAGATGTAATTGCCCGCTGTTCGAACCTTTCCATATAAAAGTTTGCCACCACAGGACTGAGTGGACTCCCCATGGCCACACCATCAATCATTTCGAAGAACTCACCGCCGTACTGAAAATATGTAGTTTTCAGAACATGCCGGAAAAGCGCTGTAATGTCTGCCGGAAAAAGGTTAGCTAAGTGGCCAAGGACATCATCTACGGGCACCATGGTGAACAACGAAACCACGTCAAAGCTGACCATTATGTCTCCAGGCTGCAACGACAACCCACCGAGCCTTTCAAGAAAGTGTGTTGAATCCCTCACATATGACTCCGTACCACCTATATGTGGCCGGAGAAGCTCGGTCAAGTGTTTAGCCAGATGGTAGGTTGGAGATCCTATGGCGCTGACGATGGGTCTGAGCGGGACGTCCGGCTTGTGGATTTTGGGGAGCCCATAAAGCCTAGGTGGAAGGGATTCCGAACACCGGACGGCTGCCTTCACATCAGGCTCCAAGGAAGACCGCTTAACCAGAAAATCGGTCCTTTTTAGGACCACTGCGGTCGGATCTCTTCGCAGTTTTTTGTAGTTTTTTGGGTCCAGCAGTTCCCCGATCTTCCGTTGGTAGTCTTCGGTGTTCATTACAACAGTCGCACTCCCCTTATCCGCCGGTAATATGATGACAGACTCATCCCGCCTTAATGTCCTTAGTGCCCGCAGCTCACTCACTGGTATGTTGCATCGCGGCGGTTTCGCTCTAGCCAGGATCCTCGATGCTTCGATCCTGACTTCATCTGCCTGTTCACGCGGCAGCCGCCGCACTCCAGCTTCAACGTTGGCAATGATGTCCTCCACTGGAATCTTCTTAGGGGCCACTGCAAACTTCTCCCCCCTCGCCAAGACAGCAGTTTCGGTGGTGGTAAGCTGGCGGTTCGACAAGTTCACTACTGCCCGGTCCGTCTCTAAGCTGCTTCGCTGTTGTCCCTGGTTGTTCTCCTCGGGGCTATCTCTCCAGTACTTACTCTCATGGCGCGATCGAACACTATCGCGAACGGCCTCGGAAGCGCTGGAACTTAGGCTATCCACCAGATCCCAGTGGCCAGGTGACAACACAGTGCTTAATTCCAGGTGTAGGCGGAACAACCTCATATTGTTGTCGGCAAGATCTTTCCTGGTCTGGTGGATACGTTCGCGTAGCATCGCCTGCTCTGCACGTAGATAAATGCGGCTGGCTTGCGGTGTAAAAATGGAATTCTTCAATTTAACAAACCGGGGAATAACACCAGTATCCCGGCATCTTGACAGAAAAGCCAGTGAACAGAGCAGGTGTACCTTCTTCCTTCTTAGCCCCTCAAATCGTCTAATATTTTTTGAAACTTCCTCCCCGTAGAGGCGTCTTAAATTATTCCTTAGGCTTTCACGGCCGGTGTCATTTGAATTATGAAAGATATCCGGGCTGTTTGGCCGTGGTCCCTGGTTAAAAACAAAACCAAACGTTTCGGCAGCTCCACTGGCTGCCATCATCAGTGGTAAAATTTTTTCTGCACTTTGGGTGTCTACGTGCAGGCCCACAGTACTGTGGTATAGACTAAAGCTGTCCTGCCATGCTACCTGTACATATAAATTCAGCAAAGTCCCACGTACAGGTAAAAATGACACCATCAACCAATCACAACAGAGATGGTGTATGATTGGCTCGCACCAAGCTACGCCATTATGTGACTCACTTTTTTCCAAGAAATACTGTGGGGAAGGCTGCTGATTCCCGCGATGCTACCTGTGCTAATTGTTTACTAATTGCAACCCCCGCACAGGTAAGTACAGCATCACTGGCCAATCAGAAACAAGAAGGTGTGTGAGAGGCTCGCATCGCGCCATGCCATAATGTACTTAATGAGATGCTTTCGCCCCGCAGATTCATCCCGGGCCCCGGTGGACCCCCTGACTGCCTGGGCTGAAACTTTGGTAAACAACATCAGGTCTGCTCCAGATACAACCACGGTTCTCGCCCTGGTGTTTCAATCACTGTCTACCCTCTTTCCTCTTCTTCCTTTGAATGGCTAGGAGTCTTAGGATCGTTGCGTGGAATGCCCATGGGTAGTCCCTCGACGATCTGAACTGATGACTTTCGTAACGGAGTACGACGCTGATGTCGTCCTCTTTTGCGAGTCTCATCTGGCTCGCTACCATACCTTCAACCTGCCATCTTACATCTGTTTTCGTCAGGATCGTCCCCAACGGCCTGGCTGTCGCCCCTCGGGGGGGACAGCCATCTTAGTCCACAGGCGGATATCCCACAGGCCACTACCCCCTTTCGATACATCTCTTGTTGAAGGTTGTGCGGTGGCGATAGACGCTGGCGGATCAGAGTTGCGCGTTGTTGCGGCGTATCTCCGGCCCGGCCTGCGGCTACCTCCAACGCCCGAGGAGTGGGACGCTCTCCTCGATCATCCCCTACCAACCATTGTAGCCGGCGACTTAAATGCCAATCATCCCTCCTGGAACAGCAGAGTAGCCAACGCCTACGGAAAATCTCTGTATCGGTTCGTCTCCGACGACCCGGTACTTCAAGTCATCGGCCCAGAAACCCTACTCACTTCCCCTTTTCCGGTCATCGACCGGACGTCCTTGACATTGTCATAGCCAAGGACGTGACCCATCACATCCAGGTCTCGTCAGTGTCGGATCTCTCATCCGATCACAATCCCCTTTTTATAACTGCCCGTGAGCTGTCGGCCTCACCCCGACCTCCCGCTCAGATTGTCAGGAGAGTCAACTGGCGCTCCTACCATGATGAGCTCTCACGGCGGTTTCCATCACTCCCCGCGGACCCGATCGTCACTTGTGACGATTTGGATCTCCGAGCCACTCATCTTCAGGAGTTGGTCCAAGGTCTCATGGATCGACACACATATACTCTCGAGGTAAATCATCGTAAATCGGCCTTACCTGCGGAAGTACTCCACGCCATCTGGCTACGGCGCAATCTCCGCCGCAGATGGCAAAGAACCCGTGATCCCGGCGTCAAAAGGCGCTTTCAGGCCCAGTCTCTTTACGTCCAGCAGCTACTGCGGGACGTCAACTCTGATCGATGGAACTCTTACCTTGAGTCTCTTGAAGTCGACCACGCCTCCGTCTGGAGAGCGGCGAGTAGACTGACCCGCGAGAAGAGAACTCGTAACCCACTTGAAACTCCGAACGGGGTTGTATCTTCATCAGAAGGCAAGGCCGAGGTCTTCGCAGACTGCATGGAGGTGCAATTTACTGTACACCAAGGCGTCTCGGACCCTGCCCACTCGGCAGAAGTCCGTGACTTCCTATCTGGACATTTTTCACGCCCTCCCGTTCGACAGGGATGAACTAGTTTCATCTATCTGCCGACTAAATCGCCGTCGCGCCCCCGGTCCTGACCGGATCGGGGCCGCTGCTCTACAAAATCTCCCGGCCTCAGGCGTTGACCTCGTTCTTGAGCTGTTTAACTCCTGTCTCCGGCTACAGTACTTTCCCCGCCTGTGGAAATCTGCCAACATCGTAATGATTCCGAAGCCTCGCAAGCCGCGCATGCTTCCTGAAAGCTATCGACCAATCTCTCTCTTGCCAGTCATCTCGAAGGTGTTCGAGCGTTTCCTGTTGGCTCGCATCTCGCCGCTGCTAGATGGTTTCACCCGCAGCGAACAGTTCGGGTTTCGCAGAGAGCACTCGACCACGCTTCAACTAGTCCGCGTGGTAACGCAACTCTCTCACGCCACCAACAGGCGAGCGGCTACGGCCGCCGTACTGTTGGACGTGAGCAAGGCCTTCGATAAAGTCTGGCACGAAGGTCTTCTCTTCAAACATGCCAATTCCCCTCTACCATCGATCATAGTGTTTTTCCTCCGGTCGTATCTCAGCGACCGAACCTTCAGGGTGAGCGTCGACGGGTCCTGTTCTACAGTTCGACCCGTCACCGCCGGCGTACCTCAGGGATCAGAGGAAGAACTCGGCAGGTTCCTGGCACACTCAATCAGGTTCACCCACGGATACAGTTTACCGTTGAGAGGGAGACCGACAATCAGCTGGCTTTTCTGGACGTGTTGGTCCTTAGAAGGACCGATGGCAGCCTCGGACATAAAGTTTATAGAAAACCGACGCACACTAACCGCTATCTCCATAAACAGTCGAACCACCATCCCAGCCAGAAGAGGGCGGTGTTGAAGACCTTGGTGGACCGGGCTAGGAGGATATGCGAGCCCCGGTACCTCGATGATGAGCTGCGCCACCTCGAACTAGCGCTGCAGGCTAATGGGTATTCCGTCGGGGAGGTGAGACGTGCGGTCCGGCCGAGAAGAACAGCCAGGCCGGAAGTGGATTCACGGGAGACCGTCGGTTTCGCGGCGTTGCCCTACATTCATGGGGTGACGGACCGCATTGGTAGGCTGCTCAGTCGGCACGGTGTGAGGCCAGTATTCAAGCCGACAAAGAAGATACACCAGTTCTTGCGGCCGACGAAGGATGTCCGAGACCCGCTGTCATCGTGCGGTGTGTACGGAGTTCCCTGCTCATGCGGCCAGGTGTACATTGGTACCACGAAGCGCAGCGTCCGCACACGCGTGGGTGAACATAGCCGTTACTGTAGACTGGGACAGCCGGAGAAGTCTGCCGTGGCCGAACACGCGCTCGCCAATGCCGACCATCGGATCCGTTTCGATGAGACGAAACTCTTGTCGGCGGTGAGTGATTACTTCCCTCGTCTTCATATGGAGTCCGTCTTGATTCAGAAGCATGCTGCGATAGCTATGAATCGGCATGGTCAGGGGCTGTGCGGGACGAAGGGCTTGCCCGTCGCCCGCTCGTGCACTACGTTCCGAGCTTCAGAAGAGCTCCTGCCGTAGGGACAACTGATATTGTGGATTGAGGGTGTGGCCTGCTACCGGCCGTGGGTTTTCAATTAATATTTAATTGAGGGTGAGTGTTCGCCGAGGCCGGGTCCAAGATTCTCCTGGCACAGATTGGTAGCGACCGAGGGCGCTAATGAGATGGTTGCCCTGGAATCGGGCGGAGCGACGATAGAATTTTCGGGACAGTGTCCGTATAGTGGCGTCCAGGGAACGGACACGCAGGGAGTCACGGATGGTTTTATTAGAGGTCAGATAATGGGCTTATCTATGAATCGGCGGGGCGAAAGCATCTCATTAAGTACATTATGGCATGGCGCGATGCGAGCCTCTCACACACCTTCTTCTTTCTGATTGGCCAGTGATGCTGTACTTACCTGTGCGGGGGTTGCAATTAGTAAACAATTAGCACAGGTAGCATCGCGGGAATCAGCAGCCTTCCCCACAGTATTTCTTGTAAAAAAAGTGAGTCACATAATGGCGTAGCTTGGTGCGAGCCAATCATACACCATCTCTGTTGTGATTGGTTGATGGTGTCATTTTTACCTGTACGTGGGACTTTGCTGAATTTATATGTACAGGTAGCATGGCAGGACAGCTTTAGTCTATACCACAGTACTGTGGGCCTGCACGTAGACACCCAAAGTGCAGAAAAATTTTACCACTGATAATGGCAGCCAGTGGAGCTGCCGAAACGTTTGGTTTTGTTTTTAACCAGGGACCACGGCCAAACAGCCCGGATATCTTTCATAATTCAATCAGGATTAATTGGTTACTATGACAACAGTCGTTTGGTGTCTAATTACCGTTAGATTTCTGTATGGGATATATGACGCTTTCGTTGAATAGACGCTAGTTTTCGAATGACCAAAATTGTCATTTAAAACATAGAAAACCTCAGAAGAAGTTACTACCAAGTGAATACCAAGAAGTAAAACGATGAATGGAACCATATTACTGAGGTCGAGGCCGAATTAACGAAAAAAGAAAATAAATTCCTACCGATTAAACTGGAAAAGGTGCCTGATGTCCCGAACCAATACAAATTAAAGAGGATTGCAGTGTAACAATAATGCCAGATCGAATGAACTCGTCCTAACTACTGAAGTGATAAGTACCTATTAAACTACCCAAATTTATAAATAAACTCACGTTAATTATTTCTCACTAAAGGTCGAAATCTCACTAAACTGAAAATAATTACTTTCAAAGATTAAAAAGAATACTAAGTCACTGAAAATTTATAAACTGACAAAGATAACCTGTTGTTAATTATCCATAACTTGTAAACACTTTTACTACACTACACTAAACAAATTATACCTACACAATATGTTATTTAAGTTTAACTGATGTAAGGGTGTGTATTTTTATTGTTTTAAACATTTGTAATCCTTTTAACGTAATCTCAAGAACCTGTGACAAACGAACTCTAATATTTTGTGTATAATTTCCAACAGACGCCATTACTAAAAGTCTGTTTATCTGTTCAAATATCGATTTGTCAAACCCTGTAGTTGTCTCATATAATCAACCGGAGCTTTTGTAGTAGAATAATTTGTGTTAAATGAATAACTAATCATTAATAAAAAATATATAAGTATTGAGTGTAACCACGGTGTTATAATTTCATTAGGAGGTGCACAATATTTTATGTACATTTTAGCAGACAAGTAGTGTTGACGACTAACGATTTGCACAGCCCACGCATCGAACTACTGGTCGCTACAGTCGGCCTAGGCTGGCGGAAATATTTGAATTATTCAAACCGCCTGAGCTGCGCTGGTCACACACCTATGAATTTTATTTAAATTGTTTTAATAAAACAATTTGGCGCCACCGGGATTTTCACACCCCTAGTGAACAACAGGTAAGAACATCGAGACCTGGTTATTCGTACGTTCGCAACGGACGAAATCTGCGGAAGTTGCATGCATTTGAACTACGGATAGAGAAGACACGTTACACCCATTACACACAAATTGTACATTATTTACATTTTACAGAGTAAAACGGTAGCCGTACACACGACTCCTTTACGAATTGGCGACCAACCGGTGGAGCTAGAAGAGAGAGAAATACGAAATTCTAGCGGCGATTGCGAAAGGTTACAATATGCACACCAGAGGATTGTCGAAAAAGTTGGCAAAGGAGAAGGAGATGGAAGAAAACAGAGAGGAAGAAGAGGAAGGAACACCGATTGAAGAAGTGGAGACCGTAATAACCACAACAGAACCAAGCCAAGACGAAGAAATGGAACCACAGGCTGGAGATAGGGGGGAAGCCAGAGGAGGAATGGATTTACAAAAATTATGGGAGTTGATTAATGGAAAATTAGACAAGAATGAGGAGAGTCTGAAACAGATGAAGAAAGAAACCAATGAAAATTTCAAGAAGCAGAAGGAAGAATTCGACAAGAACGAGGAAAGTCTGAAACAGATGAAGAAAGAAACCAATGACCATTTGAAACAGATCAACCAAAAAATAGTGAGTACTAAGGAAAAATTGAGGAAAACAGTCAACCAAAATAATGAAACACTACAACAACGATTGCTGGAGGAAATTCAGCAAAGAAACGAAGATTTGAAGGAAGAATTGAAGGAACAGCTGAAGGAGGACCACGAGAAAAATAAAGAAGAAATGAAGCTACAGATGGCACACCAATTAATGGAGTACCGAGAAGAAGCAAAGCAGCAGATTACGGAAATCAATGACAAATTAGAGGAGACTTTGGAGAAGCTAGAAAAAACCAACGAAAATGTTTCTGATGTCCGTGAGGAGGTAATCAATAAAATAAACAACCTTGAAGGAGAAACCAAAAGGAGAATCGAGGAAGGTCACGAAGAAACAACCAAAAGGTGGGAACAAGTGAACCAGGACATGCGTCAAGTCCGGGAAGAGAATCAGAAGGAGACAGCGGGTGTACGAACAGACCTGGGAGAAAGAATGGAAGGAGTGTACAGCAATTTAAATAAAATCGACAGTAAGGTGGACAAAAATAAACAAAAAATTGAAGAGATACATAGACGGGAAGAATTATTACAGGAAGAAGTGGACGCCTGGCGTGACCGATCATGTAACCACAACCAAATATTTAACAATAACAATAGAGATACAATAAATTTCCGCAACTATAAGCGCAACCCGATGGAGTTTTTGAAGAGAGTAGAAGAACTGATAATAAAGAACCGTGAAACACGATGGACAGCTGTGAGGGGAATGTTAGATGACATGTTTAAGGAGACATATGACAACTGGTGGACCGCCACACGACCAGACATCCAGAGCATCCAAGAATTTAAAACCCAATTCAAAGCAAAGTACTGGTCAGATTCAACCCAGATCATGGTCCGTAACAATTTAAGTAACGGAAGGTATGAAAACCAAAACGGACAAACATTAACCTCATACTTTCTAGGAAAAATCTGCATGGCCAGGAATTTGGAACCACGCATTCCGGAAGAGTGTTTAGTAATACAATTATCGTACCACTATGACGATGCGATCCAGAAAGCCCGTATGTATAGTCAAGTCAAGACAATTCAGGACATGGCTAGTTTATTAGAGAGCCACGAACACGAATGGCAGTACCGCAAGAACAGATTCACGAGTTTCCGAAATAGTAGACCAAATGAAGGGCCATCCACACCAAACCAACAGGGTGACAATAAGCCACCACCGAACAACACAAATAACTACCAAGGAAATCAACGTGGGAATAATGCGCCCAGGAACTATCACTCAAACAATAACAATAATGGCAATTTCAGAAACGATTACAGAGGGAATCAACAACGGAACGGTCCTAATAATTATTACCGTCCAGGAAACGGTAACAACAACAACAACAACAACAACCGAGGATACCGACCGCAAGTGAATTATGTGAGATGTCAAGCACGACGTAGTCCAGTAAGAAATTATTCTCAGGCAAATAACCGACGAACGTACTATAACCAGGTACCAAACACAAGAGTCCACACCTTCGAGGAAAACATCAGGAATGATGGCGATGACACAAACCACCAACAGGAACCATCAACGAGCCAACCAATAAACACAAATGAAAGCAGAAACAATGAGGCTAGCCCTCATTTAAACGAATAAGGTCGGTGAGAACTGTGAACAGCCCATCACTGGACCAATCTCTTGGGGAATATAAGACAACAAAAGACAAGAAGATCACCATAATCTGTACTAACTATTTAAAAAATATAAGGGACGATTTGATCGAAGAAAATGATAACATGATGCCCATTAGAAACAATGAAATAGTGTATGTGAGTGCCCAAATAAATGGAATTCTATCAACCATAATGATCGATACAGGGTCTAATGTCTCTCTGATTGACCAAATAGAATTAAATAGACTACAGCAGGGAAGTAGTGTACCCATATCAACCCTGCCCATAAACAATATAACTATCATTGGTGCTACCGGCCGACAAAATAAAACCGTCCGGAAACAAGTATCCTTGGAACTTAATAGCAAAGGTATAATAGTAACTATGCCATTTCTTGTTGCCAGAGGCCTACCTTCCTCAATACTTGTTGGGTGTGATGTACTCAGACAACACTCTGCCATAATTAACCTGCGACTAGGAGAAGTATCACTAACCACAGAACAAGGGATATGGTCAGCCGATATAGTGAACGGTGGCAACTTACCATTAATAACAAACAGCTGCAACATGATCCAAAACAATTATTGCCAACAATCACCCGAAAGAATATTGACAGATTGGAAGGATGAAGAATTATGGTCAAGCAAGCTGGATGAGATCAGAAACTTCCAACAAGAAGAACAATATCCACAGATTAGTGTGCAACAGTCAGAGGAACTCATAAGTATATACAACAGATATATTTATTTTTTCTGACGCCCCAGGCAAAGTAAAGAATTATAATACCTAATACGATTTAAAGAACCCGTTGACTTCAAGAAAAAATCTTATCCCATTGCTTACTCACAAAGAAATGCAGTGAGGGCAGAAATCAATCAAATGATGGAAGACGATATCATTGAATTAAGTCAATCACCGTATACAAGTCCAATAGTGGCAATACCAAAAAAGGATGGAAGGGTGAGAATTTGCCTCGATGCAAGAGAGATTAATAAAATGATAGTGAACGATAGAACATCACCGGGTGAAATAGAAGAAATCCTTAAGAAGTTTCACGGTATAAAATACATCAGCTCGTGGGACACGGTATGTGGCTACTGGCAAGTGGAGCTACATCTGAACAGTAGACAATACTTAGCATTCCTGTTCGATGGGAGGAACTATCAGTTCAAAAGACTGCCATTTGGACTGATAAATTCGGTCGCAGTATTTGTTAAATGTATGGACCAAATACTGGGACAAGATGTACTGAATTTTACCACCGTGTACATAGATGACCTGCTAATAACATCATCAAATTGGCAAGAGCACTGTGCCAGAGTGGAAACCGTACTAAAAAGGTTATCAGATAATCACGTAACCCTTAAGCTGGACAAGTCAAAATTTATAGCCCGAAAAATACAATTTCTAGGATTCAATCTAGCAGAGGAAGGCATATCTCCTTCGTCAGAAAAAGTTGAGGCGATACAACGATTCCCCACACCAAAAAACAAAAAACAACTTCAATCTTTCCTGGGAATCTGCAATTATTATCGTAAATTTCAAGATAATTATTCCAAACTAACAGCAAAATTCAAAAAACAATTATCAGTTAAGGACAAGTGGACTTGGGGATCCGAACAAGATGAAGTATTTAACCAAATAAAAGAAAAGTTTTTGAACACCGTGATCTTACATCATCCAGACTTCAAAAAGCCATTCTTCATGAACTGTGATGCGAGTGATGTCAGTGTAGGTGCGGTATTATACCAAGAAGATGAGAAGGGACAGCATATGGTTATTAGTTTTGCAAGCAGAATTTTAAATGGATGCGAACGAAATTATCACGTCACGGAGAAAGAACTACTTAGTGTCGTGTTCGCCTGCAACAAATTTAGGACTTACATTCTGGGATATGATATAACAGTGAGAAGTGACCATAGATCCATTTCATTCCTTAAGCAGTGTAAACTCAGCCACGGAAGATTAACTCGATGGATATTGTTGCTACAGGAATATCACATAAACTGGGAGTACATCCCAGGGAAGAAAAACATAGCTGCGGACATATTGTCCCGTATCAACGTCCAACAACAAACTTTCGAGGGTGAGAAAGAACAATTAGTTAAGGTGTATAACATTATCAAAAACAGAGTAGATCTAGAAAGAATAACCCAAGAAATAAGAAGATGTCAAACTGTGGATCCAAAAATAATGAGTATCCGGGAGAGAATGTTAAAAGAAGAAGAAACCATTTTACAATATTATAAAATACATAACAACTTGCTATTTATTAAAAACAGTCATGATATCGGAGAATGGAAACTTGTAATACCATCTATAGTGGAGGAACAATTGATACTAGACTACCACATTAGATACGGCCATATGGGGGCTGTAAAAGTGATAAAAGCTTTACAGGAACAAGTTTACATCAAAAATATTTATCGAAAAGTAAACAAAATTATTCAAAAATGTGATATTTGCCAAAAGGTAAAATGCAATAATTCAAAAAAGGAAGGTATGATGATACCTATAACATCAAGTCAGAAATTAGAAAGGGTATTCCTTGATATATGTGGTCCGTTTCCTATCAGTGGAGGAAGACACAGATACAAATTTATAATCATCATGTTTGACCACTTCACCAAATATACAAAGTTGTACTCCATTAACCGTGCAACAACAAAGAAAATAATTGAGATTATCTTAACCAAGTTTATACCAGAAGTGGGAAAACCGACGGCCGTAATAACAGATCATGGAACCCAATTTAAGGGAAATCTCTGGAAAAATAAGCTCTGTGAACATAATATTAAAACTCACAAAACATCCGTTTATCACCCCAGCAGCAACCCAGCTGAGAGAGTACTCAGAGAAGTGGGTCGAATACTGTGAACCTACTGCCACGATAAACAAAAAGAATGGCACAATTACGTGAAATCCACTGAAGAATTTATAAACTTAGCTTACCACGACTTTACGGAAGCTACACCATACACAATGATGTTTGAGCGGCCACCGCCTAGAGAGATAACTGATATGATCCAATTCCCCACCAACACCGAATATCAATTCGAGAAAAGAAGATTCTACAACAGAATAGCCGAAAAGGTAGAGCAACAAAAGAATAAATACGCTAAGAACCAGAAAAAGACTATTAAGTACGATGTAGGAGAAAGGATACTTTTAAAAAACAGAGAATTACCCAGCTCCATAGAAGGCATCACTAGAAAGTTACTATTATTATACGTGGGACCATACACTATAACAAAAGACAAGGGCAATAACACTTACGAGATCACTCACCCTGTCACCAAGAAAATAAAGGGTGAATACAATCAAGCCTCAATCAATCAACCAATACAAATTAAAGAGGATTGCAGTGTAACAATAATGCCAGATCGAATGAACTCGTCCTAACTACTGAAGTGATAAGTACCTATTAAACTACCCAAATTTATAAATAAACTCACGTTAATTATTTCTCACTAAAGGTCGAAATCTCACTAAACTGAAAATAATTACTTTCAAAGATTAAAAAGAATACTAAGTCACTGAAAATTTATAAACTGACAAAGATAACCTGTTGTTAATTATCCATAACTTGTAAACACTTTTACTACACTACACTAAACAAATTATACCTACACAATATGTTATTTAAGTTTAACTGATGTAAGGGTGTGTATTTTTATTGTTTTAAACATTTGTAATCCTTTTAACGTAATCTCAAGAACCTGTGACAAACGAACTCTAATATTTTGTGTATAATTTCCAACAGACGCCATTACTAAAAGTCTGTTTATCTGTTCAAATATCGATTTGTCAAACCCTGTAGTTGTCTCATATAATCAACCGGAGCTTTTGTAGTAGAATAATTTGTGTTAAATGAATAACTAATCATTAATAAAAAATATATAAGTATTGAGTGTAACCACGGTGTTATAATTTCATTAGGAGGTGCACAATATTTTATGTACATTTTAGCAGACAAGTAGTGTTGACGACTAACGATTTGCACAGCCCACGCATCGAACTACTGGTCGCTACAGTCGGCCTAGGCTGGCGGAAATATTTGAATTATTCAAACCGCCTGAGCTGCGCTGGTCACACACCTTTGAATTTTATTTAAATTGTTTTAATAAAACAATTTGGCGCCACCGGGATTTTCACACCCCTAGTGAACAACAGGTAAGAACATCGAGACCTGGTTATTCGTACGTTCGCAACGGACGAAATCTGCGGAAGTTGCATGCATTTGAACTACGGATAGAGAAGACACGTTACACCCATTACACACAAATTGTACATTATTTACATTTTACAGAGTAAAACGGTAGCCGTACACACGACTCCTTTACAATGTTTATTTTATTTATTTCGTCTTTTGATCATTGGTTTGTTTAATTTTACTTCCCATATTTTTTCTAAATAGTTGTGGAAGTTGATCATTTTGATTGATATTTTTTTTATCATTTTTTTTTTTAATATCATAGTAAGTTAGTGTTTCTTACTAGTTAGGAATTTTTTGTAGCTTATTCCTTTATAGTATGTTTTGCTTTTTATGCCTCATATGTTGGCTAAAGATTATTGTAACTTAATCTTATTTTGTAGGAATTTTCTGTAACTTCATTCCTTTATTATTATTTTTTATTTAAATATTATAGTAAGTTTGTGGTCCTTACTTTATATGGATTCTTTGTAACATTATTTCTCCATTTTATAATTGGTCTAAAATATTATCGAAATATTTGCGTAAATTGTCCTTACATAACTTTATTGAATTTTGAAATTCATCTTATACTTTTCTTTATTATTTATTAGCGAACTTATTCGTTTGTCTTGTTATCTCTTTTTATTCCAAGTAATTTGGTTAGTTTTTCAATTTTAAGTTTTTCCAGTCGTGTTTGGCTGTCATAATATTTTTTAATTGATGCCTGATTGTATACCCCCTTTATTTTCTTAGTGATGGGGTTAGTGATTTCATAAGTGTTATTGCCCTTGTCTCTTGTGATAGTGTACGGTCCTACGTATAATAATAGTAACTTTTTTGTAATGCCTTCTATTGAGCTGGGTAATTCTGTGTTTTTTATCAGCACACTTTCTCCTATCTGGTATTTGATAGTATTTTGATGGTTCTTAGAGTATTTATTCTTTTGTTGCTCTACCTGTAGCACCGATGATGGTCACATTGTTTATTGGTAGAGTTGGTATAGGTATACTACTTTCCTGCTGTAGTCTGCTTAACTCTACTTGGTCGATTAAAGATATATTAGATTAAGTATCGATCATTAATGTTGACACGATTCCATTTATTTGGGCACTTACGTACACTATCTCACTGTTTCGGCTAGGCATTGGTTGATTACTTTCTTCAATCAACTCGTCTCTTATATTTTTTAGATAATTTGTATGTATTATAGTGATTATATTTTCTGTCGTCTTACATTCCCAAGAGATTGGTGGGATGGGCTGTTCACAGTTTTCACTGACCTTAGGCGTTTAAATGAGGGCTGGCCTCATTGTCCCTAACTTCATTAGTGTTTAATGGTTGGTTAGCGATTGGCTTCTGTCGATTATTCCTGTTATCTACGTCATTCCTGGTATTTTCTTCGAATGTGTGGCTTCTTGTGTCGGGTACCTGGTTAAAGTACGCTCGTCGGTAATTAGCTTGGGAATAGTTTCTTCCTGGACTCTGTTGTGTTTGTCCTCTTACGTAATTTACCTGTGGTCGGTACCCTTGGTTGTTGTTATTATTACCGTTTCCAGGGCGATAATATTTATTAGGACCATTCTGTGGGTAGTTACCCCTGTAGTTGTTTCTGAAATTGTTATTATTGTTCCCATTTCGGTTGAAGTTTCTGGGTGTATTATTGCCCCGTTGGTTCCCTTGATAATTATTAGGGTTGTTTTGTGGTGGCTTGTTATCACCCTGTTGGTTTGGTGATGGTGGTCCTTCGTTTACTCCGAGACCCTATTTTTCCTGTATTGCCATTCGTGATCATGGCTCTTTAACAAACTAGCCATGTCTTGAATGGTCTTTACCTGACTGTACATCCGGGCTTTCTGTATGGCGTCGTCGTAATGGTAAGACAATTGTATCACAAGACACTCTTCCGGGATGCGTGGTTCCAAATTTCTTGCCATGCAGATCTTTCCCAGGAAGTAGGATGTGAGAGATTGTCCATTTTGACTCTCATACCTCCCGTTGCTTAGGTTGTTGCGGACCATGTTCTGGGTCAATTCAGACCAGTATTTTGCCTTGAATTGGGTCTTAAATTCTTGAATGCTCTGGATGTCTGGTCTTGTGGGGGTCCACCAGTTGTCGTATGTTTCTTTGAACATTTCGTCCAGCATTCCTCTCACCGTTGTCCATCGGGTCTCTCGATTTTTTATTATCAACTCTTCCATCCTCTTCAGGAATTCAATAGTGTTCCTTTTATAATTAGAGAAGTTGATCGTATCCCTATTGTCAGTGTTAATGATATGGTTGTTGTTACATGGCCAGTCACGCCAGGCGTCCACTTCTTCCCGTAATGATTCTTCTAGTCTGTGCATCTCGTCAATCCTTTGTTTGTTTTTGTCTACCTTGCTATCTATTTTATTTAAATTGCTGTACACTCCTTCCATTCTTTCTCCCAGGTCTGTTCCTACAGCTGCTATCTCCTTCTGGTTTTCTTCCCGGACTTGATGCATGTCCTGGTTCACCGTTCACATCTTCTGGCTGTTTCTTCATGATATTCCTCAATTCTCCTTTTATTTTCTCCTTCGAGGTTGTTTATTTTGTTGATTACTTCCTCACGGACTTCTGAAACAGTTTCGTTTGTTTTCTCCAGTCTCTCCAACGTCTCCTCTACTTTCTCATTCGTTTCGGTGATCTGTTGCATGGTTTCTTCTCTGTACTCCCTTAATTGTTGTATCGCCTGCTGCTTCATCTCTTCCTTAGTTTTTTCATTGATTTCCTTCAGCAGTTGTTGGAGGGTTTCATTATTTTTGTTAATGGTTTGTCTCAATTCTTCTTTCTGCTTCTAAAAATTGTCGTTCGTTTCTTCTTTCATGCTGTCGAATTTCTTCTCCTGTTTCTTAAAATTTTCACTGGTTTCTTTCTTCATACTATTCAGATTCTCCTCATTCTTGTCTAATTTTCTATTAATCAACTACCATAATTGTAATCCATGCCTCCTCTGGCTTCTTCCCTATCACCCGCCTGTGGTTCCCTTTCTTTGTATTGGGTTGGTTCTGTTGTGGTTATTGTTGTCTTCACTTCTTCAGTCGATGTTCCTTCCTCTTATTCCCCTCTATTTTCTTCCATTTCTTTGTCCTTCGCCAACTTTTTTGTCACTCCTCTAGTATGCATCTTGATCTCCTTTCGTGACCGCCGCTAGAATTTCGTATCTTCCTTTCTTCTAGTCCCACCAGTTGGTCGCCAATTTATAATGGAACGAAGACGTCTGTCTTTGTTTAAGCCCCGCGATGGAAGCCAATTTATAATGATTCTTCTTGTACCGTCGTTCTTAACGTATTCTGTAAAATGTTGAAGCGTCAGAGTGTAACTTGTGTATGTGTGTCTTACCAATTCGTCCTTGCTCGGTAACGTAACTTATGATGCTCGAGTCCATAGCGAACGTACGGATAACCAGGTATCGTAGTCCTGACCTGAGGTTCACTAGGAGTGTATGATTCCCGGGTGGCGCCAAATTGTTTATTATCAGCGGTTCCGCTCAGGCGGTGTGGAGAATTCAATTTGTCCTGCCGCTTATCGATTTGTATGATCAAGCCAGCAGTTTACTGTATTCGCTGCTTGAGCGCTAGTCACCACTTCATAGAGGTCCGCTATAATTTATAATATTAAGAATACACCTTCCTACTGAAAATAAAACACATTTGATATACACAGTATTGATTTATTAACGATTGGTTATTACTGTTTTCATTGACACAAGCTATATTTGATTTCTTATATAATTTTGCAGCGGTTATTTATCTATGAGACAAGCTCTCTCTGGGTTTAACAAATCGATTTTGAACGTAACAGATTTACAGTATGGCATTCTACCAAAGTAGTCAACAAATAATTTCGTTCAATCGTATGGATTCTTTTGATCTAGATGAAAGGCTTAGATGCAATTACAATAATAAAAATACACAACCTTACAATGTTTCTACTTAAATCTTATAAAGTGTAGCTATAAATGGTTTGTTGGAGTGTATTAAAAGTGTTTTAAAAGTTCGTAAACTAATACTAGGTTAACTTTATAATTTGACAAAAGTTCAGTGTCTTAATATTTTTATTTAATCTTTGAAAGAGAATAAAATTGGTTCAGTGATATTCCAGAATATAGTGAGAAATATTCAAAGTGCGTTATTTCAGAAGTTTAGTTAATTTATAGGATACTTAACAGCTTCGTAGCATGTGATTAATCTGTTGGTCTGGAACAAAGGACTGTAGCCGCAATAGAATTCAGTTTTCAATTATTCGGGCTTCTGGCATCTTTTTCTAAGTACTTGGATGACTTCGTCTTGAATTAAAAAGTCTTCTCCATCAGTTAATTGAGTTCAGTGATAGTCAGCCTCCTTCTCGTTCAATTTTGACAATTTGTTTAACTTTTAAAACATTTTAAATAAGAAAATTCGTTGTTCAAAACTTTGGCTTCTGTTTTTCATGAGCGTCACTTTTTGAGTAACGATATTCAACGGTAATTTTCGCTACCAGTCCCGTTTCTATGGTTACCAAAGAATTCTGATTGGACTAGCTTGATATAAATCCATTGTTATCAAAATTTGAATTCTTTTCAAATCTTCATATATCTTCTGACTTTCTTCCTTCCATTTTCTTCCTTCTTAAGTATTAATTATTAGCACTGTTATTTGTATTTTCTTACAAAGATTATTTTGGTATCCCACAATATTGGGTTATTTCATGTTTTCTAAGTTTACAATTAATTTAATATTTACTAATTACATTTCCCTGTTTATATAACTCCTTATTTTCATATTTTGTTTTTAATAAAATTTACCATTTATCCTTGGTTAATAGTCACCTTGGATTTGTTAATTACTTGGCTATTTTCATACAATTAGTATTTGTTGGTGTTTGACCGTTAGGCCTGTCTCAAGTCTAAGTAGCCATTACTGATTTTTGATTATTTCATATACATTATATCTCATTTTGTCCTAGAGCTTTATTTTGTTCTTATAATTATGTTTATTATCTATGGATGTGTTTTGGTTCAGTCTTTGTGTGTTACTACTGTTTTATTCATTATTTATTGCTAATCATTTACTAACTGTTTTCTCTTTTCTAACTCAGACATTGCTTTCTTTTCTTATTTATTTACTCTGCCAATGTCAACAATATGGCTATTCATTACTATTTTTTCATCATATAACATTTAGGTCTATGTTTGGGATAATTACCCAATCCATATTCTATTCATAAGTTTGTTTAGACAATTATTTAACACTTATTATCTAATATTGGTGTACAATTCATTACCTTTGATTTATTTTATCTAAAAATGAAACTTTTACTTGTGAACTTACAGTTTTTTCTTCTCGTCGAACGCGTTTCCGCATCGTATTCGCCTTCTTCAGCTTAGAGACAGACTGCCAGTATTTAGTAACGGTTGTTGTATGGAAGGTGTAGTGGGGGTGGTGCGTGGAGGAAGGGGATTGGCGCGGGGATTCAAATTAATGTTTGTTTTTTGTATAATTGTGTCAAAAAGTGTATGTGATTTATATTGTAATTGGTCGTTAAGTATGTTGTTTGCTTGTGTTGTATGGTGTTTGTATATTTCGTATTGTTCAGCTGTGTTGAATTTTCGACCTTTGGGTAAGTAATGTAAAATTTCAAGATTAGTGTCTATGTTGGTGTAACTGTGGTTTTGTGTGTGTATGTGTGTGGCAAACGCGGAGTGTATATTGTTGTTGGTTAAAGCTTTTAAGTGTTCAGAGTAACGGGATGAAAAAGATCTTCCCGTCTGGCCTATGTAGAAACTATTGCAGTTATTACAATTTAATTTGTAAACACCTGTTTTGTTATATTTGTCTATGTCTGTTTTTGTATTATTGATGTGTTTTTTGATGGTATTGGTTGTTCTGTATGCTATTTTGTATTTTGATTTATTGTTCGGGTGATAAACAACCTCACCTCTATTGAACTTGTTTCATTAATCTTCCCTTATAACATGGGTGTTTACTTATGGTTTTAAACTACTTATTTTATAACAACTCTTTGCTTTCTTTTCCATGTCAACACTATCTTATTACTTTGTCATGTGATTCTCACCTTTAAATTCTACAATACACTTTTAAGCTCTACAATAATATTCTTTTATAATCACTACAGTTAATATCACTCTTCAGTGTTCATTATTACTGAATCAATGGTTTATTTTAAATATTATTCTTAACAACTTTCTCAAATGTTATTGTTCACTATCAAACCTTATGTGTTGGTTACTTTTACTAAGTGTTTATCTTAGACTTCCCTATTTTCCCTATTACTATCATTGACAATATTTTTATTTATTCATCGCTTGCACTTTTAAATTATTTTGTGTTTATTATAATTTACTTAGTCTTTCTTTTTCTATCATTTCACTTAAGGGTAATTTCACTTTCACTATGTTAACTTCCGTTTACTTCTCACTATTTCAATATCTTTCTCTTTCTCTACACTTATTATATATACTTATTAATATCATGTCTTTCTCTATTAACAACTTACATGTACTTCTAATTCTTTGGCTAGTGTATTTTTAGCTATCGTTTTTTATTAATGACTAATTACAATTGTCGCTCAATCAATACTAACATTTATTATTTATTTTAGTTCTTTACCGGTTTTCTTTTCTTTATTATATTTGATTACATTATTTCTCCCTTCTCTATTCTCTATGCCTTGTCTGTGTTTTATTGACGTGTTTCATTTTATTTTCTTCATCGTTGGTTTGGTCCCTCTTTGTTCTCGTTTTTCTTCTCTTTCACTTCTCATCTTGTTTACTTCCATATTGGTTCTTAGCTGGCCAATCTCTAGGGTTGGTCAATGTCGTTTGTCTGTCCGTCTAGTCGTTGAGTTTCTTTATCAATCACTTTTAATTTATAACTCTTTCTCCTTATTTCTTAATTATATTTTATATTTTTATTCTCTTCCTTATTTATTTATTAAAATATATTATTTTTTAGCATTTTTTATACATACTTATAGTCATCAAATATGATCTGATTTTGGCGATGTTATATAATGCCCTTCCACCAAAATTGATCATCTATAAAACGTGATTCTAAGTTTGATGAAATTATCAATAATTGTATTGTATCACTTTCTTCTTAAATTCTCCTGCTTCTCGTTCATTTTCTTGTTTAATTCTGTATCTTCAACTTCCTTTCTTCGGAGTCTTTTCTTCATTATTTTCTCATATTACGAACTGGCTTATTGATTTTTTTATTATAAATTATTCCCTATAAATCTTATTTCCCTAACTATCCCTACTTTGTAGCTGAAATCGATTCGGATGGGCTCTATTGGCTTACCTAACTCCGTTGTTCAAAACTACTCTTTTTCTGAGGTCAGGGGAACGTCATCCCTGCTCAGTTAAATGATTGCTGGACTTATTCAGCAGTCAATCTCAATTAATGAATCTTCAATACAGTCATGTCGTGACTCATAATAATAATAATAATAATCATAATATTTGTTGGGAATCTTTTACTTTTGTATTTCATTATTGCTCAGTTCGAGTCATATATTTTTCATCTTTCTTTAGTGATACTATTTGATGATACTTGAAGCGTTGGTTTTTATTGATACCATTTACATATTTTATTCATTTTTTAATTACTCCTTGTTTCATCTCATTTCATATTATAACTCTTAGAATGTTTATTTTATTTATTTCGTTTTTTGATCATTGGTTTGTTTAATTTTACTTCCCATATTTTTTCTAAATAGTTGTGGAAGTTGATCATTTTGATTGATATTTTTTTTATCATTTTTTTTTTAATATCATAGTAAGTTAGTGTTTCTTACTAGTTAGGAATTTTTTGTAGCTTATTCCTTTATAGTATGTTTTGCTTTTTATGCCTCATATGTTGGCTAAAGATTATTGTAACTTAATCTTATTTTGTAGGAATTTTCTGTAACTTCATTCCTTTATTATTATTTTTTATTTAAATATTATAGTAAGTTTGTGGTCCTTACTTTATATGGATTCTTTGTAACATTATTTCTCCATTTTATAATTGGTCTAAAATATTATCGAAATATTTGCGTAAGTTGTCCTTACATAACTTTATTGAATTTTGAAATTCATCTTATACTTTTCTTTATTATTTATTAGCGAACTTATTCGTTTGTCTTGTTATCTCTTTTTATTCCAAGTAATTTGGTTAGTTTTTCAATTTTAAGTTTTTTCAGTCGTGTTTGGCTGTCATAATATTTTTTAATTGATGCCTGATTGTATACCCCCTTTATTTTCTTAGTGATGGGGTTAGTGATTTCATATGTGTTATTGCCCTTGTCTCTTGTGATAGTGCACGGTCCTACGTATAATAATAGTAACTTTTTTGTAATGCCTTCTATTGAGCTGGGTAATTCTGTGTTTTTTATCAGCACACTTTCTCCTATCTGGTATTTGATAGTATTTTGATGGTTCTTAGAGTATTTATTCTTTTGTTGCTCTACCTGTAGCGCCGATGATGGTCACATTGTTTATTGGTAGAGTTGGTATAGGTATACTACTTTCCTGCTGTAGTCTGCTTAACTCTACTTGGTCGATTAAAGATATATTAGATCCAGTATCGATCATTAATGTTGACACGATTCCATTTATTTGGGCACTTACGTACACTATCTCACTGTTTCGGCTAGGCATTGGTTGATTACTTTCTTCAATCAACTCGTCTCTTATATTTTTTAGATAATTTGTATGTATTATAGTGATTATATTTTCTGTGGTCTTACATTCCCAAGAGATTGGTCCAGTGATGGGCTGTTCACAGTTTTCACTGACCTTAGGCGTTTAAATAAGGGCTGGCCTCATTGTCCCTAACTTCATTAGTGTTTAATGGTTGGTTAGCGATTGGCTTGTGTCGATTATTCCTGTTATCTACGTCGTTCCTGGTATTTTCTTCGAATGTGTGGTTTCTTGTGTCGGGTACCTGGTTAAAGTACGCTCGTCGGTAATTAGCTTGGGAATAGTTTCTTCCTGGACTCTGTTGTATTTGTCCTCTTACGTAATTTACCTGTGGTCGGTACCCTTGGTTGTTGTTATTATTACCGTTTCCAGGGCGATAATAGTTATTAGGACCATTCTGAGGGTAGTTACCCCTGTAGTTGTTTCTGAAATTGTTATTATTGTTCCCATTTCGGTTGAAGTTTCTGGGTGTATTATTGCCCCGTTGGTTCCCTTGATAATTATTAGGGTTGTTTTGTGGTGGCTTGTTATCACCCTGTTGGTTTGGTGATGGTGGTCCTTCGTTTACTCCGAGACACTATTTTTCCTGTATTGCCATTCGTGATCATGGCTCTTTAACAAACTAGCCATGTCTTGAATGGTCTTTACCTGACTGTACATCCGGGCTTTCTGTATGGCGTCGTCGTAATGGTAAGACAATTGTATCACAAGACATTCTTCCGGGATGCGTGGTTCCAAAATTTTTGCCATGCAGGTCTTTCCCAGGAAGTAGGATGTGAGAGATTGTCCATTTTGACTCTCATACCTCCCGTTGCTTAGGTTGTTGCGGACCATGTTCTGGGTCAATTCAGACCAGTATTTTGCCTTGAATTGGGTCTTAAATTCTTGAATGCTCTGGATGTCTGGTCTTGTGGCGGTCCACCAGTTGTCGTATGTTTCTTTGAACATTTCGTCCAGCATTCCTCTCACCGTTGTCCATCGGGTCTCTCGATTTTTTATTATCAACTCTTCCATCCTCTTCAGGAATTCAATAGTGTTCCTTTTATAATTACAGAAGTTGATCGTATGCCTATTGTCAGTGTTAATGATATGGTTGTTGTTACATGGCCGGTCACACCAGGCGTCCACTTCTTCCCGTAATGATTCTTCTAGTCTGTGCATCTCGTCAACCCTTTGTTTGTTTTTGCCTACCTTGCTGTCTATTTTATTTAAATTGCTGTACACTCCTTCCATTCTTTCTCCCAGGTCTGTTCCTACAGCTGCTATCTCCTTCTGGTTTTCTTCCCGGACTTGATGCATGTCCTGGTTCACCGTTCACATCTTCTGGCAGTTTCTTCATGATATTCCTCAATTCTCCTTTTATTTTCTCCTTCGAGGTTGTTTATTTTGTTGATTACTTCCTCACGGACTTCTGAAACAGTTTCGTTGGTTTTCTCCAGTCTCTCCAACGTCTCCTCTACTTTCTCATTCGTTTCGGTGATCTGTTGCATGGTTTCTTCTCGGTACTCCCTTAATTGTTGTATCGCCTGCTGCTTCATCTCTTCCTTAGTTTTTTCATTGATTTCCTTCAGCTGTTGTTGGAGGGTTTCATTATTTTTGTTAATGGTTTGTCTCAATTCTTCTTTCTGCTTCTAAAAATTGTCGTTCGTTTCTTCTTTCATGCTGTCGAATTTCTTCTCCTGTTTCTTAAAATTTTCACTGGTTTCTTTCTTCATACTATTCAGATTCTCCTCATTCTTGTCTAATTTTCTATTAATCAACTCCCATAATTGTAAATCCATGCCTCCTCTGGCTTCTTCCCTATCACCCGCCTGTGGTTCCCTTTCTTTGTATTGGGTTGGTTCTGTTGTGGTTATTGTTGTCATCACTTCTTCAGTCGATGTTCCTTCCTCTTATTCCCCTCTATTTTCTTCCATTTCTTTGTCCTTCGCCAACTTTTTTGTCACTCCTCTAGTATGCATCTTGATCTCCTTTCGTGACCGCCGCTAGAATTTCGTATCTTCCTTTCTTCTAGTCCCACCAGTTGGTCGCCAATTTATAATGGAACGAAGACGTCTGTCTTTGTTTAAGCCCCGCGATGGAAGCCAATTTATAATGATTCTTCTTGTACCGTCATTCTTAACGTATTCTGTAAAATGTTGAAGTGTCAGAGTGTAACTTGTGTATGTGTGTCTTACCAATTCGTCCTTGCTCTGTAACGTAACTTATGATGCTCGAGTCCATAGCGAACGTACGGATAACCAGGTATCGTAGTCCTGACCTGAGGTTCACTTGGAGTGTATGATTCCCGGGTGGCGCCAAATTGTTTATTATCAGCTGTTCCGCTCAGGCGGTGTGGAGAATTCAATTTGTCCCGCCGCTTATCGATTTGTATGATCAAGCCAGCTGTTTACTGTATTCGCTGCTTGAGCGCTAGTCACCACTTCATAGAGGTCCGCTATAATTTATAATATTAAGAAAACACCTTCCTACTGAAAATAAAACACATTTGATATACACAGTATTGATTAATTAACGATTGGTTATTACTGTATTCATTGACACAAGCTATATTTGATTTCTTATATAATTTTGCAGCGGTTATTTATCTATGAGACAAGCTCTCTCTGGGTTTAACAAATCGATTTTGAACGTAACAGATTTACAGTATGGCATTCTACCAAAGTAGTCAACAAATAATTTCGTTCAATCGTATGGATTCTTTTGATCACGATGAAAGGCTTAGATGCAATTACAATAATAAAAATACACAACCTTACAATGTTTCTACTTAAATCTTATAAAGTGTAGCTATAAATGGTTTGTTGGAGTGTATTAAAAGTGTTTTAAAAGTTCGTAAACTAATACTAGGTTAACTTTATAATTTGACAAAAGTTCAGTGTCTTAATATTTTTATTTAATCTTTGAAAGAGAATAAAATTGGTTCAGTGACATTTCAGAATATAGTGAGAAATATTCAAAGTGCGTTATTTCAGAAGTTTAGTTAATTTATAGGATACTTAACAGCTTCGTAGCATGTGATTAATCTGTTGGTCTGGAACAAAGGACTGTAGCCGCAATAGAATTCAGTTTTCAATTATTCGGGCTTCTGGCATCTTTTTCTAAGTACTTGGATGACTTCGTCTTGAATTAAAAAGTCTTCTCCATCAGTTAATTGAGTTCAGTGATAGTCAGCCTCCTTCTCGTTCAATTTTGACAATTTGTTTAACTTTTAAAACATTTTAAATAAGAAAATTCGTTGTTCAAAACTTTGGCTTCTGTTTTTCATGAGCGTCACTTTTTGAGTAACGATATTCAACGGTAATTTTCGCTACCAGTCCCGTTTCTATGGTTACCAAAGAATTCTGATTGGACTAGCTTGATATAAATCCATTGTTATCAAAATTTGAATTCTTTTCAAATCTTCATATATCTTCTGACTTTCTTCCTTCCATTTTCTTCCTTCTTAAGTATTAATTATTAGTACTGTTATTTGTATTTTCTTACAAAGATTATTTTGGTATCCCACAATATTGGGTTATTTCATGTTTTCTAAGTTTACAATTAATTTAATATTTACTAATTACATTTCCCTGTTTATATAACTCCTTATTTTCATATTTTGTTTTTAATAAAATTTACCATTTATCCTTGGTTAATAGTCACCTTGGATTTGTTAATTACTTGGCTATTTTCATACAATTAGTATTTGTTGGTGTTTGACCGTTAGGCCTGTCTCAAATCTAAGTAGCCATTACTGATTTTTGATTATTTCATATACATTATATCTCATTTTGTCCTAGAGCTTTATTTTGTTCTTATAATTATGTTTATTATCTATGGATGTGTTTTGGTTCAGTCTTTGTGTGTTACTACTGTTTTATTTATTATTTATTGCTAATCATTTACTAACGGTTTTCTCTTTTCTAACTCAGACATTGCTTTTTTTCTTATTTATTTACTCTGCCAATGTCAACAATATGGCTATTAATTACTATTTTTTCATCATATAACATTTAGGTCTATGTTTGGGATAATTACCCAATCCATATTCTATTCATAAGTTTGTTTAGACAATTATTTAACACTTATTATCTAATATTGGTGTACAATTCATTACCTTTGATTTATTTTATCTAAAAATGAAACTTTTACTTGTGAACTTACAGTTTTTTCTTCTCGTCGAACGCGTTTCCGCATCGTATTCGCCTTCTTCAGCTTAGAGACAGACTGCCAGTATTTAGTAACGGTTGTTGTATGGAAGGTGTAGTGGGGGTGGTGCGTGGAGGAAGGGGATTGGCGCGGGGATTCAAATTAATGTTTGTTTTTTGTATAATTGTGTCAAAAAGTGTATGTGATTTATATTGTAATTGGTCGTTAAGTATGTTGTTTGCTTGTGTTGTATGGTGTTTGTATATTTCATATTGTTCAGCTGTGTTGAATTTTCGACCTTTGGGTAAGTAATGTAAAATTTCAAGATTAGTGTCTATGTTGGTGTAACTGTGGTTTTGTGTGTGTATGTGTGTGGCAAACGCGGAGTGTATATTGTTGTTGGTTAAAGCTTTTAAGTGTTCAGAGTAACGGGATGAAAAAGATCTTCCCGTCTGGCCTATGTAGAAACTATTGCAGTTATTACAATTTAATTTGTAAACACCTGTTTTGTTATATTTGTCTATGTCTGTGTTTGTATTATTGATGTGTTTTTTGATGGTATTGGTTGTTCTGTATGCTATTTTGTATTTTGATTTATTGTTCGGGTGATAAACAACCTCACCTCTATTGAACTTGTTTCATTAATCTTCCCTTATAACATGGGTGTTTACTTATGGTTTTAAACTACTTATTTTATAACAACTCTTTGCTTTCTTTTCCATGTCAACACTATCTTATTACTTTGTCATGTGATTCTCACCTTTAAATTCTACAATACACTTTTAAGCTCTACAATAATATTCTTTTATAATCACTACAGTTAATATCACTCTTCAGTGTTCATTATTACTGAATCAATGGTTTATTTTAAATATTATTCTTAACAACTTTCTCAAATGTTATTGTTCACTATCAAACCTTATGTGTTGGTTACTTTTACTAAGTGTTTATCTTAGACTTCCCTATTTTCCCTATTACTATCATTGACAATATTTTTATTTATTCATCGCTTGCACTTTTAAATTATTTTGTGTTTATTATAATTTACTTAGTCTTTCTTTTTCTATCATTTCACTTAAGGGTAATTTCACTTTCACTATGTTAACTTCCGTTTACTTCTCACTATTTCAATATCTTTCTCTTTCTCTACACTTATTATATATACTTATTAATATCATGTCTTTCTCTATTAACAACTTACATGTACTTCTAATTCTTTGGCTAGTGTATTTTTAGCTATCGTTTTTTATTAATGACTAATTACAATTGTCGCTCAATCAATACTAACATTTATTATTTATTTTAGTTCTTTACCGGTTTTCTTTTCTTTATTATATTTGATTACATTATTTCTCCCTTCTCTATTCTCTATGCCTTGTCTGTGTTTTATTGACGTGTTTCATTTTATTTTCTTCATCGTTGGTTTGGTCCCTCTTTGTTCTCGTTTTTCTTCTCTTTCACTTCTCATCTTGTTTACTTCCATATTGGTTCTTAGCTGGCCAATCTCTAGGGTTGGTCAATGTCGTTTGTCTGTCCGTCTAGTCGTTGAGTTTCTTTATCAATCACTTTTAATTTATAACTCTTTCTCCTTATTTCTTAATTATATTTTATATTTTTATTCTCTTCCTTATTTATTTATTAAAATATATTATTTTTTAGCATTTTTTATACATACTTATAGTCATCAAATATGATCTGATTTTGGCGATGTTATATAATGCCCTTCCACCAAAATTGATCATCTATAAAACGTGATTCTAAGTTTGATGAAATTATCAATAATTGTATTTTATCACTTTCTTCTTAAATTCTCCTGCTTCTCGTTCATTTTCTTGTTTAATTCTGTATCTTCAACTTCCTTTCTTCGGAGTCTTTTCTTCATTATTTTCTCATATTACGAACTGGCTTATTGATTTTTTTATTATAAATTATTCCCTATAAATCTTATTTTCCCTAACTATCCCTACTTTGTAGCTGAAATCGATTCGGATGGGCTCTATTGGCTTACCTAACTCCGTTGTTCAAAACTACTCTTTTTCTGAGGTCAGGGGAACGTCATCCCTGCTCAGTTAAATGATTGCTGGACTTATTCAACAGTCAATCTCAATTAATGAATCTTCAATACAGTCATGTCGTGACTCATAATAATAATAATAATAATCATAATATTTGTTGGCAATCTTTTACTTTTGTATTTCATTATTGCTCAGTTCGAGTCATATATTTTTCATCTTTCTTTAGTGATACTATTTGATGATACTTGAAGCGTTGGTTTTTATTGATACCATTTACATATTTTATTCATTTTTTAATTACTCCTTGTTTCATCTCATTTCATATTATAACTCTTAGAATGTTTATTTTATTTATTTCGTTTTTTGATCATTGGTTTGTTTAATTTTACTTCCCATATTTTTTCTAAATAGTTGTGGAAGTTGATCATTTTGATTGATATTTTTTTTATCATTTTTTTTTTAATATCATAGTAAGTTAGTGTTTCTTACTAGTTAGGAATTTTTTGTAGCTTATTCCATTATAGTATGTTTTGCTTTTTATGCCTCATATGTTGGCTAAAGATTATTGTAACTTAATCTTATTTTGTAGGAATTTTCTGTAACTTCATTCCTTTATTAATATTTTTTATTTAAATATTATAGTAAGTTTGTGGTCCTTACTTTATATGGATTCTTTGTAACATTATTTCTCCATTTTATAATTGGTCTAAAATATTATCGAAATATTTGCGTAAGTTGTCCTTACATAACTTTATTGAATTTTGAAATTCATCTTATACTTTTCTTTATTATTTATTAGCGAACTTATTCGTTTGTCTTGTTATCTCTTTTTATTCCAAGTAATTTGGTTAGTTTTTCAATTTTAAGTTTTTTCAGTCGTGTTTGGCTGTCATAATATTTTTTAATTGATGCCTGATTGTATACCCCCTTTATTTTCTTAGTGATGGGGTTAGTGATTTCATAAGTGTTATTGCCCTTGTCTCTTGTGATAGTGCACGGTCCTACGTATAATAATAGTAACTTTTTTGTAATGCCTTCTATTGAGCTGGGTAATTCTGTGTTTTTTATCAGCACACTTTCTCCTATCTGGTATTTGATAGTATTTTGATGGTTCTTAGAGTATTTATTCTTTTGTTGCTCTACCTGTAGCGCCGATGATGGTCACATTGTTTATTGGTAGAGTTGGTATAGGTATACTACTTTCCTGCTGTAGTCTGCTTAACTCTACTTGGTCGATTAAAGATATATTAGATCCAGTATCGATCATTAATGTTGACACGATTCCATTTATTTGGGCACTTACGTACACTATCTCACAGTTTCGGCTAGGCATTGGTTGATTACTTTCTTCAATCAACTCGTCTCTTATATTTTTTAGATAATTTGTATGTATTATAGTGATTATATTTTCTGTCGTCTTACATTCCCAAGAGATTGGTCCAGTGATGGGCTGTTCACAGTTTTCACTGACCTTAGGCGTTTAAATAAGGGCTGGCCTCATTGTCCCTAACTTCATTAGTGTTTATTGGTTGGTTAGCGATTGGTTTCTGTCGATTATTCCTGTTATCTACGTCGTTCCTGGTATTTTCTTCGAATGTGTGGTTTCTTGTGTCGGGTACCTGGTTAAAGTACGCTCGTCGGTAATTAGCTTGGGAATAGTTTCTTCCTGGACTCTGTTGTGTTTGTCCTCTTACGTAATTTACCTGTGGTCGGTACCCTTGGTTGTTGTTATTATTACCGTTTCCAGGGCGATAATAGTTATTAGGACCATTCTGAGGGTAGTTACCCCTGTAGTTGTTTCTGAAATTGTTATTATTGTTCCCATTTCGGTTGAAGTTTCTGGGTGTATTATTGCCCCGTTGGTTCCCTTGATAATTATTAGGGTTGTTTTGTGGTGGCTTGTTATCACCCTGTTGGTTTGGTGATGGTGGTCCTTCGTTTACTCCGAGACACTATTTTTCCTGTATTGCCATTCGTGATCATGGCTCTTTAACAAACTAGCCATGTCTTGAATGGTCTTTACCTGACTGTACATCCGGGCTTTCTGTATGGCGTCGTCGTAATGGTAAGACAATTGTATCACAAGACATTCTTCCGGGATGCGTGGTTCCAAAATTTTTGCCATGCAGGTCTTTCCCAGGAAGTAGGATGTGAGAGATTGTCCATTTTGACTCTCATACCTCCCGTTGCTTAGGTTGTTGCGGACCATGTTCTGGGTCAATTCAGACCAGTATTTTGCCTTGAATTGGGTCTTAAATTCTTGAATGCTCTGGATGTCTGGTCTTGTGGCGGTCCACCAGTTGTCGTATGTTTCTTTGAACATTTCGTCCAGCATTCCTCTCACCGTTGTCCATCGGGTCTCTCGATTTTTTATTATCAACTCTTCCATCCTCTTCAGGAATTCAATAGTGTTCCTTTTATAATTACAGAAGTTGATCGTATCCCTATTGTCAGTGTTAATGATATGGTTGTTGTTACATGGCCGGTCACACCAGGCGTCCACTTCTTCCCGTAATGATTCTTCTAGTCTGTGCATCTCGTCAACCCTTTGTTTGTTTTTGTCTACCTTGCTGTCTATTTTATTTAAATTGCTGTACACTCCTTCCATTCTTTCTCCCAGGTCTGATCCTACAGCTGCTATCTCCTTCTGGTTTTCTTCCCGGACTTGATGCATGTCCTGGTTCACCGTTCACATCTTCTGGCAGTTTCTTCATGATATTCCTCAATTCTCCTTTTATTTTCTCCTTCGAGGTTGTTTATTTTGTTGATTACTTCCTCACGGTCTTCTGAAACAGTTTCGTTGGTTTTCTCCAGTCTCTCCAACGTCTCCTCTACTTTCTCATTCGTTTCGGTGATCTGTTGCATGGTTTCTTCTCGGTACTCCCTTAATTGTTGTATCGCCTGCTGCTTCATCTCTTCCTTAGTTTTTTCATTGATTTCCTTCAGCTGTTGTTGGAGGGTTTCATTATTTTTGTTAATGGTTTGTCTCAATTCTTCTTTCTGCTTCTAAAAATTGTCGTTCGTTTCTTCTTTCATGCTGTCGAATTTCTCCTCCTGTTTCTTAAAATTTTCACTGGTTTCTTGCTTCATACTATTCAGATTCTCCTCATTCTTGTCTAATTTTCTATTAATCAACTCCCATATTTGTTGTAAATCCATGCCTCCTCTGGCTTCTTCCCTATCACCCGCCTGTGGTTCCCTTTCTTTGAATTGGGTGGGTTCTGTTGTGGTTATTGTTGTCATCACTTCTTCAGTCGATGTTCCTTCCTCTTATTCCCCTCTATTTTCTTCCATTTCTTTGTCCTTCGCCAACTTTTTTGTCACTCCTCTAGTATGCATCTTGATCTCCTTTCGTGACCGCCGCTAGAATTTCGTATCTTCCTTTCTTCTAGTCCCACCAGTTGGTCGCCAATTTATAATGGAACGAAGACGTCTGTCTTTGTTTAAGCCCCGCGATGGAAGCCAATTTATAATGATTCTTCTTGTACCGTCGTTCTTAAAGTATTCTGTAAAATGTTGAAGTGTCAGAGTGTAACTTGTGTATGTGTGTCTTACCAATTCGTCCTTGCTCGGTAACGTAACTTATGATGCTCGAGTCCATAGCGAACGTACGGATAACCAGGTATCGTAGTCCTGACCTGAGGTTCACTTGGAGTGTATGATTCCCGGGTGGCGCCAAATTGTTTATTATCAGCTGTTCCGCTCAGGCGGTGTGGAGAATTCAATTTGTCCCGCCGCTTATCGATTTGTATGATCAAGCCAGCAGTTTACTGTATTCGCTGCTTGAGCGCTAGTCACCACTTCATAGAGGTCCGCTATAATTTATAATATTAAGAATACACCTTCCTACTGAAAATAAAACACATTTGATATACACAGTATTGATTTATTAACGATTGGTTATTACTGTTTTCATTGACACAAGCTATATTTGATTTCTTATATAATTTTGCAGCGGTTATTTATCTATGAGACAAGCTCTCTCTGGGTTTAACAAATCGATTTTGAACGTAACAGATTTACAGTATGGCATTCTACCAAAGTAGTCAACAAATAATTTCGTTCAATCGTATGGATTCTTTTGATCACGATGAAAGGCTTAGATGCAATTACAATAATAAAAATACACAACCTTACAATGTTTCTACTTAAATCTTATAAAGTGTAGCTATAAATGGTTTGTTGGAGTGTATTAAAAGTGTTTTAAAAGTTCGTAAACTAATACTAGGTTAACTTTATAATTTGACAAAAGTTCAGTGTCTTAATATTTTTATTTAATCTTTGAAAGAGAATAAAATTGGTTCAGTGATATTTCAGAATATAGTGAGAAATATTCAAAGTGCGTTATTTCAGAAGTTTAGTTAATTTATAGGATGCTTAACAGCTTCGTAGCATGTGATTAATCTGTTGGTCTGGAACAAAGGACTGTAGCCGCAATAGAATTCAGTTTTCAATTATTCGGGCTTCTGGCATCTTTTTCTAAGTACTTGGATGACTTCGTCTTGAATTAAAAAGTCTTCTCCATCAGTTAATTGAGTTCAGTGATAGTCAGCCTCCTTCTCGTTCAATTTTGACAATTTGTTTAACTTTTAAAACATTTTAAATAAGAAAATTCGTTGTTCAAAACTTTGGCTTCTGTTTTTCATGAGCGTCACTTTTTGAGTAACGATATTCAACGGTAATTTTCGCTACCAGTCCCGTTTCTATGGTTACCAAAGAATTCTGATTGGACTAGCTTGATATAAATCCATTGTTATCAAAATTTGAATTCTTTTCAAATCTTCATATATCTTCTGACTTTCTTCCTTCCATTTTCTTCCTTCTTAAGTATTAATTATTAGTACTGTTATTTGTATTTTCTTACAAAGATTATTTTGGTATCCCACAATATTGGGTTATTTCATGTTTTCTAAGTTTACAATTAATTTAATATTTACTAATTACATTTCCCTGTTTATATAACTCCTTATTTTCATATTTTGTTTTTAATAAAATTTACCATTTATCCTTGGTTAATAGTCACCTTGGATTTGTTAATTACTTGGCTATTTTCATACAATTAGTATTTGTTGGTGTTTGACCATTAGGCCTGTCTCAAGTCTAAGTAGCCATTACTGATTTTTGATTATTTCATATACATTATATCTCATTTTGTCCTAGAGCTTTATTTTGTTCTTATAATTATGTTTATTATCTATGGATGTGTTTTGGTTCAGTCTTTGTGTGTTACTACTGTTTTATTTATTATTTATTGCTAATCATTTACTAACGGTTTTCTCTTTTCTAACTCAGACATTGCTTTTTTTCTTATTTATTTACTCTGCCAATGTCAACAATATGGCTATTAATTACTATTTTTTCATCATATAACATTTAGGTCTATGTTTGGGATAATTACCCAATCCATATTCTATTCATAAGTTTGTTTAGACAATTATTTAACACTTATTATCTAATATTGGTGTACAATTCATTACCTTTGATTTATTTTATCTAAAAATGAAACTTTTACTTGTGAACTTACAGTTTTTTCTTCTCGTCGAACGCGTTTCCGCATCGTATTCGCCTTCTTCAGCTTAGAGACAGACTGCCAGTATTTAGTAACGGTTGTTGTATGGAAGGTGTAGTGGGGGTGGTGCGTGGAGGAAGGGGATTGGCGCGGGGATTCAAATTAATGTTTGTTTTTTGTATAATTGTGTCAAAAAGTGTATGTGATTTATATTGTAATTGGTCGTTAAGTATGTTGTTTGCTTGTGTTGTATGGTGTTTGTATATTTCGTATTGTTCAGCTGTGTTGAATTTTCGACCTTTGGGTAAGTAATGTAAAATTTCAAGATTAGTGTCTATGTTGGTGTAACTGTGGTTTTGTGTGTGTATGTGTGTGGCAAACGCGGAGTGTATATTGTTGTTGGTTAAAGCTTTTAAGTGTTCAGAGTAACGGGATGAAAAAGATCTTCCCGTCTGGCCTATGTAGAAACTATTGCAGTTATTACAATTTAATTTGTAAACACCTGTTTTGTTATATTTGTCTATGTCTGTGTTTGTATTATTGATGTGTTTTTTGATGGTATTGGTTGTTCTGTATGCTATTTTGTATTTTGATTTATTGTTCGGGTGATAAACAACCTCACCTCTATTGAACTTGTTTCATTAATCTTCCCTTATAACATGGGTGTTTACTTATGGTTTTAAACTACTTATTTTATAACAACTCTTTGCTTTCTTTTCCATGTCAACACTATCTTATTACTTTGTCATGTGATTCTCACCTTTAAATTCTACAATACACTTTTAAGCTCTACAATAATATTCTTTTATAATCACTACAGTTAATATCACTCTTCAGTGTTCATTATTACTGAATCAATGGTTTATTTTAAATATTATTCTTAACAACTTTCTCAAATGTTATTGTTCACTATCAAACCTTATGTGTTGGTTACTTTTACTAAGGGTTTATCTTAGACTTCCCTATTTTCCCTATTACTATCATTGACAATATTTTTATTTATTCATCGCTTGCACTTTTAAATTATTTTGTGTTTATTATAATTTACTTAGTCTTTCTTTTTCTATCATTTCACTTAAGGGTAATTTCACTTTCACTATGTTAACTTCCGTTTACTTCTCACTATTTCAATATCTTTCTCTTTCTCTACACTTATTATATATACTTATTAATATCATGTCTTTCTCTATTAACAACTTACATGTACTTCTAATTCTTTGGCTAGTGTATTTTTAGCTATCGTTTTTTATTAATGACTAATTACAATTGTCGCTCAATCAATACTAACATTTATTATTTATTTTAGTTCTTTACCGGTTTTCTTTTCTTTATTATACTTGATTACATTATTTCTCCCTTCTCTATTCTCTATGCCTTGTCTGTGTTTTCTTGACGTGTTTCATTTTATTTTCTTCATCGTTGGTTTGTTCCCTCTTTGTTCTCGTTTTTCTTCTCTTTCACTTCTCATCTTGTTTACTTCCATATTGGTTCTTAGCTGGCCAATCTCTAGGGTTGGGTCAATGTCGTTTGTCTGTCCGTCTAGTCGTTGAGTTTCTTTATCAATCACTTTTAATTTATAACTCTTTCTCCTTATTTCTTAATTATATTTTATATTTTTATTCTCTTAATTATTTATTTATTAAAATATATTATTTTTTAGCATTTTTTATACATACTTATAGTCATCAAATATGATCTGATTTTGGCGATGTTATATAATGCCCTTCCACCAAAATTGATCATCTATAAAACGTGATTCTAAGTTTGATGAAATTATCAATAATTGTTGTCTTGATTATTCATCTCTTCTTTCACAGCACTACACTTAACTAAAAATGAACTTTTTTCATGTGAAAAACTTACTATTTTATCGGACGCGTTTCGGCTTAGTATCCGCCTTCTTCAGCTTTGGTAACAAACTCCTACCTACTAACAGTCTGTTACCAAAGCTGAAGAAGGCGGATACTAAGCCGAAACGCGTCCGATAAAATAGTAAGTTTTTCACATGAAAAAAGTTCATTTTTAGTTAAGTATCAATAATTGTATTGTATCACTTTCTTCTTAAATTCTCCTGCTTCTCGTTCATTTTCTTGTTTAATTCTGTATCTTCAACTTCCTTTCTTCGGAGTCTTTTCTTCATTATTTTCTCATATTACGAACTGGCTTATTGATTTTTTTATTATAAATTATTCCCTATAAATCTTATTTTCCCTAACTATCCCTACTTTGTAGCTGAAATTGATTCGGATGGGCTCTATTGGCTTACCTAACTCCGTTGTTCAAAACTACTCTTTTTCTGAGGTCAGGGGAACGTCATCCCTGCTCAGTTAAATGATTGCTGGACTTATTCAACAGTCAATCTCAATTAATGAATCTTCAATACAGTCATCTCGTGACTCATAATAATAATAATAATAATCATAATATTTGTTGGGAATCTTTTACTTTTGTATTTCATTATTGCTCAGTTCGAGTCATATATTTTTCATCTTTCTTTAGTGATACTATTTGATGATACTTGAAGCGTTGGTTTTTATTGATACCATTTACATATTTTATTCATTTTTTAATTACTCTTTGTTTCATCTCATTTCATATTATAACTCTTAGAATGTTTATTTTATTTATTTCGTTTTTTGATCATTGGTTTGTTTAATTTTACTTCCCATATTTTTTCTAAATAGTTGTGGAAGTTGATCATTTTGATTGATATTTTTTTTATCATTTTTTTTTTAATATCATAGTAAGTTAGTGTTTCTTACTAGTTAGGAATTTTTTGTAGCTTATTCCTTTATAGTATGTTTTGCTTTTTATGCCTCATATGTTGGCTAAAGTTTATTGTAACTTAATCTTATTTTGTAGGAATTTTCTGTAACTTCATTCCTTTATTATTATTTTTTATTTAAATATTATAGTAAGTTTGTGGTCCTTACTTTATATGGATTCTTTGTAACTTTATTTCTCCATTTTATAATTGGTCTAAAATATTAACGAAATATTTGCGTAAGTTGTCCTTACATATCTTTATTGAATTTTGAAATTCATCTTATACTTTTCTTTATTATTTATTAGCGAACTTATTCGTTTGTCTTGTTATCTCTTTTTATTCCAAGTAATTTGGTTAGTTTTTCAATTTTAAGTTTTTTCAGTCGTGTTTGGCTATCATAATATATTTTAATTGCTGCCTGATTGTATACCCCCTTTATTTTCTTAGTGATGGGGTTAGTGATTTCATAAGTGTTATTGCCCTTGTCTCTTGTGATAGTGTACGGTCCTATGTATAATAATAGTAACTTTTTTGTAATGCCTTCTATTGAGCTGGGAAATTCTCTGTTTTTTATCAGCACACTTTCTCCTATCTGGTATTTGATAGTATTTTGATGGTTCTTAGAGTATTTATTCTTTTGTTGCTCTACCTGTAGCACCGATGAAGTCACATTGTTTATTGGTAGAGTTGGTATATGTATACTACTTTCCTGCTGTAGTCTGCTTAACTCTACTTGGTCGATCAAAGATATATTAGATCCAGTATCGATCATTAAAGTTGACATGATTCCATTTATTTGGGCACTTACGTACACTATCTCACTGTTTCGGCTAGGCATTGGTTGATTACTTTCTTCAATCAACTCGTCTCTTATATTTTTTAGATAATTTGTATGTATTATAGTGATTATATTTTCTGTCGTCTTACATTCCCCAAGAGATTGGTCCAGTGATGGGCTGTTCACAGTTTTCACTGACCTTAGGCGTTTAAATGAGGGCTGGCCTCATTGTCCCTAACTTCATTAGTGTTTAATGGTTGGTTAGTGATTGGCTCCTGTCGATTATTCCTGTTATCTACGTCGTTCCTGGTATTTTCTTCGAATGTGTGGCTTCTTGTGTCGGGTACCTGGTTAAAGTACGCTCGTTGGTAATTAGCTTGGGAATAGTTTCTTCCTGGACTCCGTTGTGTTTGTCCTCTTACGTAATTTACCTGTGGTCGGTACCCTTGGTTGTTGTTATTATTACCGTTTCCAGGGCGATAATAGTTATTAGGACCATTCTGTGGGTAGTTACCCCTGTAGTTGTTTCTGAAATTGTTATTATTGTTCCCATTTCGGTTGAAGTTTCTGGGTGTATTATTGCCCCGTTGGTTCCCTTGATAATTATTAGGGTTGTTTTGTGGTGGCTTGTTATCACCCTGTTGGTTTGGTGATGGTGGTCCTTCGTTTATTCGTTTACTCCGAGACCCTATTTTTCTTGTATTGCCATTCGTGCTCATGGCTCTCTAACAAACTTGCCATGTCTTGAATGGTCTTTACCTGACTGTACATCCGGGCTTTCTGTATGGCGTCGTCGTAATGGTAAGACAATTGTATCACAAGACACTCTTCCGGGATGCGTGGTTCCAAATTTCTTGCCATGCAGATCTTTCCCAGGAAGTAGGATGTGAGAGATTGTCCATTTTGACTCTCATACCTCCCGTTGCTTAGGTTGTTGCGGACCATGTTCTGGGTCAATTCAGACCAGTATTTCGCCTTGAATTGGGTCTTAAATTCTTGAATGCTCTGGATGTCTGGTCTTGTGGCGGTCCACCAGTTGTCGTATGTTTCTTTGAACATTTCGTCCAGCATTCCTCTCACCGTTGTCCATCGGGTCTCTCGATTTTTTATTATCAACTCTTCCATCCTCTTCAGGAATTGAATAGGGTTTCTTTTATAATTACGGAAGTTGAACATTTTATAATTATGGGCCTATTGTCAGTGTTAATGATATGGTTGCTGTTACATGGCCGGTCACGCCAGGCGTCCACTTCTTCCCATAATGATTCTTCTAGTCTGTGCATCTCGTCAATCCTTTGTTTGTTTTTGTCTACCTTGCTGTCTATTTTATTTAAATTGCTGTACACTCCTTCCATTCTTTCTCCCAGGTCTGTTCGTACAGCTGCTATTTCCTTCTGGTTTTCTTCCCGGACTTGATGCATGTCCTGGTTCACCCGTTCACATCTTCTGGCTGTTTCTTCATGATATTCCTCAATTCTCCTTTTATTTTCTCCTTCGAGGTTGTTTATTTTGTTGATTACTTCCTCACGGACTTCTGAAACAGTTTTGTTGGTTTTCTCCAGTCTCCTCTACTTTCTCATTCGTTTCGGTGATCTGTTGCATGGTTTCTTCTCGGTACTCCCTTAATTGTAGTATCACCTGCTGCTTCATCTCTTCTTTAGTTTTTTCATTGATTTCCTTCAGCTGTTGTTGGAGGGTTTCATTATTTTTGTTAATGGTTTGTCTCAATTCTTCTTTCTGCTTCTGAAAATTGTCGTTCGTTTCTTCTTTCATGCTGTCGAATTTCTCCTCCTGTTTCTTAAAATTTTCACTGGTTTCTTGCTTCATACTATTCAGATTCTCCTCATTCTTGTCTAATTTTCTATTAATCAACTCCCATAATTGTTGTAAATTCATGCCTCCTCTGGCTTCTTCCCTATCACCCGCCTGTGGTTCCCTTTCTTTGTATTGGGTTGGTTCTGTTGTGGTTATTGTTGTCTCCACTTCTTCAGTCGATGTTCCTTCCTCTTCTTCCCCTCTATTTTCTTCCATTTCTTTGTCCTTCGCCAACTTTTTTGTCACTCCTCTAGTATGCATCTTGATCTTCTTTCGTGACCGCCACTAGAATTTTGTATCTTCCTTTCTTCTAGTCCCACCAGTTGGTTGCCAATTTATAATGGAACGAAGACGTCTGTCTTTGTTTAAGCCCCGCGATGGAAGCCAGTTTATAATGATTCTTTTTGTACCGTCGTTCTTAACGTATTCTGTAAAATGTTGAAGTGTCAGAGTGTAACTTGTGTATGTGTGTCTTACCAATTCGTCCTAGCTCGGTAACGTAACTTATGATGCTTGAGTGCGTAGCGAACATACGGATAACCAGGTATCGTAGTCCTGACCTGAGGTTCACTAGGAGTGTATGATTCCCGGGTGGCGCCAAATTGTTTATTTAAAACAATTAAAAATGTATTATTATCAGCGGTTCCGCTCAGGTGGTGTGGAGAATTCAATTTGTCCCGCCGCTTATCGATTTGTATGATCAATCCAGCAGTTTACTGTATTCGCTGCTTGAGCGCTAGTCACCACTTCATAGACGTCCGCTATAATTTATAATATTAAGAATACACCTTCCTACTGAAAATAAAACACATTTGATATACACAGTATTGATTTATTAACGATTGGTTATTACTGTTTTCATTGACACAAGCTATATTTGATTTCTTATATAATTTTGCACCGGTTATTTATCTATGAGACAAGCTCTCTCTGGGTTTAACAAATCGATTTTGAACGTAACAGATTTACAGTATGGCGTTCTACCAAAGTAGTCAACAAATAATTTCGTTCAATCGTATGGATTCTTTTGATCACGATGAAAGGCTTAGATGCAATTACAATAATAAAAATACACAACCTTACAATGTTTCTACTTAAATCTTATAAAGTGTAGCTATAAATGGTTTGTTGGAGTGTATTAAAAGTGTTTTAAAGGTTCGTAAACTAATACTAGGTTAACTTTATAATTTGACAAAAGTTCAGTGTCTTAATATTTTTATTTAATCTTTGAAAGAGAATAAAATTGGTTCAGTGATATTTCAGAATATAGTGAGAAATATTCAAAGTGCGTTATTTTGGAAGTTTAGTTAATTTATAGGATACTTAACAGCTTTGTAGCATGTGATTAATCTGTTGGTCTGGAACAAAGGACTGTAGCCGCAATAGAATTCAGTTTTCAATTATTCGGGCTTCTGGCATCTTTTTCAAAGTACTTGGATGACTTTATTTACTTCGTCTTGAATTAAAAAGTCTTCTCCATCAGTTAATTGAGTTCAGTGATAGTCAGCCTCCTTCTCGTTCAATTTTGACAATTTGTTTAACTTTTAAAACATTTTAAATAAGAAAATTGGTTGTTCAAAACTTTGGCTTCTTTTTTTCATGAGCGTCACTTTTTGAGTAACGATATTCAACGGTAATTTTCGCTACCAGTCCCGTTTCTATGGTTACCAAAGAATTCTGATTGGACTAGCTTGATATAAATCCATTGTTATCAAAATTTGAATTCTTTTCAAATCTTCATATATCTTCTGACTTTCTTCCTTCCATTTTCTTCCTTCTTAAGTATTAATTATTAGCACTGATATTTGTATTTTCTTACAAAGATTATTTTGGTATCCCACAATATTGGGTTATTTCATGTTTTCTAAGTTTACAATTAATTTAATATTTACTAATTACATTTCCCTGTTTATATAACTCCTTATTTTCATATTTTGTTTTTAATAAAATTTACCATTTATCCTTGGTTAATAGTCACCTTGGATTTGTTAATTACTTGGCTATTTTCATACAATTAGTATTTGTTGGTGTTTGACCGTTAGGCCTGTCTCAAGTCTAAGTAGCCATTACTGATTTTTGATTATTTCATATACATTATATCTCATTTTGTCCTAGAGCTTTATTTTGTTCTTATAATTATGTTTATTATCTATGGATGTGTTTTGGTTCAGTCTTTGTGTGATTTTTGTGTGTTACTACTGTTTTATTCATTATTTATTGCTAATCATTTACTAACTGTATTCTAAATATCACTATAATATTGACGACTCGGAACACAAAGTTTTTTATAAGTAAAAACGTAAAGTTTTACCTTACAGCCTAAACCGGCTTTCACCTATAGAAGGCTTCATCAGAGGCTGTCGTTAGTAGCGCTGCTCGTCTTGTTGTTGGCGACGAGAAAGTGTTTCGAAAGATTGAAGCTGTGTGTGTGTGGTGAGATGTGTTCGAATAATGCGTGCGATTTGAATTGTGTCTGTTCGTTTAGGATGTCGTTTTTATTTGTTTTTGTGTGTTTGTATATTTCTAATTGTTCTAGAGTGTCTAGTTTTCGGCCTTTTGTGTGTACGTGTAATATGTTCATCTTATTGTCGATGTTTTTATATGTGTGGTTTGCTTCAATGAGGTGGTTTGCGAAGGTAGATTCTGTAGTGGTGTGGAGTGCTTTTGTGTGTTCAATGTATCTCTGTTTGAAGCTACGTCCTGTCTGGCCTATGTAGAACTTACTGCAATTGAACAATTCGATCTACCCGTTGTATATAAACTAAATTGTTCAAATTGCAGTAAATTCTACATAGGCCAGACAGGACGTAGCTTCAAACAGAGATACAATGAACACACAAAAGCACTCCACACCACTACAGAATCTACCTTCGCAAACCACCTCATTTGAAGCAAACCACACATATAAAAACATCGACAATAAGATGAACATATTACACGTACACACAAAAGGCCGAAAACTAGACACTCTAGAACAATTAGAAATATACAAACACACAAAAACAAATAAAAACGACATCCTAAACGAACAGACACAATTCAAATCGCACGCATTATTCGAACACATCTCACCACACACACACAGCTTCAATCTTTCGAAACACTTTCTCGTCGCCAACAACAAGACGAGCAGCGCTACTAACGACAGCCTCTGATGAAGCCTTCTATAGGTGAAAGCCGGTTTAGGCTGTAAGGTAAAACTTTACGTTTTTACTTATAAAAAACTTTGTGTTCCGAGTCGTCAATATTATAGTGATATTTAGTTAAGTAACGGACACGTCATGGACAACGAAATTCAAGAATTTAACTGTATTCTCTTTTCTAACTCAGACATTGCTTTCTTTTCTTATTTATTTACTCTGCCAATGTCAACAATATGGCTATTAATTACTATTTTTTCATCATATAACATTTAGGTCTATGTTTGGGATAATTACCCAATCCATATTCTATTCATAAGTTTGTTTAGACAATTATTTAACACTTATTATCTAATATTGGTGTACAATTCATTACCTTTGATTTATTTTATCTAAAAATGAAACTTTTACTTGTGAACTTACTGTTTTTTCTTCTCGTCGAACGCGTTTCCGCATCGTATTCGCCTTCTTCAGCTTAGAGACAGACTGCCAGTATTTAGTAACGGTTGTTGTATGGAAGGTGTAGTGGGGGTGGTGCGTGGAGGAAGGGGATTGGCGCGGGGATTCAAATTAATGTTTGTTTTTTGTATAATTGTGTCAAAAAGTGTATGTGATTTATATTGTAATTGGTCGTTAAGTATGTTGTTTGCTTGTGTTGTATGGTGTTTGTATATTTCGTATTGTTCAGCTGTGTTGAATTTTCGACCTTTGGGTAAGTAATGTAAAATTTCAAGATTAGTGTCTATGTTGGTGTAACTGTGGTTTTGTGTGTGTATGTGTGTGGCAAACGCGGAGTGTATATTGTTGTTGGTTAAAGCTGTTAAGTGTTCAGAGTAACGGGATGAAAAAGATCTTCCCGTCTGGCCTATGTAGAAACTATTGCAGTTATTACAATTTAATTTGTAAACACCTGTTTTGTTATATTTGTCTATGTCTGTGTTTGTATTATTGATGTGTGTTTGATGGTATTGGTTGTTCTGTATGCTATTTTGTATTTTGATTTATTGTTCGGGTGATAAACAACCTCACCTCTATAACATGGGTGTTTACTTATGGTTTTAAACTACTTATTTTATAACAACTCTTTGCTTTCTTTTCCATGTCAACACTATCTTATTACTTTGTTATGTGATTCTCACCTTTAAATTCTACAATACACTTTTAAGCTCTACAATAATATTCTTTTAATCACTACAGTTAATATCACTCTTCAGTGTTCATTATTACTGAATCAATGGTTTATTTTAAATATTATTCTTAACAACTTTCTCAAATGTTATTGTTCACTATCAAACCTTAAGTGTTAGTTACTTTTACTAAGTGTTTATCTTAGACTTCCCTATTTTCCCTATTACTATCATTGACAATATTTTTATTTATTCATCGCTTGCACTTTTAAATTATTTTGTGTTTATTATAATTTACTTAGTCTTTCTTTTTCTATAATTTCACTTAAGGGTAATTTCACTTTCACTATGTTAACTTCCGTTTACTTCTCACTATTTCAATATCTTTCTCTTTCTCTACACTTATTATATATACTTATTAATATCATGTCTTTCTCTATTAACAACTTACATGTACTTCTAATTCTTTGGCTAGTGTATTTTTAGCTATCGTTTTTTATTAATGACTAATTACAATTGTCGCTCAATCAATACTAACATTTATTATTTATTTTAGTTCTTTACCGGTTTTCTTTTCTTTATTATATTTGATTACATTATTTCTCCCTTCTCTATTCTCTATGCCTTGTCTGTGTTTTCTTGACGTGTTTCATTTTATTTTCTTCATCGTTGGTTTGTTCCCTCTTTGTTCTCGTTTTTCTTCTCTTTCACTTCTCATCTTGTTTACTTCCATATTGGTTCTTAGCTGGCCAATCTCTAGGGTTGGGTCAATGTTGTTTGTCTGTCCGTCTAGTCATTGAGTTTCTTTATTAATCACTTTTAATTTATAACTCTTTCTCCTTATTTCTTAATTATATTTTATATTTTTTATTCTCTTCATTATTTATTTATCAAAATATATTATTTTTTAGCATTTTTTATACATACTTATAGTCATCAAATATGATCTGATTTTGGCGATGTTATATAATGCCCTTCCACCAAAATTGATCATTTATAAAACGTGTTTCTAAGTTTGATGAAATTATCAATAATTGTATTGTATCACTTTCTTCTTAAAATCTCCTGCTTCTCGTTCATTTTTTTGTTTAATTCTGTATCTTCCACTTCCTTTCTTCGGAGTCTTTTCTTCATTATTTTCTTATATTACGAACTGGCTTATTGATTTTTTTATTATAAATTATTCCCTATAAATCTTATTTTCTCTAACTATCCCTACTTTGTAGCTGAAATCGATTCGGATGGGCTCTATTGGCTTACCTAACTCCGTTGTTCAAAACTACTCTTTTTCTGAGGTCAGGGGAACGTCATCCCTGCTCAGTTAAATGATTGCTGGACTTATTCAACAGTCACTCTCAATTAATGAATCTTCAATACAGTCATCTCGTGACTCATAATAATAATAATAATAATCATAATATTTGTTGGGAATCTTTTACTTTTGTATTTCATTATTGCTCAGTTCGAGTCATATATTTTTCATCTTTCTTTAGTGATACTATTTGATGATACTTGAAGCGTTGGTTTTTATTGATACCATTCACATTTTTTATTCATTTTTTAATTACTCTTTGTTTCATCTCATTTCATATTATAACTCTTAGAATGTTTATTTTATTTATTTCGTTTTTTGATCATTGCTTTGTTTAATTTTACTTCCCATATTTTTCTAAATAGTTGTGGAAGTTGATCATTTTGATTGATATTTTTTTTATCATTTTTTTTTTTAATATCATAGTAAGTTAGTGTTTCATACTAGTTAGGAATTTTTTGTAGCTTATTCCTTTATAGTATGTTTTGCTTTTTATGCCTCATATGTTGGCTAAAGATTATTGTAACTTAATCTTATTTTGTAGGAATTTTCTGTAACTTCATTCCTTTATTATTAGTTTTTATTTAAATATTATAGTAAGTTTGTTGTCCTTACTTTATATGGATTCTTTGTAACTTTATTTCTCCATTTTATAATTGGTCTAAAATATTAACGAAATATTTGCGTAAGTTGTCCTTACATAACTTTATTGGATTTTGAAATTCATCTTATACTTTTCTTTATTATTTATTAGCGAACTTATTCGTTTGTCTTGTTATCTCTTTTTATTCCAAGTAATTTGGTTAGTTTTTCAATTTTAAGTTTTTTCAGTCGTGTTTGGCTGTCATAATATTTTTTAATTGCTGCCTGATTGTATACCCCCTTTATTTTCATAGTGATGGGGTTAGTGATTTCATAAGTGTTATTGCCCTTGTCTCTTGTGATAGTGTACAGTCCTACGTATAATAATAGTAACTTTTTTGTAATGCCTTCTATTGAGCTGGGTAATTCTCTGTTTTTTATCAGCACACTTTCTCCTATCTGGTATTTGATAGTATTTTGATGGTTCTTAGAGTATTTATTCTTTTGTTGCTCTACCTGTAGCACTGATGATGGTCACATTGTTTATTGGTAGAGTTGGTATATGTATACTACTTTCCTGCTGTAGTCTGCTTAACTCTACTTGGTCGATCAAAGATATATTAGATCCAGTATCGATCATTAAAGTTGACATGATTCCATTTACTTGGGCACTTACGTACACTATCTCACTGTTTCGGCTAGGCATTGATTGATTACTTTCTTCAATCAACTCGTCTCTTATATTTTTTAGATAATTTGTATGTATTATAGTGATTATATTTTCTGTCGTCTTACATTCTCCAAGAGATTGGTCCAGTGATGGGCTGTTCACAGTTTTCACTGACCTTAGGCGTTTAAATGAGGGCTGGCCTCATTGTCCCTAACTTCATTAGTGTTTAATGGTTGGTTAGTGATTGGCTCCTGTCGAATATTCCTGTTATCTACGCCGTTCCTGGTATTTTCTTCGAATGTGTGGCTTCTTGTGTCGGGTACCTGGTTAAAGTACGCTCGTTGGTAATTAGCTTGGGAATAGTTTCTTCCTGGACTCCGTTGTGTTTGTCCTCTTACGTAATTTACCTGTGGTCGGTACCCTTGGTTGTTGTTATTATTACCGTTTCCAGGGCGATAATAGTTATTAGGACCATTCTGTGGGTAGTTACCCCTGTAGTTGTTTCTGAAATTGTTATTATTGTTCCCATTTCGGTTGAAGTTTCTGGGTGAATTATTGCCCCGTTGGTTCCCTTGATAATTATTAGGGTTGTTTTGTGGTGGCTTGTTATCACCCTGTTGGTTTGGTGATGGTGGTCCTTCGTTTATTCGTTTACTCCGAGACCCTATTTTTCTTGTATTGCCATTCGTGCTCATGGCTCTCTAACAAACTTGCCATGTCTTGAATGGTCTTTACCTGACTGTACATCCGGGCTTTCTGTATGGCGTCGTCGTAATGGTAAGACAATTGTATCACAAGACACTCTTCCGGGATGCGTGGTTCCAAATTTCTTGCCATGCAGATCTTTCCCAGGAAGTAGGATGTGAGAGATTGTCCATTTTGACTCTCATACCTCCCGTTGCTTAGGTTGTTGCGGACCATGTTCTGGGTCAATTCAGACCAGTATTTCGCCTTGAATTGGGTCTTAAATTCTTGAATGCTCTGGATGTCTGGTCTTGTGGCGGTCCACCAGTTGTCGTATGTTTCTTTGAACATTTCGTCCAGCATTCCTCTCACCGTTGTCCATCGGGTCTCTCGATTTTTTATTATCAACTCTTCCATCCTCTTCAGGAATTGAATAGGGTTTCTTTTATAATTACGGAAGTTGAACCTTTTATAATTATGGGCCTATTGTCAGTGTTAATGATATGGTTGCTGTTACATGGCCTGACACGCCAGGCGTCCACTTCTTCCCATAATGATTCTTCTAGTCTGTGCATCTCGTCAATCCTTTGTTTGTTTTTGTCTACCTTGCTGTCTATTTTATTTAAATTGCTGTACACTCCTTCCATTCTTTCTCCCAGGTCTGTTCGTACAGCTGCTATTTCCTTCTGGTTTTCTTCCCGGACTTGATGCATGTCCTGGTTCACCCGTTCACATCTTCTGGCTGTTTCTTCATGATATTCCTCAATTCTCCTTTTATTTTCTCCTTCGAGGCTGTTTATTTTGTTGATTACTTCCTCACGGACTTCTGAAACAGTTTCGTTGGTTTTCTCCAGTCTCCTCTACTTTCTCATTCGTTTCGGTGATCTGTTGCATGGTTTCTTCTCGGTACTCCCTTAATTGTAGTATCACCTGCTGCTTCATCTCTTCCTTAGTTTTTTCATTGATTTCCTTCAGCTGTTGTGGGAGGGTTTCATTATTTTTGTTAATGGTTTGTCTCAATTCTTCTTTCTGCTTCTGAAAATTGTCGTTCGTTTCTTCTTTCATGCTGTCGAATTTCTCCTCCTGTTTCTTAAAATTTTCACTGGTTTCTTTCTTCATACTATTCAGATTCTCCTCATTCTTGTCTAATTTTCTATTAATCAACTCCCATAATTGTTGTAAATCCATGCCTCCTCTGGCTTCTTCCCTATCACCCGCCTGTGGTTCCCTTTCTTTGTATTGGGTTGGTTCTGTAGTGGTTATTGTTGTCTCCACTTCTTCAGTCGATGTTCCTTCCTCTTCTTCCCCTCTATTTTCTTCCATTTCTTTGTCCTTCGCCAACTTTTTTGTCACTCCTCTAGTATGCATCTTGATCTTCTTTCGTGACCGCCGCTAGAATTTTGTATCTTCCTTTCTTCTAGTCCCACCAGTTGGTTGCCAATTTATAATGCAACGAAGACGTCTGTCTTTGTTTAAGCCCCGCGATGGAAGCCAGTTTATAATGATTCTTTTTGTACCGTCGTTCTTAACGTATTCTGTAAAATGTTGAAGTGTCAGAGTGTAACTTGTGTATGTGTGTCTTACCAATTCGTCCTAGCTCGGTAACGTAACTTATGATGCTTGAGTGCGTAGCGAACATACGGATAACCAGGTATCGTAGTCCTGACCTGAGGTTCACTAGGAGTGTATGATTCCCGGGTGGCACCAAATTGTTTATTGAAAACAATTAAAAATGTATTATTATCAGCGGTTCCGCTCAGGCGGTGTGGAGAATTCAATTTGTCCCGCCGCTTATCGATTTGTATGATCAATCCAGCAGTTTACTGTATTCGCTGCTTGAGCGCTAGTCACCACTTCATAGACGTCCGCTATAATTTATAATATTAAGAATACACCTTCCTACTGAAAATAAAACACATTTGATATACACAGTATTGATTTATTAACGATTGGTTATTACTGTTTTCATTGACACAAGCTATATTTGATTTCTTATATAATTTTGCACCGGTTATTTATCTATGAGACAAGCTCTTTCTGGGTTTAACAAATCGATTTTGAACGTAACAGATTTACAGTATGGCGTTCTACCAAAGTAGTCAACAAATAATTTCGTTCAATCTTATGGATTCTTTTGATCACGATGAAAGGCTTAGATGCAATTACAATAATAAAAATACACAACCTTACAATGTTTCTACTTAAATCTTATAAAGTGTAGCTATAAATGGTTTGTTGGAGTGTATTAAAAGTGTTTTAAAGGTTCGTAAACTAATACTAGGTTAACTTTATAATTTGACAAAAGTTCAGTGTCTTAATATTTTTATTTAATCTTTGAAAGAGAATAAAATTGGTTGTGATATTTCAGAATATAGTGAGAAATATTCAAAGTGCGTTATTTCAGAAGTTTAGTTAATTTATAGGATACTTAACAGCTTCGTAGCATGTGATTAATCTGTTGGTCTGGAACAAAGGACTGTAGCCGCAATAGAGTTCAGTTTTCAATTATTCGGGCTTCTGGCATCTTTTTCTAAGTACTTGGATGACTTTATATACTTCGTCTTGAATTAAAAAGTATTCTCCATCAGTTAATTGAGTTCAGTGATAGTCAGCCTCCTTCTCGTTCAATTTTGACAATTTGTTTAACTTTTAAAACATTTTAAATAAGAAAATTGGTTGTTCAAAACTTTGGCTTCTGTTTTTCATGAGCGTCACTTTTTGAGTAACGATATTCAACGGTAATTTTCGCTACCAGTCCCGTTTCTATGGTTACCAAAGAATTCTGATTGGACTAGCTTGATATAAATCCATTGTTATCAAAATTTGAATTCTTTTCAAATCTTCATATATCTTCTGACTTTCTTCCTTCCATTTTCTTCCTTCTTAAGTATTAATTATTAGCACTGATATTTGTATTTTCTTACAAAGATTATTTTGGTATCCCACAATATTGGGTTATTTCATGTTTTCTAAGTTTACAATTAATTTAATATTTACTAATTACATTTCCCTGTTTATATAACTCCTTATTTTCATATTTTGTTTTTAATAAAATTTACCATTTATCCTTGGTTAATAGTCACCTTGGATTTGTTAATTACTTGGCTATTTTCATACAATTAGTATTTGTTGGTGTTTGACCGTTAGGCCTGTCTCAAGTCTAAGTAGCCATTACTGATTTTTGATATTTCATATACATTATATCTCATTTTGTCCTAGAGCTTTATTTTGTTCTTATAATTATGTTTATTATCTATGGATGTGTTTTGGTTCAGTCTTTGTGTGATTTTTGTGTGTTACTACTGTTTTATTCATTATTTATTGCTAATCATTTACTAACTGTATTCTCTTTTCTAACTCAGACATTGCTTTCTTTTCTTATTTATTTACTCTGCCAATGTCAACAATATGGCTATTAATTACTATTTTTTCATCATATAACATTTAGGTCTATGTTTGGGATAATTACCCAATCCATATTCTATTCATAAGTTTGTTTAGACAATTATTTAACACTTATTATCTAATATTGGTGTACAATTCATTACCTTTGATTTATTTTATCTAAAAATGAAACTTTTACTTGTGAACTTACTGTTTTTTCTTCTCGTCGAACGCGTTTCAGCATCGTATTCGCCTTCTTCAGCTTAGAGACAGACTGCCAGTATTTAGTAACGGTTGTTGTATGGAAGGTGTAGTGGGGGTGGTGCGTGGAGGAAGGGGATTGGCGCGGGGATTCAAATTAATGTTTGTTTTTTGTATAATTGTGTCAAAAAGTGTATGTGATTTATATTGTAATTGGTCGTTAAGTATGTTGTTTGCTTGTGTTGTATGGTGTTTGTATATTTCGTATTGTTCAGCTGTGTTGAATTTTCGACCTTTGGGTAAGTAATGTAAAATTTCAAGATTAGTGTCTATGTTGGTGTAACTGTGGTTTTGTGTGTGTATGTGTGTGGCAAACGCGGAGTGTATATTGTTGTTGGTTAAAGCTGTTAAGTGTTCAGAGTAACGGGATGAAAAAGATCTTCCCGTCTGGCCTATGTAGAAACTATTGCAGTTATTACAATTTAATTTGTAAACACCTGTTTTGTTATATTTGTCTATGTCTGTGTTTGTATTATTGATGTGTGTTTGATGGTATTGGTTGTTCTGTATGCTATTTTGTATTTTGATTTATTGTTCGGGTGATAAACAACCTCACCACTATAACATGGGTGTTTACTTATGGTTTTAAACTACTTATTTTATAACAACTCTTTGCTTTCTTTTCCATGTCAACACTATCTTATTACTTTGTCATGTGATTCTCACCTTTAAATTCTACAATACACTTTTAAGCTCTACAATAATATTCTTTTATAATCACTACAGTTAATATCACTCTTCAGTGTTCATTATTACTGAATCAATGGTTTATTTTAAATATTATTCTTAACAACTTTCTCAAATGTTATTGTTCACTATCAAACCTTAAGTGTTGGTTACTTTTACTAAGTGTTTATCTTAGACTTCCCTATTTTCCCTATTACTATCATTGACAATATTTTTATTTATTCATCGCTTGCACTTTTAAATTATTTTGTGTTTATTATAATTTACTTAGTCTTTCTTTTTCTATCGTTTCACTTAAGGGTAATTTCACTTTCACTATGTTAACTTCCGTTTACTTCTCACTATTTCAATATCTTTCTCTTTCTCTACACTTATTATATATACTTATTAATATCATGTCTTTCTCTATTAACAACTTACATGTACTTCTAATTCTTTGGCTAGTGTATTTTTAGCTATCGTTTTTTATTAATGACTAATTACAATTGTCGCACAATCAATACTAACATTTATTATTTATTTTAGTTCTTTACCGGTTTTCTTTTCTTTATTATATTTGATTACATTATTTCTCCCTTCTCTATTCTCTATGCCTTGTCTGTGTTTTCTTGACGTGTTTCATTTTATTTTCTTCATCGTTGGTTTGTTCCCTCTTTGTTCTCGTTTTTCTTCTCTTTCACTTCTCATCTTGTTTACTTCCATATTGGTTCTTAGCTGGCCAATCTCTAGGGTTGGGTCAATGTCGTTTGTCTGTCCGTCTAGTCGTTGAGTTTCTTTATTAATCACTTTTAATTTATAACTCTTTCTCCTTATTTCTTAATTATATTTTATATTTTTATTCTCTTCATTATTTATTTATCAAAATATATTATTTTTTAGCATTTTTTATACATACTTATAGTCATCAAATATGATCTGATTTTGGCGATGTTATATAATGCCCTTCCACCAAAATTGATCATTTATAAAACGTGTTTCTAAGTTTGATGAAATTATCAATAATTGTACTGTATCACTTTCTTCTTAAATTCTCCTGCTTCTCGTTCATTTTTTTGTTTAATTCTGTATCTTCCACTTCCTTTCTTCGGAGTCTTTTCTTCATTATTTTCTTATATTACGAACTGGCTTATTGATTTTTTTATTATAAATTATTCCCTATAAATCTTATTTTCTCTAACTATCCCTACTTTGTAGCTGAAATCGATTCGGATGGGCTCTATTGGCTTACCTAACTCCGTTGTTCAAAACTACTCTTTTTCTGAGGTCAGGGGAACGTCATCCCTGCTCAGTTAAATGATTGCTGGACTTATTCAACAGTCACTCTCAATTAATGAATCTTCAATACAGTCATCTTGTGACTCATAATAATAATAATAATAATCATAATATTTGTTGGGAATCTTTTACTTTTGTATTTCATTATTGCTCAGTTCGAGTCATATATTTTTCATCTTTCTTTAGTGATACTATTTGATGATACTTGAAGCGTTGGTTTTTATTGATACCATTCACATTTTTTATTCATTTTTTAATTACTCTTTGTTTCATCTCATTTCATATTATAACTCTTAGAATGTTTATTTTATTTATTTCGTTTTTTGATCATTGGTTTGTTTAATTTTACTTCCCATATTTTTTCTAAATAGTTGTGGAAGTTGATCATTTTGATTGATATTTTTTTTATCATTTTTTTTTAATATCATAGTAAGTTAGTGTTTCTTACTAGTTAGGAATTTTTTGTAGCTTATTCCTTTATAGTATGTTTTGCTTTTTATGCCTCATATGTTGGCTAAAGATTATTGTAACTTAATCTTATTTTGTAGGAATTTTCTGTAACTTCATTCCTTTATTATTATTTTTTATTTAAATATTATAGTAAGTTCGTGGTCCTTACTTTATATGTATTCTTTGTAACTTTATTTCTCCATTTTATAATTGGTCTAAAATATTAACGAAATATTTGCGTAAGTTGTCCTTACATAACTTTATTGAATTTTGAAATTCATCTTATACTTTTCTTTATTATTTATTAGCGAACTTATTCGTTTGTCTTGTTATCTCTTTTTATTCCAAGTAATTTGGTTAGTTTTTCAATTTTAAGTTTTTTCAGTCGTGTTTGCCTGTCATAATATTTTTTAATTGCTGCCTGATTGTATACCCCCTTTATTTTCTTAGTGATGGGGTTAGTGATTTCATAAGTGTTATTGCCCTTGTCTCTTGTGATAGTGTACAGTCCTACGTATAATAATAGTAACTTTTTTGTAATGCTTCTATTGAGCTGGGTAATTCTCTGTTTTTTATCAGCACACTTTCTCCTATCTGGTATTTGATAGTATTTTGATGGTTCTTAGAGTATTTATTCTTTTGTTGCTCTACCTGTAGCACCGATGATGGTCACATTGTTTATTGGTAGAGTTGGTATATGTATACTACTTTCCTGCTGTAGTCTCCTTAACTCTACTTGGTCGTTCAAAGATATATTAGATCCAGTATCGATCATTAAAGTTGACATGATTCCATTTATTTGGGCACTTACGTACACTATCTCACTGTTTCGGCTAGGCATTGGTTGATTACTTTCTTCAATCAACTCGTCTCTTATATTTTTTAGATAATTTGTATGTATTATAGTGATTATATTTTCTGTCGTCTTTAATTCCCCAAGAGATTGGTCCAGTGATGGGCTGTTCACAGTTTTCACTGACCTTAGGCGTTTAAATGAGGGCTGGCCTCATTGTCCCTAACTTCATTAGTGTTTAATGGTTGGTTAGTGATTGGCTCCTGTCGATTATTCCTGTTATCTACGTCGTTCCTGGTATTTTCTTCGAATGTGTGGCTTCTTGTGTCGGGTACCTGGTTAAAGTACGCTCGTTGGTAATTAGCTTGGGAATAGTTTCTTCCTGGACTCCGTTGTGTTTGTCCTCTTACGTAATTTACCTGTGGTCGGTACCCTTGGTTGTTGTTATTATTACCGTTTCCAGGGCGATAATAGTTATTAGGACCATTCTGTGGGTAGTTACCCCTGTAGTTGTTTCTGAAATTGTTATTATTGTTCCCATTTCGGTTGAAGTTTCTGGGTGTATTATTGCCCCGTTGGTTCCCTTGATAATTATTAGGGTTGTTTTGTGGTGGCTTGTTATCACCCTGTTGGTTTGGTGATGGTGGTCCTTCGTTTATTCGTTTACTCCGAGACCCTATTTTTCTTGTATTGCCATTCGTGCTCATGGCTCTCTAACAAACTTGCCATGTCTTGAATGGTCTTTACCTGACTGTACATCCGGGCTTTCTGTATGGCGTCGTCGTAATGGTAAGACAATTGTATCACAAGACACTCTTCCGGGATGCGTGGTTCCAAATTTCTTGCCATGCAGATCTTTCCCAGGAAGTAGGATGTGAGAGATTGTCCATTTTGACTCTCATACCTCCCGTTGCTTAGGTTGTTGCGGACCATGTTCTGGGTCAATTCAGACCAGTATTTCGCCTTGAATTGGGTCTTAAATTCTTGAATGCTCTGGATGTCTGGTCTTGTGGCGGTCCACCAGTTGTCGTATGTTTCTTTGAACATTTCGTCCAGCATTCCTCTCACCGTTGTCCATCGGGTCTCTCGATTTTTTATTATCAACTCTTCCATCCTCTTCAGGAATTGAATAGGGTTTCTTTTATAATTACGGAAGTTGAACCTTTTATAACTATGGGCCTATTGTCAGTGTTAATGATATGGTTGCTGTTACATGGCCGGTCACGCCAGGCGTCCACTTCTTCCCATAATGATTCTTCTAGTCTGTGCATCTCGTCAATCCTTTGTTTGTTTTTGTCTACCTTGCTGTCTATTTTATTTAAATTGCTGTACACTCCTTCCATTCTTTCTCCCAGGTCTGTTCGTACAGCTGCTATTTCCTTCTGGTTTTCTTCCCGGACTTGATGCATGTCCTGGTTCACCCGTTCACATCTTCTGGCTGTTTCTTCATGATATTCCTCAATTCTCCTTTTATTTTCTCCTTCGAGGCTGTTTATTTTGTTGATTACTTCCTCACGGACTTCTGAAACAGTTTCGTTGGTTTTCTCCAGTCTCCTCTACTTTCTCATTCGTTTCGGTGATCTGTTGCATGGTTTCTTCTCGGTACTCCCTTAATTGTAGTATCACCTGCTGCTTCATCTCTTCCTTAGTTTTTTCATTGATTTCCTTCAGCTGTTGTGGGAGGGTTTCATTATTTTTGTTAATGGTTTGTCTCAATTCTTCTTTCTGCTTCTGAAAATTGTCGTTCGTTTCTTCTTTCATGCTGTCGAATTTCTCCTCCTGTTTCTTAAAATTTTCACTGGTTTCTTGCTTCATACTATTCAGATTCTCCTCATTCTTGTCTAATTTTCTATTAATCAACTCCCATAATTGTTGTAAATCCATGCCTCCTCTGGCTTCTTCCCTATCACCCGCCTGTGGTTCCCTTTCTTTGTATTGGGTTGGTTCTGTTGTGGTTATTGTTGTCTCCACTTCTTCAGTCGATGTTCCTTCCTCTTCTTCCCCTCTATTTTCTTCCATTTCTTTGTCCTTCGCCAACTTTTTTGTCACTCCTCTAGTATGCATCTTGATCTTCTTTCGTGACCGCCGCTAGAATTTTGTATCTTCCTTTCTTCTAGTCCCACCAGTTGGTTGCCAATTTATAATGGAACGAAGACGTCTGTCTTTGTTTAAGCCCCGCGATGGAAGCCAGTTTATAATGATTCTTTTTGTACCGTCGTTCTTAACGTATTCTGTAAAATGTTGAAGTGTCAGAGTGTAACTTGTGTATGTGTGTCTTACCAATTCGTCCTAGCTCGGTAACGTAACTTATGATGCATGAGTCCGTAGCGAACATACGGATAACCATGTATCGTAGTCCTGACCTGAGGTTCACTAGGAGTGTATGATTCCCGGGTGGCGCCAAATTGTTTATTTAAAACAATTAAAAATGTATTATTATCAGCGGTTCCGCTCAGGCGGTGTGGAGAATTCAATTTGTCCCGCCGCTTATCGATTTGTATGATCAATCCAGCAGTTTACTGTATTCGCTGCTTGAGCGCTAGTCACCACTTCATAGACGTCCGCTATAATTTATAATATTAAGAATACACCTTCCTACTGAAAATAAAACACATTTGATATACACAGTATTGATTTATTAACGATTGGTTATTACTGATTTCATTGACACAAGCTATATTTGATTTCTTATATAATTTTGCACCGGTTATTTATCTATGAGACAAGCTCTTTCTGGGTTTAACAAATCGATTTTGAACGTAACAGATTTACAGTATGGCGTTCTACCAAAGTAGTCAACAAATAATTTCGTTCAATCGTATGGATTCTTTTGATCACGATGAAAGGCTTAGATGCAATTACAATAATAAAAATACACAACCTTACAATGTTTCTACTTAAATCTTATAAAGTGTAGCTACAAATGGTTTGTTGGAGTGTATTAAAAGTGTTTTAAAGGTTCGTAAACTAATACTAGGTTAACTTTATAATTTGACATAAGTTCAGTGTCTTAATATTTTTATTTAATCTTTGAAAGAGAATAAAATTGGTTGTGATATTTCAGAATATAGTGAGAAATATTCAAAGTGCGTTATTTCGGAAGTTTAGTTAATTTATAGGATACTTAACAGCTTCGTAGCATGTGATTAATCTGTTGGTCTGGAACAAAGGACTGTAGCCGCAATAGAGTTCAGTTTTCAATTATTCGGGCTTCTGGCATTTTTTTCTAAGTACTTGGATGACTTTTTTTACTTCGTCTTGAATTAAAAAGTCTTCTCCATCAGTTAATTGAGTTCAGTGATAGTCAGCCTCCTTCTCGTTCAATTTTGACAATTTGTTTAACTTTTAAAACATTTTAAATAAGAAAATTGGTTGTTCAAAACTTTGGCTTCTGTTTTTCATGAGCGTCACTTTTTGAGTAACGATATTCAACGGTAATTTTCGCTACCAGTCCCGTTTCTATGGTTACCAAAGAATTCTGATTGGACTAGCTTGATATAAATCCATTGTTATCAAAATTTGAATTCTTTTCAAATCTTCATATATCTTCTGACTTTCTTCCTTCCATTTTCTTCCTTCTTAAGTATTAATTATTAGCACTGTTATTTGTATTTTCTTACAAAGATTATTTTGGTATCCCACAATATTGGGTTATTTCATGTTTTCTAAGTTTACAATTAATTTAATATTTACTAATTACATTTCCCTGTTTATATAACTCCTTATTTTCATATTTTGTTTTTAATAAAATTTACCATTTATCCTTGGTTAATAGTCACCTTGGATTTGTTAATTACTTGGCTATTTTCATACAATTAGTATTTGTTGGTGTTTGACCGTTAGGCCTGTCTCAAGTCTAAGTAGCCATTACTGATTTTTGATTATTTCATATACATTATATCTCATTTTGTCCTAGAGCTTTATTTTGTTCTTATAATTATGTTTATTATCTATGGATATGTTTTGGTTCAGTCTTCGTGTGATTTTTGTGTGTTACTACTGTTTTATTCATTATTTATTGCTAATCATTTACTAACTGTATTCTCTTTTCTAACTCAGACATTGCTTTCTTTTCTTATTTATTTACTCTGCCAATGTCAACAATATGGCTATTAATTACTATTTTTTCATCATATAACATTTAGGTCTATGTTTGGGATAATTACCCAATCCATATCCTATTCATAAGTTTGTTTAGACAATTATTTAACACTTATTATCTAATATTGGTGTACAATTCATTACCTTTGATTTATTTTATCTAAAAATGAAACTTTTACTTGTGAACTTACTGTTTTTTCTTCTCGTCGAACGCGTTTCCGCATCGTATTCGCCTTCTTCAGCTTAGAGACAGACTGCCAGTATTTAGTAACGGTTGTTGTATGGAAGGTGTAGTGAGGGTGGTGCGTGGAGGAAGGGGATTGGCGCGGGGATTCAAATTAATGTTTGTTTTTTGTATAATTGTGTCAAAAAGTGTATGTGATTTATATTGTAATTGGTCGTTAAGTATGTTGTTTGCTTGTGTTGTATGGTGTTTGTATATTTCATATTGTTCAGCTGTGTTGAGTTTTCGACCTTTGGGTAAGTAATGTAAAATTTCAAGATTAGTGTCTATGTTGGTGTAACTGTGGTTTTGTGTGTGTATGTGTGTGGCAAACGCGGAGTGTATATTGTTGTTGGTTAAAGCTTTTAAGTGTTCAGAGTAACGGGATGAAAAAGATCTTCCCGTCTGGCCTATGTAGAAACTATTGCAGTTATTACAATTTAATTTGTAAACACCTGTTTTGTTATATTTGTCTATGTCTGTGTTTGTATTATTGATGTGTGTTTGATGGTATTGGTTGTTCTGTATGCTATTTTGTATTTTGATTTATTGTTCGGGTGATAAACAACCTCACCTCTATAACATGGGTGTTTACTTATGGTTTTAAACTACTTATTTTATAACAACTCTTTGCTTTCTTTTCCATGTCAACACTATCTTATTACTTTGTCATGTGATTCTCACCTTTAAATTCTACAATACACTTTTAAACTCTACAATAATATTCTTTTATAATCACTACAGTTAATATCACTCTTCAGTGTTCATTATTACTGAATCAATGGTTTATTTTAAATATTATTCTTAACAACTTTCTCAAATGTTATTGTTCACTATCAAACCTTAAGTGTTGGTTACTTTTACTAAGTGTTTATCTTAGAATTCCCTATTTTCCCTATTACTATCATTGACAATATTTTTATTTATTCATCGCTTGCACTTTTAAATTATTTTGTGTTTATTATAATTTACTTAGTCTTTCTTTTTCTATCATTTCACTTAAGGGTAATTTCACTTTCACTATGTTAACTTCCGTTTACTTCTCACTATTTCAATATCTTTCTCTTTCTCTACACTTATTATATATACTTATTAATATCATGTCTTTCTCTATTAACAACTTACATGTACTTCTAATTCTTTGGCTAGTGTATTTTTAGCTATCGTTTTTTATTAATGACTAATTACAATTGTCGCTCAATCAATACTAACATTTATTATTTATTTTAGTTCTTTACCGGTTTTCTTTTCTTTATTATATTTGATTACATTATTTCTCCCTTCTCTATTCTCTATGCCTTGTCTGTGTTTTCTTGACGTGTTTCATTTTATTTTCTTCATCGTTGGTTTGTTCCCTCTTTGTTCTCGTTTTTCTTCTCTTTCACTTCTCATCTTGTTTACTTCCATATTGGTTCTTAGCTGGCCAATCTCTAGGGTTCGGTCAATGTCGTTTGTCTGTCCGTCTAGTCGTTGAGTTTCTTTATTAATCACTTTTAATTTATAACTCTTTCTCCTTATTTCTTAATTATATTTTATATTTTTATTCTCTTCATTATTTATTTATCAAAATATATTATTTTTTAGCATTTTTTATACATACTTATAGTCATCAAATATGATCTGATTTTGGCGATGTTATATAATGCCCTTCCACCAAAATTGATCATTTATAAAACGTGTTTCTAAGTTTGATGAAATTATCAATAATTGTATTGTATCACTTTCTTCTTAAATTCTCCTGCTTCTCGTTCATTTTTTTGTTTAATTCTGTATCTTCCACTTCCTTTCTTCGGAGTCTTTTCTTCATTATTTTCTTATATTACGAACTGGCTTATTGATTTTTTTATTATAAATTATTCCCTATAAATCTTATTTTCTCTAACTATCCCTACTTTGTAGCTGAAATCGATTCGGATGGGCTCTATTGGCTTACCTAACTCCGTTGTTCAAAACTACTCTTTTTCTGAGGTCAGGGGAACGTCATCCCTGGTCAGTTAAATGATTGCTGGACTTATTCAACAGTCACTCTCAATTAATGAATCTTCAATACAGTCATCTCGTGACTCATAATAATAATAATAATAATCATAATATTTGTTGGGAATCTTTTACTTTTGTATTTCATTATTGCTCAGTTCGAGTCATATATTTTTCATCTTTCTTTAGTGATACTATTTGATGATACTTGAAGCGTTGGTTTTTATTGATACCATTCACATTTTTTATTCATTTTTTAATTACTCTTTGTTTCATCTCATTTCATATTATAACTCTTAGAATGTTTATTTTATTTATTTCGTTTTTTGATCATTGGTTTGTTTAATTTTACTTCCCATATTTTTTCTAAATAGTTGTGGAAGTTGATCATTTTGATTGATATTTTTTTTATCATTTTTTACTTCCATATTCCTTAAGGAATGGAAGTATGGTGATGGCAAAAAAAATCGTGTTCGAGATTATTGCAGATTCTGATTCTACTACACTCAAAACATGAAAAAAAGTCGTTTTCCGAAAAGTGTCTGTGTGTCTGTGTGTCTGTCTGTCTATCTGTCTGTCTGTCTGTCTGTCTGTCTGTCTGTAGATTTTTTTTCTATGGCAAACGATAACTGCCGCAAATTCAAACAGAATCAAATAATTTTTTGCATACAGCCCGGTTTTGCAGAGTTCTCGCGACCTATTGTTTTTGGTGAAGATCGGTTGAGGGAAAGGGGTAGTTTACCTGCAACGGTTTTTTTTTAGCAAGGGAAATTTTGTTTGTTTGGCAAACGATAACAGCCGCAAATTCAAACAGAATCAAATAATGTTTCGCATACAGCCCTGAATTGTAGAGTTCTCAAGACCTATTGTTTTTGGTGAAGATCGGTTAAGGGAAAGGGGTAGTTTACCTGTAACGTTTTATGTTTTAACAAGGGTATTTCCTATGGCAAACGATAACAGCCGCAAATTCAAACAGAATGAAAAGATTATTTGCATACAGCCCTAAATTGTAGAGTTCTCAATACCTTTTGTTTTTGGTGAAGATCGGTTAAGGGAAAGGGGTAGTTTACCTACAACGTTTTTTTAACAAGGGTATTTTCTATGGCAAACGATAACAGCCGCAAATTCAAACAGAATCAAATAATTTTCTGCATACAGCCCTGATTTGTAGAGTACTCAAGACCTATTGTTTTTGGTGAAGATCGGTTGAGGGGAAGGGGTAGTTTACCAGCAACGTTTTTTATCATGCGTATTTTCTATGGCAAACGACAACTGCCGCAAATTCAAACAGAATCAAATAATTTTTTGCATACAGCCCTGATTTGTAGAGTACTCGCGACCTATTGTTTTTGGTGAAGATCGGTTGAGGGGAAGGGGTAGTTTACCAGCAACGGTTTTTTTTATCAAGGGAAATTTTTTTTTTTTTTGGCAAACGATAACAGCCGCAAATTCAAACAGAATCAAATAATGTTTCGCATACAGCCCTGAATTGTAGATTTCTCAAGACCTATTGTTTTTGGTGAAGATCGGTTGAGGGAAAGGGGTAGTTTACCTGCAACGTTTTTTTAACAAGGGTATTTTATATGGCAAACGATAACAGCCGCAAATTCAAACAGAATCAAATAATGTTTTGCATACAGTCCTGATTTGTAGAGTACTCAAGACCTATTGTTTTTGGTGAAGATCGGTTAAGGGGAAGGGGTAGTTTACCTGCAACCTTTTACGTTTTATTTTCTATGGCAAACGATAACAGCCGCAAATTCAAACAGAATCAAATAATGTTTTGCATACAGCCCTGATTTGTAGAGTACTCAAGACCTATTGTTTTTGGTGAAGATCGGTTAAGGGGAAGGGGTAGTTTACCTGCAACGTTTTTTTATCAAGCGTATTTTCTATGGCAAACGATAACAGCCGCAAATTCAAACAGAATCAAATAATTTTTTGCATACGTCCCTGAATTGTAGAGGTCTCAATGACTTTCGATTTTGGTGAAGATCGGTTAAGGGGAAGGGGTAGTTTACCTGCAACCTTTTACGTTTTAACAAGAGTAAAGTACTTGAAAATTTATTTAAACTTTTTGAAACAATGGTAATTGTTAAAAATAAAATAATTTTGTTGCCAGGCAATAAAATTATAATTTTTGCATTTTAATGTAATATAATATTTTTCATTTAATACAGCAATAAAAAGGCAGGTAAGACACAGCCTGGCTGTTTGGCTGAAAATGATTTTAAATATAAATCTTAGAATATGGAAGTCATGTATGGTTCTCCATACCGATATTTTTTTAATATCATAGTAAGTTAGTGTTTCTTACTAGTTAGGAATTTTTTGTAGCTTATTCCTTTATAGTATGTTTTGCTTTTTATGCCTCATATGTTGGCTAAAGATTATTGTAACTTAATCTTATTTTGTAGGAATTTTCTGTAACTTCATTCCTTTATTATTATTTTTTATTTAGATATTATAGTAAGTTTGTGGTCCTTACTTTATATGGATTCTTTGTAACTTTATTTCTCCATTTTATAATTGGTCTAAAATATTAACGAAATATTTGCGTAAGTTGTCCTTACATAACTTTATTGAATTTTGAAATTCATCTTATACTTTTCTTTATTATTTATTAGCGAACTTATTCGTTTGTCTTGTTATCTCTTTTTATTCCAAGTAATTTGGTTAGTTTTTCAATTTTAAGTTTTTTAAGTCGTGTTTGGCTGTCATAATATTTTTTAATTGCTGCCTGATTGTATACCCCCTTTATTTTCTTAGTGATGGGGTTAGTGATTTCATAAGTGTTATTGCCCTTGTCTCTTGTGATAGTGTACAGTCCTACGTATAATAATAGTAACTTTTTTGTAATGCCTTCTATTGAGCTGGGTAATTCTCTGTTTTTTATCAGCACACTTTCTCCTATCTGGTATTTGATAGTATTTTGATGGTTCTTAGAGTATTTATTCTTTTGTTGCTCTACCTGTAGCACCGATGATGGTCACATTGTTTATTGGTAGAGTTGGTATATGTATACTACTTTCCTGCTGTAGTCTGCTTAACTCTACTTGGTCGATCAAAGATATATTAGATCCAGTATCGATCATTAAAGTTGACATGATTCCATTTATTTGGGCACTTACGTACACTATCTCACTGTTTCGGCTAGGCATTGGTTGATTACTTTCTTCAATCAACTCGTCTCTTATATTTTTTAGATAATTTGTATGTATTATAGTGATTATATTTTCTGTCGTCTTACATTCCCCAAGAGATTGGTCCAGTGATGGGCTGTTCACAGTTTTCACTGACCTTAGGCGTTTAAATGAGGGCTGGCCTCATTGTCCCTAACTTCATTAGTGTTTAATGGTTGGTTAGTGATTGGCTCCTGTCGATTATTCCTGTTATCTACGTCGTTCCTGGTATTTTCTTCGAATGTGTGGCTTCTTGTGTCGGGTACCTGGTTAAAGTACGCTCGTTGGTAATTAGCTTGGGAATAGTTTCTTCCTGGACTCCGTTGTGTTTGTCCTCTTACGTAATTTACCTGTGGTCGGTACCCTTGGTTGTTGTTATTATTACCGTTTCCAGGGCGATAATAGTTATTAGGACCATTCTGTGGGTAGTTACTCCTGTAGTTGTTTCTGAAATTGTTATTATTGTTCCCATTTCGGTTGAAGTTTCTGGGTGTATTATTGCCCCGTTGGTTCCCTTGATAATTATTAGGGTTGTTTTGTGGTGGCTTGTTATCACCCTGTTGGTTTGGTGATGGTGGTCCTTCGTTTATTCGTTTACTCCGAGACCCTATTTTTCTTGTATTGCCATTCGTGCTCATGGCTCTCTAACAAACTTGCCATGTCTTGAATGGTCTTTACCTGACTGTACATCCGGGCTTTCTGTATGGCGTCGTCGTAATGGTAAGACAATTGTATCACAAGACACTCTTCCGGGATGCGTGGTTCCAAATTTCTTGCCATGCAGATCTTTCCCAGGAAGTAGGATGTGAGAGATTGTCCATTTTGACTCTCATACCTCCCGTTGCTTAGGTTGTTGCGGACCATGTTCTGGGTCAATTCAGACCAGTATTTCGCCTTGAATTGGGTCTTAAATTCTTGAATGCTCTGGATGTCTGGTCTTGTGGCGGTCCACCAGTTGTCGTATGTTTCTTTGAACATTTCGTCCAGCATTCCTCTCACTGTTGTCCATCGGGTCTCTCGATTTTTTATTATCAACTCTTCCATCCTCTTCAGGAATTGAATAGGGTTTCTTTTATAATTACGGAAGTTGAACCTTTTATAATTATGGGCCTATTGTCAGTGTTAATGATATGGTTGCTGTTACATGGCCGGTCACGCCAGGCGTCCACTTCTTCCCATAATGATTCTTCTAGTCTGTGCATCTCGTCAATCCTTTGTTTGTTTTTGTCTACCTTGCTGTCTATTTTATTTAAATTGCTGTACACTCCTTCCATTCTTTCTCCCAGGTCTGTTCGTACAGCTGCTATTTCCTTCTGGTTTTCTTCCCGGACTTGATGCATGTCCTGGTTCACCCGTTCACATCTTCTGGCTGTTTCTTCATGATATTCCTCAATTCTCCTTTTATTTTCTCCTTCGAGGTTGTTTATTTTGTTGATTACTTCCTCACGGACTTCTGAAACAGTTTCGTTGGTTTTCTCCAGTCTCTCCAACGTCTCCTCTACTTTCTCATTCGTTTCGGTGATCTGTTGCATGGTTTCTTCTCGGTACTCCCTTAATTGTAGTATCACCTGCTGCTTCATCTCTTCCTTAGTTTTTTCATTGATTTCCTTCAGCTGTTGTTGGAGGGTTTCATTATTTTTGTTAATGGTTTGTCTCAATTCTTCTTTCTGCTTCTGAAAATTGTCGTTCATTTCTTCTTTCATGCTGTCGAATTTCTCCTCCTGTTTCTTAAAATTTTCACTGGTTTCTTGCTTCATACTATTCAGATTCTCCTCATTCTTGTCTAATTTTCTATTAATCAACTCCCATAATTGTTGTAAATCCATGCCTCCTCTGGCTTCTTCCCTATCACCCGCCTGTGGTTCCCTTTCTTTGTATTGGGTTGGTTCTGTTGTGGTTATTGTTGTCTCCACTTCTTCAGTCGATGTTCCTTCCTCTTCTTCCCCTCTATTTTCTTCCATTTCTTTGTCCTTCGCCAACTTTTTTGTCACTCCTCTAGTATGCATCTTGATCTTCTTTCGTGACCGCCGCTAGAATTTTGTATCTTCCTTTCTTCTAGTCCCACCAGTTGGTTGCCAATTTATAATGGAACGAAGACGTCTGTCTTTGTTTAAGCCCCGCGATGGAAGCCAGTTTATAATGATTCTTTTTGTACCGTCGTTCTTAACGTATTCTGTAAAATGTTGAAGTGTCAGAGTGTAACTTGTGTATGTGTGTCTTACCAATTCGTTCTAGCTCGGTAACGTAACTTATGATGCTTGAGTCCGTAGCGAACATACGGATAACCAGGTGTCGTAGTCCTGACCTGAGGTTCACTAGGAGTGTATGATTCCCGGGTGGCGCCAAATTGTTTATTTAAAACAATTAAAAATGTATTATTATCAGCGGTTCCGCTCAGGCGGTGTGGAGAATTCAATTTGTCCCGCCGCTTATCGATTTGTATGATCAATCCAGCAGTTTACTGTATTCGCTGCTTGAGCGCTAGTCACCACTTCATAGACGTCCGCTATAATTTATAATATTAAGAATACACCTTCCTACTGAAAATAAAACACATTTGATATACACAGTATTGATTTATTAACGATTGGTTATTACTGTTTTCATTGACACAAGCTATATTTGATTTCTTATATAATTTTGCACCGGTTATTTATGTATGAGACAAGCTCTTTCTGGGTTTAACAAATCGATTTTGAACGTAACAGATTTACAGTATGGCGTTCTACCAAAGTAGTCAACAAATAATTTTGTTCAATCGTATGGATTCTTTTGATCACGATGAAAGGCTTAGATGCAATTACAATAATAAAAATACACAACCTTACAATGTTTCTACTTAAATCTTATAAAGTGTAGCTATAAATGGTTTGTTGGAGTGTATTAAAAGTGTTTTAAAGGTTCGTAAACTAATACTAGGTTAACTTTATAATTTGACATAAGTTCAGTGTCTTAATATTTTTATTTAATCTTTGAAAGAGAATAAAATTGGTTGTGATATTTCAGAATATAGTGAGAAATATTCAAAGTGCGTTATTTCGGAAGTTTACTTAATTTATAGGATACTTAACAGCTTCGTAGCATGTGATTAATCTGTTGGTCTGACTGTAGCCGCAATAGAATTCAGTTTTCAATTATTCGGGCTTCCGGCATCTTTTTCAAAGTACTTGGATGACTTTATTTACTTCATCTTGAATTAAAAAGTCTTCTCCATCAGTTAATTGAGTTCAGTGATAGTCAGCCTCCTTCTCGTTCAATTTTGACAATTTGTTTAACTTTTAAAACATTTTAAATAAGAAAATTGGTTGTTCAAAACTTTGGCTTCTGTTTTTCATGAGCGTCACTTTTTGAGTAACGATATTCAATGGTAATTTTCGCTACCAGTCCCGTTTCTATGGTTACCAAAGAATTCTGATTGGACTAGCTTGATATAAATCCATTGTTATCAAAATTTGAATTCTTTTCAAATCTTCATATATCTTCTGACTTTCTTCCTTCCATTTTCTTCCTTCTTAAGTATTAATTATTAGCACTGTTATTTGTATTTTCTTACAAAGATTATTTTGGTATCCCACAATATTGGGTTATTTCATGTTTTCTAAGTTTACAATTAATTTAATATTTACTAATTACATTTCCCTGTTTATATAACTCCTTATTTTCATATTTTGTTTTTAATAAAATTTACCATTTATCCTTGGTTAATAGTCACCTTGGATTTGTTAATTACTTGGCTATTTTCATACAATTAGTATTTGTTGGTGTTTGACCGTTAGGCCTGTCTCAAGTCTAAGTAGCCATTACTGATTTTTGATATTTCATATACATTATATCTCATTTTGTCCTAGAGCTTTATTTTGTTCTTATAATTATGTTTATTATCTATGGATGTGTTTTGGTTCAGTCTTTGTGTGATTTTTGTGTGTTACTACTGTTTTATTCATTATTTATTGCTAATCATTTACTAACTGTATTCTCTTTTCTAACTCAGACATTGCTTTCTTTTCTTATTTATTTACTCTGCCAATGTCAACAATATGGCTATTAATTACTATTTTTTCATCATATAACATTTAGGTCTATGTTTGGGATAATTACCCAATCCATATCCTATTCATAAGTTTGTTTAGACAATTATTTAACACTTATTATCTAATATTGGTGTACAATTCATTACCTTTGATTTATTTTATCTAAAAATGAAACTTTTACTTGTGAACTTACTGTTTTTTCTTCTCGTCGAACGCGTTTCCGCATCGTATTCGCCTTCTTCAGCTTAGAGACAGACTGCCAGTATTTAGTAACGGTTGTTGTATGGAAGGTGTAGTGATGGTGGTGCGTGGAGGAAGGGGATTGGCGCGGGGATTCAAATTAATGTTTGTTTTTTGTATAATTGTGTCAAAAAGTGTATGTGATTTATATTGTAATTGGTCGTTAAGTATGTTGTTTGCTTGTGTTGTATGGTGTTTGTATATTTCGTATTGTTCAGCTGTGTTGAGTTTTCGACCTTTGGGTAAGTAATGTAAAATTTCAAGATTAGTGTCTATGTTGGTGTAACTGTGGTTTTGTGTGTGTATGTGTGTGGCAAACGCGGAGTGTATATTGTTGTTGGTTAAAGCTTTTAAGTGTTCAGAGTAACGGGATGAAAAAGATCTTCCCGTCTGGCCTATGTAGAAACTATTGCAGTTATTACAATTTAATTTGTAAACACCTGTTTTGTTATATTTGTCTATGTCTGTGTTTGTATTATTGATGTGTTTTTTGATGGTATTGGTTGTTCTGTATGCTATTTTGTATTTTGATTTATTGTTCGGGTGATAAACAACCTCACCTCTATAACATGGGTGTTTACTTATGGTTTTAAACTACTTATTTTATAACAACTCTTTGCTTTCTTTTCCATGTCAACACTATCTTATTACTTTGTCATGTGATTCTCACCTTTAAATTCTACAATACACTTTTAAGCTCTACAATAATATTCTTTTATAATCACTACAATTAATATCACTCTTCAGTGTTCATTATTACTGAATCAATGGTTTATTTTAAATATTATTCTTAACAACTTTCTCAGATGTTATTGTTCACTATCAAACCTTAAGTGTTGGTTACTTTTACTAAGTGTTTATCTTAGACTTCCCTATTACTATCATTGACAATATTTTTATTTATTCATCGCTTGCACTTTTAAATTATTTTGTGTTTATTATAATTTACTTAGTCTTTCTTTTTCTATCATTTCACTTAAGGGTAATTTCACTTTCACTATGTTAACTTCCGTTTACTTCTCACTATTTCAATATCTTTCTCTTTCTCTACACTTATTATATATACTTATTAATATCATGTCTTTCTCTATTAACAACTTACATGTACTTCTAATTCTTTGGCTAGTGTATTTGTAGCTATCGTTTTTTATTAATGACTAATTACAATTGTCGCTCAATCAATACTAACATTTATTATTTATTTTAATTCTTTACCGGTTTTCTTTTCTTTATTATATTTGATTACATTATTTCTCCCTTCTCTATTCTCTATGCCTTGTCTGTGTTTTCTTGACGTGTTTCATTTTATTTTCTTCATCGTTGGTTTGTTCCCTCTTTGTTCTCGTTTTTCTTCTCTTTCACTTCTCATCTTGTTTACTTCCATATTGGTTCTTAGCTGGCCAATCTCTAGGGTTGGGTCAATGTCGTTTGTCTGTCCGTCTAGTCGTTGAGTTTCTTTATTAATCACTTTTAATTTATAACTCTTTCTCCTTATTTCTTAATTATATTTTATATTTTTATTCTCTTCATTATTTATTTATCAAAATATATTATATTTTAGCATTTTTTATACATACTTATAGTCATCAAATATGATCTGATTTTGGCGATGTTATATAATGCCCTTCCACCAAAATTGATCATTTATAAAACGTGTTTCTAAGTTTGATGAAATTATCAATAATTGTATTGTATCACTTTCTTCTTAAATTCTCCTGCTTCTCGTTCATTTTTTTGTTTAATTCTGTATCTTCCACTTCCTTTCTTCGGAGTCTTTTCTTCATTATTTTCTTATATTACGAACTGGCTTATTGATTTTTTTATTATAAATTATTCCCTATAAATCTTATTTTCTCTAACTATCCTTACTTTGTAGCTGAAATCGATTCGGATGGGCTCTATTGGCTTACCTAACTCCGTTGTTCAAAACTACTCTTTTTCTGAGGTCAGGGGAACATCATCCCTGCTCAGTTAAATGATTGCTGGACTTATTCAACAGTCAATCTCAATTAATGAATCTTCAATACAGTCATCTCGTGACTCATAATAATAATAATAATAATCATAATATTTGTTGGGAATCTTTTACTTTTGTATTTCATTATTGCTCAGTTCGAGTCATATATTTTTCATCTTTCTTTAGTGATACTATTTGATGATACTTCAAGCGTTGGTTTTTATTGATACCATTCACATTTTTTATTCATTTTTTAATTACTCTTTGATTCATTTCATTTCATATTATAACTCTTAGAATGTTTATTTTATTTATTTCGTTTTTGATCATTGGTTTGTTTAATTTTACTTCCCATATTTTTTCTAAATAGTTGTGGAAGTTGATCATTTTGATTGATATTTTTTTTATCATTTTTTTTTTAATATCATAGTAAGTTAGTGTTTCTTACTAGTTAGGAATTTTTTGTAGCTTATTCCTTTATAGTATGTTTTGCTTTTTATGCCTCATATGTTGGCTAAAGGTTATTGTAACTTAATCTTATTTTGTAGGAATTTTCTGTAACTTCATTCCTTTATTATTATTTTTTATTTAAATATTATAGTAAGTTTGTGGTCCTTACTTTATATGGATTCTTTGTAACTTTATTTCTCCATTTTATAATTGGTCTAAAATATTAACGAAATATTTGCGTATGTTGTCCTTACATAACTTTATTGAATTTTGAAATTCATCTTATACTTTTCTTTATTATTTATTAGCGAACTTATTCGTTTGTCTTGTTATCTCTTTTTATTCCAAGTAATTTGGTTAGTTTTTCAATTTTAAGTTTTTTCAGTCGTGTTTGGCTGTCATAATATTTTTTAATTGCTGCCTGATTGTATACCCCCTTTATTTTCTTAGTGATGGGGTTAGTGATTTCATAAGTGTTATTGCCCTTGTCTCTTGTGATAGTGTACAGTCCTACGTATAATAATAGTAACTTTTTTGTAATGCCTTCTATTGAGCTGGGTAATTCTCTGTTTTTTATCAGCACACTTTCTCCTATCTGGTATTTGATAGTATTTTGATGGTTCTTAGAGTATTTATTCTTTTGTTGCTCTACCTGTAGCACCGATGATGGTCACATTGTTTATTGGTAGAGTTGGTATATGTATACTACTTTCCTGCTGTAGTCTGCTTAACTCTACTTGGTCGATCAAAGTTATATTAGATCCAGTATCGATCATTAAAGTTGACATGATTCCATTTATTTGGGCACTTACGTACACTATCTCACTGTTTCGGCTAGGCATTGGTTGATTACTTTCTTCAATCAACTCGTCTCTTATATTTTTTAGATAATTTGTATGTATTATAGTGATTATATTTTCTGTCGTCTTACATTCCCCAAGAGATTGGTCCAGTGATGGGCTGTTCACAGTTTTCACTGACCTTAGGCGTTTAAATGAGGGCTGGCCTCATTGTCCCTAACTTCATTAGTGTTTAATGGTTGGTTAGTGATTGGCTCCTGTCGATTATTCCTGTTATCTACGCCGTTCCTGGTATTTTCTTCGAATGTGTGGCTTCTTGTGTCGGGTACCTGGTTAAAGTACGCTCGTTGGTAATTAGCTTGGGAATAGTTTCTTCCTGGACTCCGTTGTGTTTGTCCTCTTACGTAATTTACCTGTGGTCGGTACCCTTGGTTGTTGTTATTATTACCGTTTCCAGGGCGATAATAGTTATTAGGACCATTCTGTGGGTAGTTACCCCTGTAGTTGTTTCTGAAATTGTTATTATTGTTCCCATTTCGGTTGAAGTTTCTGGGTGTATTATTGCCCCGTTGGTTCCCTTGATAATTATTAGGGTTGTTTTGTGGTGGCTTGTTATCACCCTGTTGGTTTGGTGATGGTGGTCCTTCGTTTATTCGTTTACTCCGAGACCCTATTTTTCTTGTATTGCCATTCGTGCTCATGGCTCTCTAACAAACTTGCCATGTCTTGAATGGTCTTTACCTGACTGTACATCCGGGCTTTCTGTATGGCGTCGTCGTAATGGTAAGACAATTGTATCACAAGACACTCTTCCGGGATGCGTGGTTCCAAATTTCTTGCCATGCAGATCTTTCCCAGGAAGTAGGATGTGAGAGATTGTCCATTTTGACTCTCATACCTCCCGTTGCTTAGGTTGTTGCGGACCATGTTCTGGGTCAATTCAGACCAGTATTTCGCCTTGAATTGGGTCTTAAATTCTTGAATGCTCTGGATGTCTGGTCTTGTGGCGGTCCACCAGTTGTCGTATGTTTCTTTGAACATTTCGTCCAGCATTCCTCTCACCGTTGTCCATCGGGTCTCTCGATTTTTTATTATCAACTCTTCCATCCTCTTCAGGAATTGAATAGGGTTTCTTTTATAATTACGGAAGTTGAACCTTTTATAATTATGGGCCTATTGTCAGTGTTAATGATATGGTTGCTGTTACATGGCCGGTCACGCCAGGCGTCCACTTCTTCCCATAATGATTCTTCTAGTCTGTGCATCTCGTCAATCCTTTGTTTGTTTTTGTCTACCTTGCTGTCTATTTTATTTAAATTGCTGTACACTCCTTCCATTCTTTCTCCCAGGTCTGTTCGTACAGCTGCTATTTCCTTCTGGTTTTCTTCCCGGACTTGATGCATGTCCTGGTTCACCCGTTCACATCTTCTGGCTGTTTCTTCATGATATTCCTCAATTCTCCTTTTATTTTCTCCTTCGAGGTTGTTTATTTTGTTGATTACTTCCTCACGGACTTCTGAAACAGTTTCGTTGGTTTTCTCCAGTCTCTCCAACGTCTCCTCTACTTTCTCATTCGTTTCGGTGATCTGTTGCATGGTTTCTTCTCGGTACTCCCTTAATTGTAGTATCACCTGCTGCTTCATCCCTTCCTTAGTTTTTTCATTGATTTCCTTCAGCTGTTGTTGGAGGGTTTCATTATTTTTGTTAATGGTTTGTCTCAATTCTTCTTTCTGCTTCTGAAAATTGTCGTTCGTTTCTTCTTTCATGCTGTCGAATTTCTCCTCCTGTTTCTTAAAATTTTCACTGGTTTCTTGCTTCATACTATTCAGATTCTCCTCATTCTTGTCTAATTTTCTATTAATCAACTCCCATAATTGTTGTAAATCCATGCCTCCTCTGGCTTCTTCCCTATCACCCGCCTGTGGTTCCCTTTCTTTGTATTGGGTTGGTTCTGTTGTGGTTATTGTTGTCTCCACTTCTTCAGTCGATGTTCCTTCCTCTTCTTCCCCTCTATTTTCTTCCATTTCTTTGTCCTTCGCCAACTTTTTTGTCACTCCTCTAGTATGCATCTTGATCTTCTTTCGTGACCGCCGCTAGAATTTTGTATCTTCCTTTCTTCTAGTCCCACCAGTTGGTTGCCAATTTATAATGGAACGAAGACGTCTGTCTTTGTTTAAGCCCCGCGATGGAAGCCAGTTTATAATGATTCTTTTTGTACCGTCGTTCTTAACGTATTCTGTAAAATGTTGAAGTGTCAGAGTGTAACTTGTGTATGTGTGTCTTACCAATTCGTCCTAGCTCGGTAACGTAACTTATGATGCTTGAGTCCGTAGCGAACATACGGATAACCAGGTATCGTAGTCCTGACCTGAGGTTCACTAGGAGTGTATGATTCCCGGGTGGCGCCAAATTGTTTATTTAAAACAATTAAAAATGTATTATTATCAGCGGTTCCGCTCAGGCGGTGTGGAGAATTCAATTTGTCCCGCCGCTTATCGATTTGTATGATCAATCCAGCAGTTTACTGTATTCGCTGCTTGAGTGCTAGTCACCACTTCATAGACGTCCGCTATAATTTATAATATTAAGAATACACCTTCCTACTGAAAATAAAACACATTTGATATACACAGTATTGATTTATTAACGATTGGTTATTACTGTTTTCATTGACACAAGCTATATTTGATTTCTTATATAATTTTGCACCGGTTATTTATGTATGAGACAAGCTCTTTCTGGGTTTAACAAATCGATTTTGAACGTAACAGATTTACAGTATGGCGTTCTACCAAAGTAGTCAACAAATAATTTCGTTCAATCGTATGGATTCTTTTGATCACGATGAAAGGCTTAGATGCAATTACAATAATAAAAATACACAACCTTACAATGTTTCTACTTAAATCTTATAAAGTGTAGCTATAAATGGTTTGTTGGAGTGTATTAAAAGTGTTTTAAAGGTTCGTAAACTAATACTAGGTTAACTTTATAATTTGACAAAAGTTCAGTGTCTTAATATTTTTATTTAATCTTTGAAAGAGAATAAAATTGGTTGTGATATTTCAGAATATAGTGAGAAATATTCAAAGTGCGTTATTTCGGAAGTTTAGTTAATTTATAGGATACTTAACAGCTTCGTAGCATGTGATTAATCTATTGGTCTGACTGTAGCCGCAATAGAATTCAGTTTTCAATTATTCGGGCTTCCGGCATCTTTTTCTAAGTACTTGGATGACTTTATTTACTTCGTCTTGAATTAAAAAGTCTTCTCCATCAGTTAATTGAGTTCAGTGATAGTCGGCCTCCTTCTCGTTCAATTTTGACAATTTGTTTAACTTTTAAAACATTTTAAATAAGAAAATTGGTTGTTCAAAACTTTGGCTTCTGTTTTTCATGAGCGTCACTTTTTGAGTAACGATATTCAATGGTAATTTTCGCTACCAGTCCCGTTTCTATGGTTACCAAAGAATTCTGATTGGACTAGCTTGATATAAATCCATTGTTATCAAAATTTGAATTCTTTTCAAATCTTCATATATCTTCTGACTTTCTTCCTTCCATTTTCTTCCTTCTTAAGTATTAATTATTAGCACTGTTATTTGTATTTTCTTACAAAGATTATTTTGGTATCCCACAATATTGGGTTATTTCATGTTTTCTAAGTTTACAATTAATTTAATATTTACTAATTACATTTCCCTGTTTATATAACTCCTTATTTTCATATTTTGTTTTTAATAAAATTTACCATTTATCCTTGGTTAATAGTCACCTTGGATTTGTTAATTACTTGGCTATTTTCATACAATTAGTATTTGTTGGTGTTTGACCGTTAGGCCTGTCTCAAGTCTAAGTAGCCATTACTGATTTTTGATTATTTCATATACATTATATCTCATTTTCTCCTAGAGCTTTATTTTGTTCTTATAATTATGTTTATTATCTATGGATGTGTTTTGGTTCAGTCTTTGTGTGATTTTTGTGTGTTACTACTGTTTTATTCATTATTTATTGCTAATCATTTACTAACTGTATTCTCTTTTCTAACTCAGACATTGCTTTCTTTTCTTATTTATTTACTCTGCCAATGTCAACAATATGGCTATTAATTACTATTTTTTCATCATATAACATTTAGGTCTATGTTTGGGATAATTACCCAATCCATATCCTATTCATAAGTTTGTTTAGACAATTATTTAACACTTATTATCTAATATTGGTGTACAATTCATTACCTTTGATTTATTTTATCTAAAAATGAAACTTTTACTTGTGAACTTACTGTTTTTTCTTCTCGTCGAACGCGTTTCCGCATCGTATTCGCCTTCTTCAGCTTAGAGACAGACTGCCAGTATTTAGTAACGGTTGTTGTATGGAAGGTGTAGTGAGGGTGGTGCGTGGAGGAAGGGGATTGGCGCGGGGATTCAAATTAATGTTTGTTTTTTGTATAATTGTGTCAAAAAGTGTATGTGATTTATATTGTAATTGGTCGTTAAGTATGTTGTATGGTGTTTGTATATTTCGTATTGTTCAGCTGTGTTGAGTTTTCGACCTTTGGGTAAGTAATGTAAAATTTCAAGATTAGTGTCTATGTTGGTGTAACTGTGGTTTTGTGTGTGTATGTGTGTGGCAAACGCGGAGTGTATATTGTTGTTGGTTAAAGCTTTTAAGTGTTCAGAGTAACGGGATGAAAAAGATCTTCCCGTCTGGCCTATGTAGAAACTATTGCAGTTATTACAATTTAATTTGTAAACACCTGTTTTGTTATATTTGTCTATGTCTGTGTTTGTATTATTGATGTGTTTTTTGATGGTATTGGTTGTCCTGTATGCTATTTTGTATTTTGATTTATTGTTCGGGTGATAAACAACCTCACCTCTATAACATGGGTGTTTACTTATGGTTTTAAACTACTTATTTTATAACAACTCTTTGCTTTCTTTTCCATGTCAACACTATCTTATTACTTTGTCATGTGATTCTCACCTTTAAATTCTACAATACACTTTTAAGCTCTACAATAATATTCTTTTATAATCACTACAGTTAATATCACTCTTCAGTGTTCATTATTACTGAATCAATGGTTTATTTTAAATATTATTCTTAACAACTTTCTCAAATGTTATTGTTCACTATCAAACCTTAAGTGTTGGTTACTTTTACTAAGTGTTTATCTTAGACTTCCCTATTTTCCCTATTACTATCATTGACAATATTTTTATTTATTCATCGCTTGCACTTTTAAATTATTTTGTGTTTATTATAATTTACTTAGTCTTTCTTTTTCTATCATTTCACTTAAGGGTAATTTCACTTTCACTATGTTAACTTCCGTTTACTTCTCACTATTTCAATATCTTTCTCTTTCTCTACACTTATTATATATACTTATTAATATCATGTCTTTCTCTATTAACAACTTACATGTACCTCTAATTCTTTGGCTAGTGTATTTTTTTAGCTATCGTTTTTTATTAATGACTAATTACAATTGTCACTCAATCAATACTAACATTTATTATTTATTTTAGTTCTTTACCGGTTTTCTTTTCTTTATTATATTTGATTACATTATTTCCCCTTCTCTATTCTCTATGCCTTGTCTGTGTTTTCTTGACGGGTTTCATTTTATTTTCTTCATCGTTGGTTTGTTCCCTCTTTGTTCTCGTTTTTCTTCTCTTTCACTTCTCATCTTGTTTACTTCCATATTGGTTCTTAGCTGGCCAATCTCTAGGGTTGGGTCAATGTCGTTTGTCTGTCCGTCTAGTCGTTGAGTTTCTTTATTAATCACTTTTAATTTATAACTCTTTCTCCTTATTTCTTAATTATATTTTATATTTTTATTCTCTTCATTATTTATTTATCAAAATATATTATTTTTTAGCATTTTTTATACATACTTATAGTCATCAAATATGATCTGATTTTTGCGATGTTATATAATGCCCTTCCACCAAAATTGATCATTTATAAAACGTGTTTCTAAGTTTGATGAAATTATCAATAATTGTATTGTATCACTTTCTTCTTAAATTCTCCTGCTTCTCGTTCATTTTTTTGTTTAATTCTGTATCTTCCACTTCCTTTCTTCTGAGTCTTTTCTTCATTATTTTCTCATATTACGAACTGGCTTATTGATTTTTTATTATAAATTATTCCCTATAAATCTTATTTTCCCTAACTATCCCTACTTTGTAGCTGAAATCGATTCGGATGGGCTCTATTGGCTTACCTAACTCCGTTGTTCAAAACTACTCTTTTTCTGAGGTCAGGGGAACATCATCCCTGCTCAGTTAAATGATTGCTGGACTTATTCAACAGTCAATCTCAATTAATGAATCTTCAATACAGTCATCTCGTGACTCATAATAATAATAATAATAATCATAATATTTGTTGGGAATCTTTTACTTTTGTATTTCATTATTGCTCAGTTCGAGTCATATATTTTTCATCTTTCTTTAGTGATACTATTTGATGATACTTGAAGCGTTGGTTTTTATTGATACCATTCACATTTTTTAATTACTCTTTGTTTCATCTCATTTCATATTATAACTCTTAGAATGTTTATTTTATTTATTTCGTTTTTTGATCATTGGTTTGTTTAATTTTACTTCCCATATTTTTTCTAAATAGTTGTGGAAGTTGATCATTTTGATTGATATTTTTTTTTATCATTCTTTTTTTTTAATATCATAGTAAGTTAGTGTTTCTTACTAGTTAGGAATTTTTTGTAGCTTATTCCTTTATAGTATGTTTTGCTTTTTATGCCTCATATGTTGGCTAAAGATTATTGTAACTTAATCTTATTTTGTAGGAATTTTCTGTAACTTCATTCCTTTATTATTATTTTTTATTTAAATATTATAGTAAGTTTGTGGTCCTTACTTTATATGGATTCTTTGAAACTTTATTTCTCCATTTTATAATTGGTCTAAACTATTATAGAAATATTTGCGTAAGTTGTCCTTACATAACTTTATTGAATTTTGAAATTCATCTTATACTTTTCTTTATTATTTATTAGCGAACTTATTCGTTTGTCTTGTTATCTCTTTTTATTCCAAGTAATTTGGTTAGTTTTTCAATTTTAAGTTTTTTCAGTCGTGTTTGCCTGTCATAATATTTTTTAATTGCTGCCTGATTGTATACCCCCTTTATTTTCTTAGTGATGGGGTTAGTGATTTCATAAGTGTTATTGACCTTGTCTCTTGTGATAGTGTACGGTCCTACGTATAATCATAGTAACTTTTTTGTAATGCCTTCTATTGAGCTGGGTAATTCTCTGTTTTTTATCAGCACACTTTCTCCTATCTGGTATTTGATAGTATTTTGATGGTTCTTAGAGTATTTATTCTTTTGTTGCTCTACCTGTAGCACTGATGATGGTCACATTGTTTATTGGTAGTGTTGGTATAGGTATAATACTTTCCTGCTGTAGTCTGCTTAACTCTACTTGGTCGATCAAAGATATATTAGATCCAGTATCGATCATTAACGTTGACATGATTCCATTTATTTGGGCACTTACGTACACTATCTCACTGTTTCGGCTAGGCATTGGTTGATTACTTTCTTCAATCAACTCGTCTCTTATATTTTTTAGATAATTTGTATGTATTATAGTGATTATATTTTCTGTCGTCTTTAATTCCCCAAGAGATTGGTCCAGTGATGGGCTGTTCACAGTTTTCACTGACCTTAGGCGTTTAAATGAGGGCTGGCCTCATTGTTCCCAACTTCATTAGTGTTTAGTGGTTGGTTAGTGATTGGCTCCTGTCGATTATTCCTGTTATCTACGTCGTTCCTGGTATTTTCTTCGAATGTGTGGCTTCTTGTGTCGGGTACCTGGTTAAAGTACGCTCGTCGGTAATTAGCTTGGGAATAGTTTCTTCCTGGACTCCGTTGTGTTTGTCCTCTTACGTAATTTACCTGTGGTCGGTACCCTTGGTTGTTGTTATTATTACCGTTTCCAGGGCGATAATAGTTATTAGGACCATTCTGTGGGTAGTTACCCCTGTAGTTGTTTCTGAAATTGTTATTATTGTTCCCATTTCGGTTGAAGTTTCTGGGTGTATTATTGCCCCGTTGGTTCCCTTGATAATTATTAGGGTTGTTTTGTGGTGGCTTGTTATCACCCTGTTGGTTTGGTGATGGTGGTCCTTCGTTTATTCGTTTACTCCGAGACCCTATTTTTCTTGTATTGCCATTCGTGCTCATGGCTCTCTAACAAACTTGCCATGTCTTGAATGGTCTTTACCTGACTGTACATCCGGGCTTTCTGTATGGCGTCGTCGTAATGGTAAGACAATTGTATCACAAGACACTCTTCCGGGATGCGTGGTTCCAAATTTCTTGCCATGCAGATCTTTCCCAGGAAGTAGGATGTGAGAGATTGTCCATTTTGACTCTCATACCTCCCGTTGCTTAGGTTGTTGCGGACCATGTTCTGGGTCAATTCAGACCAGTATTTCGCCTTGAATTGGGTCTTAAATTCTTGAATGCTCTGGATGTCTGGTCTTGTGGCGGTCCACCAGTTGTCGTATGTTTCTTTGAACATTTCGTCCAGCATTCCTCTCACCGTTGTCCATCGGGTCTCTCGATTTTTTATTATCAACTCTTCCATCCTCTTCAGGAATTGAATAGGGTTTCTTTTATAATTACGGAAGTTGAACCTTTTATAATTATGGGCCTATTGTCAGTGTTAATGATATGGTTGCTGTTACATGGCCGGTCACGCCAGGCGTCCACTTCTTCCCATAATGATTCTTCTAGTCTGTGCATCTCGTCAATCCTTTGTTTGTTTTTGTCTACCTTGCTGTCTATTTTATTTAAATTGCTGTACACTCCTTCCATTCTTTCTCCCAGGTCTGTTCGTACAGCTGCTATTTCCTTCTGGTTTTCTTCCCGGACTTGATGCATGTCCTGGTTCACCCGTTCACATCTTCTGGCTGTTTCTTCATGATATTCCTCAATTCTCCTTTTATTTTCTCCTTCGAGGTTGTTTATTTTGTTGATTACTTCCTCACGGACTTCTGAAACAGTTTCGTTGGTTTTCTCCAGTCTCTCCAACGTCTCCTCTACTTTCTCATTCGTTTCGGTGATCTGTTGCATGGTTTCTTCTCGGTACTCCCTTAATTGTAGTATCACCTGCTGCTTCATCTCTTCCTTAGTTTTTTCATTGATTTCCTTCAGCTGTTGTTGGAGGGTTTCATTATTTTTGTTAATGGTTTGTCTCAATTCTTCTTTCTGCTTCTGAAAATTGTCGTTCGTTTCTTCTTTCATGCTGTCGAATTTCTCCTCCTGTTTCTTAAAATTCTCACTGGTTTCTTGCTTCATACTATTCAGATTCTCCTCATTCTTGTCTAATTTTCTATTAATCAACTCCCATAATTGTTGTAAATCCATGCCTCCTCTGGCTTCTTCCCTATCACCCGCCTGTGGTTCCCTTTCTTTGTATTGGGTTGGTTCTGTTGTGGTTATTGTTGTCTCCACTTCTTCAGTCGATGTTCCTTCCTCTTCTTCCCCTCTATTTTCTTCCATTTCTTTGTCCTTCGCCAACTTTTTTGTCACTCCTCTAGTATGCATCTTGATCTTCTTTCGTGACCGCCGCTAGAATTTTGTATCTTCCTTTCTTCTAGTCCCACCAGTTGGTTGCCAATTTATAATGGAACGAAGACGTCTGTCTTTGTTTAAGCCCCGCGATGGAAGCCAGTTTATAATGATTCTTTTTGTACCGTCGTTCTTAACGTATTCTGTAAAATGTTGAAGTGTCAGAGTGTAACTTGTGTATGTGTGTCTTACCAATTCGTCCTAGCTCGGTAACGTAACTTATGATGCTTGAGTCCGTAGCGAACATACGGATAACCAGGTATCGTAGTCCTGACCTGAGGTTCACTAGGAGTGTATGATTCCCGGGTGGCGCCAAATTGTTTATTTAAAACAATTAAAAATGTATTATTATCAGCGGTTCCGCTCAGGCGGTGTGGAGAATTCAATTTGTCCCGCCGCTTATCGATTTGTATGATCAATCCAGCAGTTTACTGTATTCGCTGCTTGAGCGCTAGTCACCACTTCATAGACGTCCGCTATAATTTATAATATTAAGAATACACCTTCCTACTGAAAATAAAACACATTTGATATACACAGTATTGATTTATTAACGATTGGTTATTACTGTTTTCATTGACACAAGCTATATTTGATTTCTTATATAATTTTGCACCGGTTATTTATGTATGAGACAAGCTCTTTCTGAGTTTAACAAATCGATTTTGAACGTAACAGATTTACAGTATGGCGTTCTACCAAAGTAGTCAACAAATAATTTCGTTCAATCGTATGGATTCTTTTGATCACGATGAAAGGCTTAGATGCAATTACAATAATAAAAATACACAACCTTACAATGTTTCTACTTAAATCTTATAAAGTGTAGCTATAAATGGTTTGTTGGAGTGTATTAAAAGTGTTTTAAAGGTTCGTAAACTAATACTAGGTTAACTTTATAATTTGACAAAAGTTCAGTGTCTTAATATTTTTATTTAATCTTTGAAAGAGAATAAAATTGGTTGTGATATTTCAGAATATAGTGAGAAATATTCAAAGTGCGTTATTTCGGAAGTTTAGTTAATTTATAGGATACTTAACAGCTTCGTAGCATGTGATTAATCTGTTGGTCTGGAACAAAGGACTGTAGCCGCAATAGAGTTCAGTTTTCAATTATTCGGGCTTCTGGCATCTTTTTCTAAGTACTTGGATGACTTTATTTACTTCGTCTTGAATTAAAAAGTCTTCTCCATCAGTTAATTGAGTTCAGTGATAGTCAGCCTCCTTCTCGTTCAATTTTGACAATTTGTTTAACTTTTAAAACATTTTAAATAAGAAAATTGGTTGTTCAAAACTTTGGCTTCTGTTTTTCATGAGCGTCACTTTTTGAGTAACGATATTCAACGGTAATTTTCGCTACCAGTCCCGTTTCTATGGTTACCAAAGAATTCTGATTGGACTAGCTTGATATAAATCCATTGTTATCAAAATTTGAATTCTTTTCAAATCTTCATATATCTTCTGACTTTCTTCCTTCCATTTTCTTCCTTCTTAAGTATTAATTATTAGCACTGTTATTTGTATTTTCTTACAAAGATTATTTTGGTATCCCACAATATTGGGTTATTTCATGTTTTCTAAGTTTACAATTAATTTAATATTTACTAATTACATTTCCCTGTTTATATAACTCCTTATTTTCATATTTTGTTTTTAATAAAATTTACCATTTATCCTTGGTTAATAGTCACCTTGGATTTGTTAATTACTTGGCTATTTTCATACAATTAGTATTTGTTGGTGTTTGACCGTTAGGCCTGTCTCAAGTCTAAGTAGCCATTACTGATTTTTGATTATTTCATATACATTATATCTCATTTTCTCCTAGAGCTTTATTTTGTTCTTATAATTATGTTTATTATCTATGGATGTGTTTTGGTTCAGTCTTTGTGTGATTTTTGTGTGTTACTACTGTTTTATTCATTATTTATTGCTAATCATTTACTAACTGTATTCTCTTTTCTAACTCAGACATTGCTTTCTTTTCTTATTTATTTACTCTGCCAATGTCAACAATATGGCTATTAATTACTATTTTTTCATCATATAACATTTAGGTCTATGTTTGGGATAATTACCCAATCCATATCCTATTCATAAGTTTGTTTAGACAATTATTTAACACTTATTATGTAATATTGGTGTACAATTCATTACCTTTGATTTATTTTATCTAAAAATGAAACTTTTACTTGTGAACTTACTGTTTTTTCTTCTCGTCGAACGCGTTTCCGCATCGTATTCGCCTTCTTCAGCTTAGAGACAGACTGCCAGTATTTAGTAACGGTTGTTGTATGGAAGGTGTAGTGAGGGTGGTGCGTGGAGGAAGGGGATTGGCGCGGGGATTCAAATTAATGTTTGTTTTTTGTATAATTGTGTCAAAAAGTGTATGTGATTTATATTGTAATTGGTCGTTAAGTATGTTGTTTGCTTGTGTTGTATGGTGTTTGTATATTTCGTATTGTTCAGCTGTGTTGAGTTTTCGACCTTTGGGTAAGTAATGTAAAATTTCAAGATTAGTGTCTATGTTGGTGTAACTGTGGTTTTGTGTGTGTATGTGTGTGGCAAACGCGGAGTGTATATTGTTGTTGGTTAAAGCTTTTAAGTGTTCAGAGTAACGGGATGAAAAAGATCTTCCCGTCTGGCCTATGTAGAAACTATTGCAGTTATTACAATTTAATTTGTAAACACCTGTTTTGTTATATTTGTCTATGTCTGTGTTTGTATTATTGATGTGTTTTTTGATGGTATTGGTTGTTCTGTATGCTATTTTGTATTTTGATTTATTGTTCGGGTGATAAACAACCTCACCTCTATAACATGGGTGTTTACTTATGGTTTTAAACTACTTATTTTATAACAACTCTTTGCTTTCTTTTCCATGTCAACACTATCTTATTACTTTGTCATGTGATTCTCACCTTTAAATTCTACAATACACTTTTAAGCTCTACAATAATATTCTTTTATAATCACTACAGTTAATATCACTCTTCAGTGTTCATTATTACTGAATCAATGGTTTATTTTATATATTATTCTTAACAACTTTCTCAAATGTTATTGTTCACTATCAAACCTTAAGTGTTGGTTACTTTTACTAAGTGTTTATCTTAGACTTCCCTATTATTACTATCATTGACAATATTTTTATTTATTCATCGCTTGCACTTTTAAATTATTTTGTGTTTATTATAATTTACTTAGTCTTTCTTTTTCTATCATTTCACTTAAGGGTAATTTCACTTTCACTATGTTAACTTCCGTTTACTTCTCACTATTTCAATATCTTTCTCTTTCTCTACACTTATTATATATACTTATTAATATCATGTCTTTCTCTATTAACAACTTACATGTACCTCTAATTCTTTGGCTAGTGTATTTTTTTAGCTATCGTTTTTTATTAATGACTAATTACAATTGTCACTCAATCAATACTAACATTTATTATTTATTTTAGTTCTTTACCGGTTTTCTTTTCTTTATTATATTTGATTACATTATTTCTCCCTTCTCTATTCTCTATGCCTTGTCTGTGTTTTCTTGACGGGTTTCATTTTATTTTCTTCATCGTTGGTTTGTTCCCTCTTTGTTCTCGTTTTTCTTCTCTTTCACTTCTCATCTTGTTTACTTCCATATTGGTTCTTAGCTGGCCAATCTCTAGGGTTGGGTCAATGTCGTTTGTCTGTCCGTCTAGTCGTTGAGTTTCTTTATTAATCACTTTTAATTTATAACTCTTTCTCCTTATTTCTTAATTATATTTTATATTTTTATTCTCTTCATTATTTATTTATCAAAATATATTATTTTTTAGCATTTTTTATACATACTTATAGTCATCAAATATGATCTGATTTTGGCGATGTTATATAATGCCCTTCCACCAAAATTGATCATTTATAAAACGTGTTTCTAAGTTTGATGAAATTATCAATAATTGTATTGTATCACTTTCTTCTTAAATTCTCCTGCTTCTCGTTCATTTTTTTGTTTAATTCTGTATCTTCCACTTCCTTTCTTCTGAGTCTTTTCTTCATTATTTTCTCATATTACGAACTGGCTTATTGATTTTTTATTATAAATTATTCCCTATAAATCTTATTTTCCCTAACTATCCCTACTTTGTAGCTGAAATCGATTCGGATGGGCTCTATTGGCTTACCTAACTCCGTTGTTCAAAACTACTCTTTTTCTGAGGTCAGGGGAACATCATCCCTGCTCAGTTAAATGATTGCTGGACTTATTCAACAGTCAATCTCAATTAATGAATCTTCAATACAGTCATCTCGTGACTCATAATAATAATAATAATAATCATAATATTTGTTGGGAATCTTTTACTTTTGTATTTCATTATTGCTCAGTTCGAGTCATATATTTTTCATCTTTCTTTAGTGATACTATTTGATGATACTTGAAGCGTTGGTTTTTATTGATACCATTCACATTTTTTAATTACTCTTTGTTTCATCTCATTTCATATTATAACTCTTAGAATGTTTATTTTATTTATTTCGTTTTTTGATCATTGGTTTGTTTAATTTTACTTCCCATATTTTTTCTAAATAGTTGTGGAAGTTGATCATTTTGATTGATATTTTTTTTTATCATTCTTTTTTTTTAATATCATAGTAAGTTAGTGTTTCTTACTAGTTAGGAATTTTTTGTAGCTTATTCCTTTATAGTATGTTTTGCTTTTTATGCCTCATATGTTGGCTAAAGATTATTGTAACTTAATCTTATTTTGTAGGAATTTTCTGTAACTTCATTCCTTTATTATTATTTTTTATTTAAATATTATAGTAAGTTTGTGGTCCTTACTTTATATGGATTCTTTGAAACTTTATTTCTCCATTTTATAATTGGTCTAAACTATTATAGAAATATTTGCGTAAGTTGTCCTTACATAACTTTATTGAATTTTGAAATTCATCTTATACTTTTCTTTATTATTTATTAGCGAACTTATTCGTTTGTCTTGTTATCTCTTTTTATTCCAAGTAATTTGATTAGTTTTTCAATTTTAAGTTTTTTCAGTCGTGTTTGCCTGTCATAATATTTTTTAATTGCTGCCTGATTGTATACCCCCTTTATTTTCTTAGTGATGGGGTTAGTGATTTCATAAGTGTTATTGCCCTTGTCTCTTGTGATAGTGTACGGTCCTACGTATAATCATAGTAACTTTTTTGTAATGCCTTCTATTGAGCTGGGTAATTCTCTGTTTTTTATCAGCACACTTTCTCCTATCTGGTATTTGATAGTATTTTGATGGTTCTTAGAGTATTTATTCTTTTGTTGCTCTACCTGTAGCACTGATGATGGTCACATTGTTTATTGGTAGAGTTGGTATAGGTATAATACTTTCCTGCTGTAGTCTGCTTAACTCTACTTGGTCGATCAAAGATATATTAGATCCAGTATCGATCATTAACGTTGACATGATTCCATTTATTTGGGCACTTACGTACACTATCTCACTGTTTCGGCTAGGCATTGGTTGATTACTTTCTTCAATCAACTCGTCTCTTATATTTTTTAGATAATTTGTATGTATTATAGTGATTATATTTTCTGTCGTCTTTAATTCCCCAAGAGATTGGTCCAGTGATGGGCTGTTCACAGTTTTCACTGACCTTAGGCGTTTAAATGAGGGCTGGCCTCATTGTCCCCAACTTCATTAGTGTTTAATGGTTGGTTAGTGATTGGCTCCTGTCGATTATTCCTGTTATCTACGTCGTTCCTGGTATTTTCTTCGAATGTGTGGCTTCTTGTGTCGGGTACCTGGTTAAAGTACGCTCGTCGGTAATTAGTTTGGGAATAGTTTCTTCCTGGACTCCGTTGTGTTTGTCCTCTTACGTAATTTACCTGTGGTCGGTACCCTTGGTTGTTGTTATTATTACCGTTTCCAGGGCGATAATAGTTATTAGGACCATTCTGTGGGTAGTTACCCCTGTAGTTGTTTCTGAAATTGTTATTATTGTTCCCATTTCGGTTGAAGTTTCTGGGTGTATTATTGCCCCGTTGGTTCCCTTGATAATTATTAGGGTTGTTTTGTGGTGGCTTGTTATCACCCTGTTGGTTTGGTGATGGTGGTCCTTCGTTTATTCGTTTACTCCGAGACCCTATTTTTCTTGTATTGCCATTCGTGCTCATGGCTCTCTAACAAACTAGCCATGTCTTGAATGGTCTTTACCTGGCTGTACATCCGGGCTTTCTGTATGGCGTCGTCATAATGGTAAGACAATTGTATCACAAGACACTCTTCCGGGATGCGTGGTTCCAAATTTCTTGCCATGCAGATCTTTCCCAGGAAGTAGGATGTGAGAGATTGTCCATTTTGACTCTCATACCTCCCGTTGCTTAGGTTGTTGCGGACCATGTTCTGGGTCAATTCAGACCAGTATTTCGCCTTGAATTGGGTCTTAAATTCTTGAATGCTCTGGATGTCTGGTCTTGTGGCGGTCCACCAGTTGTCGTATGTTTCTTTGAACATTTCGTCCAGCATTCCTCTCACCGTTGTCCATCGGGTCTCTCGATTTTTTATTATCAACTCTTCCATCCTCTTCAGGAATTGAATAATTACGGGCCTATTGTCAGTGTTAATGATATGGTTGCTGTTACATGTCCGGTCACGCCAGGCGTCCACTTCTTCCCATAATGATTCTTCTAGTCTGTGCATCTCGTCAATCCTTTGTTTGTTTTTGTCTACCTTGCTGTCTATTTTATTTAAATTGCTGTACACTCCTTCCATTCTTTCTCCCAGATCTGTTCGTACAGCTGCTATCTCCTTCTGGTTTTCTTCCCGGACTTGATGCATGTCCTGGTTCACCCGTTCACATCTTCTGGCTGTTTCTTCATGATATTCCTCAATTCTCCTTTTATTTTCTCCTTCGAGGTTGTTTATTTTGTTGATTACTTCCTCACGGACTTCTGAAACAGTTTCGTTGGTTTTCTCCAGTCTCTCCAACGTCTCCTCTACTTTCTCATTCGTTTCGGTCATCTGTTGCATGGTTTCTTCTCGGTACTCCCTTAATTGTAGTATCACCTGCTCCTTCATCTTTTCCTTAGTTTTTTCATTGATTTCCTTCAGCTGTTGTTGGAGGGTTTCATTATTTTTGTTAATGGTTTGTCTCAATTCTTCTTTCTGCTTCTGAAAATTGTCGTTCGTTTCTTCTTTCATGCTGTCGAATTTCTCCTCCTGTTTCTTAAAATTTTCACTGGTTTCTTTCTTCATACTATTCAGATTCTCCTCATTCTTGTCTAATTTTCTATTAATCGACTCCCATAATTGTTGTAAATCCATGCCTCCTCTGGCTTCTTCCCTATCACCCGCCTGTGGTTCCCTTTCTTTATATTGGGTTGGTTCTGTTGTGGTTATTGTTGTCTCCACTTCTTCAGTCGATGTTCCTTCCTCTTCTTCCCCTTTATTTTCTTCCATTTCTTTGTCCTTCGCCAACTTTTTTGTCACTCCTCTAGTATGCATCTTGATCTCCTTTCGTGACCGCCGCTAGAATTTCGTATCTTCCTTTCTTCTAGTCACACCAGTTGGTCGCCAATTTATAATGGAACGAAGAAGTCTGTCTTTGTTTAAGCCTTGCGATGGAAGCCAATTTATAATGATTCTTCTTGTACCATCGTTCTTAATGTATTCTGTAAAATGTTGAAGTGTCAGAGTGTAACTTGTGTATGTGTGTCTTACCAATTCGTCCTAGCTCGGTAACGTAACTTATGATGCTTGAGTCCATCGCGAACGTACGGATAACCAGGTATCGTAGTCCTGACCTGAGGTTCACTAGGAGTGTATGATTCCCGGGTGGCGCCAAATTGTTTATTTAAAACAATTAAAAATGTATTATTATCAGCGGTTCCCCTCAGGCGGTGTGGAGAATTCAATTTGTCCCGCCGCTTATCAATTTGTATGATCAAGCTAGCAGTTTACTGTATTCGCTGCTTGAGCGCTAGTCACCACTTCATAGACGTCCGCTATAATTTATAATATTAAGAATACACCTTCCTACTGAAAATAAAACACATTTGATATACACAGTATTGATTTATTAACGATTGGTTATTATTGTTTTCATTGACACAAGCTATATTTGATTTCTTATATAATTTTGCACCGGTTATTTATCTATGAGACAAGCTCTCTCTGGGTTTAACAAATCGATTTTGAACGTAACAGATTTACAGTATGGCGTTCTACCAAAGTAGTCGACAAATAATTTCGTTCAATCGTATGGATTCTTTTGATCACGATGAAAGGCTTAGATGCAATTACAATAATAAAAATACACAACCTTACAATGTTTCTACTTAAATCTTATAAAGTGTAGCTATAAATGGTTTGTTGGAGTGTATTAAAAGTATTTTAAAGGTTCGTAAACTAATACTAGGTTAATTTTATAATTTGACATAAGTTCAGTGTCTTAATATTTTTATTTAATCTTTGAAAGAGAATAAAATTGGTTGTGATATTTCAGAATATAGTGAGAAATATTCAAAGTGCGTTATTTCGGAAGTTTAGTTAATTTATAGGATACTTAACAGCTTCGTAGCATGTGATTAATCTGTTGGTCTGACTGTAGCCGCAATAGAATTCAGTTTTCAATTATTCGGGCTTCCGGCATCTTTTTCAAAGTACTTGGATGACTTTATTTACTTCATCTTGAATTAAAAAGTCTTCTCCATCAGTTAATTGAGTTCAGTGATAGTCAGCCTCCTTCTCGTTCAATTTTGACAATTTGTTTAACTTTTAAAACATTTTAAATAAGAAAATTGGTTGTTCAAAACTTTGGCTTCTGTTTTTCATGAGCGTCACTTTTTGAGTAACGATATTCAACGGTAATTTTCGCTACCAGTCCCGTTTCTATTGTTACCAAAGAATTCTGATTGGACTATCTTGATATAAATCCATTGTTATCAAAATTTGAATTCTTTTCAAATCTTCATATATCTTCTGACTTTCTTCCTTCCATTTTCTTCCTTCTTAAGTATTAATTATTAGCACTGTTATTTGTATTTTCTTACAAAGATTATTTTGGTATCCCACAATATTGGGTTATTTCATGTTTTCTAAGTTTACAATTAATTTAATATTTACTAATTACATTTCCCTGTTTATATAACTCCTTATTTTCATATTTTGTTTTTAATAAAATTTACCATTTATCCTTGGTTAATAGTCACCTTGGATTTGTTAATTACTTGGCTATTTTCATACAATTAGTATTTGTTGGTGTTTGACCGTTAGGCCTGTCTCAAGTCTAAGTAGCCATTACTGATTTTTGATTATTTCATATACATTATATCTCATTTTGTCCTAGAGCTTTATTTTGTTCTTATAATTATGTTTATTATCTATGGATGTGTTTTGGTTCAGTCTTTGTGTGTTACTACTGTTTTATTCGTTATTTATTGCTAATCATTTACTAACTGTTTTCTCTTTTCTAACTCAGACATTGCTTTCTTTTCTTATTTATTTACTCTGCCAATGTCAACAATATGGCTATTAATTACTATTTTTTCATCATATAACATTTAGGTCTATGTTTGGGATAATTACCCAATCCATATCCTATTCATAAGTTTGTTTAGACAATTATTTAACACTTATTATCTAATATTGGTGTACAATTCATTAGCTTTGATTTATTTTATCTAAAAATGAAACTTTTACTTGTGAACTTACTGTTTTTTCTTCTCGTCGAACGCGTTTCCGCATCGTATTCGCCTTCTTCAGCTTAGAGACAGACTGCCAGTATTTAGTAACGGTTGTTGTATGGAAGGTGTAGTGAGGGTGGTGCGTGGAGGAAGGGGATTGGCGCGGGGATTCAAATTAATGTTTGTTTTTTGTATAATTGTGTCAAAAAGTGTATGTGATTTATATTGTAATTGGTCGTTAAGTATGTTGTTTGCTTGTGTTGTATGGTGTTTGTATATTTCGTATTGTTCAGCTGTGTTGAGTTTTTGACCTTTGGGTAAGTAATGTAAAATTTCAAGATTAGTGTCTATGTTGGTGTAACTGTGGTTTTGTGTGTGTATGTGTGTGGCAAACGCGGAGTGTATATTGTTGTTGGTTAAAGCTTTTAAGTGTTCAGAGTAACGGGATGAAAAAGATCTTCCCGTCTGGCCTATGTAGAAACTATTGCAGTTATTACAATTTAATTTGTAAACACCTGTTTTGTTATATTTGTCTATGTCTGTGTTTGTATTATTGATGTGTTTTTTGATGGTATTGGTTGTTCTGTATGCTATTTTGTATTTTGATTTATTGTTCGGGTGATAAACAACCTCACCTCTATAACATGGGTGTTTACTTATGGTTTTAAACTACTTATTTTATAACAACTCTTTGCTTTCTTTTCCATGTCAACACTATCTTATTACTTTGTCATGTGATTCTCACCTTTAAATTCTACAATACACTTTTAAGCTCTACAATAATATTCTTTTATAATCACTACAGTTAATATCACTCTTCAGTGTTCATTATTACTGAATCAATGGTTTATTTTAAATATTATTCTTAACAACTTTCTCAAATGTTATTGTTCACTATCAAACCTTAAGTGTTGGTTACTTTTACTAAGTGTTTATCTTAGACTTCCCTATTTTCCCTATTACTATCATTGACAATATTTTTATTTATTCATCGCTTGCACTTTTAAATTATTTTGTGTTTATTATAATTTACTTAGTCTTTCTCTTTCTATCATTTCACTTAAGGGTAATTTCACTTTCACTATGTTAACTTCCGTTTACTTCTCACTATTTCAATATCTTTCTCTTTCTCTACACTTATTATATATACTTATTAATATCATGTCTTTCTCTATTAACAACTTACATGTACTTCTAATTCTTTGGCTAGTGTATTTTTAGCTATCGTTTTTTATTAATGACTAATTACAATTGTCACTCAATCAATACTAACATTTATTATTTATTTTAGTTCTTTACCGGTTTTCTTTTCTTTATTATATTTGATTACATTATTTCTCCCTTCTCTATTCTCTATGCCTTGTCTGTGTTTTCTTGACGGGTTTCATTTTATTTTCTTCATCGTTGGTTTGTTCCCTCTTTGTTCTCGTTTTTCTTCTCTTTCACTTCTCATCTTGTTTACTTCCATATTGGTTCTTAGCTGGCCAATCTCTAGGGTTGGGTCAATGTCGTTTGTCTGTCCGTCTATTCGTTGAGTTTCTTTATTAATCACTTTTAATTTATAACTCTTTCTCCTTATTTCTTAATTATATTTTATATTTTTATTCTCTTCATTATTTATTTATCAAAATATATTATTTTTTAGCATTTTTTATACATACTTATAGTCATCAAATATGATCTGATTTTGGCGATGTTATATAATGCCCTTCCACCAAAATTGATCATTTATAAAACGTGTTTCTAAGTTTGATGAAATTATCAATAATTGTATTGTATCACTTTCTTCTTAAATTCTCCTGCTTCTCGTTCATTTTTTTGTTTAATTCTGTATCTTCCACTTCCTTTCTTCTGAGTCTTTTCTTCATTATTTTCTCATATTACGAACTGGCTTATTGATTTTTTATTATAAATTATTCCCTATAAATCTTATTTTCCCTAACTATCCCTACTTTGTAGCTGAAATCGATTCGGATGGGCTCTATTGGCTTACCTAACTCCGTTGTTCAAAACTACTCTTTTTCTGAGGTCAGGGGAACGTCATCCCTGCTCAGTTAAATGATTGCTGGACTTATTCAACAGTCAATCTCAATTAATGAATCTTCAATACAGTCATCTCGTGACTCATAATAATAATAATAATAATCATAATATTTGTTGGGAATCTTTTACTTTTGTATTTCATTATCGCTCAGTTCGAGTCATATATTTTTCATCTTTCTTTAGTGATACTATTTGATGATACTTGAAGCGTTGGTTTTTATTGATACCATTCACATTTTTTAATTACTCTTTGTTTCATCTCATTTCATATTATAACTCTTAGAATGTTTATTTTATTTATTTCGTTTTTTGATCATTGGTTTGTTTAATTTTACTTCCCATATTTTTTTTAATAGTTGTGGAAGTTGATCATTTTGATTGATATTTTTTTTTATCATTCTTTTTTTTTAATATCATAGTAAGTTAGTGTTTCTTACTAGTTAGGAATTTTTTGTAGCTTATTCCTTTACAGTATGTTTTGCTTTTTATGCCTCATACGTTGGCTAAAGATTATTGTAACTTAATCTTATTTTGTAGGAATTTTCTGTAACTTCATTCCTTTATTATTATTTTTTATTTAAATATTATAGTAAGTTTGTGGTCCTTACTTTATATGGATTCTTTGTAACTTTATTTCTCCATTTTATAATTGGTCTAAAATATTAACGAAATATTTGCGTAAGTTGTCCTTACATAACTTTATTGAATTTTGAAATTCATCTTATACTTTTCTTTATTATTTATTAGCGAACTTATTCGTTTGTCTTGTTATCTCTTTTTATTCCAAGTAATTTGGTTAGTTTTTCAATTTTAAGTTTTTTCAGTCGTGTTTGCCTGTCATAATATTTTTTAATTGCTGCCTGATTGTATACCCCCTTTATTTTCTTAGTGATGGGGTTAGTGATTTCATAAGTGTTATTGCCCTTGTCTCTTGTGATAGTGTACGGTCCTACGTATAATCATAGTAACTTTTTTGTAATGCCTTCTATTGAGCTGGGTAATTCTCTGTTTTTTATCAGCACACTTTCTCCTATCTGGTATTTGATAGTATTTTGATGGTTCTTAGAGTATTTATTCTTTTGTTGCTCTACCTGTAGCACTGATGATGGTCACATTGTTTATTGGTAGAGTTGGTATAGGTATAATACTTTCCTGCTGTAGTCTGCTTAACTCTACTTGGTCGATCAAAGATATATTAGATACAGTATCGATCATTAACGTTGACATGATTCCATTTATTTGGGCACTTACGTACGCTATCTCACTGTTTCGGCTAGGCATTGGTTGATTACTTTCTTCAATCAACTCGTCTCTTATATTTTTTAGATAATTTGTATGTATTATAGTGATTATATTTTCTGTCGTCTTACATTCCCCAAGAGATTGGTCCAGTGATGGGCTGTTCACAGTTTTCACTGACCTTAGGCGTTTAAATGAGGGCTGGCCTCATTGTCCCCAACTTCATTAGTGTTTAATGGTTGGTTAGTGATTGGCTCCTGTCGATTATTCCTGTTATCTACGTCGTTCCTGGTATTTTCTTCGAATGTGTGGCTTCTTGTGTCGGGTACCTGGTTAAAGTACGCTCGTCGGTAATTAGCTTGGGAATAGTTTCTTCCTGGACTCCGTTGTGTTTGTCCTCTTACGTAATTTACCTGTGGTCGGTACCCTTGGTTGTTGTTATTATTACCGTTTCCAGGGCGATAATAGTTATTAGGACCATTCTGTGGGTAGTTACCCCTGTAGTTGTTTCTGAAATTGTTATTATTGTTCCCATTTCGGTTGAAGTTTCTGGGTGTATTATTGCCCCGTTGGTTCCCTTGATAATTATTAGGGTTGTTTTGTGGTGGCTTGTTATCACCCTGTTGGTTTGGTGATGGTGGTCCTTCGTTTATTCGTTTACTCCGAGACCCTATTTTTCTTGTATTGCCATTCGTGCTCATGGCTCTCTAACAAACTAGCCATGTCTTGAATGGTCTTTACCTGGCTGTACATCCGGGCTTTCTGTATGGCGTCGTCGTAATGGTAAGACAATTGTATCACAAGACACTCTTCCGGGATGCGTGGTTCCAAATTTCTTGCCATGCAGATCTTTCCCAGGAAGTAGGATGTGAGAGATTGTCCATTTTGACTCTCATACCTCCCGTTGCTTAGGTTGTTGCGGACCATGTTCTGGGTCAATTCAGACCAGTATTTCGCCTTGAATTGGGTCTTAAATTCTTGAATGCTCTGGATGTCTGGTCTTGTGGCGGTCCACCAGTTGTCGTATGTTTCTTTGAACATTTCGTCCAGCATTCCTCTCACCGTTGTCCATCGGGTCTCTCGATTTTTTATTATCAACTCTTCCATCCTCTTCAGGAATTGAATAATTACGGGCCTATTGTCAGTGTTAATGATATGGTTGCTGTTACATGGCCGGTCACGCCAGACGTCCACTTCTTCCCATAATGATTTTTCTAGTCTGTGCATCTCGTCAATCCTTTGTTTGTTTTTGTCTACCTTGCTGTCTATTTTATTTAAATTGCTGTACACTCCTTCCATTCTTTCTCCCAGATCTGTTCGTACAGCTGCTATCTCCTTCTGGTTTTCTTCCCGGACTTGATGCATGTCCTGGTTCACCCGTTCACATCTTCTGGCTGTTTCTTCATGATATTCCTCAATTCTCCTTTTATTTTCTCCTTCGAGGTTGTTTATTTTGTTGATTACTTCCTCACGGACTTCTGAAACAGTTTCGTTGGTTTTCTCCAGTCTCTCCAACGTCTCCTCTACTTTCTCATTCGTTTCGGTCATCTCTTGCATGGTTTCTTCTCGGTACTCCCTTAGTTGTAGTATCACCTGCTGCTTCATCTCTTCCTTAGTTTTTTCATTGATTTCCTTCAGCTGTTGTTGGAGGGTTTCATTATTTTTGTTAATGGTTTGTCTCAATTCTTCTTTCTGCTTCTGAAAATTGTCGTTCGTTTCTTCTTTCATGCTGTCGAATTTCTCCTCCTGTTTCTTAAAATTTTCACTGGTTTCTTTCTTCATACTATTCAGATTCTCCTCATTCTTGTCTAATTTTCTATTAATCGACTCCCATAATTGTTGTAAATCCATGCCTCCTCTGGCTTCTTCCCTATCACCCGCCTGTGGTTCCCTTTCTTTATATTGGGTTGGTTCTGTTGTGGTTATTGTTGTCTCCACTTCTTCAGTCGATGTTCCTTCCTCTTCTTCCCCTTTATTTTCTTCCATTTCTTTGTCCTTCGCCAACTTTTTTGTCACTCCTCTAGTATGCATCTTGATCTCCTTTCGTGACCGCCGCTAGAATTTCGTATCTTCCTTTCTTCTAGTCACACCAGTTGGTCGCCAATTTATAATGGAACGAAGAAGTCTGTCTTTGTTTAAGCCTTGCGATGGAAGCCAATTTATAATGATTCTTCTTGTACCATCGTTCTTAATGTATTCTGTAAAATGTTGAAGTGTCAGAGTGTAACTTGTGTATGTGTGTCTTACCAATTCGTCCTAGCTCGGTAACGTAACTTATGATGCTTGAGTCCATCGCGAACGTACGGATAACCAGGTATCGTAGTCCTGACCTGAGGTTCACTAGGAGTGTATGATTCCCGGGTGGCGCCAAATTGTTTATTTAAAACAATTAAAAATGTATTATTATCAGCGGTTCCGCTCAGGCGGTGTGGAGAATTCAATTTGTCCCGCCGCTTATCGATTTGTATGATCAAGCTAGCAGTTTACTGTATTCGCTGCTTGAGCGCTAGTCACCACTTCATAGACGTCCGCTATAATTTATAATATTAAGAATACACCTTCCTACTGAAAATAAAACACATTTGATATACACAGTATTGATTTATTAACGATTGGTTATTACTGTTTTCATTGACACAAGCTATATTTGATTTCTTATATAATTTTGCACCGGTTATTTATCTATGAGACAAGCTCTCTCTGGGTTTAACAAATCGATTTTGAACGTAACAGATTTACAGTATGGCGTTCTACCAAAGTAGTCAACAAATAATTTCGTTCAATCGTATGGATTCTTTTGATCACGATGAAAGGCTTAGATGCAATTACAATAATAAAAATACACAACCTTACAATTTTTCTACTTAAATCTTATAAAGTGTAGCTATAAATGGTTTGTTGGAGTGTATTAAAAGTGTTTTAAAGGTTCGTAAACTAAAACTAGGTTAACTTTATAATTTGACAAATTTCAGTGTCTTAATATTTTTATTTAATCTTTGAAAGAGAATAAAATTGGTTGTGATATTTCAGAATATAGTGAGAAATATTCAAAGTGCGTTATTTCGGAAGTTTAGTTAATTTATAGGATACTTAACAGCTTCGTAGCATGTGATTAATCTGTTGGTCTGACTGTAGCCGCAATAGAATTCAGTTTTCAATTATTCGGGCTTCCGGCATCTTTTTCAAAGTACTTGGATGACTTTATTTACTTCATCTTGAATTAAAAAGTCTTCTCCATCAGTTAATTGAGTTCAGTGATAGTCAGCCTCCTTCTCGTTCAATTTTGACAATTTGTTTAACTTTTAAAACATTTTAAATAAGAAAATTGGTTGTTCAAAACTTTGGCTTCTGTTTTTCATGAGCGTCACTTTTTGAGTAACGATATTCAATGGTAATTTTCGCTACCAGTCCCGTTTCTATGGTTACCAAAGAATTCTGATTGGACTAGCTTGATATAAATCCATTGTTATCAAAATTTGAATTCTTTTCAAATCTTCATATATCTTCTGACTTTCTTCCTTCCATTTTCTTCCTTCTTAAGTATTAATTATTAGCACTGTTATTTGTATTTTCTTACAAAGATTATTTTGGTATCCCACAATATTGGGTTATTTCATGTTTTCTAAGTTTACAATTAATTTAATATTTACTAATTACATTTCCCTGTTTATATAACTCCTTATTTTCATATTTTGTTTTTAATAAAATTTACCATTTATCCTTGGTTAATTAGTCACCTTGGATTTGTTAATTACTTGGCTATTTTCATACAATTAGTATTTGTTGGTGTTTGACCGTTAGGCCTGTCTCAAGTCTAAGTAGCCATTACTGATTTTTGATTATTTCACGTACAGTATATCTCATTTTGTCCTAGAGCTTTATTTTGTTCTTATAATTATGTTTATTATCTATGGATGTGTTTTGGTTCAGTCTTTGTGTGATTTTTGTGTGTTACTACTGTTTTATTCATTATTTATTGCCATGGGCGGATTTGCTGTACTGCCGCCCCCAGGCATGGCAGATAATGCCACCCCCTCCCCCTCTCCTATCTCTCTCCCTCATTCCCCCTTCCTTCCCCTCTTAGATTTCACATTCTCTTTCCCCCCAGTTTGATTGTCTGCCTCGTTTTCTTTGACTGTCAGGTGAATTATATTTCATGTAAAAATAAATAAACATTGATAATATAAATATTTACTTGTCTGAAGAAAATAATTAATTTTAGTTAGAAATTAAGGCAAACGTAAATAAAATCACATAAAATATGGGTACAAACATTATTTATTAAATGACAAACGGAAAATACTGGAATACTGGTACAGTTATATATGCAACTCAGCTAATTTTATCGTATTCAAAGATTACAGCACAGAAATAATAATAATGCAACAAATACTGAATATTTCTTTTATGAATTTGCTAACTGCTATAATTTTTTATTGTTCGACTAAGCTTTTCGTCATTACTGACATCTTCAGGTCTTAAACAACGTGAGTTGCATAAGACCTGAAGATGTCAGTAATGACGAAAAGCTTAGTCGAACAATAAAAAATTATAGCAGTTAGCAAATTCATAAAAGAAATAGTAAGGATGGCTGCTAATTTAAACAATACAAAAAATACTGAATAATGTTAGTTTGATATGAAACAAATGAAAATGAAATCATATTACTTGGAAAATCTAGTTATAACAAAACTATATATGCAACTCAACTAATTTTATCGTATATAAATATTACAGCACAGAAATAATAATAATACAACTAATACTGAATAATGTTTGATATGAAAATAATGAAACTGAAAACGTATTACTTGGAAAAATCTAGTTATAACAAAAGTATTTAGAGTTTTCTTCAAGATTTTGTTTGGGCTAAGACATCAATAACTTCAGAAAAATCCATTGACATTAACATGTCACCTTCGATTGACAGTACCGCCAGCGAGTTTAAGCGATCCTCTCCCATGTTTGTGCGGAGATATGTTTTTACTCTTCTAAGCCATGAAAAGGCTCTTTCCGCTGAACAATTGGAGACAGCCGTACTCACAAATATTCTCAGAGCAATATCTAAGTTCGGATAGACCATCTGAAGATCATCTTTACGAATGAGGCGGCAAAGACTCAGAGGTGTTAACCGCTTATCCTCCTTTGTTGGCTGTAGCTCAACCTGCTCAACTGGCATTGGAGTGCCGCTTGTTTTGTCCATTTGCCTTTTCCTTTTTTTTTCTCTTCTTCACTTTACTAAAACCCTCTAGTGAAGCTTCTTCCAGAAAGCATTTAAAATGAATAATTTCATCCAAGAAGGCGTTTTCTAAATCATTTGGATATTCTCTAACAAGGTTCTCACCTGCCCTCCTTAGGTCTTCATTGCTTAAGTCTTTAATTTGAGTTATCGCTTGGAATTTTCGGTTTACTTCTGCGTATGCATTCCTTCTTTTTTCAAGTTGCATTTTCAGGTTATCGATGATAACAATGAAAACATTCACCCTCAGGTTTTCACGAGGAGTGAACACTGCACCTTCGTTTCCACAGAGTTCGTCATGTTGTCTTTTTCTCTTAGTCATGCGTTTATTCTCGTCATACACCTTCAATTGGGACAGTTCTTTGGCTTTTTCTTAAAAGTAATCAAAATTATCTCTTGTTGATTCCATGAGCTTAATTAATGAGACATACAAGTGGATTACTGATTTAAGGTTAATGTCCATGCATTGCAGTTTCTTATTCGTGTCATTCAGCCTTTGGAGTATGAAACCACAAAATTCAGCCATAAAAGCAGTCTCTAGCGAGTCCATTTTTGTAGCTAAACCTCTTGCTTCAGTGCAAGTAACTGCCTTTTGTGTTGGATCTTGGACTCACACGTTCCGCAGAAGTACAGTCAACGCCAAATATTTCAATGGTTGAAAACATAAACATTCGCCTGTATTACTTTTGGTTGAAAAACGATAACTGTGTTATAGTTAAAAATTAAGTGGAGATAATTTTTATATTTGTGTGTGCTTAATTGAACTGGATTTTATACTTATAAATTTGTTTGAATCTAAAAATATCATTTCTTAACTCAAATTTTGCCGCTCCCCAAAATTTGCCGCCACAGGCAAGTGCCTAGTCTGCCTGTGCGTAAATCCGCCCCTGTTTATTGCTAATTTTTTACTAACTGTTTTCTCTTTTCTAACTCAGACATTGCTTTCTTTTCTTATTTACTCTGCCAATGTCAACAATATGGCTATTAATTACTATTTTTTCATCATATAACATTTAGGTCTATGTTTGGGATAATTACCCAATCCATATCCTATTCATAAGTTTGTTTAGACAATTATTTAACACTTATTATCTAATATTGGTGTACAATTCATTACCTTTGATTTATTGTTCGGGTGATAAACAACCTCACCTCTATTGAACTTGTTTCATTAATCTTCCCTTATAACATGGGTGTTTACTTATGGTTTTAAACTACTTATTTTATAACAACTCTTTGCTTTCTTTTCCATGTCAACACTATCTTATTACTTTGTCATGTGATTCTCACCTTTAAATTCTACAATACACTTTTAAGCTCTACAATAATATTCTTTTATAATCACTACAGTTAATATCACTCTTCAGTGTTCATTATTACTGAATCAATGGTTTATTTTAAATATTATTCTTAACAACTTTCTCAAATGTTATTGTTCACTATCAAACCTTAAGTGTTGGTTACTTTTACTAAGTAAAAGTAACTTAGACTTCCCTATTACTATCATTGACAATATTTTTATTTATTCATCGCTTGCACTTTTATATTATTTTGTGTTTATTATAATTTACTTAGTCTTTCTTTTTCTATCATTTCACTTTAGGGTAATTTCACTTTCACTATGTTATCTTCCGTTTACTTCTCACTATTTCAATATCTTTCTATTTCTCTACACTTATTATATATACTTATTAATATCATGTCTTTCTCTATTAACAACTTACATGTACTTCTAATTCTTTGGCTAGTGTATTTTTAGCTATCATTTTTTATTAATGACTAATTACAATTGTTGCAAAGTCTTTGGGATCATACTGAGATGTTAGTTTCCCCAAATGGGTTTCTTTCCACTCATGCACTGTGTTAATGCACTTACTCTCACTGTACATGCTTTTGCTGTTAATATCAGCAAATTTGGCTGGCCTTATCTGAAATTTATGTAGCCAAGCAGTTGACACATGAAAATCTTCAACTCCAAACCTGGCTGCCAGTTCATTTGATTTTTCACAATGCACTGGCCTGCTGATAGGAATTCCTTTCGCTCTGTGCTGCTGAAACCACTGTAACAGACAATCTTCCAAGCGTTAATATTTTCTGCCTTGAATATGTTTGCTTATTACTAGGAACACCATACACACGAGCACTTTCTTCAGTTTCGGTTGTTTTAGCCTCAACTGAATATAATGTTGACTGGGCAATCTCTAAATCTTTGGCAAAGTCTACTCACCTCTAATTCCCACTTCCCTTCATTACTTTCAAAATGTTTAATCTATCAGCAATCATAAAGCACTTCCTCTTCCTCCCACTCATGATATTACCTCTAATAGAAACAGTAACGAATTGATGTCAATGGAACGATGGAGCTTTATGGGCAGTGAGCAAATACGGTGTGTTTCTAGGAATCTCAGCTAGTTCACAGGTTACTCAACAACTGCTATCTCAGCTGAACAGCACTGACAATTTCCTAGAAATGTACAGTTTGTACATAATATTTGCATTCAGACATTCATTTGGTGATATGCATGATGTAAATCAGAGTAAATAATACTTAAACTTGTAAATGAGGTTTCGTATTTCCAGGACTTTAGAATGTGATCGCATAAGTGTAAAAAAAAAAAACAAATAAATGAAAAACGTATAACCAAAATAAAATAACTCAGGAAGTATAGGAATTTCGCTGCGACTTTGGAGAAAAAATGAGTAAGTGTGAAAAACGTATAAGTGCGAAATGTATAAAAGAAGTTTTACTGTATTTATTTAAGCATGTAAGTTGCCAAACATATGTTATACAAAATAATTTTATAATAATGAAACATTGTGGGTAAGTAACCCATCACTCTCACTAGTATTCATGAGTCAGAAGAGAGGCTATAACTTTAAAGTTGAGCGTAAAGCCATGAAGGACGAATTTTCAGAGATATTTTGATTTAGTATTAGTTTCCTCTCCCCAATACATGTGATACTTTAATTATGTCTTTGTCTTGCTTCTGATAAAAGTATATCAAATATAACCCTACTCAGTAACATAAATAAAATACAGTGGAAAACACTTAACACAAAATGACATTGTCAACAAATAGGCCTACTTTAGTGTAGATTATTTTACATAGTTTATTATAAACAATATTCAGTTTGTTACTTACAGATAAACACATTATTTACTTTTCTGATTTTATCTTAAAATTTAGTGTACATGCATTGTAGCTGTTCTTAATTTAGTGTTATAATTTAAGTTATCTTCTGAATTTACTGTAATTTTCATGTTTTTTCATCTCCTCAGGTGTGCTAACTACACTGAATATACGATGCACTGAGAGAACATTTCGCTTTACATCACATGATTTTTGGGCGTGAATGTGTACATTTATGTATTTCATTGTTATTTGAAAACCAGCAAAAAATTATTGTGTTGACCGATTCTTCCTGTCAAACTTTCATTTTAACCATACAAATAGTAACTGTAAAATACAAGCAGCAATTAGGACCTGAGTAATATTTCATGTTGACAGTTTCTGATGATAACCGTTTTTCACTGTAGACAGAAAACGTTCATATGTTTTAGAACTTTCTTTTAGTGCCTTGTATAAAGCTCACACAAATATAAAAAGTTAGGCCCATGTGCATGTTAAATTATATGGTATTCTGTAGAACTCTAAATGAAAAAGCAAATGTACAAGAGTAGTTTCATTAATTTCATAACTGAAAGAATCACATCTGCAATCTACTTCCAGCTTTAAATTTATATTTCCTTTTCTTAAGTATTGTCCTTAGTTTCTTCTTTTTTTTACTTGTATGTTTAATGAGTGACCAAAACTGTATTCAGCAATTGTTAAACACCTGAAATCTAAATCAAAGCACTGGAGATAAAAGAAACTTAAAATATTTCTATCTATTTAACAAAATACTTTTATTCATAAAGCTTCGAAACAATTTAAAACAGTATAACATTTTATAGTTTGGTTAGTAAAATTATGTACAGTAAATTGGATACTTTAAACTAAGATAGATACTATAGAATGATATACAATTTTTATCACATTGAATAAATTATATTCTAAATTGACTAATATAATTTGAAAACCATTTTACAGCAAGCAGTATTAATTATATACTATGGAAAATGCATAACTTTACTGCCAAATACTGGAAAAAAACATGCAGGACCAGAAACTTTGGTGCTAAAAATGAAAAATTTTAGAATTATATCAAAATGAATAAGGATAAAAATGACATTGGTAAAACACTAAATAATCATTTTTGTACTTAGTATCTTCTCACATACTCGCTGCACCATTTTATAAAATATTTTTATTATTTATGTTGAGTTTTAGAATCACAAGAATCCTGGTAGGTATAACAGGATAACTTGTAAAATAACAAATTCCTTTACTGTATCCAATTTACAACTATAAGATTTATTTAACAAGTATACGGTATTAAAATCGATTTGCAATGTGGAATTCATCTCTACTGCATAGCACTGATTAAACTGTATGTACAGTAGGTAAATATTCTGTTGATTATCTAAGCATACAGTGAAACCTCGGAATGCGAGTAACGTGGTCTACGAGTGTTTTGCAAGACGAGCAAAAATTTTAAATAAATTGTAACTTGATAAGCGAGCGAGGTTCCGCAATACGAGCGTCACGTGTGCCTACGTTTTCCCCTCCCCTGAGCCTACGTTTTCCCCTCCCCACTGCCTCTATTTCCTGGGCGATTGTGTGTAATATTCTCCTGCGCTGGACTTCAGTTGGCGTGCCTCGCTCGCATAGTCAACACCGTACGAGCGTATACACATTTTGTTTCTTTCATTAGTGTTATAACTGTACTGCAACAATGGGCCCAGTGAAGGAAAAGAAGGCTGAAAAGGAATTTGGTCAGAAGAAGGAGATGATTACGATGCAAGTTAAAAAGGAAATGATCGAAAAGCATGAACGAGGTATGCGAGTGGCTGATATCGCGAGATTTTATAACAAGTCTACGTCAACGATTTGCACAATATTAAAGAAGAAAGAAGAAATAAAAGGGCTAGATGCAGCAAAAGGAGTCACAAGAGTATCAAAGCAACGGCCATGTGTTCTGGAAGATATAGAAAAGTTGCTTCTCGTTTGGATAAATGATAAGCAACTAGCAGGTGATACTGTGACCGAGAATTTAATCTGCGAGAAGGCAAAGACGTTGTACGCCAACCTCGTAAGTAAACTGCCATGTAGTACACGTACATCAATAGAAATCGAAGAAAGCTTCAAGGCCAGCAGGGGATGGTTTGATAACTTTAAGAGGAGAAGTGGCATCCATAGTGTTGCGAGGCACGGGGAGGCTGCAAGTTCGGATGCTAAGGCATTCACTGCTGAGTTCCAGAAGCTCATTGTTACCGAGTGTTACCTGCCGCAGCAAGTTTTTAACTGCGATGAAACAGGACTTTTTTTGGAAAAAGATGCCGAAGAGGACATACATTACAGCAGAAGAGAATGCAATGCCCGGTCACAAGCCCATGAAAGACCGTTTAACCCTGTTATTGTGTGCTAAAGTCAGCGGGGATTTAAAAGTAAAGCCCCTGCTAGTGTATCATTCCGAGAATCCACGAGCCTTCAAGAAATGCAAGGTGCAGAAGAGCCAGTTAAATGTTATGTGGAGGTCCAACACTAAGGCTTGGGTCACTCGTATGTTCTTTGTTGAATGGATGAACGAGGTCTTTGGTCCTGTAGTGAAGAAATACGTTTTAGATAATAATCTGCCGCTCAAAGTCTTGCTGGTTATGGACAATGCTCTTGCTCATCCTCCAGGCCTTGAGGACGACTTACTGGAGGAATTCAAGTTCATTAAGTTTAAGTTCCTTCCTCCCAACCCTACTCCAGCCTATGGATCAGCAAGTCATTTCGAACTTCAAGAAGCTATACACCAAAGCACTATTTCAGCGATGCTTCGAAGTGACCGAAGGAACAGACCTTACCCTCCGAGAGTTTTGGAGAAATCATTTCCACATCGTGAACTGCCTGAAGATCATCGATAAAGCATGGGATGGGGTCACCAAGAGAACTCTCACTTCTGCTTGGGGAAAACTGTGGCCTGACTGCGTTCTTGGACGTGACTTTGAGGGGATTGCTGGTGAAAATGAGCCGCCGATTGTCGATGAAATTGTGTCCTTAGGGAAGACCATGGGGCTGGAGGTGAATGACACCGACATTCAAGAGCTGGTGGAAGAACATAGCCAGGAACTGACCATCAACGAACTGATGGACCTGCATCGCGAACAACAGGAGGAGGTTATGGAGAAGATCTCATCCGGTGAAGAGGAGGAGGAAAAGTCAGAGGAATCTCTCACTTCAAATGAGATTCGGGAGAAGTGCAAAATGTGGGAAACGGTGCAAAATTTTATAGAAAAACCACCCGAATAAGGCTGTAGCAATGCGAGCGATGAATCTGTTCAATGACAATGCAATGTCACATTTTCATGAAATCCCCAAAAAGAGGCAAAAGGAACAGTCATTGGACAGGTTCCTTATTAAAGTTGCATGAAAAGAAAACAATTCTAGTGAGCCAACAGATAGCAGTGATTCCGTTAGTGAAATTCGTGGTACACAATAACCCTTCTCATGTCATCTCTCTCGTCTCCCTCACACCAACAATGACCCTATTGTAAGGTAAAGTGCAGTTTAATTTGTTTAAGTTATACTGTATTTTGTATTAGAAATGTTATGCGAATAAATATTTTTGTGTAGTGGAACGAATCATCCGCGTTTCAATTGTTTCTTATGGGAAAATTTGCTTTGATATAAGAGCGCTTTGGATTACAAGCACGTTCCCGGAACGAATTATGCTCGCAATCCAAGGTTCCACTGTATATACTTGATAATCTGCAAAAGTGATTCAGCAGTTTGCTTGTTTGCATACATGTTTAGGTACTAATTTTGCATGGTGAAATACACTTTAAACCCACTCTTATAATACATATGGATACATCCACGCAGGAGAAAAGGTACAGTAGGGTAGTGTTAAAATGGCTAAACAGTAATTCTTTTTTTTTTTTTAAATTAGTTGTACAGACATTATCTTTCGTGTCTGACAACATTACTTAACCAGTTTACAAGTGTACTGATTTTTTCATGTAAAAGTTTAATTCTTAAAATTACATGCACTTGAAAATTAACGGCATATTTACATTTAAAAAATCAATGTACTGAAGGACAATTTAAATTAAAAAAAAAATATTATGTGATATACAGACTAATTCACAAGTACTAACAAAAAACAAAACTACATAATATCACTGAATTCAGTTACTAAAAAAAGATAAACCTTCCAAAAAAAAGGTTCACCTTTTAGCCATATCAGGTTCATAAGAGCGCATAAGTGATAAATACAATTTGCAGTATGCAAAACAATTTTATTTATAATTATTACATTACAATTTACTGCAAGAAAATTACAAAATATTTACAGCGACAGCTGAATTCAGTAACTCTGTCTCTCTTGATTACATACCTGTTCAGTCTGATTTTTGTTTACTGACTAATTCTCTGAGCTTACTGTACATGATGTATTATTACCTCACACAAACTAGACAATATAAGCAAAATGTACAAATTTAATTCATTCAGTCTTCTTGTATCTAAACATTTTTTGTGTTGTAAGAGAAGTGTGAATGCCTCATTTTGATTATCTTAACAGTGGCAAAAAAAACTGAACATGACCTACATTCATGGGAAGGTTCCACATCTTTGTCTAATTTTATATTAAACAATGATTCTTATTCTTCCGTGTTTTCATAAGAAATAAAATAAATATAATTATTTCACTTCAGAGGCTGAAGAAGCTTTTTAAAAGCGAAAACCAGTTCAGGTTATAAGGTAAAACTTTTACGTTTTTACCCATAAAAAACTTCTGTGTTCCAAGTCGGTAGTGAAATAATGATATTTAGTTAAGTAACGGACACATCATGGACAACGAAATCCAAGAGAAATAAATTGTTTACACATTCACAAAATTACCATTTCAACATAATTGCATCATGTGATGAATGTGAAAGATAAAGTACAAAAATTATAGGAAAAGCCAATGTACTTGCAAAAGCCAACATTCGCTCTCTTGTAATACATACAGATATAAAACCAATACCAATTTGGAATATTAATCTGTCTTCATCAGTTATAGACAAATACACATCACAGGAAAAAAAGGTAGGAATATTTGTATGATGTGCACTTCTACTAACTGATGATGGTATTTGTGACTGTAAAATATTTTAAACTAGTGTTGCTGCTTTTCATATATGTTTGTGTATTTTACAGATATTGAATTTTGTAAGTTTTCTGGCTTTCTCTATGGTCTTAAAGCATAATAATTAATTTTTTATTTTCAGTTGTTATGACTATAATTTATACTCTGTTGCATTGTGTTGTGACAAAAATCAAGTACAATTTAATCATTTTTCACTTTCTAATCAACATTTTACCTCATACGTAGTTTAGTGGAAAGAGCAAATAAATTAGTTATAGGTCTAAATTACTATAAATTGTCATGACTGTAACTTAAAAAGAGTGTATTTAAAGATTTTTATAAAACAGTAACTGTAAAATGTTACATTCATACACCCACCTTCTTTTATAATCTTCATGTAGAGTCCCTGAAGCCATGTGCGTTTTCTGCAAATTACCGTATACTTGTGTATGGTTTTCCAGACATTGTACAATTTTGTTTGAATGTACACCAAATACAAAAGCTGTTACCTGATTACACTATTTTTTGTGTGAATAAATACTGCAACATTAAATATTAATTTAAAATCTAACCAGTTTTATTTTATGAGAAATATACGAATAGTGGGAATAATGATTCATCAATTTGCAATATGAAAATCAATTTTGAAAGTAATCTAATAAGGTATTTTATTTTAATAACTGAGAAGATATGTATGAGGGGTACTAAGTATAAGGAATGGTAGGCCTACATTACTAATTTACATATATCTGATGCCACCATGTTTAAATAAATCTGATCCTGTATAACTAGCTTGAACATATTACTACTGCTCAGTTTTGTAACAGCATTAACAAAAGAGGACAACGAAATAATGGCATATTTCATTACCTCACATTTTCCAGACGATGTCTGAAGTTTGATACATTTATATACGGCAAAAAAATTATAAATAATAGGCTTACGTTTAAAGCAAACATGCAATATTGTTTAATTGATAATTCAAGAAGCTTATCTAGACTAAAAACATGCAAAAAAATCTTACTAGTTTGCTAAGAAGACTACTTAGCCATAATGTCTAGATGAAGATCACTTTGTATTTTGGGAAATACTTTCATCCAAATTTTTTAAACTACATTTAATTAGCATCAGTGCTTCCTAAATTGTGGTTAAAAGCTCATAAAACTGATAAAGTTATAGTTATCCAAAAAGATAGAAAGTTACCGAAATATGAAACAGATTTCAGAACATTACAACTAGCAACAAATTTCTCTCAAGTATGCATTACATACATATGTGAATCTACATACTAGTAATCCAGGTAATCCTGCCTGGTGTTATACAAAATACGACATACCTCTTCCCTTTTATTAACTTATAAAAATCTACAGAAAGTATGTAAATACAATAATATGGTAACTACAAATGCAAGTTTTTAATGACTGTATTAATGAAAACATTGATGATATATGAATCTCTCTCCGTTTCAAATCCATTGGATTCAGTGCTGCAGATACTATTATGAAGTATCTGGAAGCAAACTTTTCAACATCTATAATTAGTTATACTTTTTTTCACAATTTTTCATATATATGAACAAATTTATACCAGCAAAATGTGCTACTCACTTATGTACACACCTACTTACAAAAAACTTACACACTACTTCATATATATGTACACTAAACTCCCAAAAATAGGACTTTGAGTAAACGAAGGTATGACCAAAATAATGGTGTCAAGAAGGAAGAGTACATCAGCAGCACCATGTGTTTGGTGATTACTGGGTTGAAGCAGTCTGTAGTTTCCAATATCTTGGTTCTACTGTCAGCAAGAACTTGATGGAAAGGAGGAAGTTAGGAGAAGAATAGCAGCCAGGAACAGAGCATATTTTGCCTTGAATAAAATATTGAAGAGTAGGTTAGTAAGCCAACCAATGAAGTTCAGTTTGTATAAGACCTTAATTAGATGAATTGTGGCATATGGTGGAGAAACCTGGGCCCTTAGTACGCTGACAATGGAGATGCTGGGAACAAATTGCTTAAGAGGATTACAGGCCCAACATATGAAAGTGGGATATGGCAGCGGAGAAAAAACAGAACTGTATGCAGCATATAATGACCTCAGCATTACCTCCCTCTTCACAACACAAAGATTGAAGTGACTAGGTTATGTCCTGAGAATGGACAACAGCAGGACAGTCAAAAAGCTATACAAGGGTTCCCCCAGTGGAGTATGACCTACAGGACAGCCTAGGAGTGGTGGTGACAGAGAACTGAGTGACCTCAAGCAGCTGAGGATAAACATCTCCCTTGGTCACTTGGTCCAATATGGATAGACGACAGTAAGCACACTAAGGGCAGCTATATATGTCTGTTGAGGAAATATTGAACATGAAACTTCCGAGTATTCAGTACCCACAATTATATTAACTGTAAACATTTCTTAAGTTAACTGCCTGCCAGTTTAACAGTAACCAGATGAATGTTTCTTGGTGTTGTGTAAAAGTAATACGAAGATTGCTTTATAAATTAAATCTGTTTACATTTTACATTTATATTCAGATTGTGTAGGCAAATGTCTCTATGTTGTCCCTCATATGTCAATATGTTTGTGAATATGGGTTTCAAATTTGGTCTATGGGCTGACTTTGGAAGCTAATTTTAGGGGAAAAGTTGGTTTCTTAGTAATTTTTTTTTAGTATTTGGTCAATTATATTTTAACTGAAAAAAATCACTTGCTAATGTTTCTCGAACTTATAGTTTTGTTCAAATTGTGAGAATATTTATTGAGTTTCCCTGGATTAAAATTGTAATGTTCCAAGTAAGACTACAGTAAATGTTATTATTAGGCATACATATTTGTTAGCTGAGGAATACAACTACAAAAAATGTTAACAAATTTAAAGAAAGACAAAAAACAATATAAAAAGTAATAACAAGAATTTACTCAAGAAACTCAGAAACTAGAATAGAAATAAAGTGATGTAATTGGCAAGCTATACAATTTGTGCTTTTGCCTTATCTGATATATTGGAACTTGACGAATTTGATTATATGCATCAAATGTTATTTTAATTTTCTTAATTTACTAGTACAAAACAATATTACTACACAAAAGTAATGATATAAAAAAAGTTGTCTTTTATGGGAAGCGTTGATAAGGTACTTCTGCCTATGCACACTCGGAAGGGCAAGAGCGTTGTCTCTAGTACAAAATACGTTCACATATAAAAGTTGTAATGTATTCTTCTAAGACAGTGGTAGGGCTCATGTATTTTTAAGTGGATATTAAGCTCACAATGGAAATAGACTTTATCAGTATCCTGAAGAAAATCCCAGGATAAGTAATGGAAATATCTGTTTTAACTTTTGTTGTAAGAACCGAAACAACCCATACCCATTTCTGTTAAGGATGACAAATTACTTTTCATGGTTCATTAAACTCAACACAAATATTAAGTCTAATACTGAGTGTTATACTCTAAACTCTAAAGGGCGCAATAGACACATTATAAAATAAGTTCAAATTTTGATACAAAGGTTTCTGTTAAATAAAGACATACATGGAAATCGAAATCAGTGAGGAAATTGTATTCTGTTTGAACCTGTTATTCTTGTACAATAAATAATTACATACAAAATTTTGTAAAATTTGAGGAAAACAAATATAGGTATTAAAAAAAAATTAATTCTGTTTCTGTATTTTCTCTTACAGAATTTTCCAGTTTGTAAAAAGAACACCTCATGAAGAGATACTTCTTGCAGAATTTTTAACTTTTTTAAAGGAATATTCATTAACAGCAAAATTTAAAAACAAACTAATTAACAAGTAAAAGGTGCTAATAACCATAATTTTATATATATATATATATATACATATATAAATATAAGATTTTAAATAATTTAATATTAATGGATAATCTACTGAAGATGGTTTTCTATTATGTACTGATTTTGTTAGGCTGAGAACAATAAGTCGAAAAAGAATGTAAGAACAATTTTAAAGAATACATTGGTCAGGAAGTTTTCATACAATTGCTGTTTTAATGGTACCTACGAGTGAATTGATAATTTCTTAATTATACTACACATGAATAAAAATATATAGATATGAGGACCATTCAATAAGTAAACAGACAAACAGTTGTAGAAAAGAAATTAATTGTAGCAGCTGATTGAAACTTTCAGGAGTGTTACCTGGCAACATCGTTTTGAGTTCTGATCAGCTGTTCAATAATATATTGCATAAACATAACCAATACAGTTTTATTTACGATGGCGTGTCCTCTTGAGGACAGTACTTTCGAAGAACAGCATTCTGTTATAATTTTTTATGATTTTTGGATTTGGAACCACTAACTTGGATTCACTATTTGAACCTGAGTCAAAGCGACAAAGCATGGAGTGGAAGCATCCCAGTTCACCCGCCAAAAAGATTCAAAACCCAGCCATTGGCTGGTAAGGTGATGTTAACCATCTTTTGGAGCTTCCAAGGCCCAATTTTCTGTGATTACCTACAAGACCAGCGTACCATCAATAGTCGGTACTATTCTGACATGATTGTGAACAAAGTAAAGGCTGCATTGAAGAAGAAATGTACGGGATGGCAGAGGAAAGGTGTGATTCTTCTTCACGATAATGCCCACCCACACACGGCAAAATTGACGCTCGAAACAATAAAAAAGTAGGTTGGGAGATCCTGCCTCATCTCCCTTATAGCCCTGACCTTGCCCCATCTGACGTTTTCTTCTTTGGCCCACTCAAGGTGACTTTGCGTGGTGTCAAGTTCAATAGCAATGAAGAAGTGAAGGAAAAAGTCCAAAACTGGCTTCGACATCAAGGTAAAGAATTCTTTGCTGAGGGAATAAAAAGGCTTGTAAAGAGATGGGACGGGATTGATGGGAGATGGGTTGCTGGAGATTACGTTAAAAAGTAAAAAAAAATTGTATTGATTGAATAAAAAGTTTTTGCTCCACAGCTGTTTGTTTGTTTACTTATTGAATGACCCTCATACATAAGACACATCTACAGATATATAAATATATATGTGACCACATAGACAGAGTTTGTCAAAGGTGTACTATATAATTTAATGCTGAAAGCCAATGGGAGATATATAGAATCACTAAACAGGATACCAAAGCTAGTTTGCATTACCTTGAAAAGCAATAAAAACTATACAGCCTGAGGTGGGAATTAAAACCATACTGCTAATGTAGCAGTTCACTATAGTTAGAACTGAAAATTGTACGTCAGAATTTCACAATTTTGGTTGGAAAATGGCACAAAAAGGAATTCTGTACTTGCAAAAGTTACTAACTTAATACAGAAAACCTTAATTAAACCTTGTATCTTGCTGAAAGAAAACCTTATTTCAAGTAGTTTTTACAGGATTCTACACTTTTTTCTGGAACTTATGGTATTCAAGGAAGTAGTCTGGCTCAAAAGGTAAGATCTGGAATGCTGGCCATTCCAACTTATGGAGGGAAAAGTTATAACAGAGTGTCGAAAAACATTTACCTGAAGAACAGCTAGATCCCACGTTAATAGAATTTCAAGTCACCATGATGTGAACTCATTAATTACAGTTATACTTTCACAATGGCAACAACACAGATAGTGAGTGGTATAACCAGTGGTAATCAACAATTCATGATTTTGTGTTAGAAAGTCAGCAACAGCAGCTGACATAAATTTAAGATGAAGATTATCAAGTAACCACAATTAACACGGAAATTGCCTATATGCATTATTCTAGAAACACTGTCACTCTCATCACATACCTTAAAACTGTTTCGTTTTTTGTGGGAGCACGAATGAAGAAAACGTTCTGCTCGTCTTATTTTTGTAAATTAACATATTTTTTATGGAACGAATGTACAAAAATACTGTTGAAGACAACTGTTCACAAGTACAGCATTTACCTATCGTATCTCTATGAGGTAAAAACAGAAATACTGTAATTCGTCTAGTTATCTTTTCCTGTGTAGGTAGCTAGCTCTTATTTAAATTTAATTATTCACTTGTTTCTCTTCCTTAATGATACAATTATAACAATTTATACTATACAATTTTAACAGAAATCAGAAAACTTCAGGGAATGTTATAAGCCAATCTATGATAATGACGATGACGATGATGATGTAGATTTTAAGTAAAATGCACGTTTAATAAAAGTTTTATAATCTCACACATCTAATGTCCTTGGTCTTGGAATATTTATCTGTTCAGTGAAATCTGTAAATCAGCAAAGTCATTAGACGTTATGAAGTAGAAGATAAACAAAAAAATGTATACTTAAAAGCAGTGACTAATATTTAAGCAGCTACAGTAAAAAGACAAAGTTTTAATAGCCAATGTTGATTTAGAAAATATTACAGTTAATTGGATTAATAATACTGAATACATCCTCAAAATTAGTCGCAATCCGAATTCTAACTTTGAAATTACAACAAAATTTCTTTGCGTTTGAGGCACAACGAAAAAGCTCTGGTGTTGTAATAAGGCACAAATATTAATGACTTTTGTTATCTAAAATTGCAGCAGCATTTAATTAAAACCATTTAAACAATCTGTTTACAGAACCAAGTTTTAATTAGTCTGATAACATTGCAGAAGAAATTATGAAATTTCCACCAAACAGTATTAAATTTGTTTATAGATTATCAGTTTTATACAAATTGATAGGTCCATGGATTTCTACACATTGTTTTTGTTAATATACTTGTACCCAGGAAGATAACACGAGACATATAGACCATGTCCAAACAATGCAGGCAAGTAGATTTCTCTTATATGCCTTGTAATATCATCCCAAGAGTAGTTGGAGCGCAGTGTGGGCCAAACAAGTGATAGCATCGTAAGATTGATTAGTTGGGACTGCAACAGGCTAGACTGTGTGTGTGTGTGTGTGTATATATAATTTGTGATGTTTTCAATTTGTTTCTTCTGCAAGTAGTATAATTTCGCATATTCTTTTTTTTTCTTTAAAAAAAAAAAGAATATATAAAAAAGAAAAAGAATATACGAAATTATACTACTTGCAGAAGAAACAAATTGAAAACATCACAAATTATATAATTACTGCAAGAAACATCGAGTTACTTATATAGGAAAAAAAAAATATATATATATATTACGACAGTACAAATAAGTGATGTACTGGGCATTGAATATAAAAATTTAAATATACCTAATAAACAGTAAATAATTAATAATATATTAGAAATAAGCATGTCAGGGATTGCAAGCTTGGCTCAGACAAAAATATGAACAGGTGTTTCGACCTGAATTGACGTGCACACACACACAAATATAACTGAAAGTGTGTACACCAGTATTTTGCTAGTGTGTGTGAACGCAGGTCTATGCTGGCAAGTTTACCACCCCAAGATGAATAATTGCATAATTACTGTTTTTCCGTAATTATTCATAAACTATAATTAAAGAGTAAAATCCAAAAACACAATGAAATGTAAGAAAATTTACTAAATACTGTGTACGAAAACCATGTGAAAGTGCCACACCGTACGAGTGTAATAGTGAAATAACTGTGTACAAATCGAAAGGGTTAAGTTGCAATGTCCAAAATTACAGTGAACATGTGTTGTAAAAATAGTTATAAGATAAGTATAAGAGTATACTTACAGGACTCTGCAATTCGCAGAAATATAAGAAATAGCGAAATTGACAAAGAGTGGGGGAACTGAATCCAGAGACAGTTTCTGACATGTCGATTTCGTACCACTGCAGGTGTCGACCAAGACATGGGTATAAATAGGACACACAAGCTACAGTGGTTCTCTTTCTTAAATCATCCACGGTGCAGCGGGAGCTTCTGCCCGTCCACACAGAATATTTCAATTTTTGTAAATAATTTCATCCTTCCAGTTACATACAGTTATGTAACTCGATTGTCAAACCAACTGTTTTTAAATAATAACAAAATTACATAAGAAGATCCATTGACGTCAGAAACAGCACAAGGAGATGTTCCAGAGAGCGAGTCGACGCTGGACAAGAGGCGAGTCGACGCTGGACAAGAAGAGCGAGTTGACGCTGGACAAGAGGCGAGTCGACGCTGGACAAGAAGAGCGAGTCGACGCTGGACAGAAGAAAGAGTCGACGAGAGGCGAGTCGACACTGGACAAGAGGAGCGAGTCGACGCTGGACAAAAGGACGCTGGAGTGCGAGACGAGGACGACTACAGATGGATCAAATGATCGAGTATGATTGACGACAATAAGGTGATAAACAACTTATTTATCTCTTAATCGAACAATGAACTCAAAGACATTCTTGTTTTATTTAAAAGTAAGAGCCAATGTTTATTTTAAAGTAGAATTAAAATCATAGATGTTTTAGAAATACGATTAACGTAACAAGAGCTCAAATTAGTATTGAAATCAAACGAATACAAAGAATTTAAATGAAAACAATTAGTGTTTGATATAAATCAGTACTGAGAAACAAAAGATAAATTCAATAACTATTAATATTTTGAGTACATTACAATATATAAAAAGATATTTAAATATTGATATTTTGAAACACATTAATTGACTGAGTAGTCTGAAAATGAGATTTTTCCTTAATACAATAATTAGTAGAATAGAATATTTAGTCAGTAAGGATGTATATAGCATAAGCCTTACGGCATAATAACAAATAATAACGAATGTTTTAAGTCGAAGTAAGTGCTAAGTGCACAATTTTATTAATATCAAATAAATTTGAAATACCGTTACAAGTTACATAGAGTTCTTATTGCAGATACACCTGAAACCCAATTTAAATGCTATTTTGTTACATAATTTGTCAATCTTGAATGTGAGACCAGTCACGCCTATTTTATGTATATCGTATTGTTGCATATTAATTATCGCTTCCAACGTGGAGCATCACAAATGTAAATTATATTATATTTACAACGTTATATCGTTGCATAATATGGCGTCCCAGATCGTGGGGCTCCGCAAACACAAATAAATTTATATTTGCAACGTTGTATCGTTGTAATATATATCACAGAGGCGGGTGAAGAAAATGACTTATACTACAAATTTTTACAGGAGAGGGATTGACGTTTGCAATGATGTCATCGCCATGTTGCCACTTCGCAACCACGTGTTTCTGCTGAATGTCGCCCAAGCGTAAGTTTCGTTTCTGCATTCATTCAAAACATACTTCGTGCAGACAAAACAAATCCAGTACGCGCAGACTAAATATGTATTCCCCTACTTAAAAAAAAAATTTATTCAGTTGTAACTACAGATAATTAATAAACTAAAAATGTGAATTCTTACGAGAATAATAAACTAGAACATAATTAACTTCTGTGTTTTTTTAAAATTAACTTCAAATGTTCAGTATCTTTAATTTTTTGATTTAATGAAAAATGTGACAATGTGCAGTCATCAACTTAGTGTATAAATATGTGTAAATATAGTAAAAAGTAACAATTATAAAAATGTAAGACAACAAAATAAGAGTCAATGTTTTGTTTTTATTACTTTTACCATAAAAACAAAACTGGAAATAAAATTATTTTTACCTGTCTGTAGTTTTCCGCCTGTGCCGTTAATCTACAGGTGTTACAACACTTATGTCGCTACCAGAGTCACTCGAGTCACTGGATTCTGTGCCCAAATTTATTAACAGTTGTTCCACAGCGTCTTCTAATATTCCTTCGTTGCTCCATGCTTCATCAATCACTTTCTGTGTATGCATCACTGCTTTTCCCCAATCGTCTGCAGTAACATTCGTAATACCCTCGCGTATCAATTTTTCTACTTCAGTTCCTGTTAAAGTCTTATTATTTCTTGCTACACACCCCTTTAATTGTGCCCAAATTAACTCAATGTGGTTAAAATGACAATGATACGGTGGTAATCTTACTACTTTATGGCCATGTTCTTGCGCTACTTTGTCAATTACGTATTCCGGAAATCGGGGTTTACAACCTGACACCAGCTCCAACAGCTCTGCTTTTTTCATGATAACAGTGGTAGAAATGTTATGTTCATGAAGCCAGTGAAAAATTTCTTCTTTACGTGTAGCTAATGTTGGCGTTTTGTCGTATATAACCGAGTGATAAGGGGCGTTATCCATTACAATAGTTGACAGCACTGTGAGGTTTTTTAATAACGAGTCTGTGAACCACTTGGTAAAGTTTTTCAGAGTTAATTTCTTTGCAGAAGTCACTCGTTTTCTTTCACTTAAAGGCATAAAAACAATTAGGTATGAAACCTTCTGACGTCCCAGCATGTACAATAATTTATCTACCCCCTCGACCTAAAGGTATTTTCATTGTCCCTTCCACAGTATCATCTGTCCAGCCTTTTCGTAAACTGTGACCTATATTTACCCATGTTTCGTCTAACCAGCCTACGTCTTCAATAGCTTTAGTTTGAATTTCTCGTAGAAATCTACAACGTAAAGCAACTACACTTTCACTTTCCATAAGAACTTTTCTGCCCGAAATTTTGTAAACTTAAAACCGACATTTTGCATTACTTTCCTAACAGAGATGATTTACTACCGGCAAAAAGATCAGCTACTGCTAACAATTTATGAAGTTTATTTATTGTTGGGTGCTCTTTTCTACAATAGTAGCTGTCGAATTGCATTTTCTTGGAAAGAATCTAACTTCATAACTCTTTTGTCTATATTTCTTTTTTTATTAGGTGTTTGAAACTTGGGCTCTGTATCACTAAAATCAGTAAGAAGATCGTGTTTCTCTTTTCCTATACGTACTATAAGATTCTTCCCTACTTCGCATGCGGCAGCTGTACGGTCTAAAACTTTATTAATGGAAATTAACGGCCCCTCGTTTGCTTTTTCTTTTTCAAAATATTCACCTACTGAACAGATAAGTTGTCTTGCCTGTCCATTAAATACTTTCCTTTTTCTTGTCTTACGTATAGCTGAAGCACTCGTACTGGCGTCAGACATAGCTGAATGGATAATATTAACAATCACTATCACTTAGTATACTAAATACTTAAATTTTACCACAAAATAAATCACTTCTGAATAGTAGACTAATAATCACTAAATTTAAAAAAAATCACTAAATCATGCAAATGCACCAAAATATGGTAATATTGTAAATTTTAAAAATGTTAAATTTCACTCACATAAAACAGAAGTATATAAACGCACTAGGCCTACTGTTAAATTTACTATGCGCACGTGGTAACGCACAAACAGCGGCACAACAAGTACGAGTTGACAACACTGTGCTGTATAGTTTCGGCCAATCAGACCGCTCTAAACACCAGTTCCCCACTCACTTGCAGACAAACGTCAATCGCTCTCCAGTAAAAATTTTAGTATAATGTAAAATTTTTTGGCACAGTTTTGTTTCAGAAAGTTAGTTTACTTCAAAAACAATTAATTCCTCTTCCACAGAAAATTTCTTAGGCTACTTCCTTATGGGATTTTGACACTGTGTATGCAATAATGGTAATGCAATAAAAAAGTAAACATTACACAGAAAATGTGACACCTAACAATCTGCTTAGAATACTTTGTATAACATAATACTGACTGAAAATGACAAAATTAAGTGAGGCACATTACCCACCAGTTCAATACATGGCAGGTGCTATGTGTATGCTTATTAATAAAGATACACACATATATGAACATAATTTTCAAGGATGGACTAATCATTCTGTATTGACACACAGAATAAATGAGTCAGTTGAATTTATAAAAATAATATAATTTAACTCCACTACAGTGATTTTTTTGCGTGTACTGTTTTTCAAGAAATGAATAGTTTTACCCTGACAGATTGATACATTCTTGTTTTAGTGGAAATATAAATAATTCTAATGAACTGTGTTTAAACTATTTAGAATGTCATTGTCTCTGACAACCAAAGAAGAATGAACATTTACTTTAAACGCCTCTTATACTAGTGGTGCTACTGCTGTTATTAATAAGCGTGATGATTATTTCAATTCAAACCCGGAATCCAGACAGGCTCTATACGACTTCCAAGGCATGAATGACCAAGAATGGCCTGAACAAAAGAAAATTAAGTGAGTGTTTGTTTAATCATAACTTGAGGGCTCTCAAAAATTCACTAGAAGTTAATTTTTTTTTTTTTTTGTGAACACTACAGGGCGAGTAGTGTACAGTTCCTGTATACCATACTTTCAGTGTTCACAAGTATACATGCGCAGACCACTCTTCCCTCCAAAATATTTAAAATGAGTCACATCATTCTATATACAATATTCGTCTAAAAAGACAGTGTCAACTCGGCTTTAATGAAGTAATTGGGGATGTAACTGGCTCGAATACTAACAATTTCAGATAAGAGAAAATTTAACATAACACAATAGTTTCTAAAGAGAACTAGAAAAATTCAGACGTAATGGGCACAACATAATAAGCCAATCGTGGGTAATTTTTTATAAAACTATATATATTTTTTATAATAAAATGTGTTACTTACCTATACATAATGTAATTTATATAATAGTATAAATATTTGCATTTAAATACACATATAGTATTTGCAGTTAAATACACAACCATTTACAGTACTCATAAACATTTCATAAAAACGAAACAAGCATGGATGTTACAAATACAATCAAATTATGATGTGAGCATGCTGATGATTACACATTACGAGGGCAGTCTGAAAAGTTCTTGGCTTAACAATGAAAAAACAAATTTATAATTTCAAAAATATTTTTATTTTTCAACATAATCTCCTTTTAGCATAACACATTTATTCCAGCTATGTTCCAATGCCACTATCAGATCCCTGAAGTGGTTTTCTGTAAGGTCTGCAAAATGCCCCTCTACAGCTGAAATCACCTCTTGATCTGATGAAAAATGCTGATCAGCGAGAAAGAATTTGAGTTTTGGGAAAAAACTGAAGGCTGAGGGAGCCAAATCCAGGGAAAAAGGGAAGATATTCCAACAATTCATAGGGGAGATCTCTTAATTTTCCCATTGCGAAAACACTTTTGTAGGGAGGTGCACTGTCTTAATGAAAAATTATTTTTTCTTCTGTAAACCAGGCCTTTTTCCACGAATTTTTTGTCTAGTTTCAATAAAAGGTTGGAATAATATTCCCCAGTTATTGTTGCACCCGTTTCAAGGTAATCAATATACAAAACACCTTTAGCATCCTAAAACACTGATGCCATGACTTTTCCTGCCAATGGAACTGACTTTGCCTTCTTTGGCACTGTACAACCAGCTTCTGTCCACTGCTTTGACTGTTGTTTGGACTCTGGTGTGTAGTTATGGATCCAAGTTTCATCCGCCATAATAAACCAACACACAAAAATGTTCAAAGCACTGTTCAGATATTTTCATGCTCAAGTGTTTTTGATCTGGTGTGAGCAAGTGTGGCACCCACCTAGCATAAAGCTTTTTCATTTGCAATTCCTCATGTAAAATATGTCCGACATGATCTTTCAAAATGGGTATAGTCTCAGCAATTTCGTGCATTTAATTCAGTGATCATCCAAAACCATATCATGTACTTTTTCGACAGTTTCCGGTGTTCTTGCTGTTTTTGGATGTCCTTCATTTGGATCGTCTTCCAGGCTGGTACGACCATGTTTAAACTCGGCAGCCCATTTTTTTAACTGTTGAAAATTAAGAAGAGTCCCCATACACTTCAACGAAACTTGAATAAATTTCACTTGGTGTTAAACCTTCTTTCATAAAGAACTTTATGACCGCACAATGCTCAATTTTCTCCATTTCAAGGAATATGGAAAACACTTCTGTTTCAAGTGGCTGTACAAAACAAATTATTTGGTAGAATGAACAGAAATTGCACACGCATGCTAAAAAAAAACCATATGCACGCATGCTAACATAAGAAAACAAAATTTGTGATAGTACTGCCGCCTATGGTCAAGGCTGAGAACTTTTCATACTGCCCTCGTATTTAGGAAATACAGCTTACATGAGGTGTGATTAAAAAGTATCTGGATTGGCATTGTCAATGCCAAGTCAGCTGACTTGGCTCCAAAAATGCGACACATGTTTACAGTATACTACATACTCAGTACAAGTTTTATAATAACAGCTGGTTTGTTAACAAATGCTCATTGATGTATTGTTGTGTGTTAATCTCATTTGACATATTTACCATGTTAGAAAAAATTGATCAGAGAATATGTATCAGATTTTGTCAAAATGTTGACGAAACATGTAAAGATACACTTGAAAAGTTAGCCTACAAAAAGTTTATGGGGAAGATTTTATAAGTCGTACGCAGGTTTATGAGTTGTTCAAGCGTTTTTAAAATGGGCGTGAAAGTGCTGAGAGTGATGAACGTTCAGGAAAGCCTAACTAGCATGACTGACTGCAATGTTGAGCTTGTGCATGCTGCTGTGTGAGAAAACCACCAAATCTGCATTTGTGAGCTAGCAGATGATTTAAATATTAGTTCTGGATTAATTCAGTCTATTCTCAGTAATGAATTGGGAATGAGACGTGCTTCTGCAAACTTTGTACCACAAATGCTCACAGCTAACCAAAAGGATGCCTCGGTATAAGTCACTCAAGACTTGCTTCAATGTGCTAAAAACGTTTAGAGAACTTCATTAAAACGATGGTAATAGGTGTTGAATCATGGATTTATGGATACAATCCAGAAACTAAGGCCCAATCTTCAGTGTGGAAGATGCCAAATTCTTCAAGACCAAAAAAAGCAAAACAGGGCTGAAGCAAAATCAAGACCATGCTCACAGTTTTCTTTGATCACAAGTGGATCGTTCATCATGAATATGCTCCAGCAGACTAAACAGAAAACCAGGATTAATACATTTCTGTTTTGAAGTGGCTGAGGGATGCAATTCGACAAAAAATGCCACATTTGCATCAGAGTGGTGAATGGTGGCTTCAACGATACAATCCACCTGCCACACATCACATGCTGTTCAGCATTTTCTTGCTAAACACTAATAGTCCATAGCTTCAGCATCGTCCATATTTGCCAGATATGGGTCGCTGTGACTTTTTTCTCTTTATGAAGATAAAAAATCAATTAAAAGGGAGATCATTTCAAGACATAGAACAAAATGCGATGAGAGAACTTGCAGGTCTTACAGAACATGACTTTAAGACATGCTTTGAGCAGTTGGAAAGGACTGGAAGAAGTGTGTGGCTGCGGAAGGGGACTATTTTGAAAAAGACATTTATGAATCTGTAACTTTTGTATATTTTTGTACATAAAATCAATCCTGATACTTTTTTATCACACCTCACACATACAAATCAGCAACAGGTAACTAGAGGTTTGTGGTAGACACACAACACCAAGTCACTGTTTAAAAAATAATTTAGTGAAATGTAGTAATAACACTTTAACTAAAATTCAGTGTTGTATGTGATTTACTGTTAAGTGTGTTTGTTCATGTTGCCTTTTTAAGAGTTTTGACTGTATTTATTTTAAGTATATTTAAACAAAGTGTGAAAAAAAAATAAAAACATAAAAATGTAAGTCATAGTGAATGGGACTGCTTTTTGTTTGTTTTACATATTCACTGTGCAGTTTGTTAAAGAGTACTTTTTCAAGCATTCTCACTGTGTTTCTCTTAATATCTTAAAGTAAATATGTCAGTCAAGAGTTACTTGGGCTGAGTTTTCAGTGATACAGTACAGTGGTACAGCCATAATAAATATTTGCAAACTTAACAAATTTGAACGATTTTTTGCAGTTTTTTGTTTTGTTCTAAAAGATTATATTGTGAAACATCTTTATATATAAAAATTCAGTGTATGTCTGCACATGTTCTTAAAACTTTTGAACCACTTATCCGATAGAGCTCATATTCGCATCATATGTTCGTTAGGTTCAGAGTAAGGTTTACATGTGCCGAGTGTGAGGTTGGCCCGAAGGGGGGGGGGTAAAAATTGGAAAAAATGAAAATACCGCATATGGGGTATAAAATTAAAGGGAATTTCCATGCAAGTAACAATTTTACATGCATGTATGCACTACTGAAAATTTTTGGGCGGTTGGGGGTGTCAGTTTGGCCAAGGGGGGGTAAAAATTGGAAAAATGAAAAATACAGCATATGGGGTATCAAATTAAAGGGAATTTCGATGGAAGTAACAATTTTACATGCATGTATGCACTATTGAAAATTTTTGGGCCCTTGGGCTTAATAAATGGGCGGTTTGAGGGGGGATTGTCAAAAATGGAAAATATGAAAAACGGCAGGACCGATTTCAACCAACTTACCAGAAATATTTTATGCAACGGGAGAAGCAACAATAGGATAGGTGTTTTGGTCCACGTTGGGAGGTGGGGTGAAAAACACAGTGATTAAAAAACACAGTGGTAAATATAATACTGTATTTACATTTTGTTTAGTGGTGAATATAATACTCTATTTACATTTTGTTTAGGAATGTGCTGCAAACAACAAATCAATTACCGGCAATTCAATATAAACTCAATGGTAGGTTCTATTTACATTTTGTTTAGGAATGTGCTGCAAACAACAAATCAATTTAAGGAAATTCAATATAACCGCAATGCTACGTGATGTATTTATAAAATTGTTACAATTAAAACGTTTTATTTTCATATATACATTTGTGAAATTTGTGATAGAAAAATGCCAAGAAGAGGGCGGGCAACCATCGGTCGAAAATCACAACATGCTCAAAACGAGCAGGCGCGATGACAACACTCGCAGGAGAATGAAAATATTAGGAATTTAAATATACGTTCACGCACGCAAGAAAGTGGAGAGCAGCGCAGTCAATGTTTAGAAGCAGACAGATTACGACACAGACAGGCACGTCAACGTTTAACTAATGAAAACAGAGGCCTTCATCTATTAGCAGAACAACAACGAATTCAAGTACGACGGGCATTAATAGCAGCATCATTTAACCGCCTGGTATTTGAATACGATCCAGAAATTGAGTACTCATCACATTCAAAAATAATTATTGGAGATATGAATAAAGTATGTCAATTTTGTCATGCATTAAAATTTAAAAATGAAACTCCTGGAATGTGTTGCGCTGCCGGAAAAGTTGTTTTACCAGAATTGCATCCACCGCCTGAACCATTAAATTCATTACTAATAGGTGATACTGCCGATTCTAAATTGTTTCTACGAAAAATACGAAAATTCAATTCTTGCTCCCAAATGACATCATTTGGCGCCAAGAAAATCGTTAGAAATAACGATGGTCGTCATTTTACTGCGCAATCTCAATGCACCACGGCTGTGTAATGGAACGAGATTAGTCGTCAAAAATTAATGGGGAATTTAATAGAGGCAACAATTCTAAACGGAAAATTCAAGGGTGATCATGTTTTGTTGCCAAGGATACCAATGATTCCCGCTGATTCAACAATTCAATTTAAACGTTTACAGTTTCCTATCCGACTGGCCTTTGCTATGACTATAAATAAAGCGCAGGGTCAAACAATGAATATAGGCGGGTTGGATTTAGAAACCCTATGTTTTTCACTCGGTCAATTATATGTTGCGTGTTCCCGTGTTGGTCGACCATCAAATTTATTTGTTTACACCCCCCCCCCAAGGCAAAACCACAAATATCGTTCATGATTTAGCTTTACGTTAAATATAAACATTTGTTTTTTCAATTTTAATAATTTCATTTATTTTTATTTTTTCAAAACACAATTGTTATTGTCAAAATAAGCAAAAAATAAATTTCATGGAAAACAAATCATTTATATTATTACTCAATTAATATAAAAATACATGAAATAAATTTATTAATTTAAAGACAAAATGTTGTTTCTTTTAATAATAATGCTCCATGTATTTATCACTATGCTGCTTATAATATTCGTCTGTCACATGAAAACGTCCATCATCGGCCACCATCAACTTGCACGAAGCCAAACATTCATCAATAACTGCCAATTTAGATAACATTTGACGACAGTTATACTTCTACTAATTATTATTAAATTAAAAAATAAATATCTACATCATTTTTTTTGGCCTCAGCAAAATGAAAAAAAAATTTAGAGGCAGGACAAAGTCTGCCGGGTCATCTAGTGATTTGTATAATGAAAAGCATTGGTGATGCCAATGACTTTATTTGTTTGTTTTGGTAGGTATGTCAATTATAATAATGTTTTTCCTATAATCTATATTTACTAGGTCATGTTCCACAACATCCAGTACATGCATATTTATGTCCTTTAGTATACTGTCCTCAATGTTATTTTTTTAATTTGATTTATAAAGTGGCATACTCTAATAATAAAAAATTCAGGAACTTTTTATTTTAAGCATGCATAATGGTGAAATGTCCTGTGCTACTACAGAAATTATAGTCACCGCTTGTAGGGTTAAGCGAATTTATCAAATAATAACCCTACTATTAATTTAATTTATTAAGATATTAATATAAACACGTTTACTTCACACCTTTATACAATGCAAATTTTGCTGGATTGAAAAAACTGTTATAAAGATGTGCTCCATACTAGGGAAGTAGAGGCTATAAAACAATGTAAAAAAAGATCCACGAAACAATTCCGTATTAAAAATATGAACACTCTAATATCAAAAAGTGGACAGCAACTGTATACTAAATATGTATATACAATAGTTTACAAATAAGACAATGAAACTACCAATTTAGAAATAATACTAATTTGAATTACATAATAAAACACTATTAAGCATAAAACACTTCAATCTGCAGCATTTATTTACTAGAAAAAAATTGATAATGTATTATAGAAACACATGCGTTGCATTTAAAATTACATAATTATATTATATTAAGAAGAATCAAACTTTATTTTTTCCCCACCAAGGAGTTGCACACTGGGGTGGGGACTACTACTGCAAGCGATATTCAGATGTGTTCTCTATGTTCGTCACATTCTTATTTTAAGTGAAAATGTCAGAACGGATTGATCAGAGAATATGCATTAAGTTTTGTCTGCAACTTGGTGATATGCATTCAGAGACAATTGAAATGAAGGGTTTTTGGTTAATGAGTGCCACGCATATAGAAGAGTGGTGTAATCCTTTTAAAGATGGCTGAACATCAGTTGAGATCAACGAACAGTCTGGTATCCCTTTTACCAGCAACAATCGAGGATGTTTGTCAGCTAGTGATGGAAGATCATAGAATAACAATTAGAGGGACTGAAAGTAAAATGGGGATTTCATTTGATTCAGTGCAATTAATTCTGACTGACAATCTTTGCATGCACCATGTTACTGCAAAATTCATACCTAGACTCCTTACTCCTAACCAAAAAGAAAATCGTCTTTGCGTTGCACATGACATGCTGGAATGTAACAGTGCTGATCCTGATTAGTTATGAAGAAAATCGTAACTGGGGATGAGATGTGGGCCTATGGTTATGATCCTGCAACAAGAGGACAGTCAGCTCAGTGGAAAACACCAGTCTCCTTGGCTAAAGAAGGCATGACAATCATGAAGCAATGTCAAGGTCATGCTGGTTTCTTTGACCACCAATGTGTAATTCATCATGCTCCTGAAGGTCAACCTGTCAACAAAGAGTACTACCTGACTGTTCTCTATTGCTTATGAAATGCTGTTAGACACAAACAACCAGAGCTGTGGCAAAGTGGAGACTGGTTGATTCAGCATGACAATGCTCCATGCCACACACCACACTCATTCAGACTTTTCTACCTAAACATGATGCTGAACACGTTCGGCAGCCTCCCTACTCACCAGAGATGGCTCTGTGCAACTTCTGGCTCTTTCCAAGACTCAAGATGCCACTCAAGGAAATAAGATTTCAAGGTAGACAAGAAATCAAAATAAATGTGACAAAGCATCTTCTGAGTATTCCAAATAAAGATCATGAAAAATGATTTCCAACAGTGGAAGAACTGCTAGAAGTGTGTCAATGCAGAAGGGGCCTATTTTGAAGGAAACTAACTTTTCAGATATTCAGGTAACGTACTTGTTTTCCTGGCCTAACGACCAATACTTTTTTATGACACCTTGTATTCTGAAAATTTGCCTGTAATCAAAGAATATCTAGACTGGCCTACCTTGTTTACAAGAATACAACCGCCAATCTATCTTAGGACATGTTTCCATGAGATATGAGAATATATCTCACAGTTCTCCTAACAGAGAAACCAAAATTGATTCACATAGGAAGACAGTGAAAAACACTGACCATTTTCTTGGTCAAAATCTTGTCAAACTGTTTCATGTGCCCATTGAAGAGAAATGTGACAAATTTAGTACAATTTTAGCATATGCATCTGTTGTGTAGAAGGTCTGTTATTGGGAAATATTTTACCTGTTGTGAATGTCCAGTGTATATAAATTGTCTGTTACTGGAAAGACTACATTAAGAAGTTTTACTATATATTTATTTGATTTCATTGATGTTTCTTTAATACCAATGAGCAATGCTTTATTATTATTATGAACACAATATGCACGTACATGCATGTATTTAAAAATAAGATAAAATTAATTTAATAACACCTTACATGAAAGTCATAAAATGGGTTCACATATAACAAAGCAGCATTGGCACCACATGCCTGTGCTGTATGGTGCAAGGGTACTGTAAGCTGGTGGCAGTTGAGTGTAAGACTTTTAAAGTATACTATACTTTCAGAAGGCTGACAGCAACTCTTCAGCTAGTTTCCTGTGATGGTGTAACTTAACCTTTCCAAAAACAGAATATTCTACACTGCACAGTGGTCTTTTCCTATTTACAAGTTTTTCTATTTACGTCTATTGTAACGATTCTGTATGTATACACAATTTATACAAACAGATAAAATGTTTTATAACTGGTATCTGTATATCTATCTCCTTAACTCCTGGAAGTTATTCATCTAATTAGGTGTAAGAAACATTATGCTTTGGGCTTCTGAAAAACACAAGAAATCTTACTAGTTTTGTTTATAAATTGAATATAATTTTCAAAACTTTGTAATTTGTAACTTTTACTTTACTCTGAGATTTGATAATATTTTACCTATAATATATTAAACTATTACTTTTTTAATACAAGCTGGATTTCTTTTTTTTGACATACCATTATGTCTGTACACTTTGTGATATATTTTGTACATTTAGTGTGGTAGTTAATGTTCATTTTATTGAATTTGTTATTGTTTATAAAGTTATACTCAAATTTGTCAGAGAATATCTTATTTTTCTATTTTTTTACAAAGCATACTGATTTATTCACATACTTTACATCACACTATATCACAGTATATCCAAGTATACCAATCATACATAGTTGGTCTGATATACACAATTTGTATTTATTCTGAAGAAGAAGGAATATACTAAGAATTATAATCTTAATTCTTAATTCATAATTATGTTTCTCATAATTTTTAAAATACAGCTTCTAAACTCTTTGTGTTGTCCTACAAAAATAATCATTTACATACTGGAAAACTGTTATCATTTACATATTACATATCTACAAGCTTTACACATGTTAAATTAATATGTACCATATTGTAAAATGTGCTATGAAATGGAAACAAAAATGGTAGAAAGGTTATAGACACTTGTCTTCAATACTTATTAAAAATGTTGTAATATTATTAGAATTCACAATTTTTCTAAACTTTTAGAATTCAACAAATTCATTTGATTTATCTGCAATGTAAGATTGGATGAAATATTAATGTAATGCAGTTTAATACTGTTTGAATACATATTACAAACTCCAAGAGAAATGGCTTGAAAAGAATATTTGAAAATATGGACAATATTTATTTTTAAATACATACACAGTAGTTGGTGTTTCAATAAAACACACTGCACATTGTGGGGTCCAAAGGGGGTGTGATGTGAACATATGCTTTCATAGAAGAGAAATGCACCAGCCTCTCCACCCCAACTCTACTCTCACCTACACGTCGGTAGGCCCTGTTACGACGAGCAACCCACTCAAAGGTTGGGTGACCAATCCCTTCAGCAGAGTGGATCGGTAAAAGCAAACGAGAGATGGGGGTTCTGTCAGGGCAATCTGGGGGTATCCTAGGTCCTGGCAGGATGGTGCACATCGGCAGCAGGGTGTGCATCTAGTGTGGAGGCAGAGGAGGCTATAGTAGCCCAACGGTTGCACACATAGGCTGAGTCAGTTAGCCTACTGCGACCGGGCAGAGAGAGCTTGTCAGCTGAGGTGAAAGCACCTCTCTAGGGGAAAAGCACCCCGAAATCAAAGTTCGTGATCCTCCAGGTTGGGGGTTGGGTCGGAGAATTCACATATCCCATCTTTCAAACTCTTTTATGTGCAGAAACCTATCAGTTTCTCAGCCAGTCAGTTTTACAAACTGGCGGAGGCCTTGACTCAGTAATGGGTTGTCGCACCACTGAAGAAGAAGAAGATATGTGTGGCTACACTGACACATGTACACATGTATCCAGATGCACATTAACATTTTCTATGACATATAAAGACTGTTGTTCCATATGCGTGAAGTATTGCATTAGAAAGTGCCTAAAAATTGATATTTACTACCTAAAACAGGGTAAAATACTTTTATTTTTAAAATAATTAAGGAAATTACTTTTATATACAATGTAAATAACATGAAAAATTTATTTTTCTTACACGTATGTGCTGATAATTGCTCACATACTCTCTCAATATAAAATACTGTTAAAAAATGCATACCAAAATAAAAGTATTAACTGGAATATGAAAGAAGCATACAATCACTATGTCCACTAAAATACAAATCTCACTAATTTGAATTGAAAGGGAAATAAACCTTTTCTATCACTACTACTACTACTACTACTACTATTACTACCACAAACTACTACTACTCCTAATAATAATAATAATAATAATAATAATAATAACAACAACAACAATAATAACAATAACAGTAACAACACAATGGTGGTGGCAGTAGTAGTAGTCAAAAAACAATAATACGGGATTATTGCACACATAATAGCACATTCGCAACTGAACAAATGACACAAAGATATGCTACAAAAACCTGGTTATAGAATGATTTTGTACAGAATTACTGACAAATATTTTTCACATACTTCTTTTAACACATTATCAGAAACCAACAGTATTAGGAAACAGGACGTCCTCTTGTTTTTGAATAACGTTTTTATTGTTGAATTTTAAACGGATGTGCACTTTGAAACATACACATTTTCATTAACACTCTGTATTTTTAATTAGACTTTTGTGAGAGTTTACTGCATCATGCACAATATTAGTCAATTTATGACAGGAGCCATACAAATTTATATTTTCTTATTTAAACTAATCAAACAGCCACTAACATAATCAACATATGTTACACATAAAAAAGTATGTGAATTCTGTGGAGTTGAAATTTTTAGAACAGACTATAATAACCTCGTCTGTAGCTCATGCACATTGTAAATTTTACTTATAAATAAGGAAAAATTTATTCATCTGAAGAACATTAATGACATAAAAATCATAAACATTAATAAATTAACAACTGAAATTAATGAATTGACGATTTAAAACTGACTTAATTAAAAATAACACTACCCAGATCAAAGGTACATTGTGTGGAAAAACTAACATATAATGACTGCACAATTATACTTAGGTACACCTAAATTTAATATTTCATAATAATTGAAAGACATGACTAATACACGTGGATACACTTAATAACTGTAAGTCTCATTCACAAAATAACATAGTCTGGCATTTGTGCAATATTACAGACAAATAATTATCAGCATTGTGATAACAGTCAAAAAAATATCATTTACGTACATTCATGATAAGTTATAACTTAACTGTAAAAGAATATAAAGTTTGTTTAACAGTTACATAATATGTTAGAAGGAAGTGATATAGTATTTTATCTGATTCAATTTTATTAAGGTAAGAAATTTGTTAAAATGGGTATGACTTCTGATGATATCATGCTATGTTTTGAAATCAGGGAGACAATGCTGAATACCAATTATATAAAAAGAATTCAAGAATACTGATCATTTCCTGAATAAAAGTTTTTGTAATGTTTATTCATGTTATGTTGGAAGTAAACTGAGAATACTGAAATCAAAACAAATTTTCTTCAGGAAAAATGCTGAAATAATATAAGATACATTTCAAATGAATTTACTCGTGTGGAAAACATTTACTTACATATTACAACCAACAATAAGTTAGCAAAAACCTCAAGTTAGGCCATACAAGTAATTAACTACTTTGTATGCATACAATAAGTTTATATAAATCAATATTCCTGTTACAATATTTTGTATCAATGGTTCTTTCCAAAGCACATTCTGTTTAATTGTTTCCAGCTATATATACTTATTAGTTCATTAGGTTCTATTTGTCATCATACAAATTTTCATTCTTTAATTTGAATATACCAGTATATAAATGAATTACATATTTTATGACACAGTTTTACAAAATCTCACAACACTATACGACTGTTTACTGAACTGGTTTACTATTATACTACTCACTTTTACACTATCAAAGTAACTTTTACATCTTAATGAAAATAGTCTATACTCATATAATTCAGTTGTTTTAATTATCATTCAAAAATGTAATTTTTAAGCAGAATATGTATAGTAATATAAAGGAAAATGTTTATATATAGGCAAAATAAGGCTATCTATAGATAGTCACTTATATTACTACACAATTGTGAAGTTATTTCAAATTTTCATATGGTATGTATATGACAATATACATAGCATTTGTCAATAACAAAATGCAATTGATTGAGTAATAAAAATCAAATATTAAATTATCACTACTGAAATCCCCAAAACTACTAAAGTATTGGAAATTACAACTGAAACATGGAGAATGATTAAAATTAAAAGAATACAATTAGACTAGCTGGTAATTTTAACACGCTCTATTAAATCAGTTTAAATACATGTAATTCTTCAAGTTCATAAAACCACTTATAGAAACAACAATTTGGGAACAAGATACAATAAATTAAAATTATATACATTTTCAGCTTTTAAATAAGAAAAGCTTTGTAAAAAACTAAACTGTTAAATCACAGTATTATTAAAAAAAATATATATTTAAAAAATATCTATATCTTCATCAATTTAATGTAAAACAAAACTTACGGATTTTTCACATCACACTTTCTTTAAGTTTTAAAATTCCAGTAATTTAAAAAAAAATTCTCACTGTAAATGTTTGTATAGAACAACACAAATCACACATGAAGATGTATATACACAAAACTGCTATGACTTGGTGGAAGCAGAGGCTTTGTTATCTACCTGCAAACAAAACATACTGTTAATAACACACTGATAATTTTGAGAATTGAAAACTGCGGTAAAATGTATTGACCTGTTTTTGTTTTTGTAGAATTTACGGAATGCAGAGCTGTTATTATCTTGGCACAATCCATAGCTCCTAACACATTTCTTGTAAGTTTAAGTCATTAAAATTGAATACAGTGAAATCTCTCAGTGATCACCTCCCTTCAATGACCAGTATTTCTGAGAACTTAAATAAATGAATAAATTTTGTATTGTGTAATATCTCTAACCTGAACAGGACCATCAAACTCTTAATATGGCGACCACTTATAAGGCTTTGTATTCATTTTATCATATCTTGATTGGTATACAGTACTGTAATTTACTATAGCCTAGTCATCGCATTCTTAAATTGAATTACGATGTTATTGCTTCAGTGATGTCGAAACTATAATAACGCTATTGCTCCAACTGTACATTCAGTAGAATCACTGTTTTTATGTTTCTCAGTTATCTCTTTGTGCACACTGGTATTAGTTGTGTCTGTGTTTTTTCTTTATGTACAGTTTTTGCTTTTAATATGTCAGCCAAAAACAAAGTGTCTGTAAATACATTAAATTTAGAAATACATTTCAAAGTTATTGAAGATGCTGGTTGTGGTCTATAATAAAGGAAATCATCAGAGAAGTATGGGTGTGGTAAAACTCACTATGAAGTAATAAAACAAAAGTTGTTAAAATGCAAACAAAAATAAAAAAAGGGAAACTTTTACATACAAAAATAAATGATTTAACTTTGGCTTACTTTGAGGGTGCATGTGCATGAAAATTGCCAGTCAGTAGTAAAATTCTACAAGTAAAAGCTACAAGTGATGCACAACAACTTCAAATTGAGAAATTCACTGCAAACAGTGGTTAGAAAAATTCTGCTGGCAAAATAATATCATTTTGAAACATCTATGGGATGAAAGTGAATTTGTCAGTGAGAATATTTTGGTAGAATAGCTTCAACAGTTGCTGTTATTAATAAAAAAAATATGATTATAAGGACATTTACAATGTGATGAAACTGGACTTTTTTATTGGGCATTGCCTACAAAGTTGCTGACATTCATAGACGCACAACATATGGTACTAAAAAAGTAAAACAAAGAATAATAGTGAAGTTTTACAATTTAACTACCATTAACAATACACAATTCTTTACTTTTGAGATGTTTTAAAAATGTCAATATGTCCGACTTAGGTGTGTATGGTATGCAAATCAAAATCCTGGATGAGGGGCATCATTTTCACTGAATGGATTGGAAAATTTAATTTGTAAATGAAAAAACAAAACAGGAAAGTGGTGCTGATTGTGGGTAGTGCTCCATGCCACTCCAAGATACCATTAAGTAATCTGATTTGTCGTTTCCACCAGCCAATATAACCTGTAATTCATAATTATTCCTTGGATTTGGGAATAATCCATCATTTACTAAGCTTCACTATCAGCATCGCATACTGCCTATTTTAACTGCATTTTTAGATTCAGTAGAAAATGTAGATGAACTTATTAACAAAATTTCAAGGCATGGATTACGTGGATTGTAAATGTGTTTAAATTGTGTGTTGTTTTAGTAGACGGCACAAATGTAGAAAGCATAGCAGAAACTGTACAAATTGAAAATGAACTTGTAGAGCTAGACCAACAAGTAGGTACTGACATCAACACAAGACTTAATGAAGGTGAAGAGTTTAAAGATGGGGATCCCTGGGAAAAAGTGATTCTAGAGATGAACACCAATTCCTTTACTTCAAAAGCAGTGGAAGAAACTCTGATGGAGGAAGGTGAAGAAATCCCTGCTGCTCCCCTTAACAAAACCAAACTACGTGAACATACTGAAACAATCAGGTTGTAATCTGAGAAAGTAAGATAGTTGATTTACTTTATGAAATCCAATCCATTTTAGAAAAAGGAGTGACTGACCAGAAGAGGAAGTCAAGTCGTCACACTTCATTGCATGAATACTTCAATAAGCAGAAGACATTTAGAGGTGAGTAAAAATAAATTTAGAGTTAACATCCCTTTAAAAGCCGTGTGCAGTATTATAAGACGTGTATGAGAATCGATTATCACTGTCACTGCCAGTTACATTCCGTAAGGAGAGTACATCTGGAAAAGACCAAAATCATGTAGAACTGTATTTCATGTCTTGGAGGTATTTCATTGTATATAAATGAAAGATCGGGGGAAAATGATGAGAGTCAAGAAAACCGAAATTTTAACACAGTACTGCCATCTGTTAGTATACACTAAATACTATACTCCTGGTTAATTTGGCTTTAGATAAAATAATGATAGTCAGTATTTTGAAGTTGATACTTGATGTTGAAGTTTTAGCCCAAGGAGGAAAAATGATTAGGGTCTAGCTGGTCTGTGGGATCACTGATGGGAGTCAAATGAGCTATTCATACTGAAGAGCTGATGTCGCACAACGACTGGTGATATTTGCTGTTCAAGGTCAATTGCTTTACTGTCAAATGCTTTATTCTAAAGTTTAAATTTAATTTTGTTACTGTTTTATTAGAAATAATTTCTAGAAATGGATACTCCTGTAAAAGAGACTTTTTTCACCATAAGAAAATGCCCAAACTGGGTATGATGAGTGAAGTAAAAAATAAACTTTTAGCACAAAGCAATTAGGTTGGCTCTGCTTGACAATGTTCAAGACATAAATGTTTTTAAGTTATTGACAGTGAAGAATGAAAGTTTATTGTAAAAAAAAGTTTTATATAGGTTTAGGCATAAGTTAAATCAAACTTTTAAAATTTCCTGATTATTTTGTTTATATGTTTTATTATTGTAAAACATTATCAGCCTAAGATTGCACAAACTATACAAAGATTTTCAAGTAGCCTATTTAGAAATAAGTATACTATTATCATATGGCAACCAATTCAATAACCTTGAGTAGTATGTAGATAAATAAAATTAACAAGTCACAAAAATAAATCTGTCCTAGTTATAAATATTCAATAAACAATAACTTGAGTTGTTTTTTCTTTATCTCTACAGGAACCAACAATTCACTTATAAAGCTCCTCTTGTATGCACTTAGCCTCTGCCACATGCCATAGCACACACACAAATTTTAACTGAATTATAGTTGATAGTTGTAAAAATAATTTTAAAAATTGTAATTATTTACATAATTATATTTATTTGTTATTAAATTATAATTTCCTTTTACATTTTGTTATTACTTCAGAAAATATAGCATCTTGTGAGGGGTATGTATAGAAGACTTGAAATTGAATCAAGGACAATAAGAACCCTCATAGCTTCCCACAATTAACATGTATTTTAAAATTATTTTTAATAAAAATTTTGAAAGATGTTATAAGTTTGTATAACTTAATTATGAGGTGTGTTTGATAATTCTGTGCAAAAATAAAGAAGACACAATTTTTCAGGAAATTTTTTTTATTTTTCAACATAATGTCCGTTCAAGACTATACGCTTAGTCCAATGATGCTCAAGCATTTCGATCCCATCCTTATAGTACGATTTATCAAAGTTTTCAAAATACGCAGGTGTTTTGGCAAAAGTTCATCATTTTGTGTAAATCTCTTTCCAGCAAGCCACTTCTTCAAATTGGAAATAGATAATAGTCCAGAGGTGCTAAAGTCTGGTGAGTAGGGGGGTGCGGAAGAATTTTGTAGCATAATTCAAAACAATTTTGTTGTTACAATCGCAAAAGAATGAGTTGGCGCATTGTCTTGGTGAAAAAGAACCTTCTTTTTTGTCAAATGTGGTCATTTTTTCTTTATTTCCTCGTTTAGACAATTCAGCAGAGATGCATAGTATTGCCCAGTTTTACCCTTCTCAAGAAAGTCAATTAAGATTATGCCACAAGGATTCCAAAAGACAGTGGGCATCACCTTACCTGCTGATGGAACGGGTTTCTCTTTATTTGGAGAACATTCTCCTACTGCAACCAACCCACTGTTTTTATTGTTCCATGTTCCTTGGTTTCAGGTTGGTAGTGATGTATCCAAGTTTCACAAATGTTATGAAACACCAAAAATTCTTCTCAATTGTGTTGAAACAGCTTCAAACCATGTTTAGAAATGTTTATTCATTCATGCTTTTGATCGATTGGAGCAAACGCAGTAGTCATCTTGCGGACAGTTTTCGCATACCGGTATGTAAATGTTCGTGTAAAATATGATGCACCTTGAGATGTCTATTGTATTAGCAATTTCACACACTTTGAATCTTCTGTCCTCCATCACCATATCATATTCTGTCCAGAACGTTCAGCGTCGTTTGTGCTCATGTGACCACTACGAAAATAATCAAACCATTTAACTGTTTTAGTCAATGGTCTTGACACCATAATATTTATCCAGCTTGGATTTAGTTTCCTGTGCGGTTTTCCCTTTCAAAAAGTAACGTTTTATCACCACACCAAATTCTCTTTCATCATTTTTTGCAAATCACAATACTTCATCAATTCAAACGATTGGCAAGACTAGATTTATGGTCGCATGTTACTAAAACGTGGTGTACACTCCAAGTGGAGAGTGGGAAACTAAAAACGACGTCATTTATATACTACGAGCGCCATCTCCTGACTCTTCATGTACTTATCAAACACCACTCGTATGTTGTTAAGAACTGTATATAGTATTATTACATAAAGTAACTAATTTCTTTGGTGGAAAATAACTGTAATTAAAACATTTGAAAGTTTAAAAGGTCTTTTTCTTGACTTATTGTTTTTTGACTCTTATCGCCACCCCCAACCCTATACAAGATATCTATATAATAATGGCTCCTTTTTACTGCCTAAAAGTCTAGGAGTTAGGCAGAGTAGGCTGTCTTATGTGAGCCATTCAGCATATAAGGAAGGCAGTGTGATCAGCACTAAGCTTTAGCTGCCCATTATTATCCCAGGTACTCATTTCCACAGCCTGCGTCAACCTGGGGCCTAAAAAATGCACCGTGATTTTATAGTGCACCCAGAAATTGAACCCAAGACCTCTAGATTAGGTGTCTTAAGTATACTCACTGGTCTATAATCCCCATATTATTGGTTTACTAATCTGAGATGTATTATTCATTCAGACCTGGAAAATCTGGACCGCTGATATCAGAAACTGTTTTCTTCACATCACACACCCTCACATATTATTGTAAATTGTTCCAGAAATTTGGATGGGAACTTTTTAAACACTCTTCTTCAGCTCACACATCACATCCAGTGACTTTCACATCTTTCTTCACATTAAGAAGTGACTTGGATTTCAATGGCTTGGAGTGAAGAGTTGAAAATGGTAGTGTTGAACTGGCTGCAATCCCAGATGGTGGATTTTTACACTGTGTGCTTAGAAAACAATGGTGACTACGTAGAAAAGTTGAGTACAACATGTGTCCATACATGCCTTAACTTTGTGAATAGCACTTCAGGTAGCGCTACTAATGGAATGAATAATATGTTGCAACACTAGGCTACGTTTAGGAAGTAGCCCAGTGAAAATGGTAATGGAATATTTTGTTGTCATTATGCTGCACCTGATGGTATCAACAAACATTACATGTGCCCGTGCACTGCGCTGGTTTTTTTTTTTTTTTTTTTTTTTTTTTTTTTTTTTTTTTTTTTTTTTTTCACCTCTCCTTTAGTGGCCAACATACACTTTAAAGCTGGGCTTGTAAGTCTATCTGTGCAGGAACTTTACCTGCTCTCTTTTATATGTTTGTACCAGAACATTAAATGTTATACCGTTACATTAAAATTACATAAATGGATTAAAGTTACTACTAATTTCAATATACAGCTATGGTACTATTCAGAAACAGCTGTCTATCATCTTCTTGTTTAATAACCAGAAGACAAAAAGTACTGCACTCTGTGAATCTAACTTTCTAACCTGTTTATGGTTTAATACTCTATTCACCAATACACTAATAATCATGATTTTGTTGATTGTATCTTTAAAACTGTACATCAATTTGACTGCTCCTAGCAGTGCACAAGAAACTGCTGTTCTCACTGCAAACCTGATTCAGGCTTCCCAATATTCCCAATATTGGTTTTGTATAAATAACCAGTTATGCAGTTACACAAGTTGATGCAATTGTGTCTACCCAATTTCTATCAGAGCTGCCAATATATGTTATAACCATTAACATATCCTCCTTTGGATGATACACTTGTCATTTACCAAACATTCTGGAAAACCGTATAATTTCTAACACTGCAAATTTCTCACACTGCTCATGGTAGGTAGGCTGGACAATGTCTTAGAGCAGTTGTATGATGGTACTATTTCATGATAGATGCCTTGAAACATTTCAATTTAAATATAACACTTCAATTTATCTTGGAGATTCTTTTAGACATCTCTCATCAGATGGTTCTGGAATGTAAGTTCAATGTTCAAAGAATTATTTTTAATAACTAAGACTAATGTATACCATGTCTGGCGTTTGATGCTAGTGCTTGTATGATCAGTGACACTGCTTAATGACTTGTCAATACTAGAGTCTCAAAGTTAACACTTATTTTTCTATTTGCATCTTGTTTAGTCTTGTTAGTTTAGTTTCATTCACTTGCACCCTTTGGTGTGAAGAAATACATCTGGTTAAAATGTAAGCTTTATACATGTATATTTACACAACACAAACTTATGGTTTGGGTTTGGACTACCGATTTTGGCCTTCTATACCTTCGAAAATTTGGTCATCACAGACTGGTACCCTTTTGGACACTGAATTCATAAAACCTGGATATTTCATAGGACACTGGATATTTTATAAAACCAAATGATGAGACTTTTGGCATCTTTGTTTGAACTTAAAAAAAAAATAATAATGTTTTTATTTTAAAACTAATTAATATTACTGTTTGCCTCTGTTGATGTCAACCCTTATAGTAGTGTCACTCAGATTTTTTGTTTCTGACCTTATATCCTGGCCCAAATATGTATGAAGGCATCAAAATATAAAAAGTTAGACTTGTATAGTTTCATCTCCTCATAGTTTTAATTAAGACATGATTCTGAATTGCTTACAGCTTTAGTCTGTTAAACGTATAATGTGCATAAACTGCAGACTCTCCTGTTCTGGTGATATTGCTTTGCTATCGCAGCATTCTTTCGTTTCTTTTCTTCTTGTTTCTTGTTTTGAAATGCGCAAATTTTCTCACTTCAGTTGTTTTTGATGAGAACGGAGTATTCATCAAGAATTCATTTAATTCTTCACGATCCCTGTCTTCACGTTGTCGTTGACGCAGGCGTCGCACACGTTCAGTGGAAAACATCACGACTAACACTGAACAATATACACTGATATGCATCTTATTTCACTGTAACCAAATTTATTTATTACTAACATCACCAGGAGCGTTACATTTTTCGACGACGTTACACATTTTGCATCATGCATTTTGTGGAAAACATCATGTTTTCTGTATAACTGTATAACAAATATTTACTATATAACAAATATATTTACTATATAACAAACATTATCATGTTAAAAACGACAGAGACCGAAGATTTCTAGACTGTGGGGAATCGAAAGTGTGGAAAAAATATAGTGTTAACATCACCTGGAGCGTTACATTTTTCGATGATGTTACACATTTTGCATCACGCATTTTGTGGAATGACCCCCAGCCTAAAAACATTATCATGTTAAAAAAAATTTTTGAGACGAAAAAAATCACGATTAAGTTTTTGAAGTCCATGGTTGTGATTTAAATTTGGCAGTAGTTCATAACCATAGCAACGCATTTTCACTCTTGAATATTCGACTATCTTCGTGATAATTTGTATGCACGCGCGGTTCACGTTCGTACAGCGTTGCATCAGTTTATTCAGAGAACGCAGCGTGTACACTATATGTGGTCCTATAGTACGAACCTTGCACGTGTTGAATATAGAGTGTTAACGAGTTTATACTTGCGTTGTTACAGCAAGGTCCATTACTTTATTAGTGAATTACAGCATAAGTATGTCTGGCGTTAAGAAAAAATGTGTGAACTTGAGTATAAACCAAAAGCTTGAACTAATAAGTAAACTTGAAGGTGGCGCATCTGTTGTACATGTTTCTGAATTGTACGGTATAAAGAAACAAACCGTTTCAGACATTCGAAAGAATAAAGACAAACTTATTCAGTTTTCGTTAAAGTACAGTGTTGATAGTTTGAAGAATGAGGGAGAAAGAAAACACATTAAATTAGCCAAACACAAACAATTAGAGGATGCTGTGTACAATGGTTTATTCAACAACGTTCTAGTTGCGGGCTGCTGCTGATAAACTGGCGAAACATATAGGCATCCAGTTTCAGGCGAGTGATGGGTGGCTTTGGTGTTTTCGTAAACAGCATGGCGTCACAAATAGATCAACATGTGGTGAAGCGCTGAGTGCAGACACTGAACAAGTTGAGCCTTTTCGTCAACATATAAAGGAAACGATTGAATCTGAGGGTCTCATTTTGTCTCAGGTCTACAATGCTGACGAGACTGGTCTCTACTTTCGTGCTGTGCCTGAAAATACTCTGGCACACAAACATGAAACTAGCACACCAAGCCGTAAACTCAACAAGGAGAGGATTTCTGCCCTACTGTGTGCGAATGCTGATGGTTCGCATCGACTTACTCCAGTCATAGTCGGAAACGCAAAGAAACCTCATGCGATAAAGAACATAATGAACCAGTTGCCAGTCATTTATGAAAGTTCAAAAAATGCTTGGTTTACCTTAAGTATTTTTTCAGACGGGTTTTTTAATCATTTTGTGCCAGAAGTGTGACGTTTTCAAGAAGAGACTATGAAAATTCCATTGCATGCAGTGAAAGCCGTCTTACTACTGGACAATGCACCGGCCCATCGCAACTCCGAGAAGTTAGTTAGTAACGACGGAAAATTAAATGCGTCTTCCTCCCTCCGAACACCACTTCAATTTTACAGCCAATGGACCAAGGAGTCATTGTTGCCTGCAAAAAGCTGTACAAGAAGAAGTTTCCTGAAGAGGTGATGGTTGTCTTGGAGGACGAACAAGACCGTGAAAACAACACGAGAGGAGCTAGAATGCTGCAAAATCTGCGTACATACAACATCAAGTCCGCCATCTTTAATTTTGCTGCCGCATGGAAGGAGATGAAGGAAACAACTTTGGCTAATGGGTGGACACAGTTACTGAATGGGACTGAACCGGAGTACGATTTCAGAGGATTTGAAACATGAGATTTCTGCGAAACCATAAAGAAGGCTGGTGAAGAAGTAAATGAGAATGACATAGAACAGTGGCTAAACTTGGACAAGGGTGATCCAGGCTACGAAATCCTGAGGCAGGAAGAGATCGCAGAATCTGTTCTACACAATGATCAAGAAGATGGAGATGATGACAATGAAGAAACATCTGTTACAGGAGGTCCTAAATTATCAGCGATAAGAAACAGCATTGACGAAATTATCGCGTACATAGGGGAGTCTTCAGATCCGGAAGTGTGTGCTTATTATGATCATTTTAGACAGTTTAGATCTTTAATAATAAAGAAGCAACATTCTGGTGGAAAAAAACTGACTCTTGATGCTTTTATCCAGCATAAATAAAGGTGTGTACATAACATATATTTGCATGATATTAATAGTATTAAAATTTCAAGTGTTATAGGCCTATTTGATTTAAATATATCCTCAAAAAACAAAATTTGCGATTTAATGGACTTTCGATTTTACGGACACCCCTCAGCCCCAATTAGTCCGTTAAATCGAGGGTTTACTGTACTTGTATTTATATCCACGTGTGTGATTTTCCTTCCATGTATCTTCATGCTTGTATATCATCCATCCAAGTGCATCACCTTCTCTTGATTAGATGTCATTTTTGGCCTAATTTGACATCAAGGCCAATCCAGTTATGGTGCATATGAAACCGTTTCCTATTCTACTTACTGCCAAAAATCACTCGTCCCTATGGTTAATGTTTTAAAGATTAATACTTTCATTATTTAGAGTTAATCTGTCAACAAGTAAGGTCAGTGTCGTGTACAAACTACCATATATTAATGACAAATATAACAGTGTTGGCTGACTTAGGGTACGTGTATAGCGCGGAATAGTAGCATAGAATACTTGCATGCATAATCACACATAGCATATTACACATATATGACAGGTGTGCATACAGAGGATGAAATAATGTCTGATCCATGAGGACAGTGAACACTGTCAGCATTAGCAATACTGTCGAGCAGTTGTATGGAATACGCTTGTCTAGAACGAATTTCCCATTATTATTGTGGCTGTTACTTAAATTTTTAAATACGTGCAGTGTAATGATTCATGATAGCAATAGTGATAGGGACGATATATCGGTTGACACAATATTTACCTACTTTCAATTGTCTCCAACGAGTGATAGTTTAGTTCTCAACCCATCAATCAGAGAAGAGATACGTTCTCATTCCACTTTTTTAGAATTCAAGTGAGGTTTTTACATATTCTTACATCAATTTTACTTATCAGTATACTAAAGTTGTGCTGGTATTGTTGTCCACTTTTTGTTTAATATATACCCCCTGTGGTGACTCTTACGGTGTTTATCCTCTAGGTCACTCTTTATTTTGTACAAGAAAATTAAAAATAACTGTATGAAGCACATAACTGACAGAACTGTTTTCACTTTATCGGGAATTGTATATTGGATAGAGTTGTGTGTGGCTACAGTGAGGGAATGTCACTGAAGGGACCAATCAGAGCTCAGAACTATTCCATGTGCGATACGAAAAAACAAACTTGTTTGCTTCCAGATGAGGATCAGCGATGATATTCTCTGGTACGCGATGTGTGATCTGCTTCGGTATGCATGGTGCCACATAAATACATGAGTTTGTTTACACATTGACTATAATCTGTGTGAGTATTCTATGCTAATATTTCATGCTATGCATGTACCCTTAAGTAAAACTCTTGTACTTTTTTGGATAACATAGTTTATATGTTGTTTACAGCAAATCTAAATTAATTGGCAATACTTTTTAATAAAAATAATATGCAATTTTTTTATTATTTTGGCAGACTAATATTGTGGCTTTTAACATATATTTCATGTGTTTCTCTATAAGAAAACTACCATATGGTTGACTAATCTTGTTTGATGTTTGTTTATATGTGAATTTATGTTGGGCTGTGATTGTGCTGTAAACAATTAAAAACAGCTGCACACACTTTGAGAAAATTTCTTTACAAAATTAGTAAGATTAATCTAATTTATTGGTTTTCCATAATTATTTTCATGATTTATTCATGTGTAACAGTTCTGTTCATTTTTGTTATTATTTTGTTTTACCAATTTTAAAAATTAATACATGACGTGTAAAACAAAGTCCTTTTATGATTCATTACACTGGAACGATGTTAAGTTACTTTCTTTTAGATTGCAGTTTTCTTTCAGGTTTTACTGTAAATTTATTAATAGACATGCTTTATGAAAATAGTCTTCAGTCACACCACGTTTGGCATCTTTCAACTTTTCCACCAAATGTTAATGAAAAAACGGTTTTCAAGATATTTTTGGTTAATGTTAAAAAATAACAAGAGGATTATTCTAAAATCTTTTCAGATTATGATACCTAAACAATGAACATGTAAAAACAACAAAAGTACACGATTATTTGACATAAATTTAATGTACCACAGCTATGTCAGAGCAGGAAATAGCAGTTATTTTTCACATACATCACTGTGTTAGCATTTTTACTTTGAAACGAAAAGGCATTTGTAATCAAGGGTTTATTTTATCTAAAAACTTTAACCTATCAATAATGTTTTAATAGTAAACTATGGGCTTAACATACATCGTTATCTTGTAAATAACTTATTTCATACCTGAGTCAGCCTCTGCAAAGAGTAAATATTAGCTGGACATACATGCAACTAGTTGTTGGCACAAGGCACTGTACTGGCCCTGATCTCCAGATATTCGTCTCATCTTAAGTTGTGTGTTGTGCGAGAGTACCTGAAGTTCAACTTGTAGTCCACAAGGATACTCCAGAGCAAGAGAGGTGTTGTCCTTATTATAGGAATGTAATGTTGGCGGCATTGTTGCACTCACTACTCTTTCAACTAAGCCCAATATGTCTGTCGTTGCTAAGCGTGAACAGAATTCAGACAATGCTACGGAAAATGACCCACTTACCTGCAATAAGACATATACATATATAGTTCTAACAAATTAACAAAATATTGACAGTTACAGAAGAAGACAGAAACTCATTCTAGTTAAAGAACAAATTATTCTTTAATTTGATGAAATTACTGTCTTTTCGGTTATTTTACTTATTTACTTTTGTATTATCTGGTAAAATAATTATAAAGCAATTTCTTAATTAATTACTTCTTGATAAAGTCCTGTATACAGACGAGCATACAGTTGTCAACGTGCTTTTCTCTAACAAACTAAATAAGGAACAGTAACAAAAATGCGAATGAGGAAGAAAGGAAAGATTCTGACATCCTATGTACACGTTTGCGTATGAAGCAGACCCCTTTTCAAACAATCAAAGAACAAAAGACTTCTTATACCAATATTAATTTGAATGGAATGAAAATTCTGAATTGTTGGCACATGCAGGAAGCTACAGTTATTGAATATGCTACCATTTTAAAATAAAAATCAACAACTTCCTGGATTAGTACTCCTTGGCTTACGTATTCCAAAAGGCTAAAGGAAGCACCATATGCTTGCAATGTTTGACTTTTTATCGATTACGGTATAGAATGATTTGGTTTAAATCATTACCATGCCTTTTATAAATCATACATGAACAACACACTAAGGCAGCATATACCCATTAACTGGCATCGGCCTGTTTATGATGGCTACTCACCTGAGACAAGGAACGGCAGTAGTGTTCAACAAGTTATGCAGAAAAAGTAAATGGAAGCATTACTTTCTATATGGAACTCACAAACTGATCCTAGCAGTTTACAAACACTAATGAGTTTCAAAAATTCATAAAATGTTTGGGGGCTGTTGTGGTGCAACATAGTCCGCTGTGCTACAAGAGTAAAGTCAGGTCACAATACAAAGGTTTTGTCAGGCCACTGTTCTAATATTCTTACATCAAGGATTTACACCAAGCATCTTCCTTCACAAAATAAAATCAAGTTCTGAAGTGAAAGGAGGAAAACCCTTGTGTTTGGGAGTGTGGCAACCAATATGCAAATTCCACCTAGATCACCATCCTGCTGCTGGAGCCTCAGAGGAATAATATTATGAAGTAAATTATTTTTCACAACTACCTGTTACATGAACCCTTTAAATTAAAACATGGAAATCATATTTTCATCTGAACACGATGCTGTATCATCATTTATATTTACAAACTCTAGTTTACTGACTAATAAATACAGTACCACTTTTTCTACAGAATCGGGCAAATTGAAGTAATCTGAATGAATCTGGGACAATCAAATGACTTGATGAAATCATATAAAATACATGATTTTATTTGACCGGCACATCTATAACAATAGTAATTATCACCGCAAAATCGAATTAGTAAAATATAAGTAAAATTATTTTTATACGACACTTAAGAATTACTTTAAAGATTAGGCCTACAGGTGTTTTTTAAAATAGGGATATAATAACCAATAAGGGTACAGGCTTGCTATAATAAGTGTTTATCGAATAAATTACATGATTGAATATTCATGTGGTGTCAGCAACATAAAATAATAGTGTAATTATCATTTTGAAATAGCTACACAATAATGCAAATCTAATATGAGAAAATCAATGAACTTCAACTGAAGAATGGTTCTGCAAAGCCAAAATAACCGCTGTCTGAAAAAGTTTGAATATTATAAATATTATTCAAATGTAGTTTACGGTGGGGTATAGAAAGTTGATAACCACTAGCACTAACCAGAACTTTTACAATAGATTCAATGAGTTCAAGGTTTATTTTTAGCCAACGGTGAGCCTTCTCTGCCTGAATAATGGTACCCAAGTAAAATATTTTTGTTTTGATTAAAAGCATTACACATGAAGGTAAGTAATGAATAGAACTTGTGTATTGACAGATTTTACATGCATTTGTTTTCTAAAACATAAAAGACCTGATCTCAAAAACTGTGCTAATACAAATTAGTAAAGTGTTTTATCAACGACTTCATAAGATTGCTCTTATCGAGATTTTGGCTGGAATTCAAAAAATGAGCGCTAAATGCATGATAGTGCTAGTGCTATATCAGGATTCCATTGTATATATTGCAAGAATTTTGTAGTACACAATGAACCAACAAACAATATAATGATACAGATTATTTTGTTAATACAATTGTATTTCAGTAAACAAAAAATAACTGTGTATTAAACAAATTCTGTTTTATTTAATGAAATTTAATATGGAATTTCAACCTATTTACACTGCAGCTAAAAATCCTTTACTTAGACTACTTATATGTATGTATAATCATATATTAAAAATAAATAAGTTTCTCCCCATTTTTTAATATTAAAACATTTCACTATACTTTTAAAGAATTAAATGCTACTTAATTAATAACATAGTGACTCCTTTTGGATACTGGGTGATTTATCCCTTTCCATTCTAATTTTATGAAGTGTTTATGTTCAACTCTTGTGGTAAACTTTACATGCTGCTAACAGTATTACAGTATTAAAGCAACTTTTAGTATCCGATTTACGGGCTACATAAAATATTTCAGTTTTAAAACTCATGCCACTGAACACATGATTCTAAAATGTTATAGTAAATTACTTTAAATGTGCTTACTAAATTATTCTTACTACAATTACATAAATACTAAACACACACAGTTTTCTGGAGATGATCAGGATTGATTAGTGCTGGTATATCCTCCAAAGAGTCAGAAGCATGTGGACTTAAATCACACTCTTCAGAAGCTGTATATGGTAGAGAATCTGCTAACATTCTCTGGTCTCCTAATTCATCAGTTACAGATATCACAGGGTTTGCTCCAATAGGACATCTTTTTGTATCACCTAACAGAGAAACATACTTCAATTTATTTATCATTCTAACTCTATTCAGATAAAATATAATTAAATTTACAAAAACAATTAAACTTACAATCTGCAATTGTCAATGATAACAGAGGCCTGAAAAACGTCGATCTATAAAAACTTTAACAAAACTTTGTTTTAACCGATTTTAAATATATTTTTTGTATAATTATATATTCATGTATAGTACTCGTGTATACGTAATATATTGCATTTATATGGTTTTCATGTTTACATATAAGTAGATACATTATTGAATCACACAAAGAAAAATTAAAGGTAGAGGTTTAAAGAAACTAACAAATGGGTACTGTATATTCTGGTTAGGAGTGAAAAATGTACTAAATTTGATAAAATAGGGTTTGTCAACTGATATGAGGGAGAAAGAATATATATGACAAAGAATACAAGGTGTGTTAAAAAAAAGACCAAACTTTTGCAACAAAACCTTTATTAATGTACTTACAACTTTATGCATGCTTATCCCCTTCAAATGCCCCCCCCCCCGTGCTGGCAATACACCATTCCCGTTTCTTCAAATTCTGGAACAATTCATGGAACACAGTTTTTGGAATGGCATGCAGTTGTTCTTATGTATTTTTCTTGATCTCTATCTACTGTTTCAAAACATCCTTTCAAGGTCGCCTTCAGTTCTGGGAACAAGAAAAGTCTGCTGGAGCTGTCTGGATAGTAGGGTGGGTGGGGCAGAATAGTCGTATTATTTTTTGCCTGATAACTGATGACACGGAGTGAAATGTGACCTGGTGGGTTATCATGTTGTAACACCTAAGTCTGTTCTTTCCACAGGTCTGACCTCTTCTTGCGTACTGCTTCCTTCAAACACCTTAAAACTTCCCTATAATACTCCTTATTTACTGTCTGACCATGTAGGATGAATTCATGATGAACCAACCTTTTCCAGTCAAAAAACAACACCCACATCACCTTCGTGTATGACCAACTCATCCGGGCTTCTTTTTTGTCAAGGTGATCCTTTTTCCACCCACTGCAACGACTGTACCTTCATTTTGATATCGTATCCATACACCCATGTCTCGTCCCCCGTTACAATGTTTTTGATGAAGTTTTCATCGGCATTGGCATAGTCAAGCAGTACCTGACTGATGTTAACACGATTCTATTTCTGATTATCGGACAACAAACGCAGCACGAATTTTGCTGAGATGCGATACATGTTCAGTTTTCCTGTTAAAATTTCGTGGCATGAACCCACGCTGATACCCAATTCTTCAGCAATCTCACGTACACTTAAACGACAATCTTCACGTATCACAGTGTGACTTTTATCGTCAATTATTGAAGTTGAAGGATGAACTTGGATTTTCATTGGTTGAAGTTCTTCCTGTTTTGAAACGAACAAACCAGTACTGTGTTTGGATCACACAATCATCCCCATATGCTTGCTGAAGCATTTCGAACATTTCTGTAAAAATTTTACCGGGAGTGTGAAGCAAAATTATATGCAAACATGTTGTTCTTCAAGCTCTTTCATTTTTTGAACACATCTTGTACACTTTAGTGGTGGCATATGGCTCAAATCAAGAAGCAAAGAAAGAATATAAAGACAATTTTTTTGTGGAACTGTAATAGCAAGTACACAAGTGCAACCAATATATAATTATTACAGGAGATTAAAATGTGAATGTGTGATATTAATGGCATTTACAGGAACATGGGAGCAAATGATAAACTCAAAACTGAAAATAAATCAGAATACTGTATAGAAAGTGAATTGGTAATTGGAAATATGCAATTCTGGCATAAAGAAGTACACAGAATAACTAGAGAACTGGCACATAGAAGAGACAAGGCAATTACAGATCTCTTCTAACCAATAAACAGCTATGGCAGAATATAAAGCACAAAGGAGTAAAGAGAGGTCTAGAGATAGGTACTGACCATTATCTAATTACGAACAGTATGTAAGAATAATTTACGTAAAGAGCAACAGTAAGAAAATGGAAGTAATAAATAACAAGATAAAAATTAAAGGACCCTAAAGTTAAAAGCAGCAGTCAAAACAAGGCTAAGGAAAGCACAAGGTATTAAAGAATGTGAGTTCATAAAAGTATGGGGATATTTTATACAAACAATATTAAAAGAGGCAGAAGAAAGCTGTGAAATTTTGAAAGTGTGAAGCAAGGGCATTAAAAGAACTCACTGGTGGAGTGACAAAACCAAAAAAGCAGTAGAAAAGAAAATGTAAAGAAAACAATAAAAAAGGAGAAACAAAAATGCTATATTGAGACTGGAGTGACAATGGTAGATATGTAATGAAAGCAATAATTATTTTATAGTATAGTGAACATTATGAGGAAAAGAAAAATATGAACCTTGAAAAATATAAAAAATGAAAATGGACAAACCCTCACTGGAAAACAGGTAATAAAAAAAAAAAACAGAGAAATAAAACACTGATCAGTTTTAACTCTGTTAACACTGTGTGTTTGGGTATGTCTCATGGTAACTTTTGAACTAATGAATGAGGTTTTGTAAAACTTAGCATGTGTGTCCATAATTTTACCCTACAAAACTCTAATGTTTAAGATAGATCCGCAAAAATACGGGAGTGGAAGGCAAAAATGTAAGGAGTTCAAAATTGAGAAAAAAAAATGACAAAAGCCCATGTGGGGTGTCATATTGTGCCGGTGTTGCCTAACCCGGCGGTCGAAGGTTTTATAAAATTAATTTTAAAATAAATGCGAGTATCAGTGTCGGTTAGAATGACGATATTTGGACGGCACTGTTGAAACGGCGCGCGCCATCTATGGGCGAGTTTTGCTGTTTGTTGCATCGTGACTGCTTAAGTCAGTTCCATTCCGGCACGCATCGAGGCAACAGACTCTCAGATCCGAACAGACAGTATTACGTAGTTGTTTCTTCTGCACTAATGACAAGCTAAATTTACGAGACTTCCCGGTAAGTAATCAGAGCATCTTATAGTATGCGTCAAAAATAATTAAATTTATTTAACGTAAATGTATGCAGCCGTATGTGAAAGACGAATGTATTTGGTGCGATCTGGCAGTGTGTGTATTAAAAGATTTATTTAATGTTCAGTATATACAGCTCATATTCTTTTCTCAATTATTATAATACAAGAGTCACTGTAATTGTTTGATAAAGCATTATGTAAATTTATAAGCTAAAGTCAGTGCGTATGCATGGAGTTGAGTTGTGCAAGATAGGCACGTGCATGCAACAGACTGCACGCGTGTTCTTTTTAAGTAATTATGGTAGTTAAAGTAAATTGTGAGACCACCCTCAGATGAAACACTATTAACATTTTGTTTGTGTATAACGGTAACGGCATTTAATGTGGTCATTTTTGGCAAATTGCAATAATTGTGCCACCACGTGGCAAGCCCAACTTGTCCAGTTATGTCGGCGCTGGTTGAAGCAAGTGCTAGTGGCTTTTATTAGACACTCTTTAATGTCATTTTTTTTGTAAGCTAGTGCATTTATTATCACCTTGCAGACTTGATTATTCTCTGGCCATTTTCAAAAAAAAACCCAAAACAGAAACTTTATGCTTTTATCTTGAGTTGGTTGGAAGGCCCGTTCTGAGGTTATTACCTCTAACTAGGGTGCACATTTTTACGAACAGCATTTCTAAATTTTTGTGAATTCCCAGGGTTCTCGTCTTAGCCGGAGATTCTGGTCGAGGCTGATGTAACTACACCTTCATCAGCCATGAGCCATCACACACACACCTGTTCGGAAGAGGGAGTCTGTTGAACAACCACAAGATGCATCACATGCTCACGATTAAGGTGATATGAACTCTTTTTATTTTCGTTGGCCGGGCCTGCCGTTCACCTGATTTACAAATTAATTTTCTTTTGAAACCATGTGCCCACGCGGCTAGACAGTCTGCTGGGGTGTGTCAGCTGAACATTCATTATGAATATCATGTGACTTTAATAATTTAACTCCATAAATCTAAGTACTATGTTTGTAATTGTGTGCTGCACTGGGGGAGCGTGCTAGAGTTCTTTTTTTACACTTAAATATTTTTGATATATAGCCAAGAGTCATTACACTATTCACTACAAAATTTAAGTCACATGTTAGGGGTTCTGTTCCGGCTGGTTCAGAACGGGTTTATATTTTAATTTCATTTTGGTTTAACATGTAAGGGCTGGGGGGGGTTTCGTTTTCAGGCTGTTTTCTGGGGGTAAAAGGGCTGTAGTTTTTGTCAGGCACATGTTCATTAGTTTAAGGCAGGTTTCATTCCTGTCACATATGGTCGGGTACATGCTGGCGCGCTCCCACATCTGCTAGGATACAACAGTCGGTTATTATAAAATCATTTATACACAGCCATCTGGCTTTAACAGAGAAGAAATTTTATATTTTGTGTGGGCATATACTGATTAATTTTTGACCTTGTAAAAGCATATACTGATACATGTATCCATCTGGATTTGTAAAACAAAATTAACATTTTAGAAACACATACCAATTGCTTAAAATCAGGTGATGAGGGTTTTTTCCATTTATATGCTGTCTAAGAAACTTAAAGATTTTCATATGCTCATAATGGGCCAATTATCAGATGCTATCTATACATATGGGCAGTCCGGTCTCTCTTTATGCCTTGTGAGTGATTATCATCCTTTTGGGGGTTTTTAATTATGTAAATTAATGGAAATTAATGAATTATGGTGACTGGAAGTTGAACATTTATGATTGCCGGTCTTGGGGCTTTGCAGAAACACTGCCTGTCGGGCAGGTCGAACATGGGTATTCTAAGGGTATTAGGTGTCTATAATATGTGTATATAATTATGAGTGTATGTGTCTTTATGTTTCTGTACGTGCTGTCAATGTTAAGTGTTAGTAACAAAAAGGGGGGGGAATTATATAATTACGGAATGTTGCCTGATATATATATGTGTATATGGATATATAGATATTGTCTTTTGACACGATTAAGGATATGTGAATTATTTATTTATTATGTATTTTGTGGGTTATTGCTGGTTGCCATGTGATAATTATGTGATTTGTAATATATTTATATGTAACGAATTATGGGGGCAACAATAAAAAGAATGTTATTGTTAATTAACACCTGAGTTTAATTGGAAGTCCCGTCATACTGGACCCAGCGCATTTTTGGCTTCTCTAGGCTCCAGCCTAGTTTTAAATAACTTGTGGCTTCTCTTTCAAAAAAAAAAAAAATATATATATAAATACAAAAAAATATAAATAAAACAAAATTTTTTTTTTATATACAGCATAAAAAAGGAAAGAGGGGTTACAAATGGTAGCAGAGCGTGGTTCATTCTAGGTTGAACCCTTGGGTCCTTGGGTGTGACGGGGCTTGCAAACTCGGAAATACTATGCTATTGTTATGACATTGTTCTTTTTTTAGGAATAGGCCCATGTAGGCTAGTTTAGGTTGTATAACTTGTGAATCTGGTCGCACCACTGGGGCGGATATTTGTGTTAGGAAAATTTGATATGTTGAACTGCCGGGGGGTCTCAAGCGTTGCCTGGGTGATAGAATGTTGCTGATTCGAGGTCGGAGTTTAGCGTGTGACATTAGCGGGTTGCGGTATGGCCCGATCAGAAGTCGGTACCGTCACCGACCATATTCCCGAATTAGGAATACTGACTACTAGTTTGTGTCTGTTAGTTATGTGTTGGTGAGACGTGTGCGTCGGATTGATGTTTGATGTTATGTATGTTCAGTATTGTTGGTTGTTGCTTGTCTCCTTCTGTGGTGTTAGTAGGTGGTTCGGAAGTAGGCCAGGTCTCCGCAGCGCTAGAGAACCCGGGGGGTCGCTCAAAGGAAGGACAGTACTTGGGTTTTTTCTGATTCTTGTGAATATGTTTTTGTAGGTCATGTTTGTGTTAGGTGTTTAGTGGGGATTTGTTTTATTATTGTTTGTTCTGAATTGTGCAATTCTGGCGGCGGTATGCTATCAGAAATTGCCCCACCCTCTTTCAGGAGTTCTCCAGAAACTTTCAGTGTTGGATGGAATAGATGAGGAGCAGTTGCGGTTTTCTTAGATCTTGTTCTGCAGTTGGCAGATTTCCCGGGGGTGTCCGATGGGGAGGTCTTGTCCCTTATATACCCGTATTGACGGGGTTCATTGGCAGGGTTGGTCACCAACACTCTGCGTCGGGGTGACAGTGTTGATGCTTTCCATGGGGAGGTGTTGAACTTCTTTATTAAGGATATGTGAATTATTTATTTATTATGTATTTTGTGGGTTATTGCTGGTTGCCATGTGATAATTATGTGATTTGTAATATATTTATATGTAACGAATTATGGGGGCAACAATAAAAAGAATGTTATTGTTAATTAACACCTGAGTTTAATTGGAAGTCCCGTCATACTGGACCCAGCGCATTTTTGGCTTCTCTAGGCTCCAGCCTAGTTTTAAATAACTTGTGGCTTCTCTTTCAAAAAAAAAATATATATATATAAATACAAAAAAATATAAATAAAACAAAATTTTTTTTTATATACAGCATAAAAAAGGAAAGAGGGTTACAAATGGTAGCAGAGCGTGGTTCATTCTAGGTTGAACCCTTGGGTCCTTGGGTGTGACGGGGCTTGCAAACTCGGAAATACTATGCTATTGTTGACATTGTTTTTTTTTTAGGAATAGGCCCATGTAGGCTAGTTTAGGTTGTATAACTTGTGAATCTGGTCGCACCACTGGGGCGGATATTTGTGTTAGGAAAATTTGATATGTTGAACTGCCGGGGGGTCTCAAGCGTTGCCTGGGTGATAGAATGTTGCTGATTCGAGGTCGGAGTTTAGCGTGTGACATTAGCGGGTTGCGGTATGGCCCGATCGGAAGTCGGTACCGTCACCGACCATATTCCCGAATTAGGAATACTGACTACTAGTTTGTGTCTGTTAGTTATGTGTTGGTGAGACGTGTGCGTCGGATTGATGTTTGATGTTATGTATGTTCAGTATTGTTGGTTGTTGCTTGTCTCCTTCTGTGGTGTTAGTAGGTGGTTCGGAAGTAGGCCAGGTCTCCGCAGCGCTAGAGAACCCGGGGGGTCGCTCAAAGGAAGGACAGTACTTGGGTTTTTTCTGATTCTTGTGAATATGTTTTTTTAGGTCATGTTTGTGTTAGGTGTTTAGTGGGGATTTGTTTTATTATTGTTTGTTCTGAATTGTGCAATTCTGGCGGCGGTATGCTATCAGAAATTGCCCCACCCTCTTTCAGGAGTTCTCCAGAAACTTTCAGTGTTGGATGGAATAGATGAGGAGCAGTTGCGGTTTTCTTAGATCTTGTTCTGCAGTTGGCAGATTTCCCGGGGGTGTCCGATGGGGAGGTCTTGTCCCTTATATACCCGTATTGACGGGGTTCATTGGCAGGGTTGGTCACCAACACTCTGCGTCGGGGTGACAGTGTTGATGCTTTCCATGGGGAGGTGTTGAACTTCTTCCTACCCATTCGACGACGTGCCCAGCTTAAGTTTGAAAAATTCTATCGCCTACAGGCCAACGGAGAGGCGTTAGGGGACTTCGTGCACGATATACGGAAAGCTGCCCGGGTGTTAAGGTTGGGGTTGCCCGAGACAGAAGTAATACAAGTAATACGAGAGGGACTGAATCCCGAAGAGAGATCCCGGCTGGTTTTCGCAGAGACTCCACGTTGTTTTGCGGACCTGGACCGGTGGTGTGCACATGCCAGGATAGTCCAGGAGAATGATGAGTCCCGGGGAAGAGATGCTACGGATGTCCAATACTCCAGTGGTTCATCAGGAAGAGCTAAAAAGGACAAACATGGTGGTTGGAGGAGAACACAAGAGACTGTCAGAAAGCCTGAATATTCCGGAAGTAATGGAGGCTACAAGGGGGTGGTAAGTGAGAAGACGGTAACAACAGCTACAGCACCAAAAACAAAGAAATACGAAATTAACAGGGGAAGAAGAAATTATGTTAGGGAACAAACATCGGCAAGTAGGGAGCCAGTAGCAAGTTATTCCTATTTGGAGAGTAAGGAAACTTTAAAGGTTCCAGAGGAAGTACCAGTGCCTAAGAGAGTAGTGAATGAAGAAGGTGAAGAGAAAGAAGAAAAGCGGAATAACTTCTGTGGATTAATACAAGACGACAAGAAAACGTCTGTTGACACTGAATTACAGGACTCAAAGAGGGCGTCATGGTTGAATCCAGAGGCCGCGGAATTTGTTCCGGTACCTCCATCTCGGTTCGTGAGGGATCCAGATCCTGTGACATCATCATCGTCTACGCAGGGATGTGAGAAGTCACTTGAGAGTGTCGCTTTACCATCGCCAGTAGAAATTAATTTAGTCATTGCACATGAACCTGGACAGCTGGATTCCAGGATGGAAAATGTTGAGGACGTTGTAGTTGCTGAAAGTGGTGAAGGAGTGGAATTGACAGAAGAGGCAGAAGAGCGGTCTGCGGATGCTGCACAGGGAAGTATAGTTATAGGTGTTAGTGAGACTGAAGAGTCTGAGTTTGCAGATGGACACAGGGATGTCCAGGCTGCAAGTGTTGCTGAGGTTGTGGATGGACAAGGGGATGTCCATGCCACAAGTGTGGTAGAAGTAGATGAGGTAGAAGTTGAGGAGAAATTTGGTGGCAGCGTTGTGGAGTGTGCGAGTGAGAATGATGTAGTGTGTGAAGATGTGCAGACGCCTTCTGTGAGTAGTGTTGAGGATTCCGAAGAACGGAAAGAAGTTTCATGCGGACCAGGTGAGCAACTAGAGGAGGATGAAGAGGTGCAGTGTTCAGATGGTGGTAGTGGACGTGATGGCGATGATGTGGATGATGAACGTGTTGAGGAAAATGAGATGGGAGAGAAGGTTAGTGAAGAAGTTGGTGAAGCGGCTGGTGACGAGTGTGATGAAGAAATTGGTGAGGAGCTGAGGGAAGATGCGGTTGAAGATGGATCAGAGGAGCAACTGGAAGATGGTGAGGAGCTGCAGTGTCATGAGGTTGATTTGGATTATGGGGACAGAAAAGGGGAAATTGTAGAAGAAGAGGAGTTAGATGATGAGCATAATCCAAAGCGGAGTGAAAGTAGTGAGGTAAGTTGTCTTGATTCTGATTCAGAGGAAACCAGTCAGTACAGCTCAACACGAAATAATTTCGCTGAGAGTGGTGTCCAGAAGGAAAGAGTACCTAAAGTCCGTCATAGAAAGGTAAGAAGAAGAGGTTAACGGGTAGCGGGTAGATGTTCCCCACAGTTCCAGTGGTGGTCGTCTACTTCAGGGTTGCGCCCCTGTCCACGCGAGCCTTGGTTTTCTCCAGTCATTCTCCTTTTCGGAGGGAACCATGTCCTTACCCTTAGTCCTAACTATTGACCCTTTAATGATCCTTGCCCCATTTCATCTTCCCAATTTTCCTACCCCTCCCCTTAGCAAAAAAAAAAAAAACCTATCAATAAGGAGTTAGAGAGACTTGCCGGAAGTGATTAGATTGTGGTCCCTGTCAGCTTCCCCTGTTCTGGAAGGTTATCATGGAGAAAGTTAGAGAGTTGGAGAGTGCCCTTAGATAGTCGTGGTCTTGGAGATTGTAAGTTCCCCTGTTTTGGTTCTGAAAGTCATGATGGAGTGATGGTGTGCTGTTGTTGGTTGTTAATGGTTGTCGATGTTGATGTTGTTTATTGTAGGGTCCGAGCCATGCCACATTCTCTGGTTGTTTCCCGGGTGTTTTTGTTGAGAGAGAGAATTGTATTTGTTGTGTATCAACGTTGGTGGAGAAGTAAAACCCTCTTGCTAGTCATGGTGTTTTTGTTGAGTAAGAGTTGAGATTAATGTTCGCGTGCCCTTGATGCGGTCCTCTCTGTCTGGCTGATCGGGGCTGTCCGCCATTGTGTAGGGATGTGGGCCAGCCATATGGCAAGGATGGAGATGCCTTGTGGGTGCATGTGGCTGGTCGGTCCAAGAGATGGACGAGAAGTAGTGCGGTCACTCACATACCAAGGTGGGAGATACCTTGTTTGGTCTTAGGACGGGTATGTGAGTGGGACCGGTGGAAGTACGTGATGGTCACCGAAGAGGGTGACGTGTTGGAGCGGTCCCGTGGGGTTGGCATGGCGGAGAGGGTCGCATGGGGAATGGCCGCAGTTGTGAGATTTTCTCTGTTCTCCTGAGAGCAAGTGCCGCTGGGCCGCTATGAGCACCGAGTCCACTAGGTTCATTCTGGAAAGGGGGTACACTGCAGGGTACTCTCCCGAGTTTAAGTGTGGGGTTGCCCTTTCGGGGTGGGGGTGTGCCGGTGTTGCCTACCCGGCGGTCGAAGGTTTTATAAAATTAATTTTAAAATAAATGCGAGTATCAGTGTCGGTTAGAACGACGATATTTGGACGGCACTGTTGAAACGGCGCGCGCCATCTATGGGCGAGTTTTGCTGTTTGTTGCATCGTGACTGCTTAAGTCAGTTCCATTCCGGCACGCATCGAGGCAACAGACTCTCAGATCCGAACAGACAGTATTACGGTAGTTGTTTCTTCTGCACTAATGGCAAGCTAAATTTACGAGACTTCCCGGTAAGTAATCAGAGCATCTTATAGTATGCGTCAAAAATAATTAAATTTATTTAACGTAAATGTATGCAGCCGTATGTGAAAGACGAATGTATTTGGTGCGATCTGGCAGTGTGTGTATTAAAAGATTTATTTAATAGACGTTTAATGAAGAAAATTTTTGTTAGTGGTTGAAATCACAATCAGAATGATCACAGTTGCACACCACTATGTAAAAATTATCCCAATTAGCGCTTTCAAGCTTCACAGCCCATCGTCAGATTGGAATAGACACAAAATAAGTGGAAACAACCCCTTCACCCCTCTCCCCCACCATGCTCACACACAACAAGCTATAATATGAATGACCCTTCCCCACCCCCTAAACCCTGTCACACCATCTGTAGAGTTACATATTTTTTCTAGCGAATTCCTTGTGTTTCAGTGTTGTGTGTGTGTGTGTGTGTGTGTGTGTGTGTGTGTGTGTGCATCCTTTTAAACTACCCACTTCCTCTCCACACACGTGGGTCAGTCAACACCCTTATTTTAAAGCATCCAAATAGTACTATGCAAAATAATTCTTAATATTATCTATCTGTCCTCTATCATTTGCTTCTTAATCATGTTATAAAATATTTCTTCATTATCAAATTTAATTTTAATATTAATTAAATTGTCTAACCCTTTTTCTCTCTCTTTCAATATTTCTAACTCCTCTCTAAGCTTCCTTTCAACTGTGTTATTCACTACTTTTACAATTTCGTATTCTTCCAAAGGATTAACAAACTTATGGTTGTCTTCTATGAAATGTCTTGCATATAACGAATTGGTTGTTCTATTACCTTCTCCACGTTTGTGGTCAGACAACCTGCATACGAATTTCCGTCCTGTCTCTCCTAGGTACACCTTGTTGCAGTCTTTACATTTTAATTTATAAATTCCGCTTTTCTGTAATACTGGAATTTTTTCTATATTCTTATTCCTTATCTTATCAAATACCGTTTCACATTTTTTAATAGCTATATCTACTCCATATTTATTAAAACATTTGATTAAGAAGTAAATGATAGAGGACAGATAGATAATATTAAGAATTATTTTGCATAGTACTATTTGGATGCTTTAAAATAAGGGTGTTGACTGACCCACGTGTGTGGAGAGGAAGTGGGTAGTTTAAAAGGATGCACACACACACACACACACACACACACACACACACACACACACACACACACACACACACACACACACACTGAAACACAAGGAATTCGCTAGAAAAAATATGTAACTCTACAGATGGTGTGACAGGGTTTAGGGGGTGGGGAAGGGTCATTCATATTATAGCTTGTTGTGTGTGAGCATGGTGGGGGAGAGGGGTGAAGGGGTTGTTTCCACTTATTTTGTGTCTATTCCAATCTGACGATGGGCTGTGAAGCTTGAAAGCGCTAATTGGGATAATTTTTACATAGTGGTGTGCAACTGTGATCATTCTGATTGTGATTTATTTAATGTTCAGTATATACAGCTCATATTCTTTTCTCAATTATTATAATACAAGAGTCACTGTAATTGTTTGATAAAGCATTATGTAAATTTATAAGCTAAAGTCAGTGCGTATGCATGGAGTCGAGTTGTGCAAGACAGGCACGTGCATTCAACAGACTGCACGCGTGTTCTTTTTAAGTAATTATGGTAGTTAAAGTAAATTGTGAGACCACCCTCAGATGAAACACTATTAACATTTTGTTTGTGTATAACGGTAACGGCATTTAATGTGGTCATTTTTGGCAAATTGCAATAATTGTGCCACCACGTGGCAAGCCTGACTTGTCCAGTTATGTCGGCGCTGGTTGAAGCAAGTGCTAGTGGCTTTTATTAGACACTCTTTAATGTCATTTTTTTTGTAAGCTAGTGCATTCATTATCACCTTGCAGACTTGATTATTCTCTGGCCATTTTCAAAAAAAAACCCGAAACAGAAACTTTATGCTTTTATCTTGAGTTGGTTGGAAGGCCCGTTCTGAGGTTATTACCTCTAACTAGGGTGCACATTTTTACGAACAGCATTTCTAAATTTTTGTGAATTCCCAGGGTTCTCGTCTTAGCCGGAGATTCTGGTCGAGGCTGATGTAACTACACCTTCATCAGCCATGAGCCATCACACACACACCTGTTCGGAAGAGGGAGTCTGTTGAACAACCACAAGATGCATCACATGCTCACGATTAAGGTGATATGAACTCTTTTTATTTTCGTTGGCCAGGCCTGCCGTTCACCTGATTTACAAATTAATTTTCTTTTGAAACCATGTGCCCACGCGGCTAGACAGTCTGCTGGGGTGTGTCAGCTGAACATTCATTATGAATATCATGTGACTTTAACAATTTAACTCCATAAATCTAAGTACTATGTTTGTAATTGTGTGCTGCACTGGGGGAGCGTGCTAGAGTTCTTTTTTTACACTTAAATATTTTTGATATATAGCCAAGAGTCATTACACTATTCACTACAAAATTTAAGTCACATGTTAGGGGTTCTGTTCCGGCTGGTTCAGAACGGGTTTATATTTTAATTTCATTTTGGTTTAACATGTAAGGGCTGGGGGGGGGGTTCGTTTTCAGGCTGTTTTCTGGGGGTAAAAGGGGACATAGTTCTGTCAGGCACATGTTCATTCAGTTTAAGGCAGGTTTCATTCCTGTCACATATGGTCGGGTACATGCTGGCGCGCTCCCACATCTGCTAGGATACAACAGTCGGTTATTATAAAATCATTTATACACAGCCATCTGGCTTTAACAGAGACGGAATTTTATATTTTGTGTGGGCATATACCGATTAATTTTTGACCTTGTAAAAGCATATACTGATACATGTATCCATCTGGATTTGTAAAACAAAATTAACATTTTAGAAACACATACCAATTGCTTAAAATCAGGTGATGAGGGTTTTTTCCATTTATATGCTGTCTAAGAAACTTAAAGATTTTCATATGCTCATAATGGGCCAATTATCAGATGCTATCTATACATATGGGCAGTCCGGTCTCTCTTTATGCCTTGTGAGTGATTATCATCCTTTTGGGGGTTTTTAATTATGTAAATTAATGGAAATTAATGAATTATGGTGACTGGAAGTTGAACATTTATGATTGCCGGTCTTGGGGCTTTGCAGAAACACTGCCTGTCGGGCAGGTCGAACATGGGTATTCTAAGGGTATTAGGTGTCTATAATATGTGTATATAATTATGAGTGTATGTGTCTTTATGTTTCTGTACGTGCTGTCAATGTTAAGTGTTAGCAACAAAAAGGGGGGGGGAATTATATAATTACGGAATGTTGCCTGATATATATATATATGTGTATATGGGTATATAGATATTGTCTTTTGACACGATTAAGGATATGTGAATTATTTATTTATTATGTATTTTGTGGGTTATTGCTGGTTGCCATGTGATAATTATGTGATTTGTAATATATTTATATGTAACGAATTATGGGGGCAACAATAAAAAGAATGTTATTGTTAATTAACACCTGAGTTTAATTGGAAGTCCCGTCATACTGGACCCAGCGCATTCTTGGCTTCTCTAGGCTCCAGCCTAGTTTTAAATAACTTGTGGCTTCTCTTTCAAAAAAAAAATATATATATATATAAATACAAAAAAATATAAATAAAACAAAAATTTTTTTTTATATACAGCATAAAAAAGGAAAGAGGGGTTACAAATGGTAGCAGAGCGTGGTTCATTCTAGGTTGAACCCTTGGGTCCTTGGGTGTGACGGGGCTTGCAAACTCGGAAATACTATGCTATTGTTATGACATTGTTCTTTTTTTAGGAATAGGCCCATGTAGGCTAGTTTAGGTTGTATAACTTGTGAGTCTGGTCGCACCACTGGGGCGGGTATTTGTGTTCAGAAAATTTGATATGTTGAACTGCCGGGGGGTCTCAAGCGTTGTCTGGGTGTTAGAATGTTGCTGATTCGAGGTTGGAGTTTAGCGTGTGACATTAGCGGGTTGCGGTATGGCCCGATCGGAAGTCGGTACCGTCACCGACCATATTCCCGAATTAGGAATACTGATTACTAGTTTGTGTCTGTTAGTTATGTGTTGGTGAGACGTGTGCGTCGGATTGATGTTTGATGTTATGTATGTTCAATATTGTTGGTTGTTGCTTGTCTCCTTCTGTGGTGTTAGTAGGTGGTTCGGAAGTAGGCCAGGTCTCCGCAGCGCTAGAGAACCCTTCTGGCTTCTCTTAAAAAAAAAAAAAAAATAAAAAAATAAATAAATACAAAAAAATATAAATTAAAAAAAAATTTTTTTTTAAAAATACAGCATAAAAAAGGAAAGAGGGGTTACAATATTAAAGGGAGTTTTACCCACAATCTGAATGAAAAGTTAGTTTTTGAAAAGTTCAACGTTTTTGGAAACAAGAGTCCAAAAAGCGGGTGAAAATTTTGAAAAAAAAAAAAAACGCGAAAATTCATGTGGGGTATTTAGTTTTGGAAATTTCATAATTTTGGGACCCAAGGTCCAGTAGATCAACAATTTTTTTTAATTATGAAATTCCAGCAGGGTGTCAGACTATAACAGGACTGATTTGAGGGGTTTTTCTTTATTAAGAGTTAATGGTATAAGTACATTACCCATTTGGGGCCTCAGTTTTTAACAATAGACGTTCGCATAGGGAATGCCCATTTGCACGTTTGTCCAGAAAGCTTGTCAACAGGCACCGATTCCTTATGCTCTGGAATGTGAAAGCGTGCGGACATGCGTGCCCGTACAGATGAATAATCACGAACTTTTTAGTGAGCCACAGGTCGTATGGGTCTCGGCTAGCTACGGTAGACTCGCGATCAAAAAGGAGACTAATTACTGTGTCACGTGATTCCTTTTGGGCCTATCAGAAGCAAGAAGCCGAACTCAAGAACGTCTTGACCATTTTGAGAGCGTTGTTTTTGGGGTCTGTCGTCTTACAGCCGCGGTTTCGGCCGGTTGAGCATAAAAGCTCGCGAGCCGAAAATTCAAATAAAATGAACATGTGTGATTAAAATACGTAAAAAATGTAAAACACGTTTAAGAATCAACAGTGAGACGTTAGACAACAATCAGTGACCAAAATTTAATTAGTTGAGAACATATTATCGGCAGTGAACGAAACCGTGACAGTGCGAACGTAATTTGAACGACCAAAGGAACAATGAATGGACTAGCTTAACAACGTGGCGGAGACAGTATCAGTAAAGTAAACCGACAATCTAAATTTAAACAAAATAAAATAAAAAGATTAAATTTTTATAATGAATAAAGAGATATCTTAAGTTTAATAGGGGAGAATGCATGAATGTGCAATTGCTGGGTTGCTTTTAAAGAAATATTTACATTAGTTAATAGAATAAGTTAATTTCAATGTTTGCTTTGTAGTTTTGATATGTAATGAAAAAGAAAGACTAAAAATAGTTTTGAGAAAAGAAAAATTGGAATGCAAGTTTAAAGAAGGTTAAATAAAAAATTTGAGTTTATTAACAAATACAATGAGAGTTGAGTTTATTAATAACACTTAACCCTAAATCACTTATAGGTAACGCGTTCACATGAAGACTCTGAGACCCGATGCAGGTAAGGGATTTGTGTATGTCTACTAAATATTATTTTGTGAAGAAATCTGTAAGTTATCAAGACTAAAAGGAATTTTAACCCAAATCTGAATATTTCTAATTTTTGGTGACTGTGTGCTCTACAATGTTTATGTTAACATACAGTAACATAGTTTCCATTATCCATATAATATAATTTTTCCCGTAATTGGAAAATTATCTAATATCGAAATTTTATGTAATAATAAATGTACTTCATTCAAAATAGTGAGCAAGTTCTGCAGCTCAGGGAGCATACTAGTATCTATATTTTAACAAAGAATATCGTAAAAAAAGGAGTATCAGTATTGATAGCTGATATCAATAAAAAGGAGACCTAAGTTGATACTAAAGTCATGTTTGTGAGTATTGGGGGGGGGGGGGAGATGGAATATTCCTTCACATTTTCCATTGTGGAATAGTGTTGTGCTGTACAGTTGTCATGAAAGATGATTCTTCTGATCTGGTAATTGTCAAAAGCCTCTTTTCAAAAATTTCACCCGTTGTCCAAACTTTATTATTATGATAGCTCTCAGCTCCAACTGAGGGTGTTGCCCACTCCTTGCTGCGTTTACCATTTCTACAACTTTCTACTTCAGCTTGTGTTTGTTATGATGGCAGCCACAAAAAGCCACGTTTAGGACTTCAATGTCAACACACACACACACACACACACACACACACACACACACACACACACACACACACACGCACGCACGCACGCACGCACGCACGCACGCACGCAGAGTTTTGAAGAAAATGTGATTCCTTTCTTCAGAACCACTGAACCAGCCAGTGCTGATCTGCATATCACTTTTCCCAAAGTGACAGGTACAAATTTGTGGGTCTTCTCATAACCAATTACTATACATTCATCCATGTCAGGATCACAGAACTTTATTAGAAGCTTATAAGGTTTACACAAAAATACAAACAATATGTAAGACACAACATGTCAGTAGTGTTTGAAACTACTAACGGAGGCAGGCAAGGGTTATATTGTACAGTATACTTGAGTCCTCTTCTGTTCAATATATAGTATTAAGAAGGCAAAAAGAAAGCTATAAATCAGAACCTGGTCATTGGAAAATTAAAGCCACTAAAACTGTGGACTTATGCAGTGGCGTAACTATGGATGGGTTCAGAGGATCAACCCCCCCTCCCAAGATATTAGAAATGTTGGCAAAATTCCATAATCACTTAATATAAACCTATTTCCAAGCCAGAAGTGTGTATTATAATAGAGCTTACAAATAATTGTAGAAATAAAACGAATTACAATATTTGTGAATTAATAAAAATAAAAGAAGAGTCCAATCTCTAACCTCTAACCCCCTCCAAAAAAAGCTAGTCTCCCCCCTCCAAGAGCAGCTCCTAGTTATACTGTGCTGCAGATGACATATTACTTATTACAAAAGATTAGAAAGTCACTATGCAAAAATCTAAAAATTTTTGAATAAAGAAGATCCAGAACCAAAGAAAAATATGAAAACCAATCAAAGTAAGACAAATGATCATCAGAAAAAATTATATAAGTTCTTTAAGCAGGCAAAGAAAAACTAGAGGAGGTAAATTAATTTAAATGCCACATCTAATTTTTGCAATTTCTCACAATGAAAAATTAGATGATTAATGAAACAAGTGAAGCACAGAAGATTTTTAACAATAAAAAGAGCACAATATTAGCAAGGAGAGAAAAAGAAATACGAGCTGAAATATGTACGACAGTAACTGTCCCAATGGAGTCATGAGTGACAGCAAGAAAGCAAAAAATGAAAACAGGAAAATGAGGTTCTCTAATAAAAAAATGAAAGAGAAGACAATGATGAACAAAATTAGAAACAATGTGTACAGAACAAAATTAAAGGTAAAGCCAGTTATTCACGAAGGACAGATGAGTTGGTTTGGCCACATAAACCAAATGTATAAAAATATATCAACAAGAAAACATGAAGTATGGTGAGAGAAATATTGAAATATTAAAGGAAGGCCAAGAAAGATCCGGACTGAGGAAATAGGTAAAGCAGTAGAGAATGGAGATACAAAAAGGTGAAACAGCTCAACCTAAGGAAGAAATGTGGAAACAGAGAAGAGAATAGCTGTATTGACCTTCATATGTGTTATGCTCAAAGGTTTGACAGCCATAAGGATTAAGGAAGCAACAGAAAACGGCCATTTGTAAACAATGCTTTTAAAAACACAAATAAAATATTGTTTATATAAAGTAATAGGACTATGTACGAGATTATTTTATTATGACTTGTAAGAAACTACCTTACAATATCTACTATATATATAATAATCCTCTACACACAATACCTGGCCATACTTCTTCCTGTATTCGTGTAAGTGGAGGGGATGGACTTGAATGTACATGGGGTTGTTGGAGACGAAGATCTAAAGGACCACTGTTCCCACTGTTGTATGCTGTTCCTTGAATTATTGAACCTAAATGAATAAATAAATGAAATACTCTTCTCATCAAATAAGTCTTACAATAAAAGAATTACTTTAGTAGTGTAGCAATTACACATACCTTGACCACTTGTGGAAACAGTAGATGGAAACATATCACTCTGCAATTGAAGTCTCTGCAGATGCTGTGATAGCATGTTGCTGCCTTCAACAAACCTGCCTGGGCTTGTTTGTACTGGATAGTGAATAGGAGAACCTTAAACATTATAAAATACTGTAATCTACTGATAAAACACAAACCCTTTTATTTTAATTCTCTTTAATACACTGAATTAAAATTAAAACACTGCCACACTGCAAGCTATAAAAAGATTTTTACAAGGAATTCACTTAATTTACAAGAAAATTTAACATTGCTTTTTCTTACAGGTACACACATTCACATATTCTCTCTCTCTCTCTCTCTCTCTCTCTCTCTCTCTCTCTCTCTCTCTCTCTCTCAATATAATTAAAATTTTAAATGTAAAAACCTACCTGCTGGTGTTAAAGGAGATATACATCCACTAACAGATTGGTGAGGTGGTGAAGGAGAAGGAGACCCTAAAGGTGTACTTCGCATCTGCTGCATATCAAGGCAATGTCTCATCTGTAATTCTGCAGCATCTGCCATAGTGCCATTGTACCTCTAAAAAAGTTTTATACATTTATATTTACAAATTTAATATATAAACAAATAAATCCATATACATATTGTAATGAACATAACATTGCATATGAAAGCCATCTTCATAGTAATAATTTCCAGAGTAAATTAAATTAAAAAAGGGAATTCTTTCTCCTCAATATAAGAAACTAATCATATAAAAAATAGTATATCATAGATAACATGTTAAAATATAGTAAACATCATTAATGTGATATAATTTATCAACATTATACTGTGTAGAAAGTTCTAATCTAACTAAACAACTGTAAGGTTGGGTTGAATTAAGTATCCAAAATAATAACAGTATTAAATGTAATTGTATAACTACCTAGTAACGCTGAGCCATTTAAAGTATTGGAATATAAATAGTAAAATGTCATTGAGTAATACATTGGGTTTTGATGTTAAATAAATTATTATCAAACGGAATCTTGTAAAACTAGACAACAAATTTCAATAGTTATGTAATATTGTTTTGTATGTTGTTGTACTAGATAGTAAAAAGTAGACAGTAAAACTGTTAGGACATGAAGTAGGACTAAATAAATTGTATAAAAATTAAGTAATAAGCAAACATATTGCAAATTAGCTAGAATGATAACTTTAGGCCTATGTTGAATAATATAACATGTAAAATTAAACCAGATTATAAACAGATTAGAAAACAAATAATATGTAGTCTATAGGCTAAATAGAAACCATAAAAGTGATGTAAAAGGTATTTTCAAAACTAAAAATGCAGTTCTACAGTTAAAACAGTAATTTGCAAAAAAAGTACAAAAAACTAAATATTAGGCCTAGAAATGTCATCAACATTTTGTTTTAACCAAAATTTCATGGGAAATAAATATCTGGACTTAGATTTTTGATTAAGGGGCGAGATATATGATATCTCGGAATTTTGGGAAAAATTTACATTTTGAGACGTTTATTGCACATAATGATTAACGTAGATTTAAGTTTTAACCAATCACATTCATAACTGAAAAGTGAGATGACGCTTTCTTTAGGTAACAAAATTAATTTTTAATTATTGTATAGCTCTTGTCCAGAATAGGCGTACTTGATTATGCTATGATGCCAAACAAAGAAATAAGAGCAAAAATAACAAAAAACAAAATTAAATGAATTAATGCAGAAAAATTAAGTATCAACCAAAATAAGAATACAAAGAATTAATTCTATACTGCAATTACCTATCTTGCATTAAATAAAGTTTCGAAGAATTACAGTGTCTGAGGCCACGTATTGGTGAGATCTAAACAGATTTTTATTTTTAAACGTCACTTAAATATTCTAATAATGAAATAATTAATCATTTAACAGAACTGTGTTTACACCATAACCTCAACACTTAAAACACTGGGTCACACAACACTTTGTGAAAAAATAAGAACAGTGAAGATTAGTGTTGAACATAATAAAGTGAACCATTTAATATCATTCAAAAGACACATTGTTTTCACTGTATATAGACTAAGTAGTGAAAATATTTGAAATCTTAAACAAAAACATCATAATAGGAGTTAGTGTGAACAAACCGCAGCGAACCCAGCTCCTGGAAGTGGTAAAGCATAACCGTATTAAACATTTGAAATTATTTTTGTACAGACAAAAAGATTTGTTTATTAATTAATATTTGTAAGTTAATTCATGTTAGTTTTTAAGAAATATTATTTGTTATTTAATGTTGGTTCAGGACATGATTCAAGCCTGGTTATATAAAAGAACCCATTATTGTATAATTTTGCAGATGTCAACTGGATATGTGTGTCATTTTGAATGGTGATAAAGTTAAACTGAACAGATTACTATTGTACAATTCTTTAATAAAATAGAAGGCAGGTGTATAGTTGTGACGGTACAATTCTGGTACCATAATAATTTTGGGAAATCATTGTTCCAAAGCATAATTATTGTATTTCATTTTATATCCCATATAAAAGATTGGTAAAGTAATTGAGAATTTTCAATAACGCAATATTGAGTTAACAGGATTTGTGTCGTGGTAAGTGGAAAATGACAAAAGTAGCAAAAAACAGTTCGTCATAATAACGGGTAAACAAGCCTACCCCATGATTACGTCAGCTAAAGGAATGCGATGCGCATACATACATACAATTGTAAGCCAGAGGCTTGGCCGTTCAAACAAAGAACCAGTGACGTAGTTTTGCCCCACCTCTGCAATGCTCAGTGGTGAAACGTGGTCATTTTCATCTCGACCGTGAAGTGGGCCAGCCGGCCAAGTCACACGGCCGGCAAATTCACAAAGTGTGATTATTTAAATTTTACACCACCAAAAGTTTATTAATAACAGTTATATATTAACATTTTTGAGTTAAAACATCGGAAGCGTGTAATCCACGATGGGACGCTACGAAAACGAGAGCGTGTGATCTATGATGGGACGCTACGAAAACGAGAGTGTGTGATCAAAGGTGAGACGTTTTCGATGTCCGTAACTCAAAAGTACAGGAAGTGACAGCTAAGTACAATTGGCTGTAAAACCAATCAAATATTCAATATAAAAAATCAAATATTCAAAATTATCCAAATTTAATAACATGAGCTCATTTTTAAAGAAAATGTACCAGAGTATGAATGGGAGAGAGTGAGAGAGTGGATACTATTCAATATTAAAAAGTGCTGGGTTGTGCCAAAAATATTTATGTTTATCAAGCTTATTATGCATTAATCATTAACAAAGTATTTATTTTGGAGGGATAAAGTGTTGTAAGGGTTTAATATTTGATAAACGCCACCTGGCGTAACATGTAGTCAATTTTCAATGTGTAGAGTCATCTTAAAAAATAAAAAGTCAATGGTACGTTTTATTTTGAGTGTAATTATTTCAGGTAATATATTCCGCGAACCTGGTTCATGTAACCCGAATTCTGGCATTTCAAGGTAAGTTTTGTATTTGTTGTGCAACATGGCGCCCGATATTTTAATACACATCAAATTAAATGTAACCGATTAATTAAACACAATTAAAGTTTTATTACAAATGACTTTTGCGAACAAGGACTCGACATAAGACTTAATTTTATGTGGAGTATACCTACCGGAGAAACGGAATATTTACCTGAGATAATTGGGAAAGTACGTAAACACGTGCGAAAGGTAGGGTTAAGTTACGAGGTTATAAACATACATGTGTTAGAGATATAAGAACCAAAATGAGTACCAATGACAATAAAACTATAGAAATCAGTACAACTGATGTAGGTTTGACTAGTGAGATGGATGTTCCATTAATACCAGTTAGTCAGATTGACGAGTTGAATATGACTGCAACTGCAGACACAGTAACGGTAACCTCCATCTCAAGTCATGAAAATAAAACAGATGAGATTAGTGCAATGATGCAATTACTGTTAAAGTTAGACAATAAGTTAGATGAGCAAAAAAGTGATTCTAATGTTAAATATAATAACTTGAATGACAAATTTGATGAACAGAGTGTAAGATTTGATAATTTTGATAAACAATTTAACGAGCAGAAAAATGAAATCAGAAATAGTTTTGATGTAAAGTTTGACGAAATAAAAAGTGAACTTAAAAAACGAATTGATAATTTTGATAAACAATGTGACGAAGTGACTAAAAGGCTAGATGAGAGGTTAATTCAAATAAAAAATAAGAAGGTAAGTAGCAGTGAAAATACGACGAAAAACAAAGTGCTAATCAATAAGGTGAGTAATAATGATAATTTGAATAATGAGTTTACAGGTAGTAACAATGATATAATTAAGAATATGGTATTAGAAAATGATGATGAGATGTTTGTGTGTGTTGAGTCAGAGAGAGAGAGCCGAGAGAAAGTATATTTATAAAAGGGATGCAGGGGGTAGAATTTTCCCTTGATGTTGGAGTAGGGGGTGAAGTAAAGTCTTCACGTATTTTTAGCAAGGACGAGAGTTCCTTAGATTTATATTTGGGAGACGATAGGTCTACAAATAGAATTCCCTGGTGTTTTTGTGTACCTCATAGGTGGTGCAGTAATTATGAGTTAGTGACCCCTGCATATTTGGAGAGAGAGAGTGTAGCTTGGTGTTATGGTGAGAAATATATTGAGAGAGAGAGAGAAAGAGAGTAATAGAGATTTTTAAAGTGAATAGAAAGTATAGAGAATTTGTAGAAAGGTTAGGAGTAGAGATGGTGGATAATTATAGTGCAATAATAGTACATGATGATAATAATGGTAACAATTACTTACCTTGGGAAGTAACGGGTGTCGTAGTAGATAATTATGATGACGATAGAAATGACTGGATAACTTACATGATTATGACAGATAATACTGAGGTAGACGGAACCATACCTGATGATGACATGGTATATGATAAATTAATATGGAATACATCTATTAATACGAACGAAATAGTGGAAAAATATAAAAATGGAGATAAATATTATATTGATACTAATATAAATATCATTTATTTACTAAAAAATAAGTTGTATAGACCTAAGATTCGACTGTTATCCAATGATGGAGGATAGATTGTTTTATTGTGTATGAACATTAATATATGTGAACAGTGGTTTTGAAATGGACTGCATATGAACTGATTTTGATCAATGATAAAATAATAAGTTGGATTGTATATTTTTAATTGTATTAATGTCAATGTATTTGTGTATTTTGATGTTGTGTATTACAGGTAAATTTTATGTACACCATATATGTAACAGTAAGTTATAGTTTAATTGTTTCAATAATTAACAATTAACAAAACAAATTGTTTTGACTAAACAAGTGAAAGTAATAGTGAAAGTTTAATTAATTGAATTAAATAATTGAAGATCAATTACTCAATTAATGTGGTACAAAAGAAAGTTTGTGTAATGAAGTTAAATTATTAATTTGTAATGAAGAAAATTTCTAACGAATAATAAATGATTAAGTATATATATATATATATATATATATATATATTTGAATATTGAGATGTATTGTTATCAGTAGGTGAGAGATGAATTTTCTAATGCAATTGTCAATGATCACAGAAATGTAAAGTGTTTAAAAAAGGGATAGAGCCTGGGTGTATTAATAAATAAAGGCATTTGAGTTAGTTAATTAAAGTTAAGGGGAGTTAGATAGATAAGAATTTTAAAGAAAATAATACATAAAGAGAGTATTAGATATTTTAGGGACACAGTAGTAGTGATTATATGTAGAGAGGTGAGTAAAGTAAAGGTTAAACATATATTTGTTGATGATGATATTTTGTAGTGGGGGTGAGGTGATAAGGAGTGGTCAACGTATAGCGTTGTGGCAGGTAATAGCGTAGTTTAAGGGAGTGTTTGCCGATATTCTGGAAGGGCAAAAAATTATGAATGTATATGGCCAGGTAGGGGACACCCATCCGAGTACAAAGACGAGCGGTGCCAAAGGATTTAAATGGAATTAGTGAAGTGGATTATAATTGAGAGATTGGTGTCATGATATGTAAATCTGGTTAATAGTGGTTGTTAGTAGGAAGAAAGGTGAGTAAGATTATAAATGTTAGTGCCTATATAATAAGTCAAAGCATAGTGGATACAGAAGTCACTCAGACTAATCAATGATAAAAATGTGAAGGTTAAGTAGAAAGTTCATAGTAGAATGGTAATAAGAAATGAAATAATAATGTAATATGAATATTATTAATACATTTGAAATTGTGAAGAATTAAATGGTAGTAAACGATAAATAATTGATGGCTAATTAATAAAAGTTTAATTGAAATTAAAAAGTAATGTTATATTTTTATACACAAATTTAAAGATGTAGGATGTGTAAATTTTAATCAAGCTTGAATGTGAATTGGTTATTTTAATGTATTAATCGTAATGTTAATGATGAGTGTATTATTATGTGTTATGTAATATGTATTATGTATTAGTGTAAGAGAATGGAACTTCTATATAATTCTTGTTTAATTCTTGTTGAGTTGAAGCAAACCCAGTGCTTCTTAACACAAACCAGCACATAGCTAAGGGGAAACACATCAGTTAGGGATATAGCATTATACCAAGCCACTATTTTGATATTTTTGATTTATTGTTTCAGTGTTTGGTGATGTTGTGACGGCGGTCCTGAGCTGGCCAGCGCGTCAGAGCAGGAGTGTTACGCGCCTGATTGGCCTTATGGTGTTGGGATCTCGTAGGAGAAGTCCAGTAAGGTCATGCGGGTACTGTCACCATCATCGGACCACGGGTGAGTCCTTGTATTTCTTTTCACATAAATAGTAAGGGGGTTGTGGCAACATATCCTAGCTGATCCCTTTAGGAAGTACGAATGTGTCAATGAGAGTTTTTATGCTTCGGCATAAAATCTTTCATTGAGGGGGTTTTGTGACGGTACAATTCTGGTACCATAATAATTTTGGGAAATCATTGTTCCAAAGCATAATTACTGTATTTAATTTTATATCCCATATAAAAGATTGGTAAAGTTATTGAGAATTTTCAATAACGCAATATTGAGTTAACAGGATTTGTGTCGAGGTCAGTGGAAAATGACAAAAGTAGCAAAAAACAGTTCGTCATAATAACGGGTAAACAAGCCGTCAGCTAAAGGAATGCGATGCGCATACATACATACAATTGTAAGCCAGAGGCTTGGCCGTTCAAACAAAGAACCAGTGACGTAGTTTTGCCCCACCTCTGCAATGCTCAGTGGTGAAACGTGGTCATTTTCATCTCGACCGTGAAGTGGGCCAGCCGGCCAAGTCACACGGCCGGCAAATTCACGAAGTGTGATTATTTAAATTTTACACCACCAAAAGTTTATTAATAACAGTTATATATTAACATTTTTGAGTTAACACATCGGAAGCGTGTAATCCACGATGGGACGCTACGAAAACTGTAGCGGGTCAAATTTTGGGTGTCTTTATTTTTACCGTATGGGGCAAGTATATTTTTATGTATTTCATTTTGGGCGGACTTTTCATAAAATCATTGTGCAACGTATGTGTCAGTATAACAGTCAATGTAACTGAACAGTGAAACAACGCTATAAGACGCAGTTGTTGTTGAGGAATGCGGCGGAGCATCTGCACCTCCACAAAATTCTGAGAACTTTGTACCTGTGTGTGGCAGCGCACATACGCAACTGCTCAATCACGCTCAAAGGACGCTCTAACAAAAAACCAAGATGGCTAGAGAGAATAATATTTGTCGTCTTCTTCAAGATCCCCCGGAAGCACTGTTTTAAGTCCGGCCCACTTAAATGACGTCAGCCACTGCCTATAGAAGATCATGTGCGACATTGACTCAAAAACCACATGCTTAGCATGGGCCGAAGCTTCGGCGACGAAGCCCAAGGCTGTGATTTCCATCAAAAAGTATGAGATCACGTTAGCTACACCTGCGACGTTTTCCTGCCCAGTTAGTCGTTGATCGTGTCGGCCGACACAGCGCCGAGTGCGCCCTGCTAACTCTTACAGTTTTATTTTAAAGCAAAAGTGAAATAACAGTTTAAATCCATGTAACCGCGGTTAATACCATTCAGTGAAGAATATCTACGTTTAGTTCCGGACAAACCAGTGATTGCCAAGCGTTAAATAGTGAGTGCGAATGATGACCACGTTGCCGACTATAGAATTTCACAACATGTTTAAGGGTTCGGGGTAATAAAAATGTTCAGGGGAGGGTGTATAAATTGAGAGAATGAGTGAATGGCAGGCTGGGCTCTGTCTGTATATTTGTTTTGTATAGTGATCACTAAGGTAAGTTCTTAGAATAAGTAGCATGTAGCAGAGGCTAACCGAACAAAGAAAACTGTAACTTAATCTGTAAAACAATGATCAAAAGTTTTTGAACAAAATTTAAATATGATTCTGATTAATTAAAAAATCTAATTTCTCTTCTACAAAATTGCGAGTTAAAATTCTTTCAAAACCTTAGTTCGTTATATGTATCGTCAGAGTTCGTCGAACGAAATGGGTTAGTCCACACTATGCGATCCGGCCAGATCAAAGATGAAAGGTAAGTGGGAGTTTTAATCTGAATAGATCAAATATCCAAAATTAATAAAGTTACAATTGGTGCCGTGATTTCCAGGATTTAATATAACTGAAGAGGGGTTATTTTAACACCGGCCTACATCTGACGATGCATAGCGAAGTAGGGTTATGAAAGCAAATTGATTTGGTAAAATATCAGTTTTGAAATAAAATTATTAATTGACAGTTGTTACGTAAGAAAGAATAGATAAAGTAAAAATGTCCGAGAATACAGAAAAAAGTAGTATAATAAATTCAATTAGGAGTGAAAGTGGCCTTGAGTCGCAATCGCTGGATGAAAGTGGTATGTTGAGGGGGGAGACGGGTGCTGTTACAGAAACAGCTGGCGGCAGTAATGTAATAGTTCATTCCACTCCGATTGCGTCTCAACCACAACCAAAAGAAATATACGTTGATTCGGGGATTCAATTGACCCCCGTTTCAATTAATAAAAGTAAACAATCAGAGGAAACAAATATGATGAGTGTTATGCTCAGTCAATTCGAGAGAATGAATAGTAATTTCAATGTAATGAATAGTCGTTTTGATGATAATGATATAATTTTAAACAAGATGAAAAGTGATTTTAACAATAAATTAGATGAACAGAGAATAAAATGCGAACAGCAGAATATTAAAAATGATATTATTTTTAATGAAATTAAAAAACAGAATATTCAGTTTCAGCAAAATATAAATATAAAATTTGACGAGTTGATAAATAACATACAAGACAAGAATGTATGTCTTGAAAATACCAATGAAATGACAAGAAATAGTTCGAATAAAGTAGAACAGAATAAGAATAATACAAACGAAAGTTGTAATGACAGTGTTGTGTTAGGCAATGAATTAATAAATAATAATGATGATAATAATAACGAGAATAATAATGTGTTTGAGAAATTGGTATCAGAAAGTGATACGGTAAAAATAAAGAATGAAAGTATAGAAGGCAGTGATTATGAGATGTTAATGTGTGTCAGTGAGTTAGAGAGAGAGAGGAGAAATAATGTTGTGGTAGAGTGGGGACAGAGGGCAAATTTTCCCTTCATTATTTATGATGTTTATGATGATTTATTGAGTCCACAAGTGTTGTGGTTGAAGGGCAAGAGTCCCGTATTGGTAGATGAATTGAGGTGTTTATTTTTGTGGAGTAATTGTATACCCTCTGTCCGGAATGATTGTGAGAGTGTGATGTGGTGTTATGAAGAGAGAGAAGTAAGTAGAGAAGGGTATGTAACAGAACTGTATAATTTGCATAGAAAATATGAAAATGGAAGGAAAGTTTAGAAATATATTTGAATAATAATGATTACAATGATTTGGAAAAAATAATTAGACCGATAGTGAATGAATGTAATGACGGAGACTTAACAAAAATACCTAACGTAGACTGGTTTAATGAGTATTCTGGTAAAATGAGTGAATTTGGTTGTTCTGGTTATGACACACAAAGTAACCATTTGTTTGTAAATAAAAAGCAACAGTGTTATATAAAACCAAGGTTGATTTGGAACGATGGAGGTTAAACTATTAAAACAATAAAAGACAGTATAAATATTTTGTTTTATGGTTGTTTGACATGGCAGATTTGGACATGAAGTGAGATACACTTGAACAGTTGTTGACGAATATTTTGTAAATTTGAAATTTGTAAATAATAATGTAGTAACTTTGATTGTGTCTATGTAGAATGTTGAATAAATAAATGTATGTAATTGTGATAATAAGAATAATAATATTTTGCCAGTTAAATAAGTAATAACATTAATATTGAGAAACAGTAATTGAATAATAATAGTTTAGGGTAATGAATTTTGTATTGTTAATAATGAATTTAATTAAACAATTTAATACATGTTAAATATTTTGTTTGACTATTTCAATATTGTATAATTAACTTTTTAAGGAATTTAAATCATTTTGATAATAGATGGCTGAATTATTTGAGGTGAACTAATATGTTGTGAAATGTTTCAGTGGTGAGGTGAGAGTATTGTGGTGTGTGGTATATGTTTTGAGAAATGGGCTGTAAGTATTGAAATTTTACAATATGAATAATGTATAACAAAAAGGTTGACAGGAGTGATTGATATGTTAATTCAGTAATGAAATATTTTGAAATAATTGTGCTAAATAAAAATAATGGTTAAAAATATATATTAATAATAAATTTAGAATTTTTGAAAATCTAATTACAACACAGGATAAATTCATCATGATGATAAATAAAAAGAGTTAATGAAAAATTTTAAATAATAATGTTTATAAATTTTTATATAAATTATTTAAAAGAGAATTGTTTGTTTGATGTATGCTAATAATCCAGGTTTATTGCTATTTGTGCAATCATTTTATTGTTGTGTGGTAGATATAGTTGTTGCTAAAATGTATTTTTATTATGTGTGTAATTTTTTTCTAAGCCAATAAGTAAACCGTCTGGCAGGTTAACATAAGCATCAGAATAAGAGAAATGGGAAACAATGAGGTGAGAAGGGAGAATAAATAAAAATAAATATGTATATTCCATGTAATTTGTTCAATTTTAAGATGTGCTTTTATTATGTTAGGATATCAGCTGATCAGCAATACCATGTCACTGGTATAGTGGTTTGTAAATGTTACAAGTAATTAATGTTTAATGTACTACAGACATTTTGGAGTAAAGATAAAAAGAATATGCAAATTAATAAAAGATAATTTATGGGTGATAAATGTTTTAGGGGACACGTAGACCTGTCCAAATTGAATTAAACGTTAAATGTGAAATGATAGAGATGAATATAATGTAATGCTGTTTTTGAGTTGATGTGATATAACAGGATTTTGTGAAATATAGATGTTGACACAGTGGTAATGGAGACTTTATGTAGATTTTGAATGATATATGGTTGTTTTTATAGTTAATGAGGTTATTTTGTGTATTTGTAGTAATGAAATGAGATTGAGAATTTTGGGGATGGAAATTTTGTATTAGGGGGTAGTGTATTTGGGGAGTCCGCAACAAGGGTTGGGACGGGAATTGGAATAGATTTTAGTGAGGAGGGGCCGCCTTAGGTAAAATCCGGGGGCCAAATAAGGGAAATGAGTTTTTGGGAAGGAAACACGTATCCTATGTATACAAAGGGTTAGCGAGTTTTATATATGTAGAGAAGGCGGCGAATTGTGTTAAATGATAAGTTGGGGTTTAGAATGTCCTGATTAGTAGATATTTTTGATAGAGATGGGTGTCATGAGCATGGAAGTTGATGAATATTAGAGTCAAAGGGAGAAAGTTTAGGTGTATAGAAATATATAGAAATCTCATACAGAAAAACGAGAATAAATAATTTACATCACCCACAGTATATTAAAGTAAGATTGTTGAAAAGAAAGAGGAATTTATAATAAAGAATATATAATTGTTTATTTTTTTGTTTCAACCAGTGACAGAATTTTGATGAAATTTGAAAATAATGTAAAGTCAAGAATTGTTTGTTTTAAATAATTTAAATGTCAATCTGTTTATTATTTGTATTAATATTTTGTTTGTTTTAAATATTTTGTTTATTATGTTTTGTATTTCAAGGTAGGATATTGAAAATGTTCAAGGGGTTTTCAGAAATCATACATAACATATGTAGGTCAAGGGTTTTGTACTTGACCTAGTTATGATCAGCTGATGAGTTCATACACCTACTAAGCTTGTAGAGTAGGAATTCAATTTTAATTTGTTTGATTAATTCAAACCAATATTTGAATAATTTTAATAAATGTTATTTAATAAAGAAATTTAATAAAATTTTTTAATGAATAAATTTTTTTTGAATTTTAAAATTTTGAAAATTTTAAATTTTTTTGAAAAAAAAAAAAACTTGATTTTTCGCCTGCCAGCGAATGACTATTTCAGATAAGGATTTTATTATATGTGTGTATTAACCATGTTTCTTTTATTGTATTGCATTATATTGGTAGACTATAAGTGATTCTCCTGTTAGAATAAGGATGAGTTTATGTTATTAGAAATGTCTAGATTAAGTCATTCGAAACAAAAATTAGAAAAAAGAGGAAGAGAATTTTTGATAAAAGATCTTTTTTTTTTTTTTTTAATTTTGAATTTTTTAAAATTTTAGTAAATTTAAAAAAAAAAAATTTTTATTTTTTTATGTGTTATGGTAATATGTAATGTTAGTATGTGTGAGCCCAGTATTTGCCAAAGGCAGCCCAGCTTGCAAAAAGGGGAAACATATCGGCGGAGGAGCTGGAATGATTTTAGCCAGGGATTGAGGACTTTTGGGGGTAGTATGTTGAAGGGCGAGGTGGGCCGTGGTGCGAGTCTGATCGATTTCTCGGTGTGGGGATCTCTTACGGAGAAGTCCAGTGATCTCGTTCAGATGAGTCCATGGTCGCTGAGCCAGGGGGGTCGTGTACCCATGCAGATTAAGAACCAGGGGGTTGTTGGCACCAGTTCCTCTCCGGTCCTCTTCGGGGTTATCGATGAGATTTCTTCTGTCGTGGACAGCAGAATTCTCATCGAGGGGGTATTGTAGCGGGTCAAATTTTGGGTGTCTTTATTTTTACCGTATGGGGCAAGTATATTTTTATGTATTTCATTTTGGGCGGACTTTTCATAAAATCATTGTGCAACATATGTGTCAGTATAACAGTCAATGTAACTGAACAGTGAAACAACGCTATAAGACGCAGTTGTTGTTGAGGAATGCGGCGGAGCATCTGCACCTCCACAAAATTCTGAGAACTTTGTACCTGTGTGTGGCAGCGCACATACGCAACTGCTCAATCAAGCTCAAAGGACGCTCTAACAAAAAACCAAGATGGCTAGAGAGAATAATATTTGTCGTCTTCTTCAAGATCCCCCGGAAGCACTGTTTTAAGTCCGGCCCACTTAAATGACGTCAGCCACTGCCTATAGAAGATCATGTGCGACATTGACTCAAAAACCACATGCATAGCATGGGCCGAAGCTTCGGCGACGAAGCCCAAGGCTGTGATTTCCATCAAAAAGTATGAGATCACGTTAGCTACACCTGCGACGTTTTCCTGCCCAGTTAGTCGTTGATCGTGTCGGCCGACACAGCGCCGAGTGCGCCCTGCTAACTCTTACAGTTTTATTTTAAAGCAAAAGTGAAATAACAGTTTAAATCCATGTAACCGCGGTTAATACCATTCAGTGAAGAATATCTACGTTTAGTTCCGGACAAACCAGTGATTGCCAAGCGTTAAATAGTGAGTGCGAATGATGACCACGTTGCCGACTATAGAATTTCACAACATGTTTAAGGGTTCGGGGTAATAAAAATGTTCAGGGGAGGGTGTATAAATTGAGAGAATGAGTGAATGGCAGGCTGGGCTCTGTCTGTATATTTGTTTTGTATAGTGATCACTAAGGTAAGTTCTTAGAATAAGTAGCATGTAGCAGAGGCTAACCGAACAAAGAAAACTGTAACTTAATCTGTAAAACAATGATCAAAAGTTTTTGAACAAAATTTAAATATGATTCTGATTAATTAAAAAATCTAATTTCTCTTCTACAAAATTGCGAGTTAAAATTCTTTCAAAACCTTAGTTCGTTATATGTATCGTCAGAGTTCGTCGAACGAAATGGGTTAGTCCACACTATGCGATCCGGCCAGATCAAAGATGAAAGGTAAGTGGGAGTTTTAATCTGAATAGATCAAATATCCAAAATTAATAAAGTTACAAAACGAGAGCGTGTGATCTACGATGGGACGCTACGAAAACGAGAGTGTGTGATCAAAGGTGAGACGTTTTCGATGTCCGTAACTCAAAAGTACAGGAAGTGACAGCTAAGTACAATTGGCTGTAAAACCAATCAAATATTCAATATAAAAAATCAAATATTCAAAATTATCCAAATTTAATAACATGAGCTCATTTTTAAAGAAAATGTACCAGAGTATGAATGGGAGAGAGTGAGAGAGTGGATACTATTCAATATTAAAAAGTGCTGGGTTGTGCCAAAAATATTTATGTTTATCAAGCTTATTATGCATTAATCATTAACAAAGTATTTATTTTGGAGGGATAAAGTGTTGTAAGGGTTTAATATTTGATAAACGCCACCTGGCGTAACATGTAGTCAATTTTCAATGTGTAGAGTCAATTTTAAATGTGTAGAGTCATCTTAAAAAATAAAAAGTCAATGGTACGTTTTATTTTGAGTGTAATTATTTCAGGTAATATATTCCACGAACCTGGTTCGTGTAACCCGAATTCTGGCATTTCAAGGTAAGTTTTGTATTTGTTGTGCAGTGGTTGTGCAACATGGCGCCCGATATTTAATACACATCAAATTAAATGTAACCGATTAATTAAACACAATTAAAGTTTTATTACATAGTATAGTATAATGTATAGTGTCAGGTGGCTAAGTCCGCATAGAATTAGGAAAGTAAAAAGTAAGTTCACTTGCCAATGAAAACTTATACAAATGTTTATACAGAAGGACCCTGAACATTTTTTAACTCCAATGTCATTGAAAAAAGAAAAGGTATGGACTTATTCAAAACTGAGGGGCCACGTGTGGGTTTATGAGTAAAAACAATGACTTATGAATTTTTAAAAATTAATTCTGGGTGGTTTATGTCAACTGTTTTATGATTTCATTGATCTTGATTTGGTTTAACTGGTTTTTATTTGACTGACTGTAAATTTACTCAAAATTTCATGGATTGTTGGTTCATATAAGTTTATGGAGCAATACTACTGATTTACTTCTGTTATATAAATAAAATGTGTACTATTATGTACATGAACTAAATTATTTGTATATCGCCTATACCATAACTCATTATCTGTGCTCAGCAGGGTTCACTTAATGGATATGGAGAGGTAAATCGAAAACCTTGGGAGTTTGACACAGGCGCAATGTTCTGTCTTTACAAACATAGCTGGTAACCCTATTCTTTACCTCATTAGCGTACTTTGAAAATTTTTTTGGAATCAAGGTTTTAACACATCAAGTAGGTATTGTCATTCTGTAACATACAGAATAGCAAGTTTTCACTATTAATACAAATTAACCCAAATTACAATCTTCAATTCACATTATTACACATTTTAAAGAAATTCCAATAAACTATATTTGCAGTTTCAACAAATTACTGATAGCTATCAAAATTTACTTTCTGGATAAAGAAGTGCAATTCAAATTCACAAAAACAAATTTCACAACTTGATTGATATACACAATGTTTGATGCAATAATCACTAAGAAAGCTAATACTTACACCACTAATACTATTTGTATACTCACAATCTTATATAAATGTATCAGATTCTGTACAGTCTGATACTTACTTGAAATTGCTGTTGTGTAAGTTGTTGGTGTTCAATCTGTAAAGCACGTAATGTTGTTTCATTGTTGTAATGTGTACTACCTTCACTGGCTCTTCGTACAGGGCTGAACCTCTCACCTGGCAGATGCAATGTTGTGTCTTTCAAACTATCCCTGCCACCTGCAATCATACACTCGCTATGATATTACACATAAAAAAACCTAATAAAACAAAGATGCATATTGTCCTTATATATATATATTGGTGTATGAGTTTATAGTGTGTGTTTTAACAACCTAAATGCATAATAAGTAGTTTACATTTATAAATCATTTAATTTCCTTTGTGCTTATAAAAAACCTACAAATTGCAGGCTCTTGAAAGAAATAATTATCTACAGGAACAATTCTACTGATTATTAAACTGTGGTAGTGAATAATCATTTTATTACTCATGAGTCATACCTTACCTCATAAGCAGAATTAAATAACCTATTCATTAAGCAAAGTCGGAAAAAAATTAATTTATTTTACATACATTTATTTTTATTTTACAGCATTATTTTCATTTACTTATTGTCTAAAAAAAATACCAACTACTATTAAAAAAAATAAAATAATGTTTCTATCAATTTTGTGACTAAATGAGAATTTAGGATATGCCATACTGCAACATCGGTATTTAATATACACTATTTGTCTACCAATTTCAAAGTTTCCTTAACAATTGATTGAGTTGCTTAACTGCAGAGATTGAGTGATTGAGTTAAAATAGTGAAAACACTATATACACACATGAATTAACCACGATGTGGTTTAGCAAAAACATTACAGCATTGACAAAAGTGCACACAATAAGTTGGAGTCATATTCAAAACAGATAGCAAAAAAATTTCAAAAAGCTTGGAAGATTGGATCAGTATCATGTGGTGAATACTACAAGAAATGCTTAGTAAAAGTGCTTCATATACTAGTTTTTTTTTTTTAATTGATATATAATGGACAATGTAGAAAAGAAACTTAAAATTCACATGGTATGGAAATTAATGGGTAGTATTAAATTACATGTAATCAAAGAAATGATTTTCATATGGACTTCATTAAGAGAAAACAATTCTGCTCCACACTGGTGTATTTAATGAATACAAAATTACAAAAAAGCATATATTAAGAAACTACTGCAGACTGCTTCTCACTCCCTTCATGTATTCTTTTGTACAATGGTACAGATTCCTATTTTGTAGCTACGATAACTTTTATTTCTTCAAACAAATTTATGGTTAAGATTTTGAGCCATTGTCCTCAGGGCCTACTCTTTCAAAATTATTAAATAACATGCCACAAGAAACATATACGTTTCATATTACACAGGAACTCTACAAAATGTTCCTGAAAGTCTAAACTTACATATAAATGTAAATATATTTGTATGCAAATATTTCACTATTTCAGGGTCCAAAGTGCGTCTATGATCAGGATCTTACAGATGTTGCTTACAACTGAAGATCTTGACAAAAAACTTTAGTTTGTGAAGGTGCAGTTATTACCAAGTGATAGATCAGTCTGCTTTAAAATATGTTAAAATATTTTATATTTATATAGTACAGCCAATTTTACTGAGGAATGGAGTGATATGAAAGGCTGTGTGAAATTCAAAGAAACTTAGCACACGACTGATGAAATGTTAAAGTGAGTGTACAGTGATTACGCAGTGACTTATACTCAATTTCATGGGAGCCCTACCATATCCACCACAAGGGAAAACTGCCAGTACTTTCTACAATATCTACAGACACTAGCAACTGAAGATGAACTTAAAATTACTTAGCTGGATGTAAATATTTGTTTTTAAAACAAGACAGCCTGGTATCACAATAGTTCATAAAAATTAATATTTGAATACCAATTACTGACCAAGTGCAAAAAAATTCAAAATGAAAATGTCTTTACATTGACAAAGTAACAAATCACAGCATGCAACACATAAGCTAAAATAAATTCAGAAAAACAAACTTTTATGACACACGCACGCACGCACAGTTGCTTTCCTATGCAGAATAAAGACATTATTAGTTATTATTTAATGTAAATTAACATGTACAAATTACAAAAGGGATTTATGATAAAGCAACTGCTTATATATATTGTAATATAAGGATGTGTGCGGGGTATTTAATTTATTTGTTTTAACATAAACGAAAAGCCCAACTGTTCTGAGCGTCACTTTGTAATAGAATCTTTATGTGGTTTGTAGAAATTAATAATTAGTGTTATTTGTGTTTAATAGGTCAAATTGTAACTTCTCTTATCATTTACGGGTAAACCGTATTTCTCTCTGTTGTATTCAAATGTTGCCGCCTCCCCACCTGATTGGCGCACGCGTTTCTGCAGTGTCGACTCGGCTAACGTTTTGCTTTGACGCTTTCACTTCAATATATTCTTATTTATTATTGTAAATTAATTGAATCAAACATACAGAGTTGCAGAATGAGAACATTTATTGACCCTTTAAAAGATTTCAATTTCCTTATAATACATCAAATTTATTTTTGTACCGGCTATTACACTCGTTCGGTTGGTACTTGCTCAGTTCCCGTGTTTTGTACACAAGTCGTCTTAACGTTAGTTTACAGTTAAAATGTTTTTTCTCAGGGGTGTTAATAAGTCCTTTCGGCTACAGAAATATATACTTACGGTTAAGACACACAAATTTATAACAATCCTTAATACTAGTTACACAAAAAATTAATATCTTATCCTATTCAAGTAAGTAATTACCAATGAAAACTTAGTAAAATTTTGGGTTAGGTTTTGTTCATTAGAAAGGTTTGTCAATTATTTATTATATTTTGCTTTTAATAATTATTAATTGATTAAAGTTTAAATAGTGATTTTAACAAAGCATTTAGTTCTAAATCGGAATAGTGATCAGTGAAGTGAAATAGTTATTTATTAATTTTGACCACAAAATTGTGAATTCGATAATGGGATTATGTTTATACTCATCGATTTTCCGCTGAAGATCCTGCTGTCGCCTTCTTCTTCCGGATAACTCCTGAGATGTCGTCTTCTTCTATCCTTCGGAAGTTTATTTCTCTTGTCCCGACGGTTATCCTCGCAAACTCCGGCCTCGCACTCCTCCTGTGATCGTCCGTCTTCTTCTATTGATCTATGTCCCGATGATCTTCCTTCAGGATCCGTCGTCGTCTCTCTTCTTCGTTGTGTCTTCCCGGCTTCCTCAGATAATTATGGTTCGTTGATAATTTTTATTAAACAAAATTCTATTCAGGATTCCCTGGACTGTTGTTATTATCTTCTTTTGGTTTAAATGAATTTAAAATTCACTTTAGTAATAAAATTTTAGTGTGAGAGCTACTCGATCCACTCTCGGCGTCGGTCAATAATACAGTAATGAAAATCTAACGGTTTTTTGGCAATAAATTTCTGGTTGCTATGGTTACCTAATAAATTATGCTAATTCTCATTGGCCATTAACTTAAGTCATTGTTATGTTTTAATGTCTTTTTTAGTCTAATTTTACCAAAATATCTTCAAATGAAGATTTCTATCTTATATTAATAGCTAGAGTTATTACATGAGTACCATTCTTCCTAAATTTTCATGATGATCATTTTGATACCCCTCATGCCCACTTTTGAATAGCTAATTACATTTTTATTATTTTTCACATTTATATTTTACATATATTTTATTCAAAATTGGTTGTTATTCATATATTTTGGTATTAGGAATACTCACTTAATTTGTTTAACCATTTGGTATACTCTGCTTTAACTTTGGACTATTATTTGTTCTCAAATCTACTAAATTTTTATTTAACAGTTAGGCCTAGCTAGATTTTATTCTACTCCCATCTAACATTTCTTAATAACATATTTAGTAATTCTAATACAATTTTATAAACAAAACAAGCAATAAACATCAGTGTTCCTAACTCCACCTCTTATTATAAAAATATTCCTTGCCAGGTTCAAGCCTGAAATTAAACTTCTAGTTTTCTGTTTTTTACTATTATTTTGCTTATCTTATAATTTACTACATTCTATGGTTTTTTGAACAATACCAAACTCTTATAATACTACTGTTACACTGTACCTTACATGATATGTCTTACTTACTAATCCCTTCACTTAAATACAGTGTCTGTCCTTCTTATTTTACTATTCATTCTAATAACTTAATTTTTACCTTATTTTATAATTCTTACTTCCTATTACCTAAATTCATAATAGCACAATCAGTTTAATCTTACTTGCTAACATAAAGTTTATCAAAGATTGTTTAGCTATTTATTATAGTCTGCTTATAAAATACTTTATTCTGCACCCCCACTGCACTTTTCCCTTCATAGAAGGTTTCATTATTTATTATCACTATCACTTTTTTTTCCATTACATGCTATACCTAGCATTTCACCACTTATTTATTTTTATACACATTTTTAATTCACTCACTTATTTATTCACACGGTTTGTCTGATTATTTTGATATCACTGTGTGATTATGGGTCATAAATAACTAGTTTACTTTCAAATCACCCTGATCACTTTTGGTTATTACTTAATTATTGCTTTTGCTTGGCTCAAAGCATCTTTGATTGGCTTTGACTATTATTATCACTATTAATTTGGGTATGGTTAGTTTCTAACTCCCTACCTTATTATAAGTACATTCCTTTATCAATAAAATATACATTACATTATTATTTTCCATTAACCTTATTACCCTAGGTAAATCTCATCTACTCTACAATTATATCAGTTCATTATTTAAATTACAATATAATGGTCATCATTTGGGATTATTTGATTACACTTAGGTCTCAACTGCTTCTTCATTGTTTCTTGGTTCCTTTGGTATTTATCCGATCTATTGTGTCAGGTCATTGTCAGGTTAACAGTCATTTGTCATTTGGGTTACTGGGTTATTGATCGCTGAGTTTATAAGTTTTTGCCTCTTATTCTTATCTTCAGCTTTTTATCTTTATAGTTAAATATCACTGGATCTTCACTACCTTATGTCATGTTACATAATGCATCGCCACCAAAATTGATTATTTCGAAACAAAGATTATATTTTTTCTGAAATCATCAATATAGTTCATTTTATCAAGTTGTTATTATTCAGGAATTCATCCATCGCTACTTCTTCTGTATTCATTCTTTATTAAGTCACGGTTCATAATATGATAATTGGTATTATTTTCTTTCTTTATTATTCCCTTTTATGTTCTATTTCCCTAAAATTTTTCTTCTCTCTCCTTCATATAAATTGGTACTAGCCAGAGGGCACGTGTGGCTCTATTACTCTGCTATCCATTTATACACATTTTGAGTTCAGAGGCCTTGCCTATCTGCTCAATAACATAAATAATTGTTGGACGTATCTCAACATAAAATCATCACATAATAATATTCATAATAATTATAATAATAGTCATTCATTTCCGACTCGCATAATATTAATACAATAAAACACTTTTGGGATTAATTATTCTCTCTTTTATACATCTCATGACTTTTTCATCTCAGTAACTTATTTAAATTCCTTCGTTTAAGCTTATGGCGATATTTAATAGGTATTTTGCATTGTTTCATTAGCTTATTTTATATGGTAGTGATTTTATTTGTCATCACTTTAATGCTCATTGATATTTAAAATTAACATTGTAGCTGGTTTCTGGCTCACTTATATTTTTCCATTGATTGTTCAGTCAATCTGTCAGTGTTATTATTTTTTTTGATTGTCTTGTCTTTTCTTTTGTGAAACATTAATTTTTATTATTCCCTTTCGTGATAGGGTTAGTTAATGATGTTATGTAGCGTCATCATTATTTGTGTAACATTTTATTATTTTATATCAATTTTTATGATATTTCTTTATACATATTTTCAAAATTACATGGGTTTACACATTTTGTTTCACACTTGGTCGTAAGTTTGGCCTTACTTTGTTTTGAATTTAGCTTATCTTTCTTCTAAATTCCCTTTCATTTATAATAATAATAGTTCCAATCAAATACTTATTGTAAGTTGTGCTTACATTTATTTTTGAATTTTGATAATTGTTACTTTCAAAATTCTCTTTAATTTTCTGACACTGGTTCATAATACTTTTTCTAAGAAGACTGGTTGTAAGTCCCTTTTATTTTCTTAGTTGTGATCTCACTTATGACATAGGTATTGTTTTTGTTGTCTTTTACTATGAGATAGGGTATTTATGACTGTACAATGGGCCCTGTTATATACACTCCTTTTTTCTTGTAAGTTAATCTTCTCATTTATATACATTAATTGGTTTGCCTGGTCGGTTTACTTAAAATCAGTCCCATTTCTCAGTGTTCCTCCACACTAGGTTTAGCCATGGTCCATGATTATATGATTTGCTCCTGTTCGGATTGCTGTCGTTTTCATAATGACTTCTGTTCATGAACACTTTCTTGCAATTATTCTGTATTTAAATGGTTCTGTCATAACATTTTCACTTGTTTCCACTGCTATCTCCATCATTTCATTATTTTGTTTATACAACGAATAGGTCAATGCTGTTTCCATTGTAGATGCGATCGTTGATATTGGATTATGCATGTCTATTAAGTGTCTTCTCCTGCTTATTCTGTTACATACTATTTTGTAGTGATTCCCTTCTAAAGGTTCTAGTAAGTTTCTTCTGTTACTTTTAAACTTCATTATTTCATTCTGGTCGTTAGTTGATATGTTAAACACCTCCAGTAGTCCATTCTTCATCATCTCCAACTCTTCTCTGGTATTTATTAGTTTCCTTGGATGTATCTGTCTTCCTGTCTTCATTTCCATAGTTTGGATATCCTCCTTGTAGCTGTTATTTTTATTTGTAGATAACAGTATGTTTTTGTCCTCTTTTAATTCTGTTTCTTCGCTACCATCTTCTGTTTTCATAATTACCGGTTCCTCAACACTTTTGGAATCCCTGTCTAGTGTTTCACTCACCTTCTTGAAATCATTATCTAAAGTTTCACTTAATTTCTCGTTAAATCTGTCAAATTTATCCATCATTCTTTCGTGATGTTTGTCCATTTCTTCTTTATATAATTCCCAAAATTGCCTTATGCTCATGTCACGTCTGGCTTCCTTCTGTTGTGTAGGTTCTGGCATTTTCTTCGGTTGCTTCGTTTCCCCGTCCTTGACTATTTCTTTTTCTGATTGATCCTTGGGTTGTTCCCGGTTTTTATTATTTGGTGTTTCGCTGAACCCTTTTATTTGATTATGTTTCTTCCTCCAATTACACATCTCTTCTCTGGATAGCTCGAACATAACCCTTATCCATTCTCTTAGCTCTGCGTTTTCTGTTTGTATTTGACGTTCCGGCTGTCTTATAGATTGTCTCCATTGGTCATATTCCTCCTGTGTATATTCCTCTGTCACCTGTGCGTATATTCCCGTTCTTTTGTTTTTCATTTGTTCTCCATTACTGCAGAATCTCTCTCAATCTTCTTCAGTCATTCTTTCCACCTTGTTATCGCCTTTTCCGTGGACTGTCCCGATAGTTTCTTCCTTGCTGCATTTGGTTTCCAGCTTCCACATTTCATCATAAATTTCTTTCCATGACATTTTGTTGTATGGCGGTTCCATTTGTGACGATTTAAATAAAAGAAATAATCAAGAAAATAAAATTTTAAAAAAAAATTAAGGTTGCGAGCTCTTAAGCCATTTAAATCTCACTGTATTAATATAAAATACCTGTATGTACTCAGTATGAGAGGAAGCAGTAATTAATTAGTTATTTAGAAGATACTCTAATAAAAAGATAAATTGTAAAGAGTTATTAATATCGTATTTAACCCTTTGCTTGTAAGCAGGCGCTGTCCTGTTGATTCCAGACTCGACATGTTTTCCGAGTCTTGTGTGAGTAAGAATAAGATAAAAAAACTAATGTTGTAGTGCCGCGATATCCCCCAGGGGCTCACCCATGTCAATTTGTCTCTCTTTCATGTATTATATATGGTGAGTACGTGGACTGGCGACCACGGGATCCTGAGCTAAGAGTATGGACATTAGTATCCAACTCTTCCCCTCAAATGTTAACGCATTTATTCTCAATTTTATAAATATTGTAAAAGTACATGTAATTTAGCAGTGAGAATAATTGTGGTTCCTTTGTACCACATGACCTGCACATTATTGAATTGTATGTTAATTTAGCCAAGAGTCTCATTGTAGAGAAACATATTTCATAGAATGGTATAAGTGATGTTTATTTTACCATTAACAATGACACACTCTGCCTCAGGTGTGACAAAAGAAACTGACTGTTTTTAAAAACGTTTTATCTTCTCGTTGGAACTATTCGTTAGTTGTACGTTCCTCTACCTTTAAATCGGTTACTCACAATTGTCTGACCGTACTTTCTATTTTTGTTGAGATGTGTCAGAAGCGATTTGGACGTATTAAGAGTGTTTACATACTTTAGTATTTACTTACTTAAAAGGTTTTCTTAGCATCTGTTCAAATAAAGCGTGTACAGTAATCGTTCTCTGTGGTTGCAAATTAACCACCAATATCCTGTTTTGAAGACTTTCAAGGATTTGTGCCGCGCGTGGCAATCTGAGCTCTGATTGGCCGACGCATGGGAGTAGCCCAGTTACTTGGTTGAAGCCTTCTGAAACTATAAAAGCTGACAGAGGCCCAAACCAGCATCATTTGGTCTGTCGAGTGATCCGGGGCGACACAGCCGTGTGTCCTGTAAATTTTCGTTTTCGTCTTCAAACTACTGTGAATCTCAAGTTTTTAGTATAATTATTCAAGTTTTATAATATTTATTAAAGTGTAAAGTTAGATACGCGAAACGCGCTAACTGCTCTTCAGTCGCAGCTCATATCACAGAATGGCACTTCGAAACAGAGAGGGAGGTATGACTAGGGAATAATTGAAATTTGTGTAACTTAAATACCAAAAGAGAGAGACTTTAAAAAGATTTATAAAGACTATAAAATATCTTATTATCAAATAAAAGTACAGTTGATCTATTTAAAGACAATAAGGGAGAGACATAAAAATTGTAATAAATATTGAAGTTTGTTAACAGTTATAAATTGAGTTATATAAACATTTAAAGAGACATTACGTTATTTTGTTCTAATATCTATATAATTGAATTTTAAGTTTGCTTCTTAATCTTGAAACAATTAACTGAATTATTTTGGAGTTATGTAAAGTTTATGTATCACTTTGAATTAGAGATCTAAAGGCTTTTATGTTTAAATGCTCACTAATTGTTTTATAAAGATTTATTGATTGATTGAAATGTACTAAAATCATTACAGAAATTCAGTAACTAATAAACGTAAGAATTAATAATCTTAGATTTGAGTTTCATTTGTCTGTACACCTATAAGCCACCACTATCACTTAAAAGGTATTGTATGATACTTGGAAGCCTCCTTACCGCTCGGGAGACGCTGGCCACGACAAATGGTGGCAGCGGTGGGATAAATTGGTGTGCTTGAGGTTTAGAGACATATGTAAACTTATATAAAAGTGTTTCTAGGTATAAACAACTTTTCAATCTAGATTTCTAGATATAAACAACTTTTAAAGGCATTGAAAATTTCTTTAATACATAACTCAATAGCTGATTATTATTTAAATCATCCTGCAATTTGTAAAATTTTAAATTCAAAAGAGTCAAGAGGAGATAAGTGGCATATATATATTTGTTATTTTGATGAAAACTTTCAGCAAAAGTCTAACGAATTTACCTTAATTAAAGGGAAACCCATAAGATTAATAACAGAAATTGAATATAGTAATGTTTTAAATTGTACAGAATGTATGGATTATGTTGCTTGTAAATTTCTGAATAGAGAAGACTGTACGATTGAAGCTGAAATAGATTTTTATGACAAAGTTACATATGTGATTCTGGTAAGGATACATTAAGATGTTTATTATTGTGTTATTATTATGTTTAATATATGTTGATATGTAATTTGTGATGCTTAACTCTAAGTGATATATCATTATCGAATTCGGTATTATTTAAATTTTCGCGGGACTGTGAAATTTATTTGAGATTTTTTTGAGAGATTAATTTGAGATATTTATGGGCAGTAGCTTTTCTAAGAATAAAAATAATAAAGGCCATATACCGCAGATAAACGATCTTTTGGGCAAACAGCGGGACAAATCGAACCTCAGCGTGAACCAATTAATCCAGATTTATGTATGAAAGTAGGAACCAGAGTAGGGACGATAACTGCTTATTACGAACATATTCCATCTGTAGTTACTATAGGACATAGTTTGCGTCCACCTACACCACCTGTTCGTATTCCACAGTTACAACCACCTGAAACGTCTAAATCTATTGACATAACTTTCAGTAGCAGTACACAAAGGTCAATTGAACCACGACCAAGTACAAGTAATACTCTTTCAATACCTTCACCTTTATACGATATACCAAGACCCAATCCAAAGAGTACATGAGTCGTAGACCTGTATATTATCTTCCTATCACAGACCCAGACATTTTGTTAGAAGGGTGTGAAACATTATTGAGAAGTCTATTACAAAGGATTATTGAAAGATATATAAACGGGCATAGTAATTATACAGACGAAGCAAATGTAAATAGGGTTCGAATATTGAAATTAGAGATTGAATTTCATAATTAAATATATGAATTCTATATTATACCTTATTATTTGTTTTCTATTAGGACTTATTTCGTGTATCGCAATACAGTCTGCTTATTTATTGTGGTACAACGAAACAGATTACATTCAATTTTTGAAGTGTTTAATAAATTCTAATCATACTATATTTTAAATATTTTAAACCAAAATGGTTAACACAGATCCAAAAACGGGGAAACCTATTGTATCAGGAGATACATCAGCTTCTAGTATGTCTGCAACGTCCTCTACATGTGTTAAAGATATGTCGGTATCAAATTTAATTGAACCATGGAATGGAGAAGGTCCTATTTCAGTATCAGAATTTTTCGCGAAAATTGAAAGAGCAGCGAAAACCGGAAATTGGTTAGACTCTGATAAAGTAACCGTAGCTGTATTAAAATTTACGGGAGCAGCCGCTTTATTTTATAATAGTAATGTAGAAGTTGCAAGTGAGGATATAACCTTTGATCGTTTAAAAGAAATATTTACTGAGCGATTCAAGATTAAACATCTTGATCAATTTCATTATAGTCAGTTGCAAAATGCGACGCAACGTAAGTCGGAAACACCAGAACAGTTTGCTGACAGATGTAGGCGTTTGTGTGCGCGTACAGTTAGACAAGTCGCTGACCCTGAACAACAACGCATTATTAATGAAGAAGCAGAACGTCGTATGTTAGCCGCGTATATTAATGGTTTAGCGGGTAACGTCGGAACCCAAGTACGTTATCGAATGCCTGCTACTTTAACAGAGGCATTACAAATTGCTTCGACGGTTACAGAAGTCGAAAATATGGAAGCCCGACGTGCTCAACAAAACAAATTTCAAAGTCCCAATCGAATATTTACTGTAACATGTTTTAATTGTAATAAACAAGGTCATGTAGCGAGAGATTGTCGTTCTCGAATAAATAATTTCGGTACTAATGTGAAGAAATCCAATAGTACAAATTTTAATCCAGGGATTAAGGGAAACAGGGATTTCCGGGGTTACAATTCTAATGGAGGTAGTCGAGATATTTCTAAAGTTGAATGTTATAATTGTCGTAAAACAGGGCATTACGCGAATGAGTGTCCGCAAAGGAGGAAGTTAGCGATTTCCCCAAACGGGCAAAGTTCGACGGGAAACGGTCCCACCCCGCCGAACGTGAGGTCGAGCAGAGTGTAATCAAAGTACAGGTAGACGTAAACGGGCGTACAGACGAGAGTATGGAGATAGAGCGACTGCCAAGCCAGACTCTACATGTGGAGCGACCGCAAAGCCGGACTCTGCACCTTACAGACGTTACGTGCGACCCTAGTTACGATGACGCTTTGTCAGTGGACGTTATCGTAGGACGTAAACCTTGTAAATTTCTGATTGACACTGGGACTATGGTTTCATTTATAAAGAGGGGTATCAGCCAAAGTTAATTCGAGAGGTTAAAGTTGTTGCTAAAAGTGCTACTGGGGATGAACTAAAGGTCTTCGGAGTACAGAAGGTAGGCTTCATAATTGAAGGTACCACAGTCTATCACGATTTTATGGTAGCAGACCTTTGTACTGGCTTTGATGGACTGTTCGGAATAGACTTATTGAAAAAACTAAATGTTTACATTGATTTTTCCAATAACGATATTTATGTAGGAGGAGAAAAAGTCACCACCAGTGAGGAGACCAGGGAACCTGATACAGAAACGGAAGGGACTGGCCATCTCAACCCACCTGTAGAAGAACCTGAAGTATGGAGTATTGTGACCATCCAGGATCAGTCCATACCAGCAAAGTCCGAGATGCTTGTGCAGGGACGCCTGCAGGTGACACAAGCGAGTTGGCATATGCCGGGATTAGAGAAATCCCAAGAGTTATCCGGATTTGATGAATCCGATGAGTTGTTATGTGGATCCAAAGAGTTTAAGGGTGTAGCCCATGTTAATATGTTGTCTGGATTAGGTAAATCCAAAGTTGTTTCGGGAAAAGGTAATTCCCAAGAGTTTTCCGGTTCGTGTAGTTTGTATTCGCAACCACGATCGCGAGGATCGGGGGTGTTGCGCGGGTTAAATAGATCCAGGGGATCAGGTAGATCTATTCGTGTACACGACGAAGTCCTAGTAGAACCGGTAGAGTTTCAGACTCATGGCATTAGAGTAGCACGATGTTTAAGTAGAGTTTTTCACTCCATGAAATACTCAGATGTTGTTGTTCAAGTTGTTAATTTCAGTAATGAAGATTTAGTTCTCCCAAAGAATAGTTTGTTGGGGTTAGCTGAGGCGTTTGACAAGGCACCCACCGGAACGTCAGTGATGCCCATACCCACAAACGGTGAAGACCATGAGCAAAGTAGTTGTGAAGTATTCACGTTGAATACTAGTGAGAGAGGCTGTACTGACCCATTGTTATATAAAGATGAGTTGAATAAAGGAATTCAAAGTAAGTTATCGCATTTGTCTGATCTAGAGAAAGGAATCATTGAACCTATTTTGTTGAAATATAAACATTTATTTTCAGAACCAATTGTTAATACGGGATGTAGTGTTGATATAAAACATCGAATTGATACGGGAGATAGCCCGCCGATTCGGAAGAACCCTTATAGATTACCTCATTCTTTAAAACCAGTTGTAAAAGAGCATATCGAAGATATGAAAAATCGTGGTATAATTCGTGAAAGTTCTAGTCCATGGGGAGCACCAATTGTTATAGTAACCCAGACACGGAAATCCGATTCAACTGTTAAACATCGTTTTTGTGTAGATTATCGCGCTTTAAATAATGTTACTCGTAAAGATGCATATCCCTTGCCTAATATTGCAGAAACTTTAGATAGTTTAAATGGAAGTGAATATTTTTCTACACTAGATTTATGTAGTGGTTATCATCAAGTTAGTGTCGAGCCCAACGATATAGAGAAAACTGCATTTACTGTCCCAGGACATCATTTTGAGTTTCTTAGAATGCCATTCGGATTATGTAATGCACCCGCAACTTTTCAACGCCTGATGGACAATGTCTTGATGGGATTGAAAGGGGAGGAAGCATTGGTTTATCTCGATGACATTATAATTTTTGGAAGTAGTTTAGAAGAACATACTAAACGACTTGAACGAGTTTTACAAAGACTATAAAACATTATAAAATAAAAACTAAAGCAAATGAGAATCCAGTCGTACATTATAATCGTTTAAAAACTAGCAAGGTCATAACTAAGAAACGACGACGCGTGATAAAGCAGTTACCGCAATGCGATAGTGGAAGTGTGTCAGACGTATACGACCTTGACCAAGAACCAACAGTCGACGAAATTTGTTTAAACAAACCGTTCATTGTAAACACTGGACCAACCCAATGTACACCTGAACCAACACGTCAGGTTAGCGACCTTGAAGCAGAGAGGAAAGATTCCACTGTTGAGTTACGTGATGTAATTCGAGCAAACGTTAACGACCCTGAGTGGATCCCTCCACCCACTCAACAAACCGTTCCTGAAATAGTTGGTCGATATGAATTGAGACCACGTGAAAATATTATAGCACCTCGTAGATTAATAACTGAGTGAATAAATTAGAATATCGCATGACATAAAAGTAATGGGAAATTTTTGTACGCATTACAGATGCAGTACTGAGGGCACTGTTATTGATATTGAGTCTCACGAATGTTCAAAGCATGGATTCAAATGGAAGTTCTAACGCACTGATGACGAAAAATACACTTGATTCTCAGGGATGCACAAATATTTCTGATTTAAGTAGATGTCATTTTGACAAAGGACTTGTATTTATTAAACAAAGAGACATCATAGTGACAACCGACACCTGGACCATAGCAGTTACTGTAGGAACAGAAGACTATGACGATATTTTATTCCAAGTTTCAAATTTATTTAAATATTTAAAAGGGTTAGAAACTTCATCAAATTCAACAGACATTAAATTCCTTATTCCATCTTTTGAATTAATTCGTTTACAATCGAAACTGAAATCCACACAAAATCAAGTTGACAACTTAAAACTTCTCTTACCCACTTCTAGAACTAAAAGAGGTTTAGTTAACGGAATTGGAACCGTATTCAAATATTTATTTGGAACTTTAGACACAGACGATTATGAGACTTTAAATACGAAACTTGACGAAATAGACAATACAAGTGAAACAGTTGCACATGTTGAATCAGATAGATTAACTTATTTGAAGAAATTAACAAATGAAGTTGAAAGTAATAATAAAGCTATAAAATCCTTAGTGAATACTGTAAAGACAACAGTTGAGGAAATTAATAACGTAACATCAGTGATAACAAATGAAATATTGAAACTAAAGAAACAATTAGAATATCAGTCTAAAATTTCTTCCTTGTTTCGAGAAATAGAATTGACATTAATTGAAGTAGATAATCAATTAACTCAATTACAAGAAGCGTTAGATGTAACATCCGCAGGATACTTGAGTGCAATTTTAATTCCTCCTAATAAGTTGAATAAATTGTTAAAAGAAATTGCAACCAAATTGCCTGTTGGACTTTCGTTAATTATAAAAAGCGAACTGGATATGACATATCACTATTATAGAGTAGCAAAAGTTCATGCTATAGCTACAAGAAATGTAATTAGAGTAATCATAGATATTCCTTTACAATCAAATGACAATAATTATGAATTGTATAACATTAAATCATTACCTTACTATGATACAAGGTTAGAAAAATTTTTAGTTGTAATTACAGAAATGAAATATATTGCTATATCTTATGATAGACAAAAATTTATTGTAATGTCAAGTATTCAAGCAAGGAAATGTATAATTTCACCTTTTGGTATATGCTCTCTCAATGTGCCAATACGATATGCAGCTGAAGGAAAGTGTTGTGCTTATTCTATGCTAATCGGAGATGAAGAAAACGCCAGATACTTATGTCGAAGGACAATTTTGAAGAGATTCCAGATTCCAGTCATCTATGAAGGAACCAACGGAGACTTCTGGATTTACAGCCTGCCTAGTACGACTCGAGTGACATATCAATGTTCAGATCCTACAAATGGTATTCATAATGTGAACTCAGAGAGTATGTGGATAGCTGGTACAGGAATACTTCATCAACCCAAGACGTGTCGTATTATATCTAAATACTTCACGTTATGTCCACATCTTCAAGGGCAATACTCAGCCACAATTAGAAGGAATCACATAACTGTTCCTCCTATCAATAATCTGTTGTCATCCTCAGAAATGACAATGTTCAACTTCACCTTGAATGATCAGTTAGTACAACTGGATCACATTAATCGTATCTTGAATGAAACCGGCTCAGCTGATACTGCTGACATTGACTTGTTACAAAGGAAGCTATCCGAGATAAAAATTCGACCACATTCTTACCACAGTAGTACTACCACTACTGAATCAAATCATTTGTTTACTTCTCTTATCATTATTATCACTGTGATAGTAAGTGTCATACTATACACATGTGGATTACAACATCCATGTATACGTAATTGTGTTATGCCACTCGCTCGAGTTCGAACAGTAGTGCTAAGAAGACGTCAAGAACCAATCTATGAGGAAATGCAACCCGTTGTCACACGGACTTCCGATCCTTCTGCGGAATCAACACATTTCACAGGAGAAGTGCATCAAGTGCAGTGATAAAAGTGAAATTTTATTGTAAAATCATTCACAGTAGAAAACCCTACCTCTATCCTCTATACTATATCCTCTAATTTATCACATGTTTTGAAGATTGTTAAAATTAATTGCTCATCCACAAGATTGTATATGCATGTTATATTTAAGTTAGGATAAGATAATCTCTCTCCAAGCAATATTGAGTACTGTAATTGTAAATTAAAGTGAGGTACATGGTACCTCCCTTTTAAAAAAAAGGGGAGTGATGTAGTGCCGCGATATCCCCCAGGGGCTCACCCATGTCAATTTGTCTCTCTTTCATGTATTATATATGGTGAGTACGTGGACTGGCGACCACGGGATCCTGAGCTAAGAGTATGGACATTAGTATCCAACTCTTCCCCTCAAATGTTAACGCATTTATTCTCAATTTATTAAATATTGTAAAAGTACATGTAATTTAGCAGTGAGAATAATTGTGGTTCCTTTGAACAACATGACCTGCACATTATTGAATTGTATGTTAATTTAGCCAAGAGTCTCATTGTAGAGAAACATATTTCATAGAATGGTATAAGTGATGTTTATTTTACCATTAACAATGACACACTCTGCCTCAGGTGTGACAAAAGAAACTGACTGTTTTTAAAAACGTTTTATCTTCTCGTTGGAACTATTCGTTAGTTGTACGTTCCTCTACCTTTAAATCGGTTACTCACAATTGTCTGACCGTACTTTCTATTTTTGTTGAGATGTGTCAGAAGCGATTTGGACGTATTAAGAGTGTTTACATACTTTAGTATTTACTTACTTAAAAGGTTTTCTTAGCATCTGTTCAAATAAAGCGTGTACAGTAATCGTTCTCTGTGGTTGCAAATTAACCACCAATATCCTGTTTTGAAGACTTTCAAGGATTTGTGCCGCGCGTGGCAATCTGAGCTCTGATTGGCCGACGCATGGGAGTAGCCCAGTTACTTGGTTGAAGCCTTCTGAAACTATAAAAGCTGACAGAGGCCCAAACCAGCATCATTTGGTCTGTCGAGTGATCCGGGGCGACACAGCCGTGTGTCCTGTAAATTTTCGTTTTCGTCTTCAAACTACTGTGAATCTCAAGTTTTTAGTATAATTATTCAAGTTTTATAATATTTATTAAAGTGTAAAGTTAGATACGCGAAACGCGCTAACTGCTCTTCAGTCGCAGCTCATATCACAGAATGGCACTTCGAAACAGAGAGGGAGGTATGACTAGGGAATAATTGAAATTTGTGTAACTTAAATACCAAAAGAGAGAGACTTTAAAAAGATTTATAAAGACTATAAAATATCTTATTATCAAATAAAAGTACAGTTGATCTATTTAAAGACAATAAGGGAGAGACATAAAAATTGTAATAAATATTGAAGTTTGTTAACAGTTATAAATTGAGTTATATAAACATTTAAAGAGACATTACGTTATTTTGTTCTAATATCTATATAATTGAATTTTAAGTTTGCTTCTTAATCTTGAAACAATTAACTGAATTATTTTGGAGTTATGTAAAGTTTATGTATCACTTTGAATTAGAGATCTAAAGGCTTTTATGTTTAAATGCTCACTAATTGTTTTATAAAGATTTATTGATTGATTGAAATGTACTAAAATCATTACAGAAATTCAGTAACTAATAAACGTAAGAATTAATAATCTTAGATTTGAGTTTCATTTGTCTGTACACCTATAAGCCACCACTATCACTTAAAAGGTATTGTATGATACTTGGAAGCCTCCTTACCGCTCGGGAGACGCTGGCCACGACAATGTTAATAATAAAAAAATCTGAAGACATAAATAGTCGCTAAAACAACTGATTTAAATTATGTATATTTGTTTAGGGATAGTTTGTATAAATAAAAAAGTTAACTTAAATATAGTTAGGAACTATACTCTCGCGCGGAAATTGTCCCACTAACTTTTGCCCAGTACCAGGCGAAGGGAGCGGAATTTCTCTCTCTTGCAATGGTGATTTCGTACAGTATAGACGTAGGAGCTGTGCGCTTAAAATATGTTAACTATATTTTGTCTCACCTTAAGATGGTGTACCAGATGTTGCTGTTTAAAGCATCTGGATGTGTTAATTAATATAGTCATGTAAATAGACAAGAAAAGTAAAGTAAAAAAAATCGAAACGTAAAAAAAAGGAGTGTAACACAAGATGACTTAGTGCTTCAACAAATAACAACAATTCCAAAGTCATACCCGGAGATGTGAACTATCAGAAGCCACAAACTCTACTGCACGTGACAGAATATGCAGATCAGGACATCCGAGAATCTACAAGATCATCGTAGATATCTATACCACATATTGTTCTACCTGCGAACTTTTGGAGCCCTTTACAGAGGAAGGCCAGACCGAGATGACGACGTAGCTGTTCCTGTTTCCCAAGACGGATACCCCAGGACGAGTCTTCTGCATACCAATTAAAAGGTGACTCGATAGCCTGTCTATCGAGGGTTACTAATATTTGTTACACAACACATCTTGAAAGAGACTTTTCAGAAACTATTAACTTTGTAAAGACTTATAAATTAAATCTAAGAATGTCATGTAACTATTCTAACTTCATACGTTGTAACAATTTATATGCTAATGTAGAGTAATATAATTCAAGCAATAATACCATTCTTCCAATGGTTGAATAAAAGAAAGTCTTGCAAGCTAATATCATGAAATGAGTATAATTAAAAGTCTTAATTACAGAAATACAGAAAGTTGACCCGGATCCGAGGTATAGCTATATAAAATCAAGTTTGATCTCAAAGTTTAAAGAAACCTTTCAAATAACTTAATAATTGAATTAGTAATGTCATGGGATCTGTCAGTATATGTTTTTTAAATGTTAAATAAAGAGAAGTCTTCTTGTTACACACATATGAGGAGTGCTTAAATCAATTGTATACCTTGCCATTGTTTCCTTACACAGTTAGTAAGTAATTTGTTACATTAATTATTTGTGATCAATTCTGTTACAAAGTAGGCAGCCCATCTAATTAACGGAGTTTAATTACGAGGGGTTCCCTGGATTTGTAACGCGGCGAAAAGACGTTACAAAAGTGCGCTACTCTGCTTACATTGTAAAAAAAAAATAAAAGGGTAATTGTTTACAGAGTGTCACAAAAGTGACATTTCAAACAAAATTGCGTCATTCAAAAAAATAAAGGAAACAAAGGAAAGAGTTTTAATTGTGTATATAGTGTCACAAACAAAATTGCATTCACTATGCGTGGATAAATTGTATGCTCAATAACTAAATATATAATATTGATATATGCACTCAGAAAGTTACTTTAATAAATGTAATGTTCAAAACATATTTAATAGTGTATTAAGTTACGTAGATGGTAGTATGTATAAGTAAAATACCCTTAGCGTCATACAATGCATGTAGCTTTTGCATTCTATAGGCCAGTAGGAACATGCATAATTCGATATAATTACTTGCATACATGAATTGTGACCAAGCATAACAATTTTGGTCAACCGAACAATCTGTAACAGGTTTGTTTACGACAATCTATGACCTGTTGTTTCCTGAATCATTCTGCACAGTGTATGTCCAACTATCTAGCTTACATACACTAGTAAGTGTTATAAAAAAAAAAATTTTTGATTAAAAATAACTTTGTTAATAATAATAAAGTAATTAAGTAGAAGTTCGTGATTTAAAACTTGTGAACAAAATAAGTAATTATTTAATTGAGAAAAGTTTATGAATGAACGGAGCCAAAGTGTTGTCTAAGCGGAATAATAATAATAGAATCTAGCGTCTGCGCTCCCCTTTTCTTGTTTAAACCGGTATACAGTAGTTGTGTTATTCAGTCGCATTGTGGAGAACAATAAGAGTAAAACCCCCTTTCTCACTGACACGCTCAACCCTCCTTTGTTAACTAAATATGTAGGCCACCCTCTGACCTACATTCCAGTAAACAGCTGATCGGCTATTTAACCTTGAAAAATATGTGTGTGTGATTTCTGTCTCTCCCTTAGAAGAGAAATTGTTCATTTCTAATTTGTGTAAATTGATAACTTATGAATTTATTGTATGTATATGTAATATATGTGTAATATACTAGTATTAATTGTAAGTACGTGCTAATGTGTTAGAACAAAATGGCCCAATTTAACCCGGATTGGTTATTAAAAGACGAGCTGTCTTACGAAGCCCTTTTGCGTGGACTACCCCATGCTGATGTAACAGTCGCGGAATTACGAAGTTCAATTCGCGAATGTGGATTTGATGCGCCCGTGCAATTAAACAATCTAAGCCAACTCGATTATGAAAGCGAGAAAGAAATTTGTAATGCCAAGTATAGTGAACTATACTTATTGTCTCAAACACTCCAAGACGAGAAATCTCCGGCAAAAATTTTGCGGACTACCCAGAGAATAGAGCATTTAACCAGGCGAATAAAAAATTTGTCGATCTGGCCGAATCTCACAGAAATACCCGTTGATGTACAAAAGCTAGCAGACGAAGCTCTACGCCGCTTACCTTCAATTATCAACGATTTAAGACGAAAATCCGACTCATTCAGGATGGACGAAATAGAGAAATCATTAATGAAATTACACATCTCCCCAGTACAATCCCCCACCACTGGTTTACCTCCGCCTAACTCGGATCGGAACTCACCTATTGTATCGCAAGTGCAAGCGAACCCAGAACAAAAAACTGATACAGATGTAAATGTCCCTCCTCCCGAGCATTTTCAGTTTCGTCCCGGAAATAATGAATTGACCAACACCCCCAATGAATCTAATCACCCTCATCGAGGAATTACCCCTATGAACTATAACGCAGATCTATACGGAAAAATGACTCACCCTGTGGAGAAGATTTTAACCGAAATCCCTTATACAGATGGTTTAAATGTTTCCAAGTTACTAACATTTATTAGTTATCTTCTTCAGATAAAGGATCTACAGCAGCTGAATGACTGGCAAATTTTACAAGTTCTGTTACCAAAGTGTAAACCCCCGTTAAAAAAATCGTATGCTAGAAGGCCTAACCTCTACTTTCCCAGTAGAAGAGCTACATAGCTCTTTAATAAAATACTTTATTCCCACCGGCATCTATGAAGAAATAAAAAGGAAGACAGTACTCCGAGTACAAGGACATCAGGAGAGATTAGCTCACTACATCTCCGATATTAGGGAGTCCTCTCGACTACTACGTGTAAGCTGGAATGAAACACAACTGGTGGACACCATTTTAATAGGAGTGTCACCTGAAGAAAGATCTCGACTATCATTGATGAATAGACCCAATACAATTGCTGATCTAGAACAGTGCAGTATCCATTCTTCAAATGTATGGTACTCAGATCAAAATAGAGAAGCAATGAAAACCTCTGGAACTAATAGACATCAATTGCGAGCACTACTGCCTGATGTAACAACCTCGTATGAAAGACAAGTTTCTAGTAGACCTCACCATGTGCGCAAAGCTGGTAAGTTAACTGTAAACCCAGATAAAGCGGAAACCAAGTACCCACCTCGCAGAAAACCCACCTGTTATAATTGTGGCAAATATGGGCACATAAGAAGAGAGTGCAAAAGTAAGTCATTGGAACGGAATAACCCCAATTCAAAAAACATGTAAGGCAGGGAGACCCGAAAACCTGTGTCTTCCGCAGCTACTCAAAATTGGGTAAACTAAAAGAAACCAGTAATAATAATAAGAATGAATTATTCTGTAACCAAGTGAAAAACAAAAAAGGTGCGAAAGAAATTGACCCCTATGTGCGAGAATTTCGTGAAAAGTGTAATGCGATTAATAGATGTAAATGGAAAAAAAATCTACTACCATTAATACAAGTCGACTTAGGCGTTACATTCCCCATCGCCTTAATTGATTCGGGATCTAGTAGAAGCTTAATCAGCCAAGAACTAGCGGACTTGTTAGCTAAACATCATCTAGTAAAACGGAACCAACCTGTGAATATAAAGTGTGCTAAATAAATATGGTGATTAAATAGACGATAGTTCTAGGAACGTTTCTTAAATCCCCAAAGTAGTTTAATAAATAATAAATAATAAAGTGAATAATAATAATTGATTTAAATACTAGAGCTAAATAAATCCTAAGTTATACTAAAATTGTGTGAAGTGTAGAAGTAAGTAGGAAAAAAGAAAATAATAATAAAAAGTTCAGTTGCATATTGTAAACACTCCCAGTGGTGGCCAGTTAGAGAAAATAAAAGCGTGTGCAGTATTGTAGGAATTGTACTAAGCAGCCCCGAACACACCCTTCCAATTGTGATAAACCGGTGCAGGCCTGAACAATTGAAAACCACCCCTAGTGAGTATGACAATGCATTATGTAAAGTGTCTCCCCTCCCGCATAGTTTGTTTAAGTATTGTAAAAAGAGATAAAAGAGAATCATATTCGTGAGATTCCGCTTCTCTCAAACCAGTGATCTAAAGTGGAGTATGGGATCTTCTTTAGATCACATTAGAAATAAGTTTATGAGATATAATCAAGTAGTGATTATACATGTAACGTAACAGGTCGCAACGGCGCCGACTGAAAGGGTAATGATAGGGCAGAAATGTGCCAAAGATCATTAATAAATGCTGAAAGCTAACTTCCGTAGTTAGAGTAAGCTGGTGTCAGTCGGGCCGGGATATGTTGTGAGTTACGGATAAGTAGGGATCATTCCAATCTAAGGTTTGGAAATTAGTATTAAGATTAAAATGTAAGTTAGTACTTAAGAAGTGAGAAAAAGGGAATTTCACGAAGGCGATCATTTAAATGAACAATGTCATTTAAAGAGAATTAAAAAAAAAAAAAAACGAACTGTGCACTAATAATAAGTAACTTCACACACTGACACTAATCGTACTCCCAGTCCCCACTAGTGGGTTAGACTCAAAAAGCTTAACCGTAGCGTGCAATTTAAGCGGTGGAGTATGTAACGATTTAAATAAAAGAAATAATCAAGAAAATAAAATTTAAAAAAAAAATTAAGGTTGCGAGCTCTTAAGCCATTTAAATCTCACTGTATTAATATAAAATACCTGTATGTACTCAGTATGAGAGGAAGCAGTAATTAATTAGTTATTTAGAAGATACTCTCATAAAAAGATAAATTGTAAAGAGTTATTAATATCGTATTTAACCCTTTGCTTGTAAGCAGGCGCTGTCCTGTTGATTCCAGACTCGACATGTTTTCCGAGTCTTGTGTGAGTAAGAATAAGATAAAAAAACTAATGTTAATAATAAAAAATCTGAAGACATAAATAGTCGCTAAAACAACTGATTTAAATTATGTATATTTGTTTAGGGATAGTTTGTATAAATAAAAAAGTTAACTTAAATATAGTTAGGAACTATACTCTCGCGCGGAAATTGTCCCACTAACTTTTGCCCAGTACCAGGCGAAGGGAGCGGAATTTCTCTCTCTTGCAATGGTGACTTCGTACAGTATAGACGTAGGAGCTGTGCGCTTAAAATATGTTAACTATATTTTGTCTCACCTTAAGATGGTGTACCAGATGTAGCTGTTTAAAGCATCTGGATGTGTTAATTAATATAGTCATGTAAATAGACAAGAAAAGTAAAGTAAAAAAAATCGAAACGTAAAAAAAAGGAGTGTAACACAAGATGACTTAGTGCTTCAACAAATAACAACAATTCCAAAGTCATACCCGGAGATGTGAACTATCAGAAGCCATATACTCTACTGCACGTGAGAGAATATGCAGATCAGGACATCCGAGAATCTACAAGATCATCGTAGATATCTATACCACATATTGTTCTACCTGCGAACTTTTGGAGCCCTTTACAGAGGAAGGCCAGACCGAGATGACGACGTAGCTGTTCCTGTTTCCCAAGACGGATACCCCAGGACGAGTCTTCTGCATACCAATTAAAAGGTGACTCGATAGCCTGTCTATCGAGGGTTACTAATATTTGTTACACAACACATCTTGAAAGAGACTTTTCAGAAACTATTAACTTTGTAAAGACTTATAAATTAAATCTAAGAATGTCATGTAACTATTCTAACTTCATACGTTGTAACAATTTATATGCTAATTTAGAGTAATATAATTCAAGCAATAATACCATTCTTCCAATGGTTGAATAAAAGAAAGTCTTGCAAGCTAATATCATGAAATGAGTATAATTAAAAGTCTTAATTACAGAAATACAGAAAGTTGACCCGGATCCGAGGTATAGCTATATAAAATCAAGTTTGATCTCAAAGTTTAAAGAAACCTTTCAAATAACTTAATAATTGAATTAGTAATGTCATGGGATCTGGCAGTATATGTTTTTTAAATGTTAAATAAAGAGAAGTCTTCTTGTTACACACATATGAGGAGTGCTTAAATCAATTGTATACCTTGCCATTGTTTCCTTACACAGTTAGTAAGTAATTTGTTACATTAATTATTTGTGATCAATTCTGTTACAAAGTAGGCAGCCCATCTAATTAACGGAGTTTAATTATGAGGGGTTCCCTGGATTTGTAACGCGGCGAAAAGACGTTACACATTTCATCCACACGACTCATTTGTGCTCGTTCATGGTCAGTGGTGTTCCTTTCGATGTACTCCATCTCTCTGCTAAACTTTTTAAATAGTGCTGTCATCCATTCTGCATAGCTGACTCGTTTTTCTTCTAACTCCCTTTCCAATCTCTTTGTTTCCTTTTCCACCTCCTTCTCATGTAGCTTGGTCTGGTATCCCATCTCATGCTTTGCCGGTTCCATTTCTGTAGTCGCCGCTAGAATCTGTAAAGTTTAAAGGTATGTTTCCTTAACTATTCTAGCCCTACTAGTTGGCGCGCCACTTTGTAATATAAGGATGTGTGCGGAGTATTTAATTTATTTGTTTTAACATAAACGAAAAGCCCAACTGTTGTGAGCGTCACTTTGTAATAGAATCTTTATGTGGTTTGTAGAAATTAATAATTAGTGTTATTTGTGTTTAATAGGTCAAATTGTAACTTCTCTTATCATGTACGGGTAAACCGTATTTCTCTCTGTTGTATTCAAATGTTGCCGCCTCGCCACCTGATTGGCACATGCCTTTCTGCAGTGTCGACTCGGCTAACGTTTTGCTTTGACGCTTTCACTTCAATATATTCTTATTTATTATTGTAAATTAATTGAATCAAACATACAGAGTTGCAGAATGAGAACATTTATTGACCCTTTAAAAGATTTCAATTTCCTTATAATACATCAAATTTATTTTTGTACCGGCTATTACACTCGTTCGGTTGGTACTTGCTCAGTTCCCGTGTTTTGTACACAAGTCGTCTTAACGTTAGTTTACAGTTAAAATGTTTTTTCTCAGGGGTGTTAATAAGTCCTTTCGGCTACAGAAATATATACTTACGGTTAAGACACACAAATTTATAACAACCCTTAATACTAGTTACACAAAAAATTAATATCTTATCCTATTCAAGTAAGTAATTACCAATGAAAACTTAGTAAAATTTTGGGTTAGGTTTTGTTCATTAGAAAGGTTTGTCAATTATTTATTATATTTTGCATTTAATAATTATTAATTGATTAAAGTTTAAATAGTGATTTTAACAAAGCATTTAGTTCTAAATCAGAATAGTGATCAGTGAAGTGAAATAGTTATTTATTAATTTTGACCAAAAAATTGTGAATTCGATAATGGGATTATGTTTATACTCATCGATTTTCCGCTGAAGATCCTGCTGTCGCCTTCTTCTTCCGGATAACTCCTGAGATGTCGTCTTCTTCTATCCTTCGGAAGTTTATTTCTCTTGTCCCGACGGTTATCCTCGCAAACTCCGGCCTCGCACTCCTCCTGTGATCGTCCGTCTTCTTCTATTGATCTATGTCCCGATGATCTTCCTTCAGGATCCGTCGTCGTCTCTCTTCTTCGTTGCGTCTTCCCGGCTTCCTCAGATAATTATGGTTCGTTGATAATTTTTATTAAACAAAATTCTATTCAGGATTCCCTGGACTGTTGTTATTATCTTCTTTTGGTTTAAATGAATTTAAAATTCACTTTAGTAATAAAATTTTAGTGTGAGAGCTACTCGATCCACTCTCGGCGTCGGTCAATAATACAGTAATGAAAATCTAACGGTTTTTTGGCAATAAATTTCTGGTTGCTATGGTTACCTAATAAATTATGCTCATTCTCATTGGTCATTAACTTAAGTCATTGTTATGTTTTAATGTCTTTTTTAGTCTAATTTTACCAAAATATCTTCAAATGAAGATTTCTATCTTATATTAATAGCTAGAGTTATTACATGAGTACCATTCTTCCTAAATTTTCATGATGATCATTTTGATACCCCTCATGCCCACTTTTGAATAGCTAATTACATTTTTATTATTTTTCACATTTATATTTTACATATATTTTATTCAAAATTGGTTGTTATTCATATATTTTGGTATTAGGAATACGCACTTAATTTGTTTAACCATTTGGTATACTCTGCTTTAACTTTGGACTATTATTTGTTCTCAAATCTACTAAATTTTTATTTAACAGTTAGGCCTAGAGCCTAGATTTTATTCTACTCCCATCTAACATTTCTTAATAACATATTTAGTAATTCTAATACAATTTTATAAACAAAACAAGCAATAAACATCAGTGTTCCTAACTCCACCTCTTATTATAAAAATATTCCTTGCCAGGTTCAAGCCTGAAATTAAACTTCTAGTTTTCTGTTTTTTACTATTATTTTGCTTATGTTATAATTTCCTACATTCTATGGTTTTTTGAACAATACCAAACTCTTATAATACTACTGTTACACTGTACCTTACATGATATGTCTTACTTACTAATCCCTTCACTTAAATACAGTGTCTGTCCTTCTTATTTTACTATTCATTCTAATAACTTAATTTTTACCTTATTTTATAATTCTTACTTCCTATTACCTAAATTCATAATAGCACAATCAGTTTAATCTTACTTGCTAACATAAAGTTTATCAAAGATTGTTTAGCTATTTATTATAGTCTGCTTATAAAATACTTTATTCTGCACCCCCACTGCACTTTTCCCTTCATAGAAGCTTTCATTATTTATTATCACTATCACTTTTTTTTCGATTACATGCTATACCTAGCATTTCACCACTTATTTATTTTTATACACATTTTTAATTCACTCACTTATTTATTCACATGGTTTGTCTGATTATTTTGATATCACTGTGTGATTATGGGTCATAAATAACTAGTTTACTTTCAAATCACCCTGATCACTTTTGGTTATTACTTAATTATTGCTTTTGCTTGGCTCAAAGCATCTTTGATTGGCTTTGACTATTATTATCACTATTAATTTGGGTATGGTTAGTTTCTAACTCCCTACCTTATTATAAGTACATTCCTTTATCAATAAAATATACATTACATTATTATTTTCCATTAACCTTATTACCCTAGGTAAATCTCATCTACTCTACAATTATATCAGTTCATTATTTAAATTACAATATAATGGTCATCATTTGGGATTATTTGATTACACTTAGGTCTCAACTGCTTCTTCATTGTTTCTTGGTTCCTTTGGTATTTATCCGATCTATTGTGTCAGGTCATTGTCAGGTTAACAGTCATTTGTCATTTGGGTTACTGGGTTATTGATCGCTGAGTTTATAAGTTTTTGCCTCTTATTCTTATCTTCAGATTTTTATCTTTATAGTTAAATATCACTGGATCTTCACTACCTTATGTCATGTTACATAATGCATCGCCACCAAAATTGATTATTTCGAAACAAAGATTATATTTTTTCTGAAATCATCAATATAGTTCATTTTATCAAGTTGTTATTATTCAGGAATTCATCCATCGCTACTTCTTCTGTATTCATTCTTTATTAAGTCACGGTTCATAATATGATAATTGGTATTATTTTCTTTCTTTATTATTCCCTTTTATGTTCTATTTCCCTAAAATTTTTCTTCTCTCTCCTTCATATAAATTGGTACTAGCCAGAGGGCACGTGTGGCTCTATTACTCTGCTATCCATTTATACACATTTTGAGTTCAGAGGCCTTGCCTATCTGCTCAATAACATAAATAATTGTTGGACGTATCTCAACATAAAATCATCACATAATAATATTCATAATAATTATAATAATAGTCATTCATTTCCGACTCACATAATATTAATACAATAAAACACTTTTGGGATTAATTATTCTCTCTTTTATACATCTCATGACTTTTTCATCTCAGTAACTTATTTAAATTCCTTCGTTTAAGCTTATGGCGATATTTAATAGGTATTTTGCATTGTTTCATTAGCTTATTTTATATGGTAGTGATTTTATTTGTCATCACTTTAATGCTCATTGATATTTAAAATTAACATTGTAGCTGGTTTCTGGCTCACTTATATTTTTCCATTGATTGTTCAGTCAATCTGTCAGTGTTATTATTTTTTTTGATTGTCTTGTCTTTTCTTTTGTGAAACATTAATTTTTATTATTCCCTTTTGTGATAGGGTTAGTTAATGATGTTATGTAGCGTCATCATTATTTGTGTAACATTTTATTATTTTATATCAATTTTTATGATATTTCTTTATACATATTTTCAAAATTACATGGGTTTACACATTTTGTTTCACACTTGGTCGTAAGTTTGGCCTTACTTTGTTTTGAATTTAGCTTATCTTTCTTCTAAATTCCCTTTCATTTATAATAATAATAGTTCCAATCAAATACTTATTGTAAGTTGTGCTTACATTTATTTTTGAATTTTGATAATTGTTACTTTCAAAATTCTCTTTAATTTTCTGACACTGGTTCATAATACTTTTTCTAAGAAGACTGGTTGTAAGTCCCTTTTATTTTCTTAGTTGTGATCTCACTTATGACATAGGTATTGTTTTTGTTGTCTTTTACTATGAGATAGGGTATTTATGACTGTACAATGGGCCCTGTTATATACACTCCTTTTTTCTTGTAAGTTAATCTTCTCATTTATATACATTAATTGGTTTGCCTGGTCGATTTACTTAAAATCAGTCCCATTTCTCAGTGTTCCTCCACACTAGGTTTAGCCATGGTCCATGATTATATGATTTGCTCCTGTTCGGATTGCTGTCGTTTTCATAACGACTTCTGTTCGTGTCCACTTTCTTGCAATTATTCTGTATTTAAATGGTTCTGTCATAACATTTTCACTTGTTTCCACTGCTATCTCCATCATTTCATTATTTTGTTTATACAACGAATAGGTCAATGCTGTTTCCATTGTAGATGCGATCGTTGATATTGGATTATGCATGTCTATTAAGTGTCTTCTCCTGCTTATTCTGTTACATACTATTTTGTAGTGATTCCCTTCTAAAGGTTCTAGTAAGTTTCTTCTGTTACTTTTAAACTTCATTATTTCATTCTGGTCGTTAGTTGATATGTTAAACACCTCCAGTAGTCCATTCTTCATCATCTCCAACTCTTCTCTGGTATTTATTAGTTTCCTTGGATGTATCTGTCTTCCTTTCTTCATTTCCATAGTTTGGATATCCTCCTTGTAGCTGTTATTTTTATTTGTAGATAACAGTATGTTTTTGTCCTCTTTTAATTCTGTTTCCTCGCTACCATCTTCTGTTTTCATAATTACCGGTTCCTCAACACTTTTGGAATCCCTGTCTAGTGTTTCACTCACCTTCTTGAAATCATTATCTAAAGTTTCACTTAATTTCTCGTTAAATCTGTCAAATTTATCCATCATTCTTTTGTGATGTTTGTCCATTTCTTCTTTATATAATTCCCAAAATTGCCTTATGCTCATGTCACGTCTGGCTTCCTTCTGTTGTGTAGGTTCTGGCATTTTCTTCGGTTGCTTCGTTTCCCCGTCCTTGACTATTTCTTTTTCTGATTGATCCTTGGGTTGTTCCAGGTTTTTATTATTTGGTGTTTCGCTGAACCCTTTTATTTGATTATGTTTCTTCCTCCAATTACACATCTCTTCTCTGGATAGCTCGAACATAACCCTTATCCATTCTCTTAGCTCTGCGTTTTCTGTTTGTATTTGACGTTCCGGCTGTCTTATAGATTGTCTCCATTGGTCATATTCCTCCTGTGTATATTCCTCTGTCACCTGTGCGTATATTCCCGTTCTTTTGTTTTTCATTTGTTCTCCATTACTGCAGAATCTCTCTCAATCTTCTTCAGTCATTCTTTCCACCTTGTTATCGCCTTTTCCGTGGACTGTCCCGATAGTCTCTTCCTTGCTGCATTTGGTTTCCAGCTTCCACATTTCATCATAAATTTCTTTCCATGACATTTTGTTGTATGGCGGTTCCATTTCATCCACACGACTCATTTGTGCTCGTTCATGGTCAGTGGTGTTCCTTTCGATGTACTCCATCTCTCTGCTAAACTTTTTAAATAGTGCTGTCATCCATTCTGCATAGCTGACTCGTTTTTCTTCTAACTCCCTTTCCGATCTCTTTGTTTCCTTTTCCACCTCCTTCTCATGTAGTTTGGTCTGGTATCCCATCTCATGCTTTGCCGGTTCCATTTCTGTAGTCGCCGCTAGAATCTGTAAAGTTTAAAGGTATGTTTCCTTAACTATTCTAGCCCTACTAGTTGGCGCGCCACTTTGTAATATAAGGATGTGTGCGGAGTATTTAATTTATTTGTTTTAACATAAACGAAAAGCCCAACTGTTGTGAGCGTCACTTTGTAATAGAATCTTTATGTGGTTTGTAGAAATTAATAATTAGTGTTATTTGTGTTTAATAGGTCAAATTGTAACTTCTCTTATCATGTACGGGTAAACCGTATTTCTCTCTGTTGTATTCAAATGTTGCCGCCTCGCCACCTGATTGGCACATGCCTTTCTGCAGTGTCGACTCGGCTAACGTTTTGCTTTGACGCTTTCACTTCAATATATTCTTATTTATTATTGTAAATTAATTGAATCAAACATACAGAGTTGCAGAATGAGAACATTTATTGACCCTTTAAAAGATTTCAATTTCCTTATAATACATCAAATTAATTTTTGTACCGGCTATTACACTCGTTCGGTTGGTACTTGCTCAGTTCCCGTGTTTTGTACACAAGTCGTCTTAACGTTAGTTTACAGTTAAAATGTTTTTTCTCAGGGGTGTTAATAAGTCCTTTCGGCTACAGAAATATATACTTACGGTTAAGACACACAAATTTATAACAACCCTTAATACTAGTTACACAAAAAATTAATATCTTATCCTATTCAAGTAAGTAATTACCAATGAAAACTTAGTAAAATTTTGGGTTAGGTTTTGTTCATTAGAAAGGTTTGTCAATTATTTATTATATTTTGCTTTTAATAATTATTAATTGATTAAAGTTTAAATAGTGATTTTAACAAAGCATTTAGTTCTAAATCGGAATAGTGATCAGTGAAGTGAAATAGTTATTTATTAATTTTGACCAAAAAATTGTGAATTCGATAATGGGATTATGTTTATACTCATCGATTTTCCGCTGAAGATCCTGCTGTCGCCTTCTTCTTCCGGATAACTCCTGAGATGTCGTCTTCTTCTATCCTTCGGAAGTTTATTTCTCTTGTCCCGACGGTTATCCTCGCAAACTCCGGCCTCGCACTCCTCCTGTGATCGTCCGTCTTCTTCTATTGATCTATGTCCCGATGATCTTCCTTCGGGATCCGTCGTCGTCTCTCTTCTTCGTTGCGTCTTCCCGGCTTCCTCAGATAATTATGGTTCGTTGATAATTTTTATTAAACAAAATTCTATTCAGGATTCCCTGGACTGTTGTTATTATCTTCTTTTGGTTTAAATGAGTTTAAAATTCACTTTAGTAATAAAATTTTAGTGTGAGAGCTACTCGATCCACTCTCGGCGTCGGTCAATAATACAGTAATGAAAATCTAACAGTTTTTTGGGAATAAATTTCTGGTTGCTATGGTTACCTAATAAATTATGCTAATTCTCATTGGTCATTAACTTAAGTCATTGTTATGTTTTAATGTCTTTTTTAGTCTAATTTTACCAAAATATCTTCAAATGAAGATTTCTATCTTATATTAATAGCTAGAGTTATTACATGAGTACCATTCTTCCTAAATTTTCATGATGATCATTTTGATACCCCTCATGCCCACTTTTGAATAGCTAATTACATTTTTATTATTTTTCACATTTATATTTTACATATATTTTATTCAAAATTGGTTGTTATTCATATATTTTGGTATTAGGAATACGCACTTAATTTGTTTAACCATTTGGTATACTCTGCTTTAACTTTGGACTATTATTTGTTCTCAAATCTACTAAATTTTTATTTAACAGTTAGGCCTAGAGCCTAGATTTTATTCTACTCCCATCTAACATTTCTTAATAACATATTTAGTAATTCTAATACAATTTTATAAACAAAACAAGCAATAAACATCAGTGTTCCTAACTCCACCTCTTATTATAAAAATATTCCTTGCCAGGTTCAAGCCTGAAATTAAACTTCTAGTTTTCTGTTTTTTACTATTATTTTGCTTATCTTATAATTTACTACATTCTATGGTTTTTTGAACAATACCAAACTCTTATAATACTACTGTTACACTGTACCTTACATGATATGTCTTACTTACTAATCCCTTCACTTAAATACAGTGTCTGTCCTTCTTATTTTACTATTCATTCTAATAACTTAATTTTTACCTTATTTTATAATTCTTACTTCCTATTACCTAAATTCATAATAGCACAATCAGTTTAATCTTACTTGCTAACATAAAGTTTATCAAAGATTGTTTAGCTATTTATTATAGTCTGCTTATAAAATACTTTATTCTGCACCCCCACTGCACTTTTCCCTTCATAGAAGGTTTCATTATTTATTATCACTATCACAAAATGTGTAAAACATAATAATAAACCATTGTAGTAACATGTCATAATGAGACGACAGTAGTTGAGATGAATACTGTAAAAAACTATGAAGCACATTGTTGTCAAACAAATGACACATAACCTCACATGAATTGGACCTACACCACAACATAAAATCATATACATTAATTAAACAAAGTAATTATCCATGATTGTTTCATGATTAAAACGAGATATTGAGAGAATAGTCGAGTCAGTAGGAGAACAGAGTAAAAGTAAAAATAATAATGATAGTAAACAAGTAACTGGTGAGAAAATTAATGTTGCAAATGAGAATATAATTAAAAATGTGGTACTAGAGAATAAGTTAACAAATGATAATGATGATGTCGAAAATAATAAAGATAATATTGAGAATGGTAATGTATTGGAAAAGGTAATATCAGAGAGTGATACGTTGAAAATAGATAACGAGATAGTAAGTGAGAGTGAGAGAATGATAAGTTGTAATGGAGTAATAATTAGTGTTGTTGAATTAGAAAAAGAATGGAAAGAAAGAGTAGATGAATGTGTAGGGCAGAGGATAAATTTTCCCCTTATTTGTGATGAACCAGTGTTCACAAGTGTTATTATTGGAGGGCAAGAGACCCTATTTAATGGAAGATTTGAGTTATATCCCCTTTTTGTATAAGTTAATACCCTCTGTGTGGAATGATGTTAAAAGTATGAGATGGTGTTATGATGAGAGAGAGTTAGATGGAGAATGGTGTATTGATAGAGAAATAGGATTATATAAATTAAAGAGAGGTTATGTTGAGTGGAAAGAAATGTTAGGAGTATGTTTAAACAAGAGTAATTTAATGTATGATGAAAAAGTAACTGACCCGATATTGAATATGATTACTAATGGAGACTTGACAGAAATACATTATGTTGACTTGGTTCATGATTATTGTGATAAAACGAATGAATTTGATTTGTATGGTTATGACACACAAGATAGCCATATGTGTGTAAATGAAATTGAAAATTGTTATTTGAAACAAAGATTAATTTTTGACGATGGAGGTTAAATAATAAAACAATAAATGGACAATTTTAAATATTTTGTTTTATGGTTTTGACCTCGCAACCTTGGACATTGAAGTGTGATATAACTGAATAATAATGATGAAGATTTGTAAATAAGTGTCTAGTGAATTTAATTGTGTATTGTAAAGTGTTAGGTAAACAAGGTGTATGTAGGTAATTGTTGTGAGAATAATAATATTAATATTTTTCAATCTAAATAAATAACAAAATTAATTTTGAAGACAGTAATTAGCGAATTGTAGTTGTTTTGATAGCAATGGAACTTGTATTTTCAATAATGAATTTAATTAAAATAATTTGAGACGTTTTAAATATTTTGATTGATTTAAATGTTGTATAATTGAATTTTGATAACGAGTTTAAATTATTTTACGAGATGTGAATTTGGTAATTAATTGTTAAATTGTTTGATTTTAAATAACATTTTTGTTCAATGTTTCAGAGGTTACGTGGAAGTAATGGTGTGTATGGTGTGTATATTTTGTGTTTATGTCAGTAGGTGAATAAAGTACTGTAAGTATAAAATTTGATAATACAAGTCAGATATAATAAAATGTTTACCGGTAAAAAGAATTTTAAATTCAATAATGAGAATAATTTGAGATAATTGTTTTAAATAGAAATGATAATTAAAAAGCAATAAGGTGTGTGGATGGGGAGTTGCTCAAGTGAGCAACGAATTTAAATTTTATAACTTAAAGATGATAACTCACTTTTGCTCTAATTAAATGCTTGTATTATGCTTTGATAAATGGGTGTTCATATGTTCAGTATATTGTGTTTATTCTGTTTTATAGGTGTATTATTTTATTGTGTTAGATATAAGGATTGATAAAAATATGTATTTCATATAAGAAGGTTAAAGATAGATAAATTTGAAATGTGTTTGCAGTAAGGTCATTCACCTTGCTAAGAAAGTCAGCTGATCCGCTGTAAAATGTCACTTATTAATGTTTACTAATTTCCAAGGTAATTAATGTTCAATATGATATTAATGTGTTAAAGATTGCATTGTAAATGATGAGAATAATTTGATATAGTTAAGATTTTTAAATGATTTGTGAAAAAATAGTAAAAGGTAGATTTTGGGGTGATTAATATTTTGTTGGGACAGGTAGATCAGTCCAAGCTGAGTTTAAAGTGGTACTAGAGATGAAAAGGAAATTGTTATTAGGAATTAAGGTAATGTAATAGAATTTGAGAAGTATTGATGTTGACACAGTAGTTATGGGGAATATATGTAAAGTAATGATTGATATATTGATGTTTATAAATGATGTTATTTTGTAGTTGAAGTGAGGTAATAAGAATGTTAATTAGGGGATGGTAATTTTGTAAGAGGGGAGAGTGTAGTGTAGGAGTCCGCAACAAAAGGGTTGGGACGGGAAGGGACCGATTGGCGGGAAGGGGTTGCCTTAGGTAGAATCCAGGGACCAGATTAAGGGAATGAGCTTTCTGGGGGGTGGGGGGAACACACATCCTAAGTACAAAGGGTTAGAGAGTATTTTTTTTATATATCGAGAGAATGATGCGAATTGAGTTTAGTAGTAAGTTGGGTTTAGAGATTGTTTGATAGATGTTTAGATAGAGAGGGGTGTCATGTTAGTTAAAGCTGTTAATGAGTATTAGAGTCAGAAGGGATTAAGAATATATGTATAAATGCCAAGTGGCAGATCAAGTTAGTATGAATAATTAAATCACCCAAACTAATGGAGAATGAGATTATTAAATAAAGAAAGTTATAGTAAAAATATAAAATTTTGATTGAAACAAGTGACAATTTTAATAGAATTTGAAAATGTAAAGTTGTAAAATGTTTATTTGGAGTAATTTAAATATCAATTTTATTGTTAATTACAATAATACTTTGTTATTTTTAAATGTTTTATTTTATTGTGTTTTTGTGTTTAAAGATAGAATTTTGAAGAGGTTCAATGTATTTTCAGATGTAACTTATGTGTAACTTATGTAGGTCAAGGTTCTTGACTTGACCCAGTTTGATCAGCTGATGGGTGATGTTCTACACTAGACCCGTTTTGGCAATGAAGTAATGCCAATTTTTGCTTCTTAATTAATTTAAATAAATTTAAATCATTTCAATATTGAGAAAAAATATATTTTAATAAATTAAAAATTTTATTTTATTTATATTTTTTTTTGATTTTTGCCTGCCATCCAATTGATGTTTTGAACTCTGATTATATTATTGTTTGTGTGTATTAATAGTGTTTTTATTAAATTGTATTGTTTAGAATATATGTATAATCACATGTTAGGATAAGGATGTTCATGGTTTTAATAAATGTTCAACTTGTTTATTTTCTGATGATCAAAAATAATGAAGAGAATTATTCGATCTAGATAAAAGATTTGTATTTTGATTTGGAGACTTGGTTTCAATTTAAAGAAAATTCCTAAATGTAACAAGATTGGATAGGATATAGTTATAAGTGTGTGTACAAGCCCAGTAACTGCTAAAGGCAGCCCAGTGTGCATGATAAGGGGAAACATATCGGTTGAGGATCTGGCATGATATAGACCAGGGATTTGGATTTTGGGGTGGCATGTTAGAAGGTGGGGTGCGCTGTGGTGCGTATCTGTTCGAGTTTACGGTGTTGGGATCTCGTACAGAGAAGTCCAGTGATCTCGTTCAGGTGCGACCATAGTCGCCGAGCCAGGGGGGTTGTTTACCCATGCAGTATAAGAGCTAGAGGGGGTTGTTGGCACCAGTTCCTCACCGGTCCTCTTAGGGGTTAGCAAAGAGATTTCTTCTGTTTCGGCAGAAGATATCTCATTGGGGGGGTATTGTAACGTGACGAATTTGGAGGGATTTTTATTTTATTAAATTTTTGGGGTTTATTAAAAATATTCATAAATATAATTTCCATCTGTGACCAGGCCACGTGTTGAATTAACACATTACGCTAACAAAGGAACAGTACGCAGTAACTGTTGTGCAACCTTTACGAAAGAATGTACCAAGCGTCATTTCTTAGAATTTTGCGGGTGTGTGGCAGTTGCGCCCGAATGCACCACACGAGCAGGTGCGCAGACTGACGCGGAATTGTAAAACCCAAAATGGCTATGAGACGAAAGTTTGGACGCACATGCTATCAGAACGACGGATGTGAGTCTAAGCCCAGCCTCTTTTGTGACGTCAACCAGTGCTGACCAAATGACATCCACGACAAACACACAAAACACCAAGTGTGTTGAATGGGACACAACAGTGGCGAAGAAATAGCAGGCATTGTTTTCCACCTTGTGAGACGCAATCTAGTTGACAGTGAGCGTAGAGACGCTCTCCCCAGTTCGCTTACCGACTGTGCCTGGCCAGGTACTGGCCCCAAGGGGCTCTTTCAAAATTTATAATCTTCAAGTAAAAAGTGAGTTTCAATTAACAATTATGTGACAGCGGTGTTAGGTCAACGAAAGGACATCAAAATGTATTTTTTTGGACACCTACGGACTTACAAATAAGGCGAATTGAGGTTGAGAGGACGCCTCGTGCCGGCGAGGGGTATATGTTTTAATTTCTATAATCATGGGGTATATATCTATTGAACGAGGGGTTTTCTAATGAGAATGAGAGAGAGAGAGAGAGAGAGAGAGAGAGAGAGAGAGAGAGAGAGAGAGAGAGAGAGAGAGAGCAGACTGGGCAGTCTTCATAGGTGTAAGTTGTATAATTTAATTATGACAATATAAGATGTGTTACCAAAAATGTACGAAAATTGAAATTTAATTTGATAAATTTTATTGGAAAAAAATAACAGTACAACATTGAAATAGTTACCTATTAAAAGAATTTAATTCTCTTCAAAAATGAGTTACGTACATGATTTATATAACCCGTAAACCATACTTGCATCCTACGTTCGTGCGACAGAACCTTGGACCCAGATAATTTTACAGGTAGGTGGAAATAATAAATTATGTATTTGTATTTGTATTTATAATAGATAAGAAGGAAACTTCACATAGAGTCTTCATTTCTATAAAATAGAAGTAAATAGCTTGTTTTTTAGAAACAATTATTTCACAAGGTGGCGGCAATATTCAAATTATTGATATTGTATTATTCAATTTACAATTGAATATCAGAATTGTTTTATTTAAGGTGCATTTATCGATATTCAAACGAAATATCTGTGTGTTATAAATGTATTTACAGTGAGATAGAGTCGCCCATCGAGAAGATTGAAGATATTCACGGATGGTAAGTGGGGAGGTGAATACAGCGAATTATTAGTGACTTTAATACTCTTTTAAACATAAACTTTAACTTCTAATTACCCATTGCTAATTAGTTATATTAAATATTAAACAAACCATATAACGACGTGAGAGTCTACAACTACAACTACTACAACAACAAAAACATTTCAATTTAAAATTAAAACATTCTAATAATTTAAAGACATTAAAACCATCCATTAAAGATAAATTACAACGTGACGAACCCAACATGGGGCTTGACTTGATTATCTATATAAACAACGTTAAAGATATATTATAGATTGGCGCCCAACGTCTGAGCGCGAATTAGGACGACGATACCTAATAAATTAATTAAATAAATAAATAATTTTTCAACCTAATTCGACGGCAAGTATATTACATAGATATAAAGATGTGGGGATTTACAAAGGCACAGGAGGCAGAAATGATAGAGATGGTGAGGAGGATGATGGAAAAAAGAAGAATAATACGCCCGAAGAAGACAAGGATTACACAAGAATTGATAGAGATGACTCGAAGTGGTCTAATTAATATGATTAACTTCCCAATCGTCGACCGTGAAGAAGGAATCTATAGGAAGGAGTATCGAAGGAGATTCATGAAGATGGACGAAGAGAAGAACTATGTTACAACAAAGAAGAATATGAACAATAAAGTATTTCAAGCAAACATTTCCAAAAGAAGAATAAGGCATTTCAAGAAAAAGGAAGGCTATCAAGAACAACTGGACCGGATCATCGAAGGATACGCCCAAGAAATAAGAGAATTGCGGAAGAAGAGGAGCCAATCAGTGGAAAAACCCAACCAGAAGACAGGTGACGGTCAACCAGAATTAGAAGAGATACCAGATGTTAATAATAACAACGACCAGGAGAACACTGGACACGTGTATACCAAAGATAGTGAGAAGAAGAAGACGGGAGAACGGGAAGCAGATGAAGATCTGATAGCAGCAAAATGGAAAAACTGAATGATAGTAAGGTATATGACAAGAACAGATAGAAGCCTGAACACTGAAGAAGTCTGAACAACAAGAAGAGAGGAGAGCAATGACTATGGATAAACTGAATAAAATTACATCGAGAAATGGGACGGATTCTTTTGATAACGACTAATGCTACCAAGAACAACACATACGAAATACAAGACCCTATGACAAAGAAAATAAAAGGCAACTATAACCAGACTTCCATGAAATGATATATTGAGAATTAAATAATGCAAAAAGAATGGAATATTATGATGAAGATTATTTATTGCTGATACTAAGTACGAAGTGAAAATATAACTGTAAGAATAAATGTTGACTATATTTTAATTTTATGATATAAAAGTGTGATCCAAAGAAATAATGTAAAATATCAAGAAAATTGTATCTACCCATACTAAAAAAAAGAAGATTATATACGAGACTGACACACAACACCTATGGCATGTAACCTAATTCCAAGAGCCAAGTCAACAGTAATTAAACATCTTACCCGTACTAAGTAAGATTATATACGAGGCAGACATACAACACCTATGGCATATAATAATAATTTCCTAGAGCCAAGTCAACAGTAATTAAACATCTTACCCGTACTAATAGAGAGGAGAACTATACGAGACCGACAAATAAGACCATTGGCACATATAAATAATTCCTACAGCCAAGTCAACCAGTTATTAACAGCTTACCCGTACTACTAATAATTAGAAAGAAATATACAAGATGATATACAGAACGAGCAATATAAGAAGTTGGAGAAATGGAAGCAAGTAAATATTACTGATGTAAACAATAGATATACCCAAACACGAGGCAAGACACTAGAAGAGAGCCTATACCAAATGGAATATAACACAAAGATGTGAATCATGAAAATGAAGAAGATTATGAAATGACGTTTAATGTAATACCAAGAGAAAAGATTAATTGATGACAAAGAAGAATGAAAACTAATATACTAACGAAGAAGATCATGTGAATATACCAGTGATGAAATGTAAACAAACTATCCCAGTAAATTGTGAAGAATTTAGTTAAGTTGAATCAAGAAGAAGAGAATATAATAATGTATGAACCGCAGATGCGTGAGATGATCCCAAGGATATTTATTATTTGTCGAAAGAACGACCACTTTATATTTTGAATTGATTTGAGATGAATTGACTGATGAAATATTCCAGCAATCATTTATATTATTGACAGAGATGATGTTCCTCTGTATTTATTGATGTTAGTATGGCCAGCAGAGATGTATGCCAAAGTGAGCCACTCTGAACTGCCCCAGCTAAAATTATGTTAAGGAATTAGGAAATTAAATAAACAAGGGAGATAATTACATAGAAAGAAAATAATTATGATTCAAATAGAAGAAAATGAAGGGATATAAGAAAAGCATAAGAGTCAACTTGGAAATGTACAACAATTGATGAATTCTTCAGTAAAAATAAATATACGAATTCAGAATTAATCAATTCTTATAGGAAGGCATATGTAACGTACCAAAATAGCAGTTGCATAAAAAAAATGTCTAATACATCAAATAGAAGAATAACATGAACATATTTCATCAAGCATAGAAGAAGGAACAGGAGAATAAAAATAAAATGTGTATCTACGAATAAATAATATTGAAACAACCCAACGAAGAAGAAGGAAGAGTAATAAGAATATCATCGAGTATAACAAAGAAAGAGAAAATACCAAGAGTCAATATAATACGTTAGCATCCAGGCCCAACAGATCAAAATAGTGAGGGGATATGCCGAAAATGATTATCATCGTAAGAAGGAGACGAATCAAATACAATCACCATAGTGAAAAAACAAACTAATTTGTTATAAGAATGAAATAAATATAGGACAATGACTATATTCAGTGAACATGAATTATTACAAATAATGTGTAACCAAGAAAAGCACCAAAAGTGACAAAGAACTAACCAGAAGAAGAAGAAGAAGGAGAAGAGGAAGAAATGTACCATGGAGAATGAAGATTATGTATGACCAGTACAGGACATCAACATTCACAAGATATGGAAAGCATCAAAATCAATGTAGTGACCAGAATAAGTGTAATGATTATTGGACTATCAATAATAAAGAAACCAAGTGTTGAGCATCAATAAGTGATCACAAACAATGACAGTGAATACTTAGTATAAGTGTAACAACATATGATATAATAACATTTTACCCCAAGTAAACAGCACAAACAATAACAGTGAAAGTGTTTATAACGGAGGGAAGTGAATGACCATTTGTAAGTGAAAGAATCAACGATTAACAAGTGAAATGCACAAACAATTAGTGTACCAAGTTTAATCCAAGATTGTAAAACCACAGATATAATCAATAAGACCACCAAATATATAATACAGAAAAGTGAATTAATTGTTCATAGAGATCAATAATAAAAGCTTTATAATCCTTGATATGAAATGTGCCTGAATGTCATAGCAACACAGGACAAAATGTAGATGAATGTCAAGACAAATAGTAGTAAATAAACTAATTTGTTGAGTATAAACAAGTCAATGTACCAAAGCCTAGATACGATCCACCAAAATATTTAACATAATTAGACTAAGAAACCCAGTATTATTGTTTCAACAGATAGTGTAAATATCGGTATGGAGAACCATACATGACTTCCATGTTCTAAGTTTTATATTTAAAATCATATTCGAAATGAAATATTTCCATAGAAACTACGTCTTTCTACTTATTGCTTCAGCATTAACCACAGTACTGTGGTCACTAACGTATACCACCTCACGTTTTCGCACTCGATTTTCACCGATGATGGCAGTCGATGGCACTGCCGAAAAGTCTGGTTTTGCAGAAAACATTGGACTACGGCTAAAGAGCCCAGGAAGCAATTTTAACAAAAAAATACTTCTTTGTTGACGATAACGTAGTACACATAAAAAATTCTCCCCTCCACGATCAACTATAATTTTTAATAATAGAAAATTACCCCCACCCCGTTCATCTAACCTCTTCATTTATAGATATTTCATCTACGTTTCTACAGTGGATTACCATGAGCTTCTTATCAGGATATTTTATTTATAAAAATTAAGTACTTGACTCTTGTTAAATCATAAAATGTTTCTGGTAAACTACCCCTTTCTCTTAACTGATGTTCTCCAAAATCAACAGACCTTCCGTCCTCTACAATTCAGGGAAGCATGCAAAAAAATATTTGATTCTGTTTAATGTGCGGCAGTTATCGGTTGTCATTTAAACATTTCTCTTGTTACAACATAAAATGTTGCAGGTAAACTACCCCTTTCCCTTAACCGATCTTCACCAAAATCAATAGACCTTGAGCTCTCTGCAACTCAGGAAAGGGTGCAAAAAATTATTTGATTCTCTTTGAATTTTCGGCAGTTATCGTTCGTCATAAAAATTACCCTTTTTAAAACATAAAACATCGCTGATAAACTACCCCTTCCCTTAACCGATCTTCAACAAAATCAACAGACCTTGAGTTCTCTTTAGTTCAAAAAGGTATGCAAAAACCTAGTTGATTCTGTTTGAATTTACGGCAGTTATCGTTCGTCATATAAAAAATTACCCTTGTTAAAACATAAAATGTTGCTGGTAAACTACCCCTTTCCCTTAACCGATCTTTACCAACATCAATAGGTACTGATAACTCTACAATACAGGGCTGTATGCAAAACATTATTTGATTCTGTTTGAATTTGCGGCTGTTATCGTTTACCATAGAAAAAAATTACCCTTGATAAAAAACCGTTGCACGTAAACTACCCCTTTCCCTTAACCGATCTTCACCAAAAACGACAGGTCTTGAGTACTCTACAATTCAGGCCTGTATGCAAACAATTATTTGATTCTGTTTGAATTTGTGGCTCTTATCGTTTGCCATACAAAACACCCTTGATAAAACATAAAACGTTGCTGGTAAACTACCCTATTCCATTAACCGATCTTCACCAAAACCAATAGGTCTTGAGAACTCTACAATTCAGGGCTGTATGCAAAACATTATTTGATTCTCTTTGAATTTACGGCAGTTATCGTTCGTCATAGAAAAAATACCCTTGTTAAAACATAACACGTTGCTGGTAAACTACCCCTTTTCCTTAACCGATCTTCAACAAAATCAACAGAACTTGAGTTCTATATAATTCAAAAAGGTATGCAGAAGAGTAGTTGATTCTGTTTTAATCTACGGCAGTTATCGTTCGTTATAAAAAAATTACCCTTGATAAAACATAAAATGTTGCTGGTAAACTACCCTATTCCCTAAACCGATCTTCACCAAAACCAACAGATATTGAGAACTCTACATTTCAGGGCTGTATGCAAAATATTATATGATTCTGTTTGAATTTGCGGCTTTTATCGTTTGCCATATAAAATACCCTTGATAAAACAAAAAACGTGGCAGGTAAACTACCCCTTTCCCTTAACCGATCTTCACCAAAAACAATAGGTCTTTAGTACTCAACAAAACAGGGCTGTATGCAAAAATGTATTTGATTCTGTTTGAATTTGCGGCTCTTATCGTTTGCCATAGAAAATACCCTTTTAAAACATAAAATGTTGAAAGTAAACTATCCCTTCCCCTTAACCGATCTTCACCAAAAACAAAAAGTCTTGAGAACTCTACAATTCAGGGCAGTATGCAAAACATTATTTGATTATGTTTGAATTTGCGGTTATCGTTTGCCATAGAAAATACCCTTGTTAAAACATAAAACGTTGCAGGTAAACTACCCCTTTCCCTTAACCGATCTTTACCAAAATCAACAGATCTTGAGAACTCTACAATTCAGGCATGTATGCGAAACATTATTTGATTCTGTTTGAATGTGCGGCTGTTATCGTTTGCCAAACAAACAAAATTACCCTTGATAAAAAAAAAACCGTTGCAGGTAAACTACCCCTTTCCCGTAACCGATCTTCACCAAAAACGACAGGTCTTGAAAACTCTACAATTCAGGGCTGTATGCAAAATATTATATGATTCTGTTTGAATTTGAGGCTGTTATCGTTTGCCATACAAAATACCCTTGATAAAACAAAAAACGTGGCAGGTAAACTACCCCTTTCCCTTAAACGATCTTCACCAAAAATAATAGGTTTTTAGTACTCAAGAAATCAGGGCTGTATGCAAAAACGTATTTGATTCTGTTTGAATTTGCGGCTCTTATCGTTTGCCATAGAAAATACCCTTGTTAAAACATAAAACGTTGCAGGTAAACTACCCCTTTCCCTTAACCGATCTTTACCAAAATCAACAGATCTTGAGAACTCTACAATTCAGGCATGTATGCGAAACATTATTTGATTCTGTTTGAATGTGCGGCTGTTATCGTTTGCCAAACAAATAAAATTACCATTGATAAAAAAAAAACCGTTGCAGGTAAACTACCCCTTTCCCGTAACCGATCTTCACCAAAAACGACAGGTCTTGAGAACTCTACAATTCAGGGCTGTATGCAAAATATTATATGATTCTGTTTGAATTTGAGGCTGTTATCGTTTGCCATACAAAATACCCTTGATAAAACAAAAAACGTGGCAGGTAAACTACCCCTTTCCCTTAAACGATCTTCACCAAAAATAATAGGTTTTTAGTACTCAAGAAATCAGGGCTGTATGCAAAAACGTATTTGATTCTGTTTGAATTTGCGGCTCTTATCGTTTGCCATAAAAAATACCCTTTTAAAACATAAAACGTTGCAGGTAAACTACCCCTTTCCCTTAACCGATCTTCACTAAAAACAAAAAGTCTTGAGAAATCTACAATTCAGGGCAGTATGCAAAACATTATTTGATTATGTTTGAATTTGCGGCTGTTATCGTTTGCCATAGAAAATACCCTTGTTAAAACATAAAATGTTGCAGGTAAACTACCCCTTTCCCTTAACCGATCTTTACCAAAATCAACAGATCTTGAGAACTCTACAATTCAGGGATGTATGCGAAACATTATTTAATTCTGTTTGAATTTGCGACTGTTATCGTTTGCCAAACAAACAAAATTACTCTTGATAAAAAAAACCGTTGCAGGTAAACTACCCCTTTCCCTCAACCGATCTTCACCAAAAACAATAGGTCGTGAGTACTCTACTAATCAGGGCTGTATGCAAAAAATTATTTGATTCTGTTTGAATTTGCGGCTGTTATCGTTTGCCATAGAAAAAAAATCTACAGACACACACACAGACACTTTTCGAAAAACGACTTTTTTCATGTTTTGAGTGTAGTACAATCAGAATCTGCAATAATCTCGAACACGATTTTTTTTCCCATCACCATACTTCCATTTCCTTAAGGAACATGGAAGTGAAAATGTGTACAAAATGTGTAAAACATAATAATAAACCATTGTAGTAACATGTCATAATGAGATGACAGTAGTTGAGATGAATACTGTAAAAAACTATGAAGCACATTGTTGTCAAACAAATGACACATAACCTCACATGAATTGGACCTACAACATAAAATCATATACATTAATTAAACAAAGTAATTATCCATGATTGTTTCAAATAGAGACTAAATAAGAATAAAACTACAAAACAATGAATACCATATGAACTGAAGGACACAACAAATGAGTCAGATTAAGTACAATAACAATAAACCAAATAGACAGAACCCCAATGTGACAAGAGAGTTAGTCAAAAAACATTATCAAAACTTATAAAAAGAATGTAAAAAGTGTTACCAGTAGTTAGAGAAATGTTCAATACTACTATGAGAACACCTCACAAATATTATACTAGTAATTTAATAATTGAAATTTAATAAACTAAGTAACTGCAATCATAGAACTAGGTGTAAATAACCACCATACAATAACTTAGAGAGATTTCAGATAACAAAAAGTTAGTGAATACACTAAACTAACCATGTACAACAATTGTACACAATTTTAATTGTTAACAATATATCCAATGTGTAGTAAAATAACTAAATAAGTGTGACAAAATGGCGAGATGAGAGCATAATGTATTTTGAACCATACTATATATGTAAACAAAATAGCATTTTACCGAGAGATTTCAGATAACAAAAAGTTAGTGAATACACTAAACTAACCATGTACAACAATTGTACACAATTTTAATTGTTAACAATATATCCAATGTGTAGTAAAATAACTAAATAAGTGTGACAAAATGGCGAGATGAGAGCATAATGTATTTTGAACCATACTATATATGTAAACAAAATAGCATTTTACCAAAATAAAGTATGAACAAATGTATATAGATATACCTATTAATGTTATAATACAAAAAATATGTAGTAGAATAAGGGATAATAGCGATATAAGTAAATGTAAACAATCGGACATAGTTGGCTTATACGCCATTAGCAAATTTTGTTTAAACTGTAAATATAGCAATATTATGTATTAGCATGAATGGGAAATGGACTCAAAATGTTTAGTCATAAGTATTAAGATGTAATTACAACAAAATATAGTGAAAAGGACTTATTTGTGTTAAGAACCACTATATGAGTTTTGAAGAAGGTAAAGTGAATTATTAATAGACGGAATTATTACTTGTTTGGACTTAAAATAAAGACGCAAGTGTCCGCAATTTAATGCCACTATCCAAATGACGATCTGACAAAAAATAAGAAACTTATAGCCATTATAAGATTTTCGATCATTTTCGAATGTCCATGTACACATCATAGATAATCTCTCACCCGAAGTTAGTAACGCTAAAAATTAAAATATTTATTTAACCAAGGCGTTTGGGGTAGAGAGTATGGATTTCTAAACCAATCAAATGACTCAATTTCACCAGACGAAAAGAGACGCTTTAGCGAGATGAATTAATTGTCTTCCAACACTCGAGGCGAGAGGAGCGTGTCACAGTCGTCAAGACATATTTTAAAATGTGCGCGTCACCCCAGTAACGTGGTCAAATATTAACCTATACTGAACACCCCATTATCGAGTGACAGTGTAATAAGTGAATAGTGAACAGAAGACATGACCAGTGTATAATAAGGGTCATGTCATGTGAAAGGAAACAGGGAGTATAATATTTTAACAATTTTAAAAAATATTAATGAAATAATTCTCGTTGGTTGAACGAAAATTATTGTTTGACTGCACTAGTCAAGTAAACACGCTTGAGTGCATTCACCTATAACGATGAATAATTATCACAATGAGATGAACAAAGTTATCGTCCAAAGTGATGGCGATAATTAATTAAAAGATGCCATATTTTTATATTTAAAGAATAATTAATAAAAGCGGAATCAATTTTAAATACCGCACACAATTACTAGTAAATATAGTCGCTTAATTGACTATGAATTTAGTCTTGATAAATAATAACTTTCTTTTGTGGATACTATCATTACTGATAATTCTACATCCTATTACTAATAAATAAAGTGTTTGTAAAAATAGTATTAAGAGTTTTATTAGATATTACTTATTATACATTATAACTTACTCTCATCTAGGTAAACTAACCTAGAACCAAAACGTATATTTTGTCACAGAGAAACACTTCTGTCATAAATGATTTTTATAAGTGGAATCGATAAATAAGAGTTTTTCAATTGTTTTTTCTCTTTCCAGTTCATAATAGTAATAACTAATAAATCAATAATATTATTTTAATATTGCAACGTTCAAAGCACGTGTTTACAGTCTTAGCTTCACTAGGCACCAGAGTACCGTACGATAGTATTGACTATCGTATTGAAGTTAATAATTTTAAATTTTGTTCTTTTTAATCATAATAAATAAGTACACATTGTTATTTATTAACACATCTTTATATCTCGTATCATGTATATTAAAAGAATACACAAAAATTGGTAATACAAATGAGCAAAGTGAACATAACCTAATTCACCATATTATCGTACATTGTAACAGTGTTACCAGCCTTGAGCTGAAGAAGTCTCAGTATTTATTTAATGTGTTGTTGTTTTTAAAGAAATCAATATTAATTGTTTTAAAGGAGTTTTGCTAAATTTCACTACTGTCAATAAAATCCTCAATTTATTACCAGTGAATATAGAGTCTTCATTTCTATAAAATAGAAGTAAATAGCTTGTTTTTTAGAAACAATTATTTCACAAGGTGGCGGCAATATTCAAATTATTGATATTGTATTATTCAATTTACAATTGAATATCAGAATTGTTTTATTTAAGGTACATTTATCGATATTCAAACGAAATATCTGTGTGTTATAAATGTATTTACAGTGAGATAGAGTTGCCCATCGAGAAGATTGAAGATATTCACGGATGGTAAGTGGGGAGGTGAATACAGCGAATTATTAGTAACTTTAATACTCTTTTAAACATAAACTTTAACTTCTAATTACCCATTGCTAATTAGTTATATTAAATATTAAACAAACCATATAACGACGTGAGAGTCTACAACTACAACAACAAAAACATTTCAATTTAAAATTAAAACATTCTAATAATTTAAAGACATTAAAACCATCCATTAAAGATAAATTACAACGTGACGAACCCAACGTGGGGCTTGACTTGATTATCTATATAAACAACGTTAAAGATATATTATAATATATATATATATATATATATATATATATATCATTAATTATATTACATTTAATATTTATAGATAAATTTACCTCAAGATGTTATTTTTCTATTTGGAACATATTTCGGGTACTATCTTGTTCCCATCCTCAGCCTTCCGGTTTTTTTGTCTGGTGAAGTACATATGTGTTGTTGGTTGATAATTGTGGCTTCCTGTTGGCTTCTGGTATTTCAAGTTGGTTTTATTGTGTGTGATTGTGGTGTATGTGTTAGTTTTTTGTGTATTTTCAATGTTGAGTGCTTTGAATATTGTGTCATGTTTTGTATTGATTTGTATTTGTTCAGGTATTAGTTTGTTTTCTGTTTTATGTTTGTATATTTGTAAGTTTTCCCATATGTTCATTATGGTGTCTTTGTGTGGTATATGTTTTATTAGTGTTACATTGGTTATGTCTGGGAATTCATGTCCTGTGTTTATTGCATGTGTGGCTAAATTGGATTTATATATTTCTGGTTTTTTGTATGCATTTAGGTGTTCAAAATAACGTTTTTTCAGCTGTTTTTTTGTTTGTCCTATATAACATTTATTGCAATCTTGGCATTCAATTTTGTATATACCGTTAGTTGTTGTATTATCTTTGTTGTGTGAGTTATTTAGATTTTGTAATTTATTTTTATTAGTTTTGTATGCTATTTTTATATCTGTGTTTTTAAATAGTTTTGTTAGTTTTGTCATTTTATTATTTATGTATGTGAATGTGGCCCATTTTTTGTTGTTGTTATTATTTATGTGTTGTTCAGTTTGATTAATTCTTAATTGTTCAGTTTTTATTTTGTATTTGATTTTATTTTCTATTTTGATCATAGTATTTTTATTGTATCCATTTTCATAACCAATTTGGTATATTATATTTCTTTCTTTGTCAGTTTCTTGTTTGTTAGGGGTATTTTGTACATTCTGTTAAATAACGAATGGGTGGTCAGAATGGTTAGGTATAATGATGTTAGTGGAAGTTGGTTTTCTATATATTGCATATTGTATGTGTTTGTTGTATCTTGTGATTAGTTGATTTTGTTATGTTTTTCTTTTTCTTCTGTGAATTGCATTTTGGGATGTATGTTATTGATTTGTTTCAATATGTTCTCTGCATTTGTGTTTTTGTTATTTGATACATATAGTCCATCATCTACATATCTTATCCATATGCCATTTGGGTCATGTGTTTTTATGATATTTTGTATTTTGGTGTCTATGTGTTGTAGGAATATTTCTGCTATTATGCTTGATAATGGTGATCCCATTGCTAAACCTTCTTTCTGTTGATAAATTTTGCTATTAAATTCAAAGTAATTTTGTTTTAGTATTAGTTGGAGACTATTTTTTATTTCGGTTATATATTGTTTGTTTTCATTTTGTTCTTTAAGTTTGTTTATTATTATGTCAATTGTTTCTTCTACTGGGATATTGGTGTACATGTTTGTTATGTCATATGATGTGAAAAATGTATTTTCATTTATATTTATTATTTTTAGTTTGTCTATTAATTCGTATGTATTTTTTATGTTATGATGGTTATTTGTTAGATGGTTACTTTTTATTTTTTGTGCTATTATTTTTGCTATTTTGTATGTAGGAGCTTTTTTGAAATTGATTAATGGACGTATTGGGTTGTTTAATTTGTGTATTTTTATTAGGCTATTCATTTTAGGTGGTTCTGGATTATTGTTTATATATATGTCTATGTTTTTATTGTTGAAAATGTTTTTAGTTGTTTTTATTAGTTTTATTGTTTGTTTAAGATATTTTTCTGTTGGGTTTTTATCTAGTTGTACGCATTTATTATTGTTGATGAAGTCTTCGGTTTTTTTGATGTAGTCTGCTTTATCAATGATTACTGTTGCTTGACTTTTGTCTGCTTTAGTTATTATTAAATTATTGTTCTTTACTTTATTTTTAATTTCTTTTATTGTTTTTCTTTTGTTTATCTTTGTTTTTCATTTCGCTAGTGATTATTTTTTTAATTATATGTGTTGCTTCTGTTCTTTTTTCTTCTTGTATATTGTCTTTTATTAGGTTAATGGCAAATTCTGTTTCTACTATTAAATTTTCTAGATTTTTGTTTGCATTTTGGGTTATGTTAGTTTTTGACATATTGTTTAAATATTCTGTTTCTTTTTGGTTAAATTCTGTATTGCTAAGGTTAATGGTTCAAGGGTAAAAGGTGTGTTTATTTTTGTTGTTTTGTTCTTGATTTTTGTTTTGTTGTTTTAATGTGTTAAGTTTTTTGTTGGTTGTATAAGTCTTTTTGTTTTTTTCAAATCTTACTTTATTTTCTATGTTATTGTATTTATTATTCCAAGTGATTGGATGTAATAAACTTGTTAGCTCTAAGTGTAGTTTGTATATGTCTAGTGTTATGCTATTTTTCTTACTGTATAATTGATTAATTTCGTTTTGAATCCATAGCCTTTGTGCTTGTTTTATAGTTTTTTGTGCAATCATATTTTTGTTGTTTGTGTTTATGTTGATGTATTTAGGTGTTAATTTATGTTTTTGGCATTGTCTATTGAAGTATATGTTCATGTTTGTGCTCATTAGTTGTTTTTTCGTGTTTGAAATTTGTTTAATAATTTGGTAATGTGGTTATATGGAATTGTGGTTATGTTGTTTGTGTACATGTTAATGTATATTTATGTGAGAGATGATTTGTTATCCCTTATTTGGTAGTTGATTTCACTTAATTTGATATTCACTTCACTATTTTTTCACTATACACTTTTGTTTTTGCATTTGTTTTATAACCTCACTTTTCGTTTTTTCACTGTAGGCTTTTTTACCTTGTATGGTTATATTATTTCAATCACTTTCTGCTACAGTCCGTTTCTTGATGTATATAATACATTTATATGTATAATATGTATAAATATTAAATGTGTTATATACATCAAGAAACAGACTGTAGCAGAAAGTGATTGAAATAATATAACCATACAAGGTAAAAAAGCCTACAGTGAAAAAACGAAAGTGAGGTTATAAAACAAATGCAAAAACAAAAGTGTATAGTGAAAAAATAGTGAAGTGAATATCAAATTAAGTGAAATCAACTACCAAATAACGGATAACAAATCATCTCTCACATAAATATACATTAACATGTACACAAACAACATAACCACAATTCCATATAACCACATTACCAAATTATTAAACAAATTTCAAACACGAAAAAAACAACTAATGAACACAAACATGAACATATACTTCAATAGACAATGCCAAAAACATAAATTAACACCTAAATACATCAACATAAACACAAACAACAAAAATATGATTGCACAAAAAACTATAAAACAAGCACAAAGGCTATGGATACAAAACGAAATTAATCAATTATACAGTAAGAAAAATAGCATAACACTAGACATATACAAACTACACTTAGAGCTAACAAGTTTATTACATCCAATCACTTGGAATAATAAATACAATAACATAGAAAATAAAGTAAGATTTGAAAAAAACAAAAAGACTTATACAACCAACAAAAAACTTAACACATTAAAACAACAAAACAAAAATCAAGAACAAAACAACAAAAATAAACACACCTTTTACCCTTGAACCATTAACCTTAGCAATACAGAATTTAACCAAAAAGAAACAGAATATTTAAACAATATGTCAAAAACTAACATAACCCAAAATGCAAACAAAAATCTAGAAAATTTAATAGTAGAAACAGAATTTGCCATTAACCTAATAAAAGACAATATACAAGAAGAAAAAAGAACAGAAGCAACACATATAATTAAAAAAATAATCACTAGCGAAATGAAAAACAAAGATAAACAAAAGAAAAACAATAAAAGAAATTAAAAATAAAGTAAAGAACAATAATTTAATAATAACTAAAGCAGACAAAAGTCAAGCAACAGTAATCATTGATAAAGCAGACTACATCAAAAAAACCGAAGACTTCATCAACAATAATAAATGCGTACAACTAGATAAAAACCCAACAGAAAAATATCTTAAACAAACAATAAAACTAATAAAAACAACTAAAAACATTTTCAACAATAAAAACATAGACATATATATAAACAATAATCCAGAACCACCTAAAATGAATAGCCTAATAAAAATACACAAATTAAACAACCCAATACGTCCATTAATCAATTTCAAAAAAGCTCCTACATACAAAATAGCAAAAATAATAGCACAAAAAATAAAAAGTAACCATCTAACAAATAACCATCATAACATAAAAAATACATACGAATTAATAGACAAACTAAAAATAATAAATATAAATGAAAATACATTTTTCACATCATATGACATAACAAACATGTACACCAATATCCCAGTAGAAGAAACAATTGACATAATAATAAACAAACTTAAAGAACAAAATGAAAACAAACAATATATAACCGAAATAAAAAATAGTCTCCAACTAATACTAAAACAAAATTACTTTGAATTTAATAGCAAAATTTATCAACAGAAAGAAGGTTTAGCAATGGGATCACCATTATCAAGCATAATAGCAGAAATATTCCTACAACACATAGACACCAAAATACAAAATATCATAAAAACACATGACCCAAATGGCATATGGATAAGATATGTAGATGATGGACTATATGTATCAAATAACAAAAACACAAATGCAGAGAACATATTGAAACAAATCAATAACATACATCCCAAAATACAATTCACAGAAGAAAAAGAAAAACATAACAAAATCAACTATTTAGACATAACCATCACAAGATACAACAAACACATACAATATGTTAGAAAACCAACTTCCACTAACATCATTATAACTAACCATTCTGACCACCCACCACAACATAAAATGGCAGCATTTTATTCGTTATTTAACAGAATGTACAAAATACCCCTAAACAAACAAGAAACTGACAAAGAAAGAAATATAATATACCAAATTGGTTATGAAAATGGATACAATAAAAATACTATGATCAAAATAGAAAAAAAATCAAATACAAATTAAAAACTGAACAATTAAGAATTAATCAAAATGAACAACACATAAATAATAACAACAACAAAAAATGGGCCACATTCACATACATAAATAATAAAATGACAAAACTAACAAAACTATTTAAAAACACAGATATAAAAATAGCATACAAAACTAATAAAAATAAATTACAAAATCTAAATAACTCACACAACAAAGATAATACAACAACTAACGGTATATACAAAATTGAATGCCAAGATTGCAATAAATGTTATATAGGACAAACAAAAAAACAGCTGAAAAAACGTTATTTTGAACACCTAAATGCATACAAAAAACCAGAAATATATAAATCCAATTTAGCCACACATGCAATAAACACAGGACATGAATTCCCAGACATAACCAATGTAACACTAATAAAACATATACCACACAAAGGCACCATAATGAACATATGGGAAAACTTACAAATATACAAACATAAAACAGAAAACAAACTAATACCTGAACAAATACAAAACATGACACAATATTCAAAGCACTCAACATTGAAAATACACAAAAAACTAACACATACACCACAATCACACACAATAAAACCAACTTGAAATACCAGAAGCCAACAGGAAGCCACAATTATCAACCAACAACACATATGTACTTCACCAGACAAAAAAACCGGAAGGCTGAGGATGGGAACAAGATAGTACCCGAAACATGTTCCAAATAGAAAAATCACATCTTGAGGTAAATTTATGTATAAATATTAAATGTATTATATACATCAAGAAACGGACTGTAGCAGAAAGTGATTGAAATATATATATATATATATATTGTAATGGTACATAACCCAGTCCCAATAAATGATAACTCTTGTAATACCATAAAGGTCAGAAATGGGTAAACTATAACTAGCTAAAAATTAAGTTGTATCACTAAACATTATAAACAATATTAAAGTGATATACAGTGACAAGTGAGTTATAGTGTACTCAATGAGGTAATAAGTGAAGGAAGGGAACTTCTTACAGAATTGTGCTGTAGATGTGAGAATTATAGACTATAATAGTAGACTATGATGCTACTAACTAATTATGTATTTTGTTTAGTTATTGTAGTATTTATATTGTGTAGGCAACAAAATTTAATACCTATGTTAATTTTATATTTTTATAAAATAATTGTGTTATTGTATAAGATAACCCAGGGGTTTTAAAAAACATAAAAGATTTAAATATCAGATGATAATAAAAATTAAAATAATACTGTATGAGGAAAATGGCAGAAGGAAGTAGTGCAGTGTAGGAATACTATAAGAGATTAATAAATAATATATAAATTCATGTAAAGTTAATAATAATATTAAAGACTTATATCCAAAGTTATAAGAAAATAAACAGAAACCTATTATGTAAATCAAATTGGGAAAGAAACCAAAATGAAAAAGAATTATTTTTCTGTAAATCAAAAATAAATTTATAATAATTACAAACCGCCTATATACTAAAAAGTAAATAGCAGAACCAATAAAAAGGTATATAAAAAATTATGGGTTACTAAGAGTAACGAAATAACAAGTATTGTTTAATCGAATTTGAAATTGAAAACTGTCCGGTTGACAAAATGATGAGACAAAAATTGTATTAAAATATCCTTTAGAAATCTTTTGAACAGCACAAAATTGTTACAAAATTTAAATAACAGTATAAACATTATGTACCACTACCTTAATTATTAAAGTTAACTTGCTATACTCCATAATAAAAGTGAAAAAACCATTTTGGACGATCAGGCATAGCTTAGCCGAGTTTTGAGTTTTGACGAGATAGTATTTGACAGACGGTTATGAAATTACAAACAACTAAGAACACCACCTGAGGAACAGCTTCACACAAGTAAGAACTTCGAGAAGAGAGGTAATATAAACAGTTCTTTTAATATTTAACAAAGAAAACTCAAATCAAATTGTCGTTCAGTACAAAACTTTCCAAGTGTAATCACATGTTTTAATAAAAATAAAACAATCTGCTCTCTTACGGACAAATCCGGAACTACGTATTCAGAGAATAAACAAATTTTCGAAGTTTTTCTATATTTTTAAAGCGTAGTATAATTATCCATTTCTGACCATCTCATAACAAAAAGAACTTACCCTTAACCCTGGGGAAATAAATAAAAGAATTACATGTTGATTGATGTTTAAATAAAAGATAAAATTAGTCAAAACCAGATTTTTTTTGACAATTCCATGTTTACTGAATGAAGTCGATATCATGTACTAGTTAATGAAAATATCGATTGTAATATTTGTATTTTGGCGGAAGAGAAAAACCGATAATATTATCAATAAATATTATTGAGAAATGATATTGAATAATAAAATGTGTTTCCATTATTGTAGTGGGTAGTTGTAGTCGATTTCAGAATAAATAAGAAGAGGACGATCCACCAGGTCGTATTCTGCCACAGTGTCGTCTGGTTAACCTATATTTGGAGACTAATGTCAAAATCAGCTGATTCGGTTCACGGCAAATATTTGAAAAATTTAGAAATCGTCTAATCCGAGGGTAAACAAACGGTACTTGCTCTCTCTTCAAAAGAAGGCTAAACAACTTCCCTACTTAACCAAAATCACACACACTCGATTTCTGCTTTGTTTGGGTAACATTACCACCAACTTTATTTAAACCTCAGTCTTTATAATTCATAAGTGGCGACTGCTAAGAGGTGTTCTGACCGATCTGAGACTGTAAAAAAGACGGACGTTACACACACACCCTGAAGCTGTTACGTTACGAATTGGCGAACCCAATATTGGGGCTGAATTAATTATCAACCCGTAATTGTAATACATTCTTGGAGAGTCGGAAACCTCTGATAAAACCTCTGATATATATATTGTAACTTTTTTTTTTTTTTATTAATTATATATACAACAGGATTGTTTTAAATTATAAAATTTAATTATGTGTAAATTATTATTTAGGAATATATTAAAGTTTGTAGTGGTTGAAAATAGAAGGTTTCTAACTCTCAAAAGTGGTTTAAAATGTAACATTCGAGGTTACTCAAAGTGTGTTTACAATTGTAGAATTATAATTGTCTGAAAAGAATTCCCTTAGATAAAACAAATAAAATAGTGGTGTTAATATTATTTAAATACTAGCTTTGCTTAAGTTTAAAAGTAAAGTATAATAGTTGGTCGCTTGATGATGCTGATCGTCTTGTTGATACTAGCTGTGAAACTTCTCCTCCAGGTCGATAACAGTATAAGTACGTTACGTCTAGTAATGTCTGGACAATTGAAATAATATAATCTACTTTCACGTACCTGGTCGTGTTTTCTAGAAGTTCAATAAGCTGTCAACCCAGTTTACAAAAACCAACTCACTTTAGCTACAAGGTTAAGTTGCCTTGTTTGATAGTGGGCGCCACACGGATTTATTTTGGGAAAATCCCGTGTAAAACCCATGAATTGAATCAATTAATGATTTAAAGAAATTAAAATAATTGTTTATTACCTTTATGGCAATGCTATTCCAAATATTTAATCACAATTGAAGGTTGTTTGAGTTTTCTGAATAAGATATTTAGTTACTTTTTAGAAATAAATTAAGTCGAGTTATGCTGTTAATAACGGGTTTTTATTCATACCCTTGATAGAGAATTCAAACAAATATAATTAAAAACATACAATGATGTACAATTGTAAATAAGTTATTATATACCCTGTAAGGCTTGCTCAGAACATAAGCAGTAAATCTGGCTAAGTCCAGATATTTCTTTTTACTTTAAACATTAATTTTAATTAAATCTCAGGTGTAAGTTCTTTGAGACACAAAAAAGAAAGTTTATGCCTACACAATAGCTAATGATTTTCTGATATAATATTGACTAGTACTGTTTTTGACGTTACTATTATAAAGTAAACAAGTAAAAATAACCTATTTGATAGGTTGTGCGTTCGTCACGCCTGATTTATGATTTACAAAGGTTATATTTTGGAGAACACTTATAACTAACATTCAGCTTAACTAATATTGACAAATTCATAAAATAAATTTAGACATGGTGTAACATAAAAAATGTTTCAGTGTTTTTGCGTCAGTACAGATCAGTGTATTAAAACGTACAGGTTATAGCGCTCGTAGAAAAAATGAAAAAATGATTACACTGTTACCTGGAATTTTAATTAACACCTCGATAATCGGATTATAATGATTATCATTATTCACTACACACGCACTTGAACAGAGAATTTCGATCCGCTTCTAACTTACAGGATCATAAATAATACTATTTAATTCTTTCTGCTGTTCATTATTTTTTCCCGCACTAAAATGAAATAATACTGCACATAATCACAATGGTTCCTTGTAGAATAATTTGAAGTAGTTGTAGGTTGTTGTCGAACTGTTTCCTTTGATGTGTTCTGGTGATGACGCTATCCGTTATTAAAAATGTTGAGATGAGATCGGCGTACCTGTCACACCGAATGCAGTTAAGAAGTGTCTGCTGAAAATTTGTTCCGGCTCTTTTTATAGTCGATTCCTTGATCGGCTCTAGGCAACATTGTTAATTACTAAGAAATTTTGTCATTGGCTTAGACAGGTGTGATGAGTGTGACGTATGGTTTTTCCAACCGTCAAAACGGTTTTTATAACCGCCAAATGCTAAAGTGATTGACAGCTATCGATGTTATTGGTATTGACGACCAAATTTCTTAAACATATTTTGTAAATGATGCTAACGCCTTTCACGCACTTAATACAGTTGCGATTGGGGCTGTATCGCCATCAAATTAAAGAATATTTTGTCCTCTTTAATTTGATATAGTTTGATACCGAGTTAGTTTCACTTTTACTGACATTGCTACGTAAACAATGTTCAGGTACACTATTTCGCACTGTTGTCTGTTTACCAAAATCAGCAATTATACACTTTGACTAATATTGTTTGTGTCCTACATCGCGTTTTATCACTCGAACGTTTATGTGAGAACACTATTAATTCTGTACTGCTGTTTAATTACTGTACATTATGAATAAACCTTAACTTTAGACATTGTAATGAACTGTTCCTACATACTATGATATTTCGTTTCACATTAATTTGCTCTATTCTACTAACTAACAATCGAATTATAAATCATATCATTTTAATAATGCTTATTGCTATGTTTTAGCATAACAATTGTTTTGTGTAGGTGACCTACATTTCTATTACTTCCGAATAATCATCTCATTGATGATTGTTTGGTCTAGGCCTTGTTAAGGCATACCGTCTATACTGGAATTCTGCCTTAAAAGCTTTTATTAGTTCACAATTCGGTAATTTTGCTGAGGTAGCTTATTGGTATAAGATTCCCTCTTACAAACGTGTTTATTTGTCATAAGTATAGTTGAGATTGTAATATAGCTTCATTTTCATTTTGTGGCCATTACTAATTTTAGTTCTTGGCGTTAATAATTACTAGTCATATTTAATTTATTATCAGCCAAATGCTGATTCTGATCTCACATTATTCAGATTCTTATTTAATCATTTTTTAGTAACATATCATATTCTGTTCACATTATTCACTGACTCGCTTGACAGCTTAAAGTGAATTTAAATTTGTCCATCAGTTTGTGTCAGTTATAGTCTGGTTGTAGTGTCAAACAGTATTTGGGCTTACTGTTTCTTGTGGCACTTCTGCTTCTTTCTTCCTCCATGATTTCTCTCTTCTTGGTTATTTTTATCATTACCTTATCTATTTATATTATCATTATGCATTTATTAAACCTGATAGTATATGTTTAGGTTAGGTAACATTTTGTTATGTTACATATACTCCCCCCTCAAAATTGATAATTTTAGAAAAATTTTGATCTTTTGATAAAATTATCATTTTATGTCAGCTTCTTGCATATTACTACTGTTTTTTGTCTTGTACTCTTTACATTGATCTTTAACATACTATTAGTTTGTTACACTAGCTTGATTGCTTGCCTAGTGATATAATTCTTAGTTTACTAGTATTCTTTTCAAGTTGCTTACATTTTAAGTCATCTAATTACAATAGGTCTTATTTCTTAACTTAACAATTTCCTGTCTTATCATATTACATTTTTCTTTCTTATTACATATCTTTACCTTTGTGATTATTTCAATGGTTCTTATATTTTATACCTCATAGATTTTTTTTCTTTCATAATAGCCCTTGATACATTACAATATAACTCCCTAACTTTTGTAGTGGGTTTGGAATCAGAGTGGCTCACTGTGGCTTACATTCTCTGCCGTTCCTCAATACACATACTCAGATTCAGAGGCATACTCTTCTCTGTCTGAGAAAAAAATAAACATTGCACCTGGCAATAGTTGCACTATCACAACACATAAAATATAATACATATCATTCATTTTCAACAATATAATTTCTTCAATATAATATTCAAGGTATCAGAGGTTTTCATTTATATCACATTTCCTTCTTTTATACTTTATAACATACTTTCTTTTCACAGGTAATTATTTCTTTTCATCCTCGACATCCTCGACTATGCTTTTTTATTAGCTGTATCGTTACTTTTTATACTAGTTGACAATTGTTTTAGTTTACTTGAGTATTCTTAAAATTACACACTTACATTGATGCTCATATAATTATGCGGTTGTCTTTCGCATATAGAGTCTACAATATTTTATTTTCACAATAGTTTACAAGTTCTTCTTTCTCTCGCTAGTAACTTATACTTATCCTGAATTATCAGGTTTTACAATATTCCTATATAAAATGTTCTTGGTTAGATGTTCTCTGACATATTTTGCTACATACAATATTTGATAATTACAACACAATGTGATAATATAATAACAATATATTGATATTTAATTTTATAGACATTCTTGGGGTTACATGGTTCATTTAATAAACAATTTTTTTTTCTCTCTCTACTTTCCATAATAATATCCTTCTTTCATATTACACTCTTTGTTATTCTTCTTCTCTACTCCTTCAAGTGATGGTGGTTTTCACTTATTCTGGATGATTTTATATAATATTTTAGTTTTATGAGAGGTACACAATAATCATTTGATAAGCATTTTTTTTTTCTTTCCCTTTTTTTTTCCTAAGTATAGTATAGCAATTTTAGTTATAAAAGAGTAGTAGCTCCTCCCTAAATTAATCTAACATAGGAGTATTTAAAGTAAGTTTATGTCATTATCCTAGGTATATTTTAGTTATATGCCACTTTTGGCTCTCTATGACATAATAGATGTCTTTTTTCTCATTAAATTATTTAGTTTACAATGCATATTTTTCTATCATTTAGTGTGATAGATCTGGTTCTTTTTTAACAAGTAATAAATAGTTTGGCCTATATCTTAATCCTACACACTTTTTGTAACACAATAGGGTAAATAGGTTTGCTATAGACAATTAGTTACCTTCAATAATTTGGGCATAATACGTGATCCTTCTAATCACTAAATGAGTTTGTTTATAGTAATCATTTTTAAAACATATTTTTTCTTTTTACACGCTAAATGTTCTTGTGGTAAAGGTTGCCTACCACTATACTTTATCTGCTTTTAACAATAGTCGTTTTTATGGTCTATATACATGGGGTTATTTTGTGCTTTTCCACTCTATTCCTATCATGCGGTTCTTCCACTTTGCGGCTACCAGATAGTCATTGGCTTCCCGTTTTCTCGCCTTCTTCTCCTCATCATCTTTGGTATCCATGTGTCCAGTGTACTCCTGGTCTTTGTTATTATTTGCGTCCAGTATCTCTTCTAACTCGGGTTGACCGTCATTAGCTTCCTGGTTGGATTTTTCCATTGATTGGTTTCTCTCCTTCCGCAATTCCTTTATTCTTTGGGCATACCCTTCAATGATCCGGTCCAGTTGTTCCTGGTACCCTTTTCTTTTCTTTGAAAGCCTTATTCTCCCTTTGGAAATATCTGCTTTAAGTATGTTATTGGTTATAGTTTTCCTCGTGGTAGTACATTTCTTCTCTTCGTTCATTCCCATGAAGCTCCTTTGATACTCCTTCCTATAGACTCCTTCTTCACGGTTGGTGATTGGGAAATAAATCATATTAACTAGACCACTTCGAGTCATTTCGATTAATTCCTTTGTTACTCTAGTCTTCTTTGGGCGTATTATTCTTCTTATCTTCGCCTCCTTTTCTTCCGTTTTCTTAATTATTTTGTTTCTCTCTTCATGAATTTTAACCTTCAAATTCACTTGTTTGGTAGTTGTATTTCTGGGTACTCCTTTTGTCTCCACTTGGTCATCACACATTGGCAGATTATTTTGTTCTAATTCTTCCTTCTCGGTTACTAACTCTTCCGCTTCTTTAATTACCTGAGTCTCCTTTATACCTTCGGCGTCGATCTCCTTGTCATGAATATCTTCCTCGTTTCTGTCAATTTCATTTTCAGTTAATGTCGTTGTGCCTGGTTCGATTTCTGCTTGTTCATTATTGGTTTCCATTTCTTCCCTCCATTGTTGGATTATTTCTTCTCTCCATAGTCTGATATCGTTCACCATTTCTTCTCTTGCCTTCTCAAAGCGATTCTCTACTGGTTGGGGAAACTGTTCCCTCCTACGTTCCATCATCATCTTCTGGAAACTTAGCAGCTCCGTCGATGCTATTTCCTTAGGTTGGTTTTTTATGGTGTCACTTGCATTTACCTCCCCTTCAGGCGTTTTTGTGTCCGGCGTTTCCATTACTTCTTTATTTTCTGTCTTTGAGTTTATATTTGTATATTCGAAGTTCACGGTCGGTGCGTTATCGCTTACCATCTCTTGGACTGCTTCATCATTCTCTTCCGTCGTGTCATCGCCTCCATTCACCTTTTGGTAGGGGGTTTTTATGTTCTCGTTAGTGACTTCACTGTGTTCACTTGGAGATTCATATAGTTCATTATGGTCCTTCCTTGTTATTGTTTCGGTCTCTGGGTCAGCTATTAATACTTCCTCCTCTTTTTCATCATTATCGACGTCTTGTTCTGGGACATCTTTAGTCATATTTTCTTGTGGTGGTTCCATGGATTCCTTCTGGCTATGGTCGTCCTCAATTTTGTCGTTAGTATTTTTCCCATTCTTCATTAAGTCTTCACTTATCTGTCTCTTCTCGTTTTTTAATTTCTTGGCATTCTTCAATTCTTCTTCGAACGCTTCCCTCCGTTTACGCTCTTCTTCCCATCTCTCACTCTGGCGTCTTGTTTCCTCTTCCTCCTGCTGTGCTGCTCGGCTATAGAATAATTCTTCATTTTGTCTTATTTTGTTGTACCTCAATTCCTCTTCGAATGCTTCTTTTCTTCTACGCTCATCTTCCCATCTCTGGTAACGGTAGTCCCTCTTCTCTTCGTTTCGCCATGTTGGTTGGTTATTATACCATCTTGTATTCCGGTTCCTCCTTGGTTGTGGGGTTTCCCATTCGTGGAGTCTTGCACAGCCTTCTTCCCTCTTACTTCTTAATTGGTCTGACTCCTCTTTCATCCATCTCTTCTCCTCTTCCATTTTTCGGTTCAGCTCTTCACCATCGATTTTCAATATTCTGTATATTTGGTCCCAGTCTACTCTCTCCCTTCTCCTTCTATTTCTCCGGTACATCTTTGTTTTAGTTGACTTTGTATATATTATTGTCTGTGTATGTAAGGCGTGGTTGTTCTTTTGTGTCTGCCGGGCTGTTTATCAATATATAAAATATTTTTATTTAATATTTTTTAAGCCACACTAGTTGGTGCGCCAATTTGTAACGTTATTTTTTTTTTTATATATTATTATATATTTAGGATTGTTGTTTTAAAATATAAAATTTAATTATGTGTAAATTATTATTTAGGAATATATTAAAGTTTGTAGTGGTTGAAAATAGAAGGTTACTAATTCTCAAAAGTGGTTTAAAATGTAACATTCGAGGTTACTCAAAGTGTGTTTACAATTGTAGAATTATAATTGTCTGAAAAGAATTCCCTTAGATAAAACAAATAAAATAGTGGTGTTAATATTATTTAAATACTAGCTTTGCTTAAGTTTAAAAGTAAAGTATAATAGTTGGTCGCTTGATGATGCTGATCGTCTTGTTGATACTAGCTGTGAAACTTCTCCTCCAGGTCGATAACAGTATAAGTACGTTACGTCTAGTAATGTCTGGACAATTGAAATAATATAATCTACTTTCACGTACCTGGTCGTGTTTTCTAGAAGTTCAATAAGCTGTCAACCCAGTTTACAAAAACCAACTCACTTTAGCTACAAGGTTAAGTTGCCTTGTTTGATAGTGGGCGCCACACGGATTTATTTTGGGAAAATCCCGTGTAAAACCCATGAATTGAATCAATTAATGATTTAAAGAAATTAAAATAATTGTTTATTACCTTTATGGCAATGCTATTCCAAATATTTAATCACAACTGAAGGTTGTTTGAGTTTTCTGAATAAGATATTTAGTTACTTTTTAGAAATAAATTAAGTCGAGTTATGCTGTTAATAACGGGTTTTTATTCATACCCTTGATAGAGAATTCAAACAAATATAATTAAAAACATACAATGATGTACAATTGTAAATAAGTTATTATATACCCTGTAAGGCTTGCTCAGAACATAAGCAGTAAATCTGGCTAAGTCCAGATATTTCTTTTTACTTTAAACATTAATTTTAATTAAATCTCAGGTGTAAGTTCTTTGAGACACAAAAAAAAAAGTTTATGCCTACACAATAGCTAATGATTTTCTGATATAATATTGACTAGTACTGTTTTTGACGTTACTATTATAAAGTAAACAAGTAAAAATAACCTATTTGATAGGTTGTGCGTTCGTCACGCCTGATTTATGATTTACAAAGGTTATATTTTGGAGAACACTTATAACTAACATTCAGCTTAACTAATATTGACAAATTCATAAAATAAATTTAGACATGGTGTAACATAAAAAATGTTTCAGTGTTTTTGCGTCAGTACAGATCAGTGTATTAAAACGTACAGGTTATAGCGCTCGTAGAAAAAATGAAAAAATGATTACACTGTTACCTGGGATTTTAATCTTTCGATTAGAATTTTAATTAACACCTCGATAATCGGATTATAATGATTATCATTATTCACTACACACGCACTTGAACAGAGAATTTCGATCCGCTTCTAACTTACAGGATCATAAATAATACTATTTAATTCTTTCTGCTGTTCATTATTTTTTCCCGCACTAAAATGAAATAATACTGCACATAATCACAATGGTTCCTTGTAGAATAATTTGAAGTAGTTGTAGGTTGTTGTCGAACTGTTTCCTTTGATGTGTTCTGGTGATGACGCTATCCGTTATTAAAAATGTTGAGATGAGATCGGCGTACCTGTCACACCGAATGCAGTTAAGAAGTGTCTGCTGAAAATTTGTTCCGGCTCTTTTTATAGTCGATTCCTTGATCGGCTCTAGGCAACATTGTTAATTACTAAGAAATTTTGTCATTGGCTTAGACAGGTGTGATGAGTGTGACGTATGGTTTTTCCAACCGTCAAAACGGTTTTTATAACCGCCAAATGCTAAAGTGATTGACAGCTATCGATGTTATTGGTATTGACGACCAAATTTCTTAAACATATTTTGTAAATGATGCTAACGCCTTTCACGCACTTAATACAGTTGCGATTGGGGCTGTATCGCCATCAAATTAAAGAATATTTTGTCCTCTTTAATTTGATATAGTTTGATACCGAGTTAGTTTCACTTTTACTGACATTGCTACGTAAACAATGTTCAGGTACACTATTTCGCACTGTTGTCTGTTTACCAAAATCAGCAATTATACACTTTGACTAATATTGTTTGTGTCCTACATCGCGTTTTATCACTCGAACGTTTATGTGAGAACACTATTAATTCTGTACTGCTGTTTAATTACTGTACATTATGAATAAACCTTAACTTTAGACATTGTAATGAACTGTTCCTACATACTATGATATTTCGTTTCACATTAATTTGCTCTATTCTACTAACTAACAATCGAATTATAAATCATATCATTTTAATAATGCTTATTGCTATGTTTTAGCATAACAATTGTTTTGTGTAGGTGACCTACATTTCTATTACTTCTGAATAATCATCTCATTGATGATTGTTTGGTCTAGGCCTTGTTAAGGCATACCGTCAAACTGGAATTCTGCCTTAAAAGCTTTTATTAGTTCACAATTCGGTAATTTTGCTGAGGTAGCTTATTGGTATAAGATTCCCTCTTACAAACGTGTTTATTTGTCATAAGTATAGTTGAGATTGTAATATAGCTTCATTTTCATTTTGTGGCCATTACTAATTTTAGTTCTTGGCGTTAATAATTACTAGTCATATTTAATTTATTATCAGCCAAATGCTGATTCTGATCTCACATTATTCAGATTCTTATTTAATCATTTTTTAGTAACATATCATATTCTGTTCACATTATTCATTGACTCGCTTGACAGCTTAAAGTGAATTTAAATTTGTCCATCAGTTTGTGTCAGTTATAGTCTGGTTGTAGTGTCAAACAGTATTTGGGCTTACTGTTTCTTGTGGCACTTCTGCTTCTTTCTTCCTCCATGATTCCTCTCTTCTTGGTTATTTTTATCATTACCTTATCTATTTATATTATCATTATGCATTTATTAAACCTGATAGTATATGTTTAGGTTAGGTAACATTTTGTTATGTTACAATATATATTGTAGCATGACAGATAATCCACTAAATAAAGATTCAGATATGATCATGATGAAATATCAATTACAATAAATATAAAGGAAAATTCAAATGAGCACATATAAATATCAAAATAAAATACCACCATGAATGGAAAAAATAATAATAAAGAACCAAAATGCAACAAAATAGTATAAAGATATATAAACCCTAAAAAACTAAAATAAAAAAGAATAATACCCAGGTAGGATAGGAGTAGGTAAGGAAGATACCCAGAATAAATAAACGTACCAAGATAACCATATAGTAAGGAGGATACCCCGAACAGACCAACGAACATGATAAAATCATATGACCTTGAAGAAACCAAGAAGAAAGAATCTTCAAGAAACAAAATAGTAAGGATGGAAGGACTACGAGATGTACCCAAGGGAAACCTACTACAAAAGAATATAACCAACCCCGAAAAAGAGTAAAAAGTCACAAAGAAAGTATAACACCCTAAAACCTGATATTAAATGTAAAATAGTTATAAACAAAGTGTTTAGTGTTGTGAGCAGAAGTGCACCCACTAAAGTTATTGTGTAATGAAATAAACAAATTTTCATAATCCCTTATAACTAAGATTTTGGCCTTAAAACATTGTAAAACTCAATGAGAAATAAGACCCCAAAATATAAGTGAACCAATGCAAGTTATTTCAATATATTAAATAAACTTCAAGTATAAGTGTAACTAATACTTCAACTAAGTATAAGTATACCATAAAACAACTTTAATATTTTCTATTATACAGGAATAGAATTTTATAAAATATTATTATGAAAACATTACTAATGTTTCTAAGCAGGTGGTGATTAAATAAAGTGACAGGGGATAAAAATGTACTACCCAAAATAGAAACAGATAAGACTGCAACCATAAGTTTAAGCAATAAATAAAAATAAATGGCTTGTTATATATAGCTTTAAGCCCATGAACTCCATAATACAATGTGGTGCCTTAGAATAAGATTTTATTATATATATAAGAATGTTTAAAATGTTTAACAGAGGTAATCCATACTAAAATGTTTAAGTATGAATACCATACTCTTTTTAAAATGTTTATAATATGTTATTAATAGTAGTGAAAAAACTAAAATGTCTGACTAGGAAGACCATATTATTAATTTAAAATATTGTTTAGATTATGAGTAGGAATACAATACTAAATGTTTTATTTGTTAATTAAGGAAATTTTATATAATGTTGTATTAAAATAAGAAAGTCAGAAGGGGTATAGAAACAGTATTAGGCAAAAACATTATATGTAAAACCAGGAAATCTAGGCCAAATAGGAAATTCCTACAACATGATATTTGACTAATTAAGTCAAATAAACCAAGTAAACAGATGGAATTTATATAAGGTGAATCAGCCACCAAATACTATGACTAATACTAGACTTAAAAGGATAATATAAAAGGATATATATAATTATTGAACATTTTTTTAAATATTAACTTAAAAATTTCAGAGGGGGAAGTCATAAATTCATGAATTATATTTAAAAGTATAATCAATTGATAAAATTGCAAGAAATTAAGGAAAGCTAAACCTTTAGATAAATCTGAAATTTATTATAATCCTAATTATGACATATTAAAATGGCTAATGTTTGGTGAAGGACAGGAAACAAAAAATTGAGCCTACTTTTCCAAAATGAAAGAAATATGACAATTTTAATAAAAAACTTTGTAAAATTAGATTAATGGGTATCAAATAAAGCAGAAGGAATTAAAGAAACCGATTATGTATTTACTAGTTCATAAAAGTAAATAATAACCAAAATATATTCTGAGTATAATGTACCTTTTTTACATGTATAGGAAACGAATAAAAATTGAAACAATACTTTTCTAATATTAATTTGGCAAGATATTTCAGAAGACGAAGGAAGTAAAACAGTTCTTATTTAACATTTGTCGAGTACGGTTGATGAAGCTCTCGTTAATAACACGTATATCAGAATCGTTAATGGCGAATAACATTAAGGCCTAGCCTACACTATAAAATCGAGAGTTACAGAAAATTTTACTTTAAACTTAAATTCAGTGAAAACAACCACCACAAACATTGAAAACAATTACTACTGAACTAAACACAAGTGATATAAAGACTTAAAACTGTACAACAATAATTATTAATAAACCAAACGAACTTCACAATTTTCAACACACACATGGACAGAAGTGAACACACCTAATCCAACGCATTTAAATATCACTATACTATTGACGACTCGGAACACAAAGTTTTTTATAAGTAAAAACGTAAAGTTTTACCTTACAGCCTAAACCGGCTTTCACCTATAGAAGGCTTCATCCAGTTAGTGATATTTAGTTAAGTAACGGACACGTCATGGACAACGAAATCCAAGAATTCAACGCATTTAATCGCAGTGAACACAGAACACTTAAACAGGACAACTCTAATAACACGAAAAGAAATTCTCCATACTGCAGGGACGAGGAACATGAATGAGGCATCTTTTATTTGAAAGAAATTTCGTCTGATCGAAGCCACCTCAACACAGCAGCACGAAAGACGGCCATGTTGGCTCCCGTCATGCAAAACGAACTCTACTATTAGGATTCAGCGCTCGTCTTTGGTATAACCATTTCAATTTATAAACATTATATATATTATTTAATAATTTTGTATTTGTTAACTATTAAGTATTTTCTTGTGAATGTTATACTTTCTAGCCTTGCCCCTTTTCTGACTATTAATTATAACCGTTGAAAGAACCGAAAATTATTTATATTCAATAACCTGTATTAACAATCGATCGCCCTGTGAAAGAGTCGAGCAATAATTTGATAATCGATTTTAAATCGATCTTTTATAAAATTGTCAATAAAATATTGTAATTCAATTATTTGGTTTTAAATTTATTTTATAAATTTAAAAAAATAGAGTTTATTTTAACAACAGGATTACAAGAAAGGCGACAATTACTCAATTGGGAGTAAGATATACGAAAAAGACGAAGTATCGCCAATCGATTAGTGAAATGAGACAATCCTATTAACTCCGAATTTATTTTCAGTAAACTATAAGCAAGTTTATTGACACAATTAACTTGAATAAACATAAAATTTCAACACTACACCCTTACAAGAATTATTTATTAAATTATTAAACATTAAAACATAAATTTTTTTATTTCAAAACAAAATATTTAAAAAATTTCCGAAAATTTAAATTACACAATTATCATTTGTAAATGAGGTTGTTTACAATACATATATATATTGTAGCACGACAGATAAGCCCATCAAAATGAATGGTGAATTGATCATTAAAATAAAGTAATAACATGTTTAAATCCGAAGAAAGCAATATAATAAAGAATTAATTAAGAACCACTGTGCAGTACAATCATTGATTTAAGATATAAGTTCATATAAAATAAATGTTACAAGTGATGAATCATCAAAACCAATTTTAATAACTAATAAGGTGAAAAAATATAATACCCAGGAAGGTTAGGAGTAGGCAAGGAAGAAACCCAGAACATAACTAAATCCACAACAAAGAGAAGAAAATCTGTTGTATGAGACCAGAAGAGTAGATAAGGAAGAAACCCAGAACAAGGCAAGATCCACCATAAAAGGTGATGCATTTGTATGAAACAAGAAGAGTAGGTGAAGAAGAAACCCAAAAACCCGATGACATCCACAAGAAGATGAAGAAAATACAATTATAAGAAACAGAAGAAAAGAAGACATCAATGAAGAAACAAGAAGAAGACAGCATCCACAAGAAGAAGGAATGCTCTTGTAAAAAAAACCCATACCCCAAAATAAATAAATATAATAATAATAAAAAAGTATAACAAAGTATCAATGCAAAAACCCACATGTACAATAGATATAAGCCAAAAAAGTGTATAGAGTAAGAGTTGAAAGTGGACCAAGGTGAAATAATAATATAATACCAAAGAACAAATCTTCATTATAATCTACAAATAGATTTCTTGATTTTAATAAGACTATATAACCATTTAGAAATAGAATCAAGGAATGTAAAGAGAACCAGTGCAAGTTTTAGTATTATAAAAAATGAACCTTATGTTTCATTATTGGCATTCACAAACTAAGTAAATAATGAAATGATACAACTTTGAAGTGACTTAATCTTTGTTCAGAAATAATAAATAAAGTATTATCGTGATGATATAATACTTGTGTTTTAGTAAAGAACTGCCAATCTGTTTAAATGACATTCATTAGAATGATTTATAAAACAAGAGCAGGCACAGAAATAAAAAAGTGAAGTGACAGGGTACAATTACCCAAAACCCAATTAAAAACAGATAAAAAAATGTTCATATAACTTAATATAAGGAATATAGAGTATAAGATTATAGTAAATAAGGTTTTGTTTATGTAGAATAAGATATTTAAAAATGTATTAGGAATAAGCAAATTTTAAACAGGTCAGAACCACTAACATTCTTTAATTATAAAATATTTATTATAGGTATTATTGTTAATAACTAATTAAGATGTTAGAATGGAACAACATTCTTTATATATGATATTTGTTATGTACCATTATTAATCTTTGAATATAAAAAATGTCTGATTTGTTAAAGACAACTATTAATTGGAATTATTTGTTACATGTTAATAGTATGAAACATATATTAATTGTTATTTTGTTTACAAGAAGAAAATGTTTAATTTATGTTACAATATCAATGAAAGTCAGAGAGGGTATAACTCAATATGTATTATTTATAAAAATTTGTATGTAAAAACTGTTAGGAATATAGGCCAAATGTTGAAAACTAAACATCATCAAAACTGAGAAACTAAGTACATAAATACATTTAAACTCAAGGGATTTAGATAATGTAAATCAGAAACAAAGCCATATAATTAAAAATATAACTAAGAAAGATTTTGTAAAATTATAGCCAGAATTATTGATAAAAATGGAAATGACAGAACTCAAAAATTTGGAGAGGGGAGTCATATATTCCAACATAATATTTTAAAACTTAACCAATTCATATAATTGCAAGAAATTAAGGGAATATAAACCTTTTATTATAATATGAGATTTAATAATCATAAATATAACTCGAAAATGGCAGAATTTGCATAATGACAGGAAGCTGATTTTGAAAATTTACAAGATACAAAATGAAGGTAAAATTACCAATTTTAGATAAAAAACTTAATAAAACGGCATTATTCGATATCAAAATACGCCGAATGAACTGAAGGATAAAACTGAGTAACAACTAGCTAATAAATGATAGCTGACTAATGATACCCCTTTTTTAAGTAAACCATATCGGTTGTCACCTCGACAGACGAAGATCTTAGAAGATGCAGTTAAAGATATGCTAGAGCGCGGAATAGTGGAAGAATGTACTTCTGATTACACGTCACCTATGATACTAATAGAAGTCCCAGGCCGAGAACCACAGCCATGTATAGATTATCGGAAATTGAACCTGATCACTAAAACAACTTATTATCCACTCCCGAATATTGATTCAAATGTTAAAACTGTGGCGAAAGCAAATTTTATAACTGTACTTGACCTTTCAAAGGGATACTGGCAAATTTCCATGACAAAACAAGCCCAACGATATGCTGCATTTGTTACTCCATTTGGTACGTATCAACCGAAACGTATGCCTTTTGGGCTTAAAAATGCACCTTTCACATTTTGCAAACTAATTAGAGAACTAACATCAGGAATACACAAATTTGTGGAAACATATTTTGACAATATAGCAGTGTTTTCATCTTTTTGGGAAGATCACCTGATACATTTAAAAAAAGTATTTGAGACTTTAAAAAAAGCCGGACTAACAGTCTGTAGCGTGACAGATAAACACATAATAATGAATGGCAGTGATCATTAAAATAATATAATATAATAACATTAAATCCGAAGAAAGCATTATAATATAAAGAATTAATTCAGAGCAACCGTGCAGAACAATCATTGATATTAAAAGTTTAAGTTCGTATAAAAGCAATGTTACTAGTGATGAATCATCAAAACCAGTTTAATAACTCAAAGAAAAAAAAATATACCCCAGGAAGGTAAGGAGTAGATAAGGAAGCAACCCAGAATATTACTAAACCCACAACGAAGGTAAGAATAAATATAAAAAGAAACCCAAAACAAGGCAAGATCCACCATAAAAGGTAATACATTTAAATTACCTAGAAGAATAGATGAAGAAGTAACCCCAAGAAACCCGATGACATCCAGAAGAAGATGAAGAACATACAATTCAAAGAAGCCAGAAGAAAAGAAGACATCATTGAAGAAAGAAGAAGAAGACAGCATCCAGAAGAAGAAGGAATGCTCTTATAAAAAACACCCATATACCCATATCCCAAAATAAATAAAAAACCATAATAATAAAAAATATAAAGAAGTATTCATGAAAAGAACTCACATGTACAATAGTAAATAAGAATAAAAGTGTATAGAGTAAGAGTTGCCAGTGGACCAAGGTGAAACAATAATATAATACCCAAAGAACAAATCTTCATTGTAACCCACAAACAGATCTCTTGATGTTAATAAGACTAAATAACCATTTAGAAATAGCATCAAAGAGTGTAAAGTGAACCAGTGCTAGTTTGTGTATTATAAAAAATAAACCTTATGTTTCAACCTTGGCATCCACAAACTGTGTAGATAATGAAAAATACAACTTTTTAGTGACTTATGATTTGTACAGAGTGGATATAATACATGTAATAATATAGAGCTGTCAATCTGTTTGAAATGACATTTATGTAAATGATGAGGAAAAAACAGAAGCAGACACAGGATTAAAAATAAAGTGACAAGGGTACAATTACCCAAAACTATATTAAAAACAGTTAAAAACTGTTTTAATTAAACTTAGTATAAGAAATAATGAATAAGAATATAGAAATAAGGTTTTGTGTATATAAAATAAGAATTGTAAAAATGTATTAGTGATAAGGACATTTAAACAGTTTAAAACCACTAACATCCTAATTGTAAAAATATTTATTACTTGTATAAATGGTAATAATTAAATAGGATGTTAGCATGGAAAAAACATTCTTTGTAAATAATATTTCTGTATTAGTATTAAGCTTTGATTATATAAAAAATGTCTAATTAGTTTGAAGACATCCATTATTTAAAATTATTTCTTATCTGTTAATAGTATTGAAACAGATACTAATTGTTATTATGTTTAATAGAAAAAATGTTTAATTTATATTACAATGTTAAAAAGTCAGAGAGGGTATAATTCAATACATATTGTTTATATAAAAATTTGTATGAAAGTTGTTAAGAATCTAGGCAAAATGATGAAAACTAAACCTCATCAAAACTGAGAAACTAAGTACTTAAATACATTTAAACTGAAGGGAATTAGATAAGGTAAACCAGAAACAAAGCCATATAATTAGAAATATAACTTAGAAAGAAAGATTTTATAAAATTATAGCCAGGATATTAATAAAAATGGAAATGACAGAACTCAAAAATTTAGAGAGGGGAGTCATATATTCCAACATAATATTTTAAAACTTAACCAATTCATCTAATTGCAAGAAATTAAGGGAATATAAACCTTTTATTACAATATGAGATTTAATAATCATTAATATAACTTGGTAATGGCAGAATTTGGAAAAGAACAGGAAGTTAGACCTTAGGACTTAGAAATTACAAAATGAAGGAAAAAATATCATTTTTAGATCAAAAACTTAATAAAGCGGCATTATTTGGTATCAAATTACGCAAAACGAACTGAAGGATAAAATTAAGTAACAACTAGCTAATAAATTTGAAGAATAACCAAAGTATAATCAGTTATATAATGTAACTTTATTACATGCACAGGATGCAAAATAAAATTTGAACAATGGAAGGAATAATATTGCTTTGGCTAAGATTTTAGTCGGAGATGAAGGAAGTAAGTTAGTTAATTATTGAACATTGTACGGGACACATGACATGAGCAATTTACCCATCTTAACCTAGTTATGAATACCGTAATGGCGAATAATTGTCTGAGCCGAAAGTGAAAATCGAGAGTTTCGGTAAAAAACATTTTTAAAGTTCAACACAGTGAAATAAACATATACCAACACTGAACTAACATTATACAGCACATACACCAGTGGAAATAACATTTAAACCCATTAAAAAAGTGATAACACTTAACCATAAAAGTGCCTAACATATGACTAACCGACAAAAGTGAACCTGACTTAAATATACACTATTTTTCCGAATACAACACCAAAACTGAACCAGTGACACTCCACCAACACAAGAAGGACGAATTGCAGCCACCAGGACGTAAATTCATAAGGAAAACATCTTTATTTGAACGCCAAAACTGCGAGGTGACGACTTTCAATTTCATCGGCGGCCATAACCACAACTCCGCTCAACATAGCCTCCTTCTGCCTACAGGACGGTTCGCAACATATTTATTTATTTCTATACTTTGAATCTGTTATATGTACTGTTAATTTTAAGAATTTATCTTATAATGTTATACTTTTCAAACTTTGCCCTATTTCTCTGACTTTCCCTAACATAGCTGTTCAAAGAACCTATATAAAAAATTTGTAATAATTCAAACGATACCCTGAGAATCGATTTACATATCGACAAGAGTCAAGATATCTAATTGTCAATAAAATTATTAATATATTTCCTATTTAAACAGTTTTTCATTTCTAATATAGATAACTAACATAATACTTCAATTTAAATAGAACTAACTACAAGAATCTCACCACCAGAAGAAAGATAACCTCCAAACAGAAAATAAACACAAGTATCGATTGTTATTGGAGACAATTCTATAAGTGGCTAGAGGTTTTAACAAATACACAAAAGTCTATAAAACAATTAAAATAAGTGATAAACGTTTCGGAACACCACGAAACTTAATTAATTAATTTTTTTAAATTAATTATATACAAAAAAAAATTTCATAAACAAAATTTTTTTTTTAAAACGAATATTATTTTAAATTTAAACACGAGTTATATATATTTGTAAACAGTAATAACACTCGTGTAGTTACAATATATATATATATATATATATATATATATATATATATATATATATAATGACAGAAAATCCACATTGTTGTACTTTAAAAAAAGAATCATTTATAAAATAAAAATAAAATGACCTCAAGGAAAACTACTATAAAAATTAATCAAGGACCGCAGTAAAGTGAAATCATAGTTCGAAGAGATAAAATAAATTAAAACCAACCATGCAATACATAATAAATTATAGGAAAATAATGATAGTCCAATGTACAAAGTAATTATACCAAGGTAGTATAGGAGCAGGTCAGGAAATACCCAGGATAAACAAACCTCCATAATAAAAGGACAACTTTTGGGAAAAAACATATTATAAAATTAGAAACCCCCAAAAAAGACGAAAATAAATAAGAAAAGTACAATGCAATAAAATAAGAGTAAATGTAAAGTATGTGTAAGTAAAGGTTCTAGATATAAAATTAAAAATGTACCAGTGCAATTTATTTTTATAATGAAAAGCAAATCCTGATGATCTCACATAAGTGATATTCTTTATCATACAATACCAGATAAAATGACAAAAAATAATATAAGAGTATGCAATAAATAGTGAAGTGAACAAGGGGAAATCCCTAAACTAAAACCAAAAACAGCAAAGGACTGCATAAAATTTAATTTTAATAAATAATTTAAATGAAAAAACAGTTGTGTTGTGTTGATGTTAACAGTTCATTGAACTCAAGACTTGAATGTTTGAGATTGAGTCTATTTTTTTGTTATAGAATATATTTATTATGTTTTAAGGATACCAATTAATAATAAACATTACTGTAATTAAATAAGGGTAATTTAGTTAAGCTGTTATAAGAATTGTATGTCAGAGAGGGTATTAGCAAGCTGAAATAATAATAAACATTGTATTTGAACTTATAACGTACTTATTGATTGGAAAATTTTTTTTTTTTGGATATTCCGAGGGCAATATGCCAGCAATTAGAGCCCGTCAAGAATGACACGAGTTAGCATTGTTCGAGGGTGAGCGACGGAAGGAACAAACCTTTCCTTTCTACTTACATGACATAAAAGCCGTTTAAAAGACAAAGCGTGCTGCAACACGTGTTACGACGAAAAGGGTCATGCATGGGAACACTTTACAAATATGACAAAGGAACATTACCCTTGCTACCCTTGTTTCAGTAGCGAGAGAATAGATGGGCCTAGCTAAGAGCATTGTTCCAAGCATATGTGAAACTTACTGAAAAACAATAGCTGGAGCACGGACAATGTAGCAGGAGACAAGGAGGCATCTGCGACGTACACAGATGTTTGCCACCCGTAAGTTCGCTAGAGGAAGTCGTCAGAGTCCGAACAATACTTTTTTCGACACGCTACACCAAAAGGGGCAGATGTGACTTCAGTAGCAAGGTCTCGATGCAGATTCCGAGAAAGTGGCAACGTCCTGATGACAGCAAACGAGGATTCAGAAGGGAGTAACTGTAGGGGATAGTCTCGAAGGGAACTGACGACCAGAGAACAAATCCCGAAGAAGAACGTCCCTCTCCAAGCAGCGCTGGGTGGAGAATTCACAAGAATCACAGACTAGAGGCAAGAGTACAGAGGGAAATCCGAGCAATTGTCCTATCAGAACTATTTTGGTGGGTAAATGAAGCGTTCGAAGGAGTAGCGAGAGTGGGAAAGTGAAGGGCATAAAAACTGTATGCAAGAGGAGACGCTCTCGCAGTATTACTCTAATTTTCTCTCAGTTTCCATACAATTTTTGTTTTATGATATTCAAACTGGTGTTCGGTATTAGTGGAAGTTCGGGAGTAAGACTTGAAGCGTTGAGCCGAAACAGTGGTATTCGTGACGATGCGCGACTAATGAACTTTGTAAAACTCTAAGTATTACACTAATACAATTAGTGCCGTAAGAAGTTGTATAATGCAGTAGTAATATACTTGAACTCTTTATAAACGAAATGAATCGGTATACAACATAAGACTTAATTTTGTGATACAAATTTTTTTCGTAGAATAGAGACAAGTGCCGATGATGTTTTATATGCGTCTAATGAACTTGAAATCAATCTAGGCGTTACGGAAGAGTCGAACATGTATTTAAACAATACCAAAGTGCGTGGAAGTATCGAACTAAAATTCGCATAAATAGACTGACACGATACGAATAGACAATATAATCCTTAGCGCAAGTATCGCGACTTAAACTGTAATAACATTATAAAAACTTATAACGGATTTCATGAAGTGCGAACTAGCGTTCCGAAACAATGTACTTATAACAATTGGAAGTGCGAGTTACGAGTGGTTCCAGGACCAGCATCAATCGTCACCCAGCGGATCCAAGCGGACACATACAACGGGAGCGAAACACTACGATGACTTGAGTAATGTACCAAAATAACCATTTATTATAATTCCTAGTTTATCGTAATACCGCTGACCTGTCACTTAGAACTAACTGCCTGAGATATTTCAAAATAGAGCCATTATAAATACGAATCCATGGTTAAGAATAAATACTATTATAGAATATTACATATGTATTATCTTATTAGTGTAGGTATATGAGTATTTCAGATGTGTATGTGTTTAATATGTTTACTGCAGGTATATGAGTATTTCATGTGTATATGTGCTTAAATATGTTACGAAGTATATCACTTAGTGCAAATCTCAAGCACGCAACATTGAGAGTTCTTAACGTCATCAACTATGTCTTATTTCATGATACAATAACTACACACGAGTATGTGTAAGCATTTGATTGTTTTTCTTTCAGATATTTTAGATATGTTACAGAGTTTAATTATCTCTTTGAAATAGTAGTATATACTCTTGTTACATAATTTCTTTTATGCAATGAATATGTGCAACATGCATTATTATAATAAATTTAATTTATAATGGATTCGATAGTGTTGAGTTAATTTATTTTAAGACCTGGCATACAAGACAATTCTTTCAAAGTAAAATCCACAATTAATGATTTAGACTCAATATAATTTAACAGATACCATATTCATAAATGTTTTTGAAGTTTTATTTAGTAGTAGAAGACAAGATTAATCACTCTTTATTGATGATTAGACCACATGATTGAGAGCATTGTCGATTACCTATTTGAATAATTTGATCAAAATTTATTAATTAACACTTGATTAACAGGAACACCCCTATTAACGTTATATATGGCTGCCCAACGCGTGGCATGATAAGATTAATATTGCAGGAACTAGACAAACTAACCTGTAGGCCAATCAAATATTGATTAATTGAATTGAATATTAATTAATCAATAGGCATAACGTTATACACGGCGCCCAACCTGAATGCTGATTAATAATGTCAATTCTTATTAATAAGCTGGTTAAGTGCAGGCAGCGGTAAGCTAGAGTAGTTTGTAGTTTGACAGAACAATAATGTAAGTACTAATATAAGATAGATTATTATAAACCAAAATAACTCTGAATGATTATGCAAAGTCAGTCAAGAATGGCGACTAATAATCCCGAAAGCCAGGAGTTTGATATCAACAACGAATTGAATATAGAAGGACAGGAGGAGAGTACGACGCCAAGCGACGACGTCAGCGTGGGAGAATCAGAGACAAGGGCGAGGGGAAAGATGTCCCAACCCGGTGAAAAGAATTTACAAATGCTTTTTGAATTCTTTAAACAACGAGATGAGAAGATGACTGAGAAATTAGAGCAGCAAAACGAAAAACAGAATAAATTAATCACAGAGAAATTTGAGCAACAAAAGAATGAAGTTAAACAAAAGACGAGAGATGATATGAAACAGATGCAGGAAGAACTGAGCGAGAAGCAAGACAAGACGCGTGAAGAGATGAAACAGCAGCTAGAGCAGCAAAGCAAAGAACAAAAACAAATGCAGGAGGAATTAAAACGGCACAATGAAGAACAGATTAGCAAAATAAAACTAGATTTACAAGATTACGCTACGAAGTGGGAGGAGAAGATCAGCGATCTACAAAAGAAGAGTGAAAGTGGAATAAAAGAGTTGAAAAATGAACTGAAGAAACAGGTGAGAGAGAATAAAGAAGTGAGAGAGAAGGACCGTCATGAGTGGCAGGAAGGCATAAATCATACACAGAAAACAGTCGAACAGATCGATCAAAAACTAGATAACCATATCCAAGACACAAATATTAGAAACAAAGAATGGAGAAGAGAAATACAGAATAACATAACACAACAGCAACAAGAACAGGGAGAAGCTGTCAATGTACTTAAACAGAAAATCGTTGAAATTGACGAATGACAGCGTACAGCAGAACAAAAGACCACGATGACGGAGAAAGAGAAAGACGTAATAATTGAAGAATTAAAAAGCCACATCAACCACATTAAAAGCGGACAAGAGAGGCTGCAGCGACAAATAGCTGAAGCCGAAGTTGGACCGTCTACGAGAGTGAACGGGAACAACAAATGCGAGCTTAAGTACAACGGAACGGACCGTTTTCCCATTGAGTTTTTGAAGGAACTGTCCGAACTTCAACACATGTACTATCCAACAGACAACATTAAATGGATCGGAAAACATCTTGAGGCCGATGCAGCGATATGGTGGCGCGTAGTACGTGATCAAATAAAGAACTTTGAAAAATTCAAGGAGATCTTCACGCAAAAATATTGGGGCCCGGAGAAACAAGATGATGTCAGGAATAATCTAGAGTACGGTCGTTTTGATTGGAGAGGAAGTATGAGCGCAGTCCAATACATGGAGCAGCAACACTTAGAGAGCCGACAATTAACACCTACACTCACGGACCGGCAATTAATTAGGAAAATTACGCGTCATTACGGACGTGAATTGGAAATTGCCTGCATGACAAGAGACGTACGAACTATTCAAAACTTGGAGTCATTAATTTCAGAATATGCGATGATTCGACAGCGAAATCATAGAGAAGACGGATTCGTACGACACGGAGAGAAGTTGAATGACTGAAATATGAGAGGGGTGGCGCAGAATCAACACGCCGCTGTAAGCAAGGTCACAGAACCGAAGCCAACCCACTGGCAACACAGAAAGGGTGATGGTGGTAATTATAGACAATTCCAAAAATTCGGTGAAAAGCCGACTGTAAATACTGTAGAATTTGTTAACAATAGCGCCTCCACGTCAAACGGTAAGGAGAACGAGGTGAAAGAAAAAAAAAATTAAGTGGGTCGTCTAGGGAGATAGCCGCACATGAGCCCACGTTACAATGTTACGAAACTGACATACTTTTACCTGACTTGCGACAAGAATTAATCCTTGATGAACAGACACAATTAGAAAGACGCATTTCTAAATGTCCAGAAGTAGTAATAAAATTCAATAATGAAGTTACGGTAAATGCCTTAATAGACACGGGGAGTGCCATCAACGGGTTAGCCGAGGATTGGTTTGAGAGGAACAAACAACGCTTGCGCCCTTACGAGGAATAACACACTAATCGTAAGTGCAGTTGGCGGGAAGTCAAAATTAATCCGTAAGCAAATTATGTGCGAAATTATTATTGATAATGTTAAGTTAGATTGTGTTTTCTTAGTAATACCGAATTTAATTAGGGACTGCATACTAGGTATTAGTTTTTTAAAAGAAGAGGGATGTGTTATTGATATGAATAAGGGAACCGTCAAATTCAGAGGGAGGACTGGTGAACAGGAACTGCAATTACCTATCATACACATTGAACTAGTAGAAGAAGACTTGGACAGGATCAAAAGAAGGATTAATGAGAAAGTTGACAGTATGACATGTGAAGATGAGGCGACGAGAGAGGAACTTAGAAGAATCTTACTAAAATGTAAAAATTTATTTCGGGAGAGTCCAGGACGAATGGATTGCTATGAACATGAGTTCAAGGTGACTGATGAAACTCCATATTTCCAACGCGGGTGGCCAATCCCGATAGCATACAAGGAAAAGGTGGACGCCGAAATCAGTAAAATGTTGAAGTATGGCGTGAAAGAGAGACGTAATAGCCCGTATGCTAATCCAATGGTCACAGTAATCAAAAAGGATGGAAATGTGCGACTGTGTTTGGATGCAAGAAGAATAAATAGCGTGACAGTTCCGGATTACGAAGGACCGACTCGACTCCCATTCAAGAGATTTTAGCAAGATGCAGCAATATGAAATACTTGTCAACGATTGATCTAATGAGTAGTTTCTGGCAAGTCCTGTTGAAACAACAGTGCCGAAATTACACAGCGTTTCTCTATGAAGGTAAATGTTACAGATATACCGTCACACCATTTGGACTAAGCACCAGTTCCGCCGCCCTGACGAGAGGTTTGGATATGGCCTTAACGGACAGAGTGAAGGAAAGCACTATCATATACGTCAACGATTGTCTGTTATTCAAATAATATACGAACACATCTGGAAGACATTGAAACATTGCTCGTAAACCTATTAACGGCAAACCTAACGATAAATTTGGAGAAGTCACAATTTTTCTGCAAAGAAATCGCATACCTTGGGTATCAATTAACTACAAACGGTATACGTGCAACCGAGGAGAAGGTAGCGGCGATCAGGAAGTTCCCAACCCCAAAGAATCAAAAGCAATTAAAGGGATTCCTGGGTCTTACAAATTTTTACAATAAGTTTACTAACAAGTACGCAAAAACAACACAACCTTTGTTAGATTTACTCAAAAAAGGTAAGAAGTTTAATTGGACGCCCGATCTTGACCGGTGTTTCCAAGAAGTTAAGGATCTATTTACTGACACCGTCATATTGAGTTTTCCAAAGATCAATAAGAGATATTTCCTGCAGTGTGATGCGAGTAATTTCGCATATGGAGGTCAGTTGTATCAGCAGGATGATGACGGAAACATCTGCGTCGTAGCGTATACCAGCAAGACTTTCAAAGGAGCTGAACGAAATTACTTTACGACGGAAAAGGAGCTGCTAAGCATAGTTAGGTGCTTGGAGAAATTTCGAATCTACATTCTGGGACAGCCGTTGACTATAATAACGGACAATAAAGCACTAATCTTTATGAGTAAATGTCACCTGAATAACTCGAGGATCACACGCTGGATACTCAGCATTCAGGAATACAACTTCGACATCCTACACTGCAAGGGGAAGGAAAATATCGTCGCTGACATATTGAGTCGATATCCAGAAGATATGACAGAGGAAGACCCAGTCGACGATAGTTTTGAATATCAAATAAATCACATAACAATTAAGATGAGTAAGGAGGTGAGCAAGATACTTAAAAACATCGAAATGTACCAGTCGGAAGACAAGAAATTATGACAGATAATAACTGATCTGATGACAAATGGTAGTAATAAGTTGTGTAAATTTTATAAATGTACTAATAATAAATTATACAGAAAATGTACGGGAAAATGGAAGCTATACGTACCGGAAAGCGTTACAGATGGACTCATTGAAGGTATACATAGAATGTACGGTCATGTCGGTAGTAAAAATTGAACAAAGCTATTACAGGAGCATTTCACTTTTGACCAGATGACAAAACGTGTACAGGAATATGTAAAAACGTGTGACACGTGCCAAAGATGTAAGGATACAAACTATCGTAACCTATTTGGTGGTACTAAACCATTTGTACCAACGGCGAAAAGCGATTTGATTAGTGGTGATTTCTATGGACCTCTTCCAACCGCAGCAGCAGGAGTAAGATATATTTTCTTAATAGTAGACAACTTCACCAAGTACGTAAAATTATACACACTCAGAAGATCCACAACTATAGCTACGCTTCGTAGACTCCAACAATATGTAAATGAATTTGGGAAGCCGAAGGAGATACTAACAGACAACGGCACCCAATTCACATCAAAGCAATGGATCAAAGGACTGGATGAGCTTGGGATCACACCTAAGTATACTGCAATAAGAAACCCATGTATAAACCTTGCCGAGCGTATCAATAAACAACTAGGAAACTTGTTCAGAATATTCGTTGGGGATCAACATACGAAGTGGTCTAAGTTCATAAATACAACAGAATATCAACGAAGTTTACCATGATACGATAGAGGTAACGCCATACGAAGCGCAACACGGAAGAAAGCCGAATCGCCGCTAAAAGGTTGGGACGAAGAAGGGAGGAGAGTGTGAAAGCGGTCATTCACCATAGGACCGGTTGACAAGGATTTATAATGACAACATACCCCAATTCGTAACTGTTGTCGACAGACTGAGTTGTGTAAATTAAATATAACCTTCATATGAAACATTATTTTAAGAATGGTATATTAGCAGATAAATATATGATAGTAGATCAAGCGTATCGATTATAATGGGTTGATACAAGAATGGTATTAATTAAGGAAGAAATGGAATATTAATAAATGTATGTAATAACCAATTATATATATATATATATATATATATATATATATATATATATATATATTGTAACGTAGCGGTTGTTGTAGAGGTTTTAGCGAAAACTTTGTATGTTGCTTATTGGGTGTTCGTCTTATTTAATTAAGCTCCCAATGTTGTGTACGCCAATCTGTATGTAGCAGTTTTCTTAGAGGTGTTAGCGTACTACAGTTACAGGTATATTGTTAATTCAGCCCCACTATTGGAAGCGCCAATCTGTAACGTACTGCCTTGAGATATTAAAGTTTCCGCCTCTCCGCAGTCGCCACTTATGAATTATAATAACTGAAGTTTAAAAAATAAAGTATTTTGTAATGTTACTAAATCTAAGCAGAAATCGAGAGTGTGTGATTTGGGGTCAAGTAGGGAAGTTGTTCAGTCTTATGAGGAAGAGAGAGTAAGTACCGATTATTTACACTCGGTTTAGGCGATTTTGGAAATTTTTCTAATTGTTCGCTGTGATTTAAATCAGCTGATGGTGAGACGAGTTTCCACACATAGTTCAACCAGCCTACCCTATGGCGAAATATGACCCAATGTATCAATCTCTTCTATTTTGTGCTGAAATCAATTACAACTACCCACTACAAAAAATATAACACATTTTTATTATTCAATATCATTTTTCAATAATATTTATTAATTATATTATTGTTTTTTGTTTTCCTGCCACCAAAATACAAGTATCACAATCGATCTTTACTTCATTAAAACATAATATCGACTTCCTCGAATAAACATGGAATTGTCAAAAAGAAAAAAAAACCATATATGGTTTTGTTTACCAAATTTTATACTATTTTTCAAAACATCAATCAATATATAATTCTTTTTATTTCCCCAGGGTTAAGGGTAAGTTCTTTTTGTTATGAGATGGTCAGAAATGGATAATTACTAAGCTTTACAAATACTGAAAAATATTAAATAAATTTGTTTATTTTTTCGTTTAGTATGTATTCCAGAAATTTCCGTAAGAGAGCAGCGGGCGTTTGTTTACTTTAGAACATGTGATTAATTTTGACTAGTTTTTGTGTTCTATATAACCATTCGGAATGCGTTTTCTTCGTCAACTATTAAACTAAATGTTTATATTACCTCTCTTCTTATAGTTCTTACTGGAAGGAAGCCTTTTCTCTAGTGAGGTCCGTCTTAAGTTGTAATTTCATTACAGTCTGGCCCATATTCTATCGTCAACTTGAAACATCACGAAACTAGGCCGAATCATCAGAATGGTTTTCTTTCACAGTTTATTATGGAGTATAATCCTTTAATTTTGATAAATAAGGTATGATTATATAGAGTTCATATTGCTTTTTAATTTGGTACTAATTTTACACTTCTCCCAAGTTTCAAAAAAGATATTTTAATAGAATTGTGGTAGCATCATTTTGTCAACTCGCCAGGTTTTTTCCAAATTCGATTATTAACAATACTTGTTATTTTAGTCACTCTTAGTAACCCAAAATATTTTTATTATACAGGCAGTTTGTAATTATTATAAATTTATATTTTATTTACCGAAAAATAATTCTTTTTAATTCCAGTTTCTTTACCAATATGTTGTACATAAGAGGTTTCTGTTCATTTTCTTATGACCTGGTATATAAGTATTTAATATTTTTTATTATCTCTAAAAGAATTTATATAGTATTTATTATTCTCTCATAGTATTCCTACACTGCACTACTTCCTGTTGCCATTTCCCTCATATAGAATTATTTTAATTTTTTATTATCCTTTGATATTTAAACTTTTTTTTTTTTTTTTTAACGAACCCTGGGTTATATTATATTATAACACAAATATTTGAAAAAATATAACGAACTTAGGTATTACAATTGGTTGTCTACACAATATAAATATTACAATAAATTAATAAAAATACAGAATCAGTTAGTAGCATTATAGTCTACTATCATAGTTTTATAATTCCCAAACCTACAGCACAATTCTGTAATAAGTTACCTTCCCTTTCACTTTTTACCTCAATGGGTACTCTATAACTCATTTGTCACTGTATATCACTCGAATTGTTTATAATGTTTAGTGATATACTTTAATTTAGAGCTAGTTATAGGTTACCCATTTCTGACCTTTATGTTCTTACATGATTTAATTTATTGGGACCGGGTTATGTAACGTTACAATATATATATACTATACAACTATGGGAGCAGTAATCAAAACGTCATGAAGACAAGAAGAGAAGGAAAAATGTGTGGTTTGAGAACAGACAAAGGTAAAAACGAGGAAACAGAAGAGTGGTACACCTGAATGAGGAAGGTATTTGTAGTAGGCGCGAACGCAACCTACTGAGTGGTTCATTCAGAGTTGTCTTGGTCAATTTGAACATGTATTGATAATAACTAGCAATACACAGTATGATACTATGTAATATAGAAATTGTATATTAATTGATAAATGTATTTGTTATATCATTATGATGAAACTAAAAGTAACGTTTGAAGGGGAAGTACGAGCAACTGAGTTGCGTAATAGCAATAAAGTAGCAGCAATAAATTGCTAAGATTAAATTTTGTAAAGAAAAATTATTATAAGCATAGACGGAACGATTACGAGGTGAATTAATTTGAATTTTACAATTGTACACATTTAATTTAATTTGTTGTAAATATTTTATACATGTATTCAACAAAGCTAGGTTTCGAATCACCTAATGATAAGAATAGCAATGAATGGTTGTAATATAAATGTATCATGTTTTAACATTAATAACGAGTAATTGTGAAAGGAGCAATAAATTTTAGTAATGTTCGTGAGTAGCTAATAACAATAACTATTCACATTGTATATAGGTAATGATCGTATACACATAAAGAATAGCCTGTACGTAAGTTAATTGCTATTTATTTCTTTGATGTATGTAGAGGTTAATCAATTAACACACTAAAGCATAAGCTCATTCCATAACTATGTATATCATTGTGAATGGATTCGTATTTCAATTTAAAAACCAATAAATTCAATAATCAGGGTAAACCAAGAAAACAGTCAGTTAGGACAGTAGGTCAGACGGAAGGAATATGTAGGTCACTATACTTGCTCCAATGGGAGATGACCAACACACTCGATGATAGTATGCAAGCAAGGGCGTCAATTTGGGTCCCTCGTTTCGCGAGCCTTCACGACGCACCCAAATTGGGGACTCTATAATGTACTTATTGCTTTAAAAATTTTGATTTTTTTGGATATTCCGAGGGAGATACGCCAGCATTTAGAGCCCGTCACGCGTGACACGAGTTAGCATTGTTCGAGGGTGAGCGACGGAAGGAACAAACCTTTCCTTTCTACTTAAATGATAAGATTAATATTGCAGGAACTAGACAAACTAACCTGTAGGCCAATCAAATTTGATTAATTGAATTGAATATTAATTAATCAACAGGCATAACTTTATAAACTAACATAAAATGTAGGCCAAATGGTAAATATCACCCACATTATAATTAGTAAATAAGTTAATGAAATTAATTAAATCGATGAAAATTGTTTAGTGTAAATCAATAACTGTGTATTATAACTGTGACAATACTTTGTAAAGGTACTGAAGGAATGTATAAAATATTATTAGAAAAAAATGCAAGTGTAATAACACTGTAGTCTAAGGAAAAGCCTAAATTAAAGATAATGTTCAAATTATTTAACCAAATCATAAAATTACTGAGAATTAAAGAAATCAACCTATAATAAAGTCAATCAATGATCTTGTTCAATGTTAATTAGAATCTAACAGAAATTGTAAACCATTTAATGTGACAGGAAGTACAGTTTAAAGCCTACATTCAAATATACTGTAAGTATGACTTTTTGAGTTAAAAAATACTATAAAGTATATCATGTGTGGTATTAAATAACGCAGAATTAAATAAGGAAATTGATTATGTAATTAGTATTTAATAAGAATAAGTAATAAGCAAAATGTAATTAATCATATAATGTAAAAGTCAATTATTTTAGTTCAACATATCATTGAGGCGGAAATGCCAGATGGTTAAAACAATGTTAATTTAATATTAAATCAGCCAGGACCTTTTGTATGGAGAAGAAAGAGAGTTAGTTGATTGTTAAACGTTGAAATGCACATATCGGAACGATCTCACATCAATTGATTAATTAAAAAGCTAGAAGATATAATAATGGATATGAACTAAAACCATAAAAATAAAACAGAAAACTTGAAAATAATAGTCGTCAACACCGAGTTCAAATGGAATAAACCAGATTAATCTATTTATGAACATTGGAAGGCGTAATACAGATATTAGAAAATATAAGCGTTAATTCAGAATTTTATCGATACGAAATTCGCCATTGTAAACCTTATGAACTGAACTATATGGAACGAGAACACTTGAACACTGATTGTCGAGCCGAATAACTGACCACTAATCCAGGATAACTACACTGTTACGAAGAGAAATTAATCACTACTGCTTGGAAGAGGAACACCTAGAGAATAAACATTTATTTGAAGAAATTCCGTTGTGAAGAATCCTACTACATACGCAGCAAGGGAGCAGCCATTTTGAATACTTCGAGTCGAGCATCAGCTGAGATGACGTCAACCTTCACCCAGAGTCGTTGGTTCGAGAAATCTAATTTATTAACATTTTTATATTGAATAATCTTTCTATTTTTATAATTAAGAATTTTTTTATTGGAAGTGTTGTACTTTTCAGCTTTTCCCTTTCTCTGACTATTTAAATAACAGCTAAAAGAACCTGTAATTTAACATTAATAATTTATATAATGAAATCAATTGCCCTGAGATATGAGTTTGTGAGCCGTCGATTAGCCGATCGATTCAAAATCGATTAGTCTCTATAACATTAACAAATTCATTAAATATTATAATTATGAGTTTTATTTATTGGTGAACATATAGATAGAAGAATTTCAGATAATATTTGACCCCTGGACTCCAAGAAAAGAAGAGAATAACATCATTAAAGGAGTACACTCATTGAATAACGGAAGACCACTACTCGATTATTACATTTTATAATCTAGTTAATGCGGAAAAACAATTCTTGTTATTCGAACATAATAAATTAACTAAATTAATAATTCAAGGAATTAAGAACAAATAAATAAATAAATAAATTATAAATTATAAAAAATCATAAAAAAATAAATAATTTTTTTATTTTCAAATAAAATTTTTTTTCAAGTTATATTATATTATAATTTTTGTAACCCTGAAACTCAAAACACGAAAAAGTGGAATTGTTACAAAATTGACGTCCAACTTAAGGAGCTGAAATTAGTAATTGATAGGCCATAAGAGATAAAAATAATCTGCCCAATTTCTAATTTTAGCTGGCAGCTGTTATAAGGTCAGGAAAAGTAATAAAAATGCAAAAGAGAGCAACATCAAAGAAAAGGGCGGCAGAAGCCGAGAAAGAGATCGATATGGACGACAAAGAGGCAAATCCGGTTGAAGATATAGAAGGAAGGTTACCTCCTGCGGAACCGAATCAACCCACACAACAAGAGGAACAACCCGAGAAACCTACACAAATGGGGGATGTCAATCTCCAGGAGAAACAGTTAGAGAAATCCACTACAACAGAAGATACAATATTGAGTAAGATGATGGAAATGTTCCAACAAATGAGTAAGAAAATGGAAGAGAAAATGGATGAGAACAACAAATCGACTAAGGAAGGAAAGGAAGAATTGTGTAACCAAATTGAAAATATGAATAAGAAAATAGATGAAAGCAGTAAGAAGATGGAAGAGAATCAGAAGAGCATAGAATCAATAAATAAAAACATAGAATCCACAAAAGAAGAATTAAGGAAGGACATTGGAGATACCAATAAGAAAATAGATGAAACCAATAAGAAGATGGAAGAGAAGATGGAAGAAAATAGTAAGAAGATAGAAGAAAATAGCAAGAAGATGGAGGAGAAAATGGATGAGAATAACCAACTATTAAGAGAAGAATTGAGGGAGGTTAACCAGAAAAATATGGACAAGTTAGACGAAAGGATAGAGTTTTTAAAGGAAGAGTTGAGCAAGAAGATAAACGATAATAATGTGTCGATAAACAAGAAATTAGAAGAAAAGACAACTAGAATCAAACAACAAATTACAGAAGCTGACGAAAGATGAGTCAGACTGAGCGAGAAGTACTGAGTTTTAAAGCAGAAAGTAAAAACCAAGGTTACAAATATGGAAGAGACCAATAAGAAGGTGGATGATAGTTATAAAAAATTATGTCAGAAAATGGACGATATGACCAAAGAATTACAACATGTTCGCAACCCGGGAACAGAAGAAATACCAAACGATAAAACAAGGGAACAAGTAGTATTATTATCTGAAATTAAAACTTAAAAAAACAAAGAAGATATTAAGCACAGGGAAATGAAGTCAAAGAAAATGAGACAAATGCATCCAAGGAATTTAATAAAAAAACGGGAAGAGTTGGAGATGATAAACAATGGTTTAATTAATGTACTTCATATCCCAATGACCGACAATAAAGAAATCATGAATTTCAGAGATTATAGGAGGAGGTTAAAAGAAATTTCAGTAATGACTTACCATAAAACAGTATTTTACAAATTAGAAAAGACTAGAGGTAAATGGAATACACCAGAGATAGAAATACATGGGAAAATATCAATGATATCATTAATCATTGATATACCAGTGACATATTGGTTTAATAAACAATATGATAGGGTGAGTCAAATAAGCTTTGAAGCAAATGAAAGGATAACAGCAGGAAAAATGAAGTACAAGGTAGAAGCAAGAGATGTCACAAGTACAGAAATAATTATGAAGACAATGGTAGTCTGGACAATAAGGACAACTGAGTTTCTGGACCATGGATAAACTAGATACCACACACCATCAAGAAAAGGGACGGATGTTATGATAACCGACTACAGAAAAAACTGAGATTTAAGGAAGAATATTATTCAAGAAACTGAACCATACAAATGAAAATATGAGGAACTGAGCGATATTAGATAAATTCCAAAAGAAAAGTAAGGTCAACTTACAACAATTATTTACGGGACTTAATTTTGACTTGAAGTATAAAAAAAAAAATTCCAAAAAAAAAGTAAGATCAACTTACAATTACTTACAGGATTTAATTTTGAATGGAAATATAATTACTACATTCTAAAACTAAATAAGATCAACTTATATCACTAATTTACAGGAATTAATGTTGAAATAAAAAAGATATCAACAAAATTCTAAAGGAAAGATAAGAACAACTTATACCAATAATATGAATAAACTAGTTTTGGAAAGGAAATATTAAAAAGGTTACGAAATGCAAAAGGAAGTAAAGACCACTTAAATAATATAATGTTAATGAAATAATTTGGATGAAACCCAGAGCGAAATAATAATTTTTGAGAAAAAAATATATAATATAACTATCATCACTACTTTAATTTTAATTATAATAAGAACCATTGGAAGAATGACTGTCATAACATAAAACCAGTAGAACAATTAATTAGAAACAAGATGAAAAACAAGAAAGAAAAAAAATGCTATTAATAGTGATAACCAGAAGAAGATTGTGCGAACAATAGAAGAAATAAAGAGAATTCAGACGAAAAAAGTTTACACCCAATAACTAGTGATAAATATATCAACAGGGCTTCCAAACAAGAGAAAAATAAATATATCAACAGAGCTTCCAACCATAATAAGAATAAATATATCAGCAGAGCTAAAAACATTAGAAGAATAAATAATAAGAAGAATAAATGCGATAGAAAATATTAGCAAATCTGAGCAACTACAAAGTGAGGTATCCAAGGATGTTTTTTATTAGTCAAAAAATAGACTATTCTTGTATAATTTTTATTTAATGAATGTCTGTAGATGAATTCCAGCAGTATTATATTTTGAGCAGAGATGATGTTCCTCTGATCTCAAACAGAAGTGTAGTATGGCCAGCAGAGTATATGTAGCCACAAGTGCCTCTCTGGACTGCCCCAGCTCATGTGTTAGGGAATGTTAGGGAATGAATATCCCATGGATAAAGCACTAAGTTAAGGAAAAAATAAATATAATAATAATAATAATAAACCTCAGATAACAATAACTATCAAATAAGAATCAATTTAAGAAAAAAAATAAAGAAAACTAAAGCTCAATTACGAAGAAGCAGATATAGAAATGGGTAGGAAGACAAAGAAGGTAATAACTAATAAATATCATAAGCAATTATTTCATACATACTCAACGTATGATGTGAATTAATCACTTCTGGAGGAGAGCAATATGTAGCATGACAGAAAATCCACATTGTTCTAATTAAAAAAAAAAAAAAATAATCATGTATAAAATAAAAATAAAATGACCTCAAGGAAAACTACTATAAAAATTAATCAAGGACCACAGTAAATAGTTTGAAGAGATAAAATAAATTAAAACCAACCATGCAATATATAATAAATTATAGGAAAATAATGATAGTCCAATGTATAAAGTAATTATACCCAGGTAGTATAGGAGCAGGTCAGGAAATACCCAGGATAAACAAACCTCTATAATAAAAGGACAACTTTTGGGAAAAAACATATTATAAAATTAGAAACCCCCAAAAAAGATGAAAATAAATAAGAAAATGCTGGGATTGGTGTATACATGCTAAGGAGACTACTTCGAAGGAGACAGTGGGAGCTAGAAGTTTCAGTATGCAACTATTTTTTTACAGTTAAATTTCCCGAACTTTTGAGTAATATCTCCTACATAACAAGTTTGATATCACCAACATTTCTATCACTGATGTTAATAAAGTGTAGGCCTACGTAGAAAAAAAATCAATGCTTTCAATAATTTTGAGACACATGCTCTGCAGAAATCTCACTGACTATATGATCCATGTGCAGAAGGATGTCACTGGCTACATGATATCCTGTGGAGACCAACTTAGTAGCTGATACATATATAATTCTCACTGTAGCCTAAAGACTTGAATTGCATTATGTCTACAGCTGTGGATTGTGACAAGTGAATAATTAGGATTACTACAACACTGTGGGAAAATAATTATTTCTTAGATAGTAATGTCAATTATTAACTCTACAATATCTATGATTAAAATTACAATGCTTCCTTTCTTTCCCTGTATATTTATATACATCATAAATTCTAAATAGCACTTTAATTAAACGAAAAAACTAATTTAACTTAAATTTTGGTATTCAGACCTGAATATATTTACTTGTCCCAACATTTCCATACACAATAACTTAAATATCCTTACATTTAATGAATAAAAATCGTTTGGAATCTGTGTGAATGTACTTGATTGGTACTGTCAAAATAGTACTAACGATACTGACAAATTCAGTAATAAAAATTCTTGTATTCCCATACAGTTCTATGAATTATTTGCTGTGTATGTGCATGGTGAAGAGGAGAATATATGTGTATTAATTATCACAAAATTTATACATTCATACATTTACAACACATAACACAATATTAATTGATCAACACTTACCTTTATTCTGAGAGATCTTCAATGTTCAGCTATTTATAATAACATTTAAACTCTCATCAATAGAGAAAAGATGTGCTGTTAACTTTATGCATAGCACTATAAGTGTATGGTTAACAGCACAGAAAGTGTAAAATGTTAACAGCTAATTTGGTTAAGCCTCACAGCTAATAAGAATCTGTATGTCAGTGTACAAGGTTCACTTCACTACGGAATAACACTTGTCTAAAAACTGTTTAATAATGGAAGTTACAATGAAATCGAAACATATAAAATTAAAGATGAACACACACATGCACACCTAATTTTTATAAAGTACGTTTATGTATAAAATATTCTTTGGGCCTCCATACAATAAAACTTCTAAAGGAAATGGATGTAATTACTATAGTTGTGAAAATTTGTCATAAATATATAAATGTATGAGACTCATTACCATAACATTAATAATAGTTTCAACGATTGTGCAAGTAATAATGACACAACCTACCTAAATTTTAACACTGAATGTTTGGGACTCAAAATGGACTTCTACATAATTTATTATACTAACAATTATGAGCTTTACTGTTTATTATGGATGTTATTAACTTTTACAACTACTGTATATGAAAAATACTCAAACAAAAAATACTAGAAATACAGTGTCACAAAGACACAAGATACTTTACCTGGTACTCTGTGACTCTCCTGAACAGTAGGTAATGCAGAAATCTGAGGCTTTCGTAATCTCTGACGAGTAGTTGGTGCAGCTACTACAGGAAGTAGTGGGGGAGTATACTGACGGTTCATCCGTGTTTCCACTTCTTGTACCAACTCAGGACTAATTACTGACATGCGTGCATACATATATACATATACATACATATGTACATATATATGTGTTCAATATATACATATATATATGTATATATGTCAACACACACATACACACTTACTCACATACAAAATTAAAACAAAATCTACAACATACAAGAAAATCAATCATGAAATCTAATAGCTTCCAAGGCTTCTAACTCAATATAAGTATCTGAATTTTAATCAAATTTAAAATGTTAATACAGTCATAAAATAAAAATCTATTAACAATAATAATCTTAACAAATCTTGTATTATTTTTCAAAGTTAATGGAAAGATTTTCATTCGACAACTACGCAATAAATATAACAACAAATTAAGCCACACTACCTAAATAATGAACATCAGAATGTGTTGGCAGTATACTGTCACTACATAAATGAATTTGCCACTAGATTACAAAACTACTGCTAATATGTGTTAGAAGCCCTGATCTTAAAGGACATAATAAATCATAAAACAAAACTGAACACAACGATAAAATAAACAAATAAATAACATGCACTACTGAATATTTAAAAGTACATGCTGCTACTGATTATAATTTACTTACCGATATACTTGTAATTACATATATTTCTAAATCTTTTATACACACATAAAATTCTTTACTAATGTGTGAATAAAATTTGTTTTCATCCAAATGATATGCCCACTCCCAATTAAATGTTTAATTTGAAAGTCTGTAATAATGTTTCATGTGACAGTTTTTGTTAAAGCAAACATTTTATTTACAACTTATATTATTAGTTCCACAATATCCACAAATCATGACAATAACTTATTTTGTTAATATATGGATTATAATTATATCATTACACATAATTTTATCAACTGTATTAAGAAAGTCATTGTATTATTATAGTTATAATAATTATTATTTATTATAGCAAGTATTTATTATTTGTTAGGTTAACAAAATTGTAATATAATTTGTTGTAAAAATTACATAATTGTTTATGTAGTGATAACAGATTCAATACACATAATAATTTATTAATAAAAATAATAATTAAATCCAGAAATAATTATTATAATGATAATTTTCAAAACGTTTTTATAGTTTTACCAACTAAATCGATATTTTTTCTAACACTGTATGTACAGAGAAAATGATCCAAAGTTAAGAGAAAACAGTTTTCAGTACGTGTATATACACAATGATATTAGTATCCAATGTCACAATGATACTGAATGATGTCACAATATTGTCACAACACTCATGTTTACAATATGAAATTCATGCTTGCATCATTGTAAAAATGTACATAATAATACACACTACTAACTCCAGATACAGTCATACCCCGCTTTGCGCGACCCCACATAATGCGAATTCGCTATAACGCGTTTTTTTTCCTAATAAAATATTTATTATACATATTAACAATTACATATACAGTACCAATAATATTGTATATATACGTATCATCGTAACTGTAATGAATATGTAAATTTTGAATTTAACAACTAAAGTTTGCATATTTTATTTTGAAAATGACAAATAAACACAGTACTGTAATTACATTACTGTATTATTTTTTAAGGAGTACGAACACGTCAGCCTACCAACACGTTTGGTGGAAACGTAAAAACAGACAGCTGATTTGTACAGATAAATAAGAGGTTGCATTAGGTCAGACGTAGATCTGTAAGTGTCAGCCAAACCGGTAGTATGTTTTGTAAACATACATGGCTGTGCCATTACACATTATAAATGTTATTTGACCTTGAATACTCTCGTTGGCGAGATTCTGACGAATGAGAAATCGTATCTCTGTGCTGGAGACCCGTGGTGACACTGAATAGACACAACACATTTTCACTACATACACATAGCAGTGGCTGACGTTTATTAACCATTTCTGAGTTCCCGATGCCACAACTCAGATTAACCTGTGCACAATGTTTGTAGAAAAGGCGGACGTGTGTGACGTAGGCGTTAGTTTGCAAAATGCATCTTCCATTCCTGCCAGAAATGTATTCACGTTTCTTGTTTATCTTGTCTCAGCCAAATAAACATCAATCAAATATATTGCAACTTACCGTCTGCGGCTTCCAGAAACAACGTTTCACAAAGTTGACATGTTTCGGGACACTTGTCCCATCATCAGAACTTAAAATAATCGTGTATCATTTAAGTTGATACATTTGTCAATTAATTAAAATATTAAAATCCAACATGAAATAAATAATTTAAAACAATATGAATACTTAAATGTCTAAAAGCGAGTGCGAAGGTTTAACGATGTTTAACAACACGTGGCTTGGTACTAAATATTTGGAATTATTCCTTTTAAACATGAATACTGCAAGTCGTGCAAACTTAGTACGAAATTGTTTCGGGAAGCCGCAGACGGTAAGTTGCAATATATTTGATTGAACAACACGTGGCTTGGTACTAAATATTTGGAATTATTCCTTTTAAACACAAATAAACATTACTGTACGTACAGTACTAATTTACATTCTTGGAATGGTAGTTCGGGTTAACCCCCCTTTTTAGGGCCCCTTGTTGAACTTAAGTCTCGGCCAATTTCCTGGAAAACCATTCACTCTCCCCCCCCCATTATTGTTTCCAAACATTGGGAATACGTTTTCCTTTCAGTTTAGTTCGAACATTCAATTAGAACGAATTAACAATGTGCGCTGATAAAATGTCGAAAATAACAAATTTTGACAAGGAAAATCATATAAAAGCAATAAAAACTAAAACAACGAGGTATTGGTCGGTAAAAAATAGGAAACCCCGCTTGGCACGATTTTCGTTTTACACGAATTGCTGAGGAACGTATCACTCGCGTTAAGCGGGGTATGACTTTATTGTGATACTGTTACTTCCAACTATATATAATAAGATCCTTTCATTAATGTTATGTAATCTATATACCATGTTTATGCACACTGTGAATTATAGCTCTTATACATTACTGTCTCTTGTCTCTTAGAATCATTAGCATTGTATCTTCAATCTTTATAGCACTGTGTACTTTTTCTTGCCTATTATTACTAATATGTATATTGTGCACATTATTATACCCAGACTTGAGTTCCAGTAATTTCATTATCATCAGCATGAAGCAAATTTTATGAAATTTACAAGACACGTGGAGCTTACCTCAAGAAATTTCTGTAGTTTTTGAATAAAATCTATACACTCACTTGTTACAAATACATAATACATTTAATTATGTATGTAAAAATTAGGCATAATCAAATGATACACTAAAATGGCAGCACATTCGCTCAATTTATGTGGCATTTGCAGAAGGCATACACAGAACACAAAAACATGCATTTCTGGTCAACCGCTTCCTTTTTTTTCCTTTTGTATGCTAATAACATACACATGTATATCTGACTTTTAGGCTACAACTGTCTTCTGTTAGTGCCAAACAGTTTTATATTATGTTCACAATCAATTAGTTACTTATCACACATTGATCAGTTTCACTGTATATTAGTTTTACTGTTATAATAGTTTTTTGTGCTAAACTTCAGTGCTGTGCCAACTCTTGTACTGTGACTAGCACATTGGAATTTTGAACAATTGGATGTCTTCAACAACAAAGTAGGAAATAAGTAAATGTCATATGAATATGGTAATATGATTCAAAAATGAAATTCTATATATGAAAGAAATAAATCATCATAAAACTTATTTGGATCTAATTAAGAAGAATTTTAAAACATTGTGGAAGGTGTCAATTGGAAATTGTGATTAAATTAAAAAAAAAAATCCCTTACTTACAAACTATGAAATCATTCTGCAATTTTTGCAATAATGATACATGAAAATTTGAATTCAGTGCAGCTCATGACATGAGTGCAAAGTGGGATTGTTCTGGAAGAGGGTTAAGGTAAAAAACCACCATTCTCCTCATTCTGCTCTCATGACAAGAGCCATCAGATAACAAATTTTGCCACCATACTTTCATGTCAGGATCCTTTGTCAAACATCTGGGAAACATTAGTCCACAGAATCCCTTCTAATTCTCGAACTGTCAATTCCCAATTTTCACTGATTGCAACCAACGTTTTTCATTGATTACAGTCTACATTTTTGGGTGTTTTCTTTGTGGCGATCGTCAATATTATGGATTTCTTTCAAATGATTCTTGACAATTTGAAGCACTTTAACCACAATTTTATCTGGACTGCATTCACTGCCTCATTGCAAAGGTACCTTCTTCCTAATCTTCCAAACAGTTTCTATGGGAAAATACTTAAGTTTTATTCAAATCCTGATAAGGTTTTGCTTGGACATTGTAACTGTGATGGTCACACACTAACAAGGATTCGCTCAACTATCCACTCATTGTGTAGTAAGTTATATTCTGACTGGCTGATAAATTACAATAAGGCTGGATACTTTCCTGACAGATACTGTATTGATTCCAAACATGATTCAATTTATATTAAATGCCATATGTATTTTTATTTATTTTTTCCTATTCAAAGACTAAAGTAGTTAAGAACACATCATCTGAAGAAATAAAAACTTTTGTGAATGATGGCAATGATAATATACATAAAATAAGTAAAGCAGAGTCCTGCTAATTCCAAATAATTGGGACCACAGCCCTTTTTGGACTAGAAAATTTTCGGAGTAACTGGAATTGCTCTTGAAATACCCATAAAATGCAAATCGAACGTATGTGCACACCAGTTATTTGTGGAGTGTAGGCCTAAGTAAGATCTTATACACAGGTAACCTTAGTTGATGACTATGGACGGGTGTGCAGACGATGACTCCCGCACTAGCAAAGATGTTTTACTATGTTTTACTTGTTTACTACTCCACTAAGCGTTCCCCAATTTTGAGTGCATGCTAGTGCTGTTTTTGTTAGTTTAATTGCTTGTAGAGTTTTAAGAGGCATATACATGACTACTAAATGAAAACATACTTTGTGTTCATTAAAAGACAAACTAGAAGTTTTAAGACGTTTGGATATCAGGGAAAGTGCATTGAAATTAGCTGCTGAATTCAGCACTGGAAATGCAACTATTATGGACTGGAAGAAAAACCATGCTAAGATGACCAGTTTTGTGCATCATCTTCAGGTGGCTGTATTGAAAAACACCAGACCTCAAAAGTTTCACAATTTAACACGCTTGATGGTTTTTCCTGGAGAGAGAAAAAGGTACTCTGTTAAGTAGACCACTTATTAAGGAAAAGGCACTTCACCTTAATAAGCTAATGAATGGTTCAACACCAGCACAGGATGGCTAGATCGATGGAATAAAGGCATGGCATACATGAGTCGTTATGCCTTATCCGTTAAGCCATATCCATTAAGGGTGAACAATTTTCTGCCGATCACACTGCAATGGCAAAGTACAAAGTTAATTTGCTGACGTGGTTGCATCAGGAAACTATTCACCCCAGGAAGTGTACAATGCCGATGAGACTGGCCTAAATTTTAAGGCACTTCCAAAGAAAACCCTAGCCTCAAAAAGGATGAAAGTGCACCTGGCTTCAAAATGAGTAAGGAAGGAGGGTGTAACTGTTTTGGCATATGCTGTGGTGGCACGTATATTACCCCTTATGGTTATTGGCAAGTCGGCAAAACCAGGGGCCTTTAAAAACCTAAACATAAAGTCTCTCCCTGTGTACCACAGGAGCCAGAGAAGAGCATGGATGAATGCAATTTGTGGTTCAAAACACAATTTGTTCCTGCAGTGAAGCGTTTTCAGTCAAACAAATGGCTTGCCACCATGGGCACTACTCGTTACTGACAATGCTACTTGTCATCAGGTGGGAAGTTAGTTTGTGACGACATAAAGGCAATTTTCCTACCAACAAATGTCACTTCTTTACTGCAGCCTATGGACCACAATGTGCTGCAAAACATTACACTCTCTTACAAGAAAATGTTCCTTAGAACACTTATTGAAAACAAAGTTATTTACTGTGTGGCAGAGTCATGGGACCATTTGAATAAAAACTTTTATGAAAATCTTGGCAAAAGCTTTGGCCTAATCTCATCTTTGTTAACAGCTGATCAGGAAAATCTAGGAAACAATGTTCTCGAGCTTGTACAACGTATTTCTGGTTGTGAAGAAGCAAATGTTAATGATGTAGATAAGTGGATGTTAGAGGACAACTCAGTGTTTACAGACCAAGCAATCGTAAAAATGATAACTCCGCTACGTCGAGTAGCACGTTGCCGCTATTCCAAGAGACATCATGTTTTTAAGACACTAGCACAATATCAGATAAACTTGTAGGTATTCATCACTTCGCCAGAAAAATATAACAGACTTTAAAAAAAAGTAAAAGCTGAAAGATTAATTGTGACAAAAGTGTAGAACTGCACGCACGCACGCACGCACGCACGCACGCACGCACACACACACACACACACACACACACACACACAGGTTTTTGTTATAGTTTGTTCTTCCTTTTCAGAGCCTTTTTTATTTCACCGAATATGGATTTCGGACTAACTGGACTTTCAGATTAGCGGACTCTACTGTACAAACATTAATATATATTATTCAAAAAAACACATGGCTATCTAATTTATACATGGTGGTAAGAGGTATTATTATACATACCTTTGGGAAGGGGAAGAAACTTAAAGAGGTATTTTGAGTTATTTGAGCATAAAGTATAACAAGTGTAAACATCAGATAGGACCTCATAGAAGAATTTATACAAAATTACAACACAAAATGTTTACATAGCATAGTTTAATATTGAAAGTCTAAACAGGATTCAATTAGTGAGTAAATATCACACCACATACTGGTAAGTTGTAGACTAAAAAAACAGTACAACTGGATGTCTTGAAACAACCAGACTCAAGCAAACAGTTTTTCCCTAAGTTGAAACCATTCAGAATCATATGGCCTTTACAAAAACATTGTGGATATAAGAATATGAGTTAAGACAATGGAACAGATAATGTCATAAAAGTGACAAAAAAATATAACGGTTACAAAAATTTGTCAAAATATACATATTATTGTAAAACAAACAAAAATGGTGTGTGTGTGTAGGTTGTAAGCAAATCTGTTCCATTGTCTCCAAACTACTAAAAATACTCTATAAATCTGCCTTCGCAATGTTACGATTATACCAAAAAGTACATTTAAAAACTACAGTTTAATATGAAGAGAAAACCAATCTAACCAGGCGGACGTTCCATGACAGTAAGTAAACCACTTCGTCTTGTCCTTTGCTGTCCACTGGGCTGTGCAACTGGTTGCTGAGTAGCCAACTTACGTTGTGCCTCTTCAGAACTGCCAAGTGCTAACGTATGCCTGTGACAGCTTCCTCGCCCTTGTATATACCTACATGTACCACACACAGTGCACCTGCTCATTATGGTACAACAAAGACACATAATCACATGCAATTAGACATAGAAAATGCTACAATTGTTATATACTCTATACTTGAAAATCATAATGAATGGCAACAGATACATACAGAAATAAAAATAACATACACATATTTTTATATACATATGAAAATAAAAAGATATGAACTGTTTTAGTTTACAATAATTAAATTATTGTATCATGAGAGCTGGGTAAATGTCTGAATTTGAAATACGCATAATACTGTTAATGAGGAATTTGTAACTATGTAACATGGAATATATTTAATATACCTAAATTATATAGGACTATCAGACATTCCTGTTAGCTTAAATTAAAGAAGAGTTCTGGTTTTATAAAATGAGTACAAAATTTTGAATAAAAAATGCTGTATTGCAACCATCATTGTTCTTTTTCTCTACTTATCAACTTACTCATTTTCCATTAGTTTTTAATAAAACAAATGAATTACTTTCAAATAGCGTTTTCTGTCTTTCTCTGGCCAACAATTTTATTAAACTACTTTGAACAACACAAAAAAATCTGTTAAGGCATTGTTTGTGAAACTGTAAGTAAAACCTATATTAAAGTAGTGTAGATTACAGTATTCAATGACTTTTTCTGAATATTGTAGGAGTTACAAGTTTTTACAGAAAGCAAGTACTATTGCAATGCAATGCTTTAAATGTTTGCACCATAACTAAAAGAAAAATAATATACATAAAATATTTCATTCCAAATATTAATTAAGAATTAATTGTAAACATTATTTCCAAATATATAAACAATATGTAGTGCTATTTTGTAAAAGTGAAAGATCAGAAGTAACAATCACTCTATCTAGTGGCATTACATTTTACATTTACATGGCATTATCTTACATTTTACAGTTAAAAATGTAAGCATCCCTACCATACAAAAAAGACTGTCATTTGTTTCCTTAAATATAAACTATTCATATTACATATTTGTTTCATAAAATGAAAATCAGCACAACTGATGGTTTCTTTTTCATGACAATTTAAATCTCATTAGCATGTCAAATATTTGATACACACTGTTCAGATATACAACTTATAAAAGTTTTATACACACTGGATGCATCTACAAATGTGACTCATTTTGTATTATTTTTTGGAGTATTTAAGGTAACTGTTATTCATACAGTGTCAAGAGTCAATTCTGCAGGGTGCTCCTTGTAATGGAACAGATTGGGAGGTTTTATTTTTTATTAAATTTCTTTAATTTTCATTTATAACGCCCACGTAAAATACGGCAGCAATCAAACAATGAACAGTGACATAGCTTTGCAAGCGGGCTTGGCAATAGAACGCAATATCATTACGAGAAATCAAGTGTTGTGTTACGCACTAGTACGCGCAACACCATCATGAGTGCAGATGACAGTTGGTGCCCTAAAAAGTGACAAATTTAAATATTTCAAATACTAATTAGATCGTAAAGCTTCATCGTTTTAAATAATCTGCAACTGACCAACATGTATTAACCTATGAAAGAAAGTGTAACATATCTTGTGAATTATTTATAAACAAAACAGTTTATGATAACTATGAGGGTTAGCTGAAATGTTTGTGGAATGACATCTATAGATTAGTGGCAGAACTATAATTTTTCATGTGTTGTAAAAGATTCATACTTCACATGTAAATGGTTGTTAATTTCCAAATCTATCTGTCAATTGTTTACCAGATGTTTGAAATTTCCAGGTGTCACACATGTTTGAACATTTTGAATATCCACTGCAGGGATCATCTTCAATATTGATATGACCATTTTTAAACTTGAGACCCCATTAAAAACCACTATTTTTAAATGCTAAACATCTCGTAACACATTTACTATTTATCATGAATTTTCACTGGCACTATGCTTTTTTAACAAACAATTAAATCAACGAATGATGTGGTTTTGTTAATTTTCCAACACGCGCAAGACATATTTTTGAAGAGCTGGTAAAAAAATGATAGCTTTGGAAAACAATAGTTGTTTACATGAGATATGAATCTTACAACATATGAAAAATTGTAGTTCTATCGCTATGCTGTATATGTCACAATGTACATTTTGTTACAATTACTGTTAACTTTGAAGACGGAACCAATTAAAACAAAATAAAGTACATTTCAAAATATTATGCAGTCTACAAATCACACCCTAAATTTGTTTCAAATCATTTACTGACATGTTAAGATACCCCACATTCAAGAATGAGTGTTTAGCTTAGTAAAAAAAAATATGGGCAAAGTGAGTATACATGAGATGAAATATATGCACAACCAATACACAATTAAAATAACCAGTGCATACTAAAGATGTAAGACTTTGTGTTTATATATGAAAAGCTAAAGCAATGAGAAAATACAAAAACCTCATTATGGCTGCTGACGCTATGGGAAATATTAGGAAACTTATACACTTCAGATGCTAGTATATGTGATTAAATATATAGAGCAGACATATGTTATACCAAATAACACATATTACAAAATTATAAACAAGACCTCTTCAGATGGTCATGACGTCAGACGATGAATTTGTTATAAGTTTCACACACACACACACACACACACACACACACACACACACACACACACACACACACACACACACACACACACACACACACACACACACACACACACACACACACACACACACACACACACACACACACACTTTTTAAGGCAAGAAGTGAAATTTGATTGTATCACCAGAACTACACAGTAATGGTAAGGGCCAAGATTCTATAAAACATATATCAGGAGCTTGTTACTTCAATAAGAAAACCAAATATGGACATAATATTCAATCAATACACACAGAATGAAATATTCATTCATTTTTTACAAAACATGAATGTAACTATATAGATCCCCATGTACTTAATTCCTGTAAAAAACTATGATCTACACACACCCACATATAGGATAACAGATAGAAAATACATACTTTGTAACTGCATACATATCTGGTGACATTTCCTCAAGGTTTGATTCTGCTGGATCACCAGAACACTGCATTTGATTTGCGTCTGTAACACCACCGCTAATAGGCTGAGAACGCTGGGCCAATGCTGGGCTACCAGGTTGAAGCTAGAAAACAAATACTTCTACTCAGAACTCAACAAACTGTCACCATTAAAATAACTATAATTATAGAATATTATCTATCTAATTTGGTTGCGCGGGGACACACACACTATGAATATAATATAAAATTAAAATGCTAATAAATAATCTGAAATGTGAAATTAAAGTACGATTTAACAATAAAAACAATAAGACACATGTAAATGTCAGAGATAGTCCAAAAGAAAATAGATACCAATTGAAGTTCTTCCCTACTGCCAGGCTGACTAACTGCCCTTTGAGAATAGCTTTGTAGGTTAGCACCTCCATCCGATGCCCTTCGCCCAAATCCACCAACTGAAATGAATTTTATAACATGATTCATTCAACAAGAATAATTTATTATAACTATATAATTTAAATATATACTATTATTCTAAGTTTAACAGTTACATAACATAACATAACATAACATACCTGCTCCTAATACAGGGGGTGGTTTCAGTAAATGCTGATCCTTAATAGTAAAATTATGTGGAGGCTGATACTGAACAAGTGGAATATTTTGTGGCAGATTAGTGTTAGGTAATATATTCAACTGTTGACCACCTTGTTTCATATAGTGAGCCTCAAGAACCTGAAAGTATTCACTTGTTGTTCAAATGATTCTATAATCTCTACGCAAATTTTTAATTTAAATAAACACATTAATAAATAAATAATTATACTGATTTAACCTCATTCACTAGTGTTTGTTATGAAATGCATTGTCAGAAGAAATGTTTTGCTCACACTGACTGCTTTAATATCTCAAAAGCAGTTACTTACTTAAATTTGCAATGTAAACAATTGGGGTAACTACAGAATTACAAAGCTATTATCTATCATATACGATAACATTTATTTATATAATTACTATATTTAGAATATAATCAAAGCAAAGAATCTTTTAAACCTTAAATAAAATAAACAAAAAAATGTATATAACCTGTTCATGTGTAGAATCGCCAGGACCAACTGTATGTCTTCTTGTAGTTACATGGTATTGAGATCGATCACCTACAAGATTACTAGCCAGGCAGCTAGGATTACACGGCTCTTCCTCCTTTTCAGGTTCAATAATGTCTGTATCACCAAACTGAAAAAAAAAATTATACAATAGACAAAAACAAAAATTATTTGCAAATTTAAATGACTGGAACACTTCAGACTAACATATTAACAGCACACATCCTGCACATGATTATCAACTGTTTTCAATAATTATACTCATATAGGACTGAGTATTTAATTTAAAAGGTACAAGTATATCACACTTAAAGTACCTTCTGTGTATATCACATAAAATATATAACCTTCTGTGTTTATATCTAATATTATATTCCCAGTAATATATTGTGACGGTACAAACCGTAGTCACAATTATAAAAAAGAGTAAATATTTTAACCATTTCAATTTTGGGGTGTAATCCAAGTAAAACAGCATGAAAATACGATGTAAGAGATCTGGGTGTGAGTTGTAAACAAGTGAGTCGACGGCTATTTTTAGCTGTGCCAAGCCCATAAAGCATTGTATTTCGATTGATGTCACGAAAACGTAACTCTTGTTTATGTAACATTGGAATGCAGTTCGGGCATCGACCAGCCTCAGAAATTTGCCAACGTGGAACGTTCAGCCAAGAGGGGGTACCAAGTTACCCATGAATATATTGGCCGCTCCGAGAACGAAATCACCCTGTTTGGAACAACATCTTAACCCGGCCGGGTGTGTTTTAACCAAAGTCCATGGACCAATCTCAATTTTGGCGATTAACCAGTGAAAAGTATATAAAACAGCATTAATTAACTTTCTTCAAGTGTGCGATTCAATCATCACAAGTAACTAACAGTTTAAACAGTGTTCGTGAATATTACAGAAGAAATCAGTGGAACGAGCAATGGTGCCTCATGATGGGGCGGGTTAAATAGAATGAATGAGTGTGTGCAAAACGGAGTACTGTTTGGCTTTTCCTTAGTTAAGTAATGTTAATTTAATGAAAAAATAATTATGCAGGATCAGTGTTGATTTGTTAATCAAATCAAATAGGATAAAAACCTTTGAATTTACTAAATGCAAATAAATATCAAGTATTTCACAATGACCACGTGTTAGAAATAAATTATTGCACAGCCACCTCAATCTGTTTCCGACATCTGATTTTCGCTTAATGGATGCTGGAGTTTTCTGAATACAGGGAAATAAAATACACATTAGTCAAGCGTTTCTTTTAAGGGCAGAGAGAAAGGAGTTGCATATGACTATACATATGCTGGCGACCCAATGAGATGAGCAGTTGAAGTACAAGGTAAATAATAAAAATATCGACCAGGTAGTTGGTATTTTGGGCGGGTAAGTTTGAAAATAAAGGTAAGTAACTTTACATGTGGCACCGCTGCCAGGATGTTCACGTAAATTTTCCGAGGAATAAGCCTAAAGCGGATGACCGGAAACAGACTGAGAAAAGACGGAAGTTGAAATTTTAGGTAAAGACGTGCAAAATAACGCGTGGCCAGAAAACATTTTTTGGTTAGAAAGACAAACACTCATAGTTATTTCAATATTCAATTAAACAGTAATAGATATTTTAATTAAAAAATAAGTAAAACATGGAGAGTAATGATGAGGCAGTCAGCTTGGCTGACTTAACCGTCATTAACGAAATAATAAGAGTTTAGAGTTTACTCCCATAATAACTAAAATAAAAGACAAAGAGTTTTCAATAGCTGATATGATGAACTTTATGAAAACAATGTCTGACAATATGAATAGTCGTTTTGATGTAAATGACACTAAATTTATTGAAGTAAAAAGTAATTTCACTGAACAGAGTGTAAAGTTCAATGAATTAAACAGTAAATTAGATGAACAAAACAGTAAATTTGATGAAGTAAATGTTAAATTAAATGAACAGAATACCAGGTTCAATGAAATGAGTAGCGATATTAACGAAGTAAATACTTGATTCAATGGAGTAAAGAGTGATATCATAAACGAAATTAATGAAAGTTGTAATAACGTCATAAAACAAATGAAAGATGACGTAAACGAAATTAGAAAGAGAAAAGAAAGTAGAGAAAGTGAATTAAAACAGGTAAGCAATTTTTATAGTGAGAAGAAGAATAATAATGATGACAAGTTAAGTGCACATAAAAATAGAAATACGAAGGAGTAGTTGACAAAGTAAGTAATGGTGTTAGTACAGTGATAATTATAATGGGGAGATAATTACGAATATTAATCAAGTGATAGTTGACATGGTAAGTGAGGTTAATACAAGTGTAATGTTGAATAATAATAAAGATGTATTTGAAAACAGGGCATCTAATCATCTAATTTTTTTTTAACTGGTCTAAAAGACCAACCATCAATTTACATTTAATGTTATAATTTAAGTTACTTATACAGTCACCCATTACTATATATTACTTTCTAGATTTCTGCACACACTGCACTACACTAATTCAAAAGTTTTAGTTCTCTTCAGCATTCTCACTGTATTGGTGTTGTCAAGCAGTTGAATAGCTTCTACATTAATATGCTGGTGTAGTCTAGATTCGTGCTTTGCAGCAAACCTTTTAATTTCACTGGCGACATCAAGGATCCTAAGGTCTCGATGTATATCACTATTTCTGATGTACCATGGAGCACTTACCATGTTCCGTAGCACTTTATTCTGGAAGGTTTGAATACATCTAATGTTTGTATCTTTCGCACAACCCCACAGTTGAATTCCATAAAGCCAAATTGGTTTCAGAATTTGGTTATATATCAAAATTTTGTTGTGTATTGACAACTGAGAATTTCGTCCCAAGAGCCAATACAGTTGTCTATATTTGAGACCAAGCTCTGCCCTTTTTTTTCTGATGTGCTCCTTGCATCGTAGCTTTGTATCTAGGGTCATCCCCAAATATTTGGCAGTGTTTGCGCATGGTACTACAACACCATTTAAGGTAACTGGAAGACTGTTCTCTATCTTTTGTTTGTAAAATTGATATGGACAGATGTCAGTTCATTAAGCTTAATTTTCCATTTCCCAGTCCACTGCTGTATCTGATCACTAGCATCTTGAAGCATGTTGGTAGCTTCACCTAAGGTCGAACCAATCGCCATTATAGCTGTGTCCTCAGCGAAAGTAGCAACAGTCACATTCTCTGGCTGTGGCAGATCACATGTAAACAACAAGTAGAGGATGGGCCCCAAAACACTCCCTTGGGGCACACCTGCCCTCACTTCTCTTAGCTCAGAATAGTCATCTTCCTGTTTGATATTAAACCTTTATGCCAAACTTTATCAAAGGCCTGAGCCACATCGAGGAAGATTGTCGAGCAGAGTAGTTTTTTTTCTAGTGCTTTTTCTATTGTGTCTGTTATTCTATGTACTTGGTCTATTGTGGAATGTTTTTGTCTGAACCCGAATTGATGATTTGGTATCAGCTTTTTTCTCTCTATTACTCGATTTAGCCTTTGCAACAGAAGTTTTTCAAAAAGCTTTGATATAGTTGGCAACAGTGATATGGGCCGATATGATTTGGCCTCATTTGGCGGTTTGCCTGGTTTACGTAGCATAATAACTTCTGCCACCTTCCAGACACTAGGAACATGCTTTAGCTTAAGTGCCGCATTGAATAAATATGTAAGCATAACAATCCCTTTCTTAGGTAACTGCTTTAAGATCTCACCTGTAATGAGGTCAAAACCAGGTGATTTTTGGGGGTTCAAGTTGTAACGTCACGGAACGTTCCATAAAGGAAATCATTTGCATAGCAATTTATCATAAGAGGAAAGTGAGGTGAACAGTATCGAACCCAAGTAGTCCTAAAAATTTTGTAATATTGTCTAATAATTAATACTACTAACATGAAAATACGACTACACTATGACTAAGACTCAAACCCCATATATATTATTCAAGTGAAGAACAGTGTAAAACCATAATATACTATAATAGAGACAAATAATATCAGTAACAACCAAAATGAGGTCATTAATTATTAAGTTTTGTAACTCTGAATAGGGTATAAAAAACTATTTATTGTAAATTAATGGGCAAGATCCATTATTATATTATGTAATGTAAATAAAATAAATGTGTTAAATGATTTAAATACATTATTAGAAAGGATCTAAGTTAAAATAAAAAATATATAAATGTTATGACAAAAAAATATTAAGGTGTTGGATTTGAGACCAACCACTCAGATTTCATGTAAAAATTAATTATTATCAAATTGAGATAAAAACTATATGTAATTGTCAAGTAGACAAAGATGAACAATTTATCTTAAATAAAGAAAGCTGTCAAAGGAATAAAAATCAGTTAAAATAGCCAAAAACAGTATTAACTGAAAACATGTAGTAGACCTATAATATTGTAATATTTATGGATCTAATGTTGACAAAATGCAACCAAATTGCATTAGAAAGTTGAAATATAATATAATGTGACTATACTAATATATTTGACTAACTTAAACACTTTAATAGTCGAGTTAGGAAACTATTTACCTATACCATATATGGCTAAGGCCAAGCAACCATCACAAAAAATAGTCATATTTGACTAAATGTTTGCAAAGTATTAACAAAAATAAAAGAAAAGGGTACAATACTTTAGTGTACCATGAAAACAAACAGACTCAGTTGAAAATAAGATCAATTATTAAAGAATTTGACTTATAAGAGTGAAATTTGTCACACAAAGAAAAAGGACCACTTAGGCAAACCAATATGATGCTAAGTAATCCTACAATAAAAATAATATGTATCAGGATAAACCAGGTATCACAAAAGACAGACAATATAATAAACTCTCAGTGTATACTAGAAAAATCCCATATATATTAAGGAAAAAAGACTAATTATTGTATTCTAACAGTGACAACAACGTAGGCCATAGGCATGGACCATGTAAAACTAAACTTATTTGTATATTATGTATGTTAAACTTTATTTATTTTGTTATAGAAAGATGGTAATATTATGTGTTAATGTTGTAGAAGAAACCAAACAGCTTCACAACAGTTTTTTAGTTCAAAAATTGAATTTTTATGGAAACATTCCAAGGTCAGAGTTGTATGTTGTGTTATTTTTTTATAGTTAATTTATTTAAAAACCAATCGTAATTAGTATCATTAGATTCAGTTGAAAGCAGAGAATCCAAATGTAGTAAGGGCATGCAAATTGTAAGTAGTTATGTAAAATTGTTTGACAAATACCAGAATAAATTTTGTAATATCCTTAGTGTGAAGAATAAGAAATTTTTATTCTAAAGCTTCTACGGAAGTTAAATTTGTTCCATGAGGTTCCATTTCATTATTCTCGAATGTTCTAGAAGGAATTTGTACACAAATACACCGGAAGTTCATGTCGAAAAGCTAAAACAATGAGCCTTACAAAGTATAAAAGGAAGACCAAATTCGACCGAAAAACACTTCATGCTTCGACTCCAGAAGAGACGCATCACCCACGACACTGATCACCACAACCGAGGCGAAACCGAAGGCGAAAAATCGACACAAGAACGAAGAAAGGCTTTTCCCGTACATTGATAATAGACTGACTTAACCTCTACAAGAGTATACGCCAATGTGTTGCTGAAATAGAGCAGCAACTCGGCACATTTAATAGAACACACGCAGCCAGAATATCAGCGGCCCAGGAGGGACCCAAATTTTAATAGAGAATCAATTCTGCTGTATTCGCTAAGACAAACTGACTTTGACAAAAACTCCCAATAACGTAACATACACAAAGCCTTTCTATCAACTGCAAGAGTATCAGCGCTGTGGCGGCTAATTTGAGAAACAACGCGAGCAGCTGATCGCCGGCGGCGGGATTCAAGCGTAAAATTACTGCCAAACTGTTTTACGAAAGTGCGGTAGTTTTAAAAAATCGCATTTTGACTTTAAATAAATTCAGTGCACAAGGAACGTCGACACGAAGAGGCGAGATTGAAAACTACCCGAGAGAAGTGTCCAGTGCGAGAATAATTACCCATCGGAACGTGAGTTGTTCAAAGTTAAAGTCATTTTTACCTGGTTACATTTGTCACACAGTTGTACTACACATGCCACACACCTTCAAATCACTTAATTTTTGTAAAGCATCTTATTGATCTGTCTTGGTAGTTCAAAGGAGTCACGTCCTGAGAGTAAAGATTTTTCATATATTAAACTCATGCTTTTCAACTGAGTAAAATAAAATATTTGTTACCCGATACTTGATTGGAGAAAAAACTTGTCAATAATAATAATTTATAATTTTTTGTAACTCTGCAATTTTAGTTTTTCACGAATGTTAGTCCTTCAGACGATTTTTTAAGAATCATTAAAACATACTTTATTTTTTCAAACTCAAACTGTCTTGTTCACATTTTTTCATAGAATTAAACTAACTGCTAAGAATTCAAAATTTTAATAACATTTTTCTTGGAACAAAAGATTCCAAGTGGCGCCCACAAACACATAGTAGATTAAGTTGTTTTGCAGGACGACATCACCGCAGAGGATCCAGTTATTAGTAAGTAATAAAAAGTGCGCGGAGTGTAACGCCCGAAATAACAATAACAACACAAACAAAACACGACTACACACACACACATTTCTTTTTATTATAAATTGGCAGCCCAACTAGTGAGGCTTGGAAAAAAGTAACAAGCCCGGCAACTACCAACAAATCAAGATGCCGCAACCAAAGGGAAAAAAGGTGAAGAAGAACGTAGAACCCGAATTAAGTGTGGAAGACGGAGAGGCAGTACAAGTCGAGGAAACGGAATTAGAACCGCCCACACTAGAAATGGAAAGACCAATACAAACGGGAGATGAATTAGAGGAACAAACGGGAGAAGAACCCATACAAATGGTAGAACAAACAGAGAAACCCGAACCAGAAAAAATAACAGGGAGCATTGACGCGAATGTAATAATGATGATGTTCCAAATGCTAAACGAAAATATGAACAAAAGTATAGAATCCCTGAATAAAAACAGACAGGAAGATAAGGAGGAAATAAAAGGAAGTATAGAATCCCTGAAGGAGGAGAATAATAAAAACAGACGGGAAGATAAGGAGGAAATAATAGAATCCCTGAATAAAAACAGACTGGAAGATAAGGAGAAATTAGACAAAAAGATAGAATCTTTAGGGGAGTATATAACCGAGAAAATAAATGTCAATGGGGAAAAGCTGGAGCTATTTCAGGAGGAGAATAAAAAATGTATAGAGTCCCTGAAAAAAGAAATTAGCATAAATTATGAAACAGTAAACAAAAGGATCGATGATAGTAAAATCGACAGTGACAGGAAGGTCGAGACTATGGAGAAACAATTAGAAAGATTACAGGAGGGAAATAATACCCGTTTTGAAAATATAGAGGAGCAAACCGTAGAGACCAAACAAGATGTTAGAACTCTCGAAAACAAGGTAAGGCAGAACCAGGACGAAATCATGCAGGAGGTGGGAGAAGTCCGGAAAGACGTTAGTGAGAGGATACAGAAAACGTATGACATAGCTAACAGGCTGGACGAGTAAATAAAAACTAACAGAAATAACATACAGGAAATAGATCAGAGAGAGAAAAACCTGCAGGAAAGATTAGAGGCACTGAGGGACACACCTATATTAAATACTCATACGTGTCATAGTGAGAACAGGGAAGTAATCAACTTCCAAAACTATCGTCGAAACCCGATGGAATTTTTAGAGAGAATGGAAGAGTTTATCGAAAGAAATAGAGAAACAAGGTGGGACAGAATAAGGGAGATGTTAGACGAGACGTTTCGAAACACTAGGGATAACTGGTGGATAGCGGTACGACCCAAAATCACGAATTTAGCCGAGTTTAAACGCCAATTCAAAGAGAAGTATTGGTCGGAAACTGCGCAAAACAGAGTACGAATGGACATATTCTACGGCAAGTACGACGCGTCCAATGGACAATCCCCAACGTCTTATTTCCTAGGAAAGATATGTTTGGCACGAAAGTTGATACCGCCGATCCCGGAAGAATGTTTGGTGAGACAGTTAGCTGGACATTACAGCTATGGTATTAAAGATGCCCAATTGTACCAACAGCTCAGTAAAATAACCGATTTAGCTAAATTATTAGAAAATTGTGAATCCGCTGGAAGGTTCCAGGATTACCAACCCCCCAGTCGTAAAGTAGAATATAGTAACAGCAATAACGGACCAAACCGGAATGGAGGTGGAAACGGTAACAATTTTAACACAAATAGCCAGAACAATAACACCCCACCAAATAGCCGAAATAATAATACTCAAGGTCCAAATAACCGCAACTATCCGGGACCAAACAGAAATAATTACCCCGAAAATAATTACGGTAGGAACTACAATCAGGGAAATAGTTATCGCGGAAATAACTATAGGGGAAATAATTATGGTCAGCGTAATAATTATCGAAACGGGGGTAACCAAGGAGGAGGCAATAGGAGAAATCAAGAATATAGGCCCAAGGTAAACTATACAATGGCCAATAGTCAACGGTCATATCCACCCAATTTACCTACTTACATGTATTACCCACAACAGACGCAAGGTAACCAGGGTAATACAACGAATAGCCAACCTATTAGTGATAATCCCGAGGTCAGGCAGGAACCACAGACAGGTCAGCAATCCAATGTTCCGGGAGACCGGGCCAATGAGACAGTGGCTCATTTAAACTAAACGCGGCAGTGAAAAAGGAAAACGGCCCTTCACTGAACCAATATTATGGGGTGACTAAATACAAACATAGACAGGACAAAGACAGGACGATGACACTAAGAACGAACAATTATGTTAGGGATATCAGAGAGGAATTATTAGAAGAGAATGACAATATCGTTAAAAATCATAATACAGGGAATAATGGTATAGTACAAATCAAGGCAAATATCAATGGCATAGAAGCAATATTACTCAATGACACGGGGTCAAACGTATCGCTCATCGATAGTGTGGAGTTGGAGAGAATTAAACAAAACAGTAATTTACCCATACCCACTCTGCCTATAAATAACATTATTCTAGTCGGAGCAACGGGGAGGCAGAATAAATCGATAAAGAAACAGGTGTCATTAGAGATGACTAGTAATGGGGTAACATTACCAATAGGGTTATTAGTGGCGAATAATTTACCCATGAGTATCCTAATAGGCTGCGATATACTTAGGCCATATAATGCAATAATAGATTTAGAAGGTAAGATTATAACTTTAAAAACAAATGAGGGAATTTGGACCAATAATTTAATTGATGCCCAAGGAGATAGTACAAACAACGCACCTTACCAAGCGATAGTGAACCATTATTATTGTGCCGATCGACCATTAAACATGCCCTTATATCAGGAGGAAAACCCAGAGTTGTGGTTAGAAAAATTAGAAGAAATACGGGATTTTCAAAGGACGAAAGCAAGGGGTCTGATCAGCGAAGCACAGGCGGAACAATTGATTACGGTATATAACAATTACAAACATATATTCTCAAATGCTCCAGGTAAAGCCAGAGATTATCAATGCACCATAAAATTTAAAACACCGGTGGAATTTAACAGAAAATCGTACCTGATCGCCTACTCGCTAAAGAACGAAGTTAGGGAGGAATTGAACAGGATGATAGAGGATGACATAATTGAGTATAGTCATTCGCCCTTTACCAGCCCAATCATCGCTGTGCCGAAAAAGAATGGACAGGTACGTATATGTCTCGATGCTAGGGAGATTAACAAGATGATTGTTAACGACCGCACATCCCCTGGGGAGATAGAAGAGATATTGAAAAAGTTTCACGGGACAAAGTATATAAGTTCATGGAATACAGTATGCGGCTACTTGCAGGTAGAACTCCACCCTGATAGTAGGAAATATATGGCATTCACATTCGAGGGCAGAAACTATCAGTTTAAGCGATTACCTTTTGGTTTGATAAATTCTGTGGTGGTGTTTGTAAAGATAATGGACAGAATATTGGGGCAGGAAGTGCTGAAATTTATGACAGTATATGTCGACGACTTACTGGTAACTTCAGCGGATTGGGATGACCATTGTAATAGGGTTGAAAAGGTGTTAGAGAAACTATCAGAGAATAATATCACCCTCAAATTAGACAAATCCCAATTTATTGCAAATGAGGTGAAATTTTTAGGCTTTAATCTAACCGAACAAGGGATTACTCCATCCAAAGAGAAAGTAGAGGCTATACAGAAGTTCTCCACCCCAAAAAACAGGAAACAGCTTCAATCATTTTTAGGAATCTGTAACTATTACAGGAAGTTTCGGTCCAATTATTCAGAACTAACTGCCAGGTTCCAAAAACAGTTATCAGCTAAAGACAAATGGACTTGGGGACCAGAGCACGATGGAGTGCTCAATCTAATAAAAGAAAAATTTTTAGAAGCAGTAATGTTGCATCATCCCGACTTTACAAAACCATTTTTTCTAAATTGCGATGCCAGTAACGTAAGTTTAGGTGCAGCCCTATATCAGGAAGATCAGGATGGGAACCATTTAGTAATTAGTATCGCTAGCCGCGTGCTGAACAGTTGCGAACGAAAACTACAATACTACCGAAAAAGAATTGAGTGTAGTTTTCGCATGCGGTAAATTTCGGACGTATATATTAGGGTACCCCATCACGGTTAGGAGTGACCACAAATCTCTATCATTTTTAAAGCATTGTAAGCTGAACCACGGAAGGTTGACGAGATGGGTTTTGGCCCTGCAAGAATATAATATCACGTGGGCAAACATAATATAATATATACCCGGCAAACAAAACGTAGCAGCCGACGTCCTATCTCGCATCAATATACAAGACCAAACATTTGACAGCGAAAAGGAACAATTAGTGAAAGTATACCATATTATTAAGAGCAGGGAAGATTTAAAAAATATTTTAAACGATATAAAGTCACAACAAGAGGCCGATCCAAAAATAGGAGATATTAGAAAAAGGGTACAGGAAGGCGATGAGGTCATAAATAGATATTACTGTATACACGACGACACTTTGTTTATAAGGAATACCCCGCACCAGGAGAATTGGAAGTTAGTAATTCCGCCAGCGATAGAGAGACCACTAATAATAGACTATCACGATAGGTACGGACACATGGGTGCCCTCAAGGTAAGGAAGGCATTGGAAGAGCAAACATACATCAAAGGGATGAACAAAAAGGTGCAACTGGCGATACAGTCATGCGATATTTGTCAGAAAGTAAAATGTAATAACGAGAGAAAGGAAGGGGTCTTGATACCCATAACATCCTCCGAAAAATTGGAAAAGGTATTTCTCGATATCTGTGGACCATTTCCACGCAGCGGTGGGAGACACAGATATACATTTATCGTAATCATCTTTGACCATTTTAGCAAATATACCAAGCTATATCCAATAACTAGGGCTACGACCAGGAAAATTATAGACATCATAATAGAACGGTATATAATGGAGGTAGGCAGACCGTATTCTATAATTACAGACCACGGTACCCAGTTTAAGGGAAAATTATGGAAAGAAAACCTTGGAGAACACGGGATAAAAACGTATAAGACATCCGTATATCACCCGAATAGTAACCCAGCTGAGAGAGTGTTGAGGGAAGTATGACGGTTGTTGAGAACATACTGCCATAACGAACAGAAAAGATGGCATGAATACGTATCATCAACCGAGGATTTTCTCAATTTCTCATATCACAATACCATAGAGGTGTCACCATACACAGTTATGTTCGAAAGACCCCCACCACGAGAGATAAAAGAGATTATTAATTTTCCCGACGAACCCGAATACCAATTTGAAAGAACCAAATTTTATAACAAGGTGTTAGAAAAAACGGAACAGCAACGGAAAAAATATATCCAATCCCAGCCCAAGGCAATTAAATATAAGGTAGGAGAAAAGGTGTTAGTCAAAAATAGAGAATTGCCCAGTGCTATACAAGGCATAACGAGGAAATTGTTACTTTTATATACAGGACCTTTTACGATCACAAAAGACAACGAAAACAATGCATACGAGGTAACCGACACTGTTAGTAACAAAGTAAAAGGTACGTATAACCAAACGTCATTGAAAAGGTACCATGACTAAAAAACACAAGTCAAATACAGAATCAGTGAGTAAGTACCATGAATAAAAACCCAAGTCAAATACAGCATCGTTAAGAAGGTACCATGAATGAAAACATGTTAACGTAAATTTTCCAACTTACCCATAATTAGAAAGGGGATAGAGATTATTAAATAAATATACTTAGAGAATAAAAATATATATTCGCAAAATTTATAATATAAATAGATATAGATTTATTTCCAATAGCCAAGTCAACGTATATTTACCAACTTACCCGTACTTAGAGGAGAGATTATTAATAAAACTTACGAGAAGGACACCTTCCACCAAAGGCAAAAATATATATGTAAGATATAGATTTATTTCCAATAGCCAAGTCAACGTATATTTACCAACTTACCCGTAGTTAGAGAAAGAGAGATTATTAATAAAAATTACGAGGACACCTTACACCAAAGGCAAAAAAAAATATATATTTATAAGATATAGATTTATTTCCAATTGCCAAGTCAACGTATATTTACCAACTTACCCGTACTTAGAGGAGGAGAAAAAGGAAAGAAGGAAAGGACATAATTAGTTAAATGAATTATTAAACAATCAAATAACAATTGATATTACTAAGGGGGAGAAAAGGAGGAGAATTACTGTCATATAATTGATATGGAAATGATAAATGAAAAAAAAAAGAAAAAGGGAAACAGTGTGTTACATAAGGAGGTAATGATGAATATAATAGCTATTAACATTGAATGATTTTAAACGATAATTTTACCTGCGGAGAACGATATATTAATATAATTGAGAAATAATCAGAAGAGTTTAAGAAAGGGAATTTATGTGTAGGAGCCTATGATCTTTGAATATTGTATTTTTTTATTATTATTATTTGTTGCGAAGGTGCAATTATTATTTTTCTGGACAGGGATGTGTTGCCTCTGATTTCAGTAGTTATAGTTAGGGAAGGGCGGAGAATGTATGCCATAGCGAGGCACTCTGACTTCCAACCCACTATAAAAGTTAGGGAATTGTTATCAAATATTAAATAAATAACATCAAGGTAAAAAGGAAAGGAATAGGTGATACGACAAAGAACGAAATAGGAATTATGAGTTGGATTAATATATTAAAGGAGTAGTACAGGAATTTAATTATAAGATAAAAGAATGAAATATAAAGAAGCTAATAAAATGTGAATATAGAAATGATAATTTCATCAAAACCAAAGAAATGTTTTTCCCAAATTATCAATTTTAATGGAGAGGCATATGTAACGTCACGGAACGTTCCATAAAGGAAATCATTTGCATAGCAATTTATCATAAGAGGAAAGTGAGGTGAACAGTATCGAACCCAAGTAGTCCTAAAAATTTTGTAATATTGTCTAATAATTAATACTACTAACATGAAAATACGACTACACTATGACTAAGACTCAAACCCCATATATATTATTCAAGTGAAGAACAGTGTAAAACCATAATATACTATAATAGAGACAAATAATATCAGTAACAACCAAAATGAGGTCATTAATTATTAAGTTTTGTAACTCTGAATAGGGTATAAAAAACTATTTATTGTAAATTAATGGGCAAGATCCATTATTATATTATGTAATGTAAATAAAATAAATGTGTTAAATGATTTAAATACATTATTAGAAAGGATCCAAGTTAAAATAAAAAATATATCTATGTTATGACAAAAAAATATTAAGGTGTTGGATTTGAGACCAACCACTCAGATTTCATGTAAAAATTAATTATTATCAAATTGAGATAAAAACTATATGTAATTGTCAAGTAGACAAAGATGAACAATTTATCTTAAATAAAGAAAGCTGTCAAAGGAATAAAAATCAGTTAAAATAGCCAAAAACAGTATTAACTGAAAACATGTAGTAGACCTATAATATTGTAATATTTATGGATCTAATGTTGACAAAATGCAACCAAATTGCATTAGAAAGTTGAAATATAATATAATGTGACTATACTAATATATTTGACTAACTTAAACACTTTAATAGTCGAGTTAGGAAACTATTTACCTATACCATATATGGCTAAGGCCAAGCGACCATCACAAAAAATAGTCATATTTGACTAAATGTTTGCAAAGAATTAACAAAAATAAAAGAAAAGGGTACAATACTTTAGTGTACCATGAAAACAAACAGACTCAGTTGAAAATAAGATCAATTATTAAAGAATTTGACTTATAAGAGTGAAATTTGTCACACAAAGAAAAAGGACCACTTAGGCAAACCAATATGATGCTAAGTAATCCTACAATAAAAATAATATGTATCAGGATAAACCAGGTATCACAAAAGACAGACAATATAATAAACTCTCAGTGTATACTAGAAAAATCCCATATATATTAAGGAAAAAAGACTAATTATTGTATTCTAACAGTGACAACAACGTAGGCCATAGGCATGGACCATGTAAAACTAAACTTATTTGTATATTATGTATGTTAAACTTTATTTATTTTGTTATAGAAAGATGGTAATATTATGTGTTAATGTTGTAGAAGAAACCAAACAGCTTCACAACAGTTTTTTAGTTCAAAAATTGAATTTTTATGGAAACATTCCAAGGTCAGAGTTGTATGTTGTGTTATTTTTTTATAGTTAATTTATTTAAAAACCAATCATAATTAGTATCATTAGATTCAGTTGAAAGCAGAGAATCCAAATGTAGTAAGGGCATGCAAATTGTAAGTAGTTATGTAAAATTGTTTGACAAATACCAGAATAAATTTTGTAATATCCTTAGTGTGAAGAATAAGAAATTTTTATTCTAAAGCTTCTACGGAAGTTAAATTTGTTCCATGAGGTTCCACTTCATTATTCTCGAACGTTCTAGAAGGAATTTGTACACAAATACACCGGAAGTTCATGTCGAATAGCTAAAACAATGAGCCTTACAAAGTATAAAAGGAAGACCAAATTCGACCGAAAAACACTTCATGCTTTGACTCCAGAAGAGACGCATCACCCACGACACTGATCACCACAACCGAGGCGAAACCGAAGGCGAGAAGTCGACACAAGAACGAAGAAAGGCTTTTCCCGTACATTGACAATAGACTGACTTAACCTCTACAAGAGTATACGCCAATGTGTTGCTGAAATAGAGCAGCAACTCGGCACATTTAATAGAACACACGCAGCCAGAATATCAGCAGCCCAGGAGGGACCCAAATTTTAATAGAGAATCAATTCTGCTGTATTCGCTAAGACAAACTGACTTTGACAAAAACTCCCAATAACGTAACAGACACAAAGCCTTTCTATCAACTGCAAGAGTATCAGCGCTGTGGCGGCTAATTTGAGAAACAACGCGAGCAGCTGATCGCCGGCGGCGGGATTCAAGCGTAAAATTACTGCCAAACTGTTTTACGAAAGTGTGGAAGTTTTAAAAAATCGCATTTTGACTTTAAATAAATTCAGTGCACAAGGAACGTCGACACGAAGAGGCGAGATTGAAAACTACCCGAGAGAAGTGTCCAGTGCGAGAATAATTACCCATCGGAACGTGAGTTGTTCAAAGTTAAAGTCATTTTTACCTGGTTACATTTGTCACACAGTTGTACTACACATGCCACACACCTTCAAATCACTTAATTTTTGTAAAGCATCTTATTGATCTGTCTTGGTAGTTCAAAGGAGTCACGTCCTGAGAGTAAAGATTTTTCATATATTAAACTCATGCTTTTCAACTGAGTAAAATAAAATATTTGTTACCCGATACTTGATTGGAGAAAAAACTTGTCAATAATAATAATTTATAATTTTTTGTAACTCTGCAATTTTAGTTTTTCACGAATGTTAGTCCTTCAGACGATTTTTTAAGAATCATTAAAACATACTTTATTTTTTCAAACTCAAACTGTCTTGTTCACATTTTTTCATAGACTTAAACTAACTGCTAAGAATTCAAAATTTTAATAACATTTTTCTTGGAACAAAAGATTCCAAGTGGCGCCCACAAACACATAGTAGATTAAGTTGTTTTGCAGGACGACATCACCGCAGAGGATCCAGTCATCAGTAAGTAATAAAAAGTGCGCGGAGTGTAACGCCCGAAATAACAATAACAACACAAACAAAACACGACTACACACACACACACACACACACACACACATTTCTTTTTGTTATAAAGTTTATCTTGATCTCCTTAGCTACCTCTTTTGGAGTGACCAGTTGAATGTCCTCCTCTTCATGATTTGTGTCTTCATCTAACTCTGTATCAGACTGGGTATTGTTTCGCATAAAAATGTCAGCTAGATGTTCAGCAAACGCTTCAGCTTTTTCTTTATTATCTCTAGCCCATGTACCATCGCTTTTTCTAATAGGTGGTACTTGAGTGATCGACCTTTTAAGCTTCCTCGTTGCTTTCCACAACGAGTACTGTGTATCTGCATCTGCTGTTAGATTTTCCAAATAGGAAGCTATTGATGCTTCTTTTAACTTCTGTATTACACGCTTTAGTTGTTGCGATTTATTGTTAAGCACAGTTTTATCATTTGGGTCACGAGTCTGTTGCCATTTTCTTCTAGCTCGCCTCTTTTCTTTGACAAGTTCTCTGATCTCTCTAGGATAGTTGTTACCAACAATTCCATGGGTGATTTCTCTCGTATTGTTCCAGGCTGTAGTTTGAATATTATAATTAAACTTCTCGGCTTCTATTTCTAATTGCTGCTTAGTTCTCAACTGAACATTTAGTTGTATCTTGCCTTCAAGTTCTAATTTGAAGCTTTCCCAATCAGTAGTTTTGTTAACTAGGCTTGGTTTGTTTACTTTTTTTATTATCCTTTCACTCAGCGTCAGGATTACTGCTGAATGATCAGAGTCAAGATCAAAATTCTCCTCGATATCAATAAAGTTCTGCGAGACCCTCCTTGATATGAAGAAATATAATAGATCTGGAATTTTATTAGGATCTGTAGGCCAGTAAGTAGGCTTGCCTGTACTGTGGAACCTACAACCTGTTTCTTGTATTGCTTTATTAAGCTCGCTACCTTTAGTTGTTGTTAACCTGGATCCCCAATCTACATGTTTGGCATTGTAGTCTCCGCCTACAATGAATCTCTCACCTAGGTGTAATATAAATTTCTTGTAATCTAACTCCTTTAGGTTGTGTCTTGGAGGACAGTATATTGCACCAACGATTAGTTTTTGCTTGGTGGATTTGATTCCAACTACAGTGAGTTGGATTTCTGCAGTCTGAAGGTGACACTCCTCATAGTGGTTAATCTTATTCTTAATAATAATAGCACTACCTCCTTTGACTTTATTATCCGGATGAATTGTTTGATATACCTGGTATCCATTTATTTTTAAGCATGACTCATTTGTTAAGTGTGTCTCTGATACTAGACATATATCAATGTCTTGTGCCTTGAGGAATAATTCTATTTCTTGCTTTCTGTTCTGGATACCGTTGGCATTCCAGGTAGCTATCCTTAGGTCTTTCTGGTCCATTGATTAGTTCTCTGTGGGATTGTGCCCGGATTCCTGGCTTCTAACCTATCTAGTCTATCCATGACTATTTTCATCATGGCCATCATATTCTGCATCATTTGCACCATTGATGAATCATCATTTTGAACTAAAGTCTTGTTAGCTTTAACTGCTTGAGCAAAGGACATTTCACTATTGATTTTATTAGCTGTGAAAGTTCTTGGTTGAGGTTTTTTAGGTCGTCTCTCAATTATTAAATTATTGCGTCTTATTTGAAGTTCACGTGCAACCAAACAACCCCTGTAGCTAGCAGGATGTGCTTCTGCACAATTTGAACACTTTGCTGGCACATCTCGTTCTTGCTGGCAATCGATAGTCCTATGATTGCCTGCACATTTTACACAGATAGGTCCATGTTGGCAATACTTATGAGTGTGACCATATCTTTGACACCTTTTACACTGTGGTATCAGTTTGTTACTCCTGAGAGCTTCAATTTTTATTTTCATATGACATAAATATTGAATATCAAATATTTTTTTTATATCCTCTGATCTATCAAACGTTAGCATTAATAATGGCAAATGTATGATTTTTTCCTTGCCGTCAACTTTAGTCTTTCTAATTTTATTAACTACTTCAAGGACTTTATATCCTCTATTCAATAACTCCTCTTTAATCTCTTCTGATTTGCATGTTGGGTGCAAGTTACGTGCCATGACTCTTATTGGTCTGGTCTGTTTATTTTCATAAGTATGCCATTCCAACTTACTTTCTTTTAGGAGTTTTGTCAGTTCTCTATATTCCATTTCTGTGTCTACATTAATTTTCAGCTGATTGTTGTTCATCATGCTGGTGTTAAATTTCAAATCTTTTGATTTCAGTTTCTGACTTATTTCTATATAATTTTCTACATTGCTCAGTATCACTGGCGGTGGCTTAGCCGATTTTTTTTACATTTTCTTTAGTCCTCTTACTTTTGTTTATTGGACTGGTTTTCGGTGTTTCTGGTGATTCCATAGTTTTCCTTTTACGTTTTTTATTCTTTTCCAGTATCCAAGCAGTTTCTTTGGCCACGATTTCTTCCTCTTCTTCCGAGTTGGCTGGACTATAGGATACCCTAGGCTGTAACTTCTTGATTTCTTCCTGTAGTCGTCTGATTTCGTTATAAGCAGAATTAAGCTGAGCCTGCAGTCTGCTTATTGTGTCCTCTGGGACTTCCGGTGTTGGTATCTGTGAGTTTTGATTTTCCAAACTACAGTTTATATTAGTTGGCAGAGACCTTGCCACCAACGAACCTCTTCTAAACGGATCCTCACCAAGCAATAGCTTGCCCCCCCCCCCAGAATCCATGGGGCCGCCCTCCGAAGAGGGTGGGATTTACCAGGTGTTTACCTGGTCTGCCATCTGGTGTAGTCATTCCTTTTTTGTGTTCTCCATTGCTTTAATGTTTATCCAATAAGTACAGAGTAATAGAAATATGAAACTGAAAGACCCCTAGCCCTCGGTAACCTAATAGCGTCAGGGTCGGAAAGAACAAGAGTTGACCAAGAGAGGCCAGACAGAAAAGATAAAAGAGAAGGGGTCTTACTCAAAGTAAGTATAGCGTGTGGATGATAGACATTTGCATTATATGGCGTATTTTAAGGTAAAGGCAGCGAAAAATGCCTTGGGTGCTGTGGTATCGGATGCTGCATGTACTGTGTAAGATGGGGTGTTAGTACAGTGATAATTATAATGGGGAGATAATTACGAATATTAATCAAGTGATAGTTGACATGGTAAGTGAGGTTAATACAAGTGTAATGTTGAATAATAATAAAGATGTATTTGAAAACGGGGTATCTAAGAATGATACGGTAAGTAATAATGGTGAGACAGTTGCAAATGGGGTATCTAAGAGCGATACGATGGGTAAAAGTGGTGATGATGAGAGTGTAAAGTTAGTAGAGGTTATTGAGAGGGTAGTAGTCGGTGTTCATGAATTAGAAAGAGAGTGAAGGAAGAGTTTAGGTGAATATAGTGGGTGGAGGGCAAATTTTTCCCTGGAATGTAAATGTGACATGGGGTTGAGAGAGGAGAGGAGAGGAGAGGAGAGGAGAGGAGAGGAGAGGAGAGGAGAGGAGGAGAGGAGAGGAGGAGAGGAGAGGAGAGGAGAGGAGAGGAGAGGAGAGGAGAGAGAGAGAGAGAGAGAGAGAGGGGGGGTTTGAACGGGTATTAGACACAGTAAGAATTGCTGGAGTAAAAGTGATACAGAAACGGGTCAGTAGTGGGAACACAGAAGTGAGAGTGAATGTATGTAGAGGGAAAGGGAGTAATGAAAGTAAAGAGCGAATATGGGAGGACAGGGCACATAAGTTTTGTAGTGAGGGTAGAGGTGTAGGGAGTCCCCAATGTAAGGCGTTGTGGCGGGTTGTGAAAAGTTTTAAAGAGGTTTGCGGAGTTACCTGGTAGGGCCAGGACTAAAGAGGCGTGAGTATACGGTAAGAGAACACACATCCTACATACAAAGAGGTTATCCGGTGCCCTATTCTAAAAGAAGAGATGTTCAGAAGGAGTTAGAGAAAATGTTGGAGGGAGATATTATTGAGAGGTCGGTGTCACCCTAAGCAAATCCGATTACTTGTTGTTATAAAGAAGGATGGGAGATTGAGGTGGTGTCTAGATGCCCGTGGATAAATCAGATCATTAGTCCTGACAGGGAGTCACTCGTTTATTAATAGAGGAAAATATGAAATAGAAATTCAGAATAGAAGTTATTATATAACAAGTGGAATCTTTAATAGAAAATGAATATTAAAGTTGTAATGTTTGTAATTTTTATGCAAATTCAGAGTTGAGATGTTTATGTTAATGTAATAATGGTAATGTTCATTTTGAGTGTTTATTATGTTGTATTATGTTTATCATGTAAAACATAAAGTGTTTAATTGAGTAGGATGTAAGTGTGTATAGGTGTAAAACATGTATTGTATGTTTTAACACCGAATTCCCAATTTTTGGGCAATCACGCCTTCACCGACCCTGACCGTGGAGTTTGGCTTGGTAGGGGCGGCCATGGTTGGCACTCACCTCAGAAATGGGGTGGAACAACGATGGTGATCCTCTGCAAACAAATTGGTGGAAGTAGAAATTGTGAAGTGTGGAGAACGGGAAGGGGGGACCCCTATATAAAACTTGAGTAGACATTAAGTAAGGTAATGAGTGCATTGTTTGGCACCACTCGAGTTTTGAAAAAAAAAGTAATCAAATTTTAAATTTTGGTGGCTCTGTCTGTAGTTGGTCCTCATAATTGTTAGCCTATGTATGTTAACAGACAAGTGTTTTGTGCAGATAGAATAAAATAATGGTGAATCAACCAAATTGTTAATTGGTACCAGTTATTTGTGAGAGGTAGTATTGACATGGTAAACCTATATGTAACTATGGGAATGTATAATAGAAGATGGACACTTAAACTGTAACGTTTGTAATTTTGATTTAAGGTCAGAACTGACCAGTGTATTGTAATATACTATGTGTAACTTTTACTTAAGAGTAAGATAATGGTGTGTAAATATAAGACATGTATAAATGGTAAATCGATTCCCTATTTTCGGGCGGTCACGGCTTCACCGAACCCTGACCGTGGATTTGGCTTGTTATTTTCTAAATTGGTGAACGTAGAAATTTAATGGGGGTGGAATCAGGGGAATATAATATAATATAACTTTGGAACACGGCTATACACCTATTGGAAGGGTGATAGACCGCTTAAGGGTTCCTGAATATTTATTTTAGTAGGATTACTGGTATCCTGGATACCAGTAATGCCGAATATTGAGTAACGCCGAAGCAAGGATGGGGGTGAAATAAAAGAAAAAAATGTTCACCCCTTCCGCTTCAGTCCTTGTGGAAGCAACTGGGCGAGACAGTCCAGTGGGGGGGGGGGTAATAGTGAGTGTGGAAGGAGGAATATAAAATGAAAAATGAAAAAAAAAAGATAGAGAGAATGATGATGAATCACGATATAACAAGTAATAGTATAGTGTTACAATACACAATGGTTGACTGTACATATAGTATTGTATAATTGTTGATTTCTGGGTTCATGATGTATTGTATACAGATTGATGATGAACAAATTAAGAGATAAAATGAGATGTTTAAATAAAAGAGTAATAGGAAGTTGTTATTTAAATTCTGATTGGAATCAGGAAAATATTTTGAATTTGGAATAAGAAATAATAAGAGGATGGTCATGCAAAATGTTTGAATTAAAATATATCATGTTAGGTTAAGGAGTTCTGTTAATATAGAATGTGTGTATTAGAAGTTAAGAAAAGCCAGTACCAAAAAAGGCTAACCAGTACGACTAAAAGGAAATCAAATCAGTTCAGGATCTGGAAAAGTGAAAGGCCCTTTAGTAATGTTTTAATTTAATTGTTTCAGAATCTAGTGATACTGTGGTGGCGACCCTGTGCTGGCCGGTGCGTCAGGGCAGGGGCGTCTAGTGCCTACCTGGCTTTGTGGTGTTGGGATCTTGACAAGAAGTCCAGTAAAGTCATGCAGGTGCGGCCGCAATCACTGGATCCGGGGGGTAAGTTACCCATGATTTTAATAAAATTTAAGGGAGTCAAGGCGCCATATCAGGACTGATCCTTTTAGGTTATGTCCTGAGGGGGTACTGTGACGGTACAAACCGTAGTCACAATTATAAAAAAGGGTAAATATTTTAACCATTTCAATTTTGGGGTGTAATCCAAGTAAAACAGCATGAAAATATGATGTAAGAGATCTGGGTGTGAGTTGTAAACAAGTGAGTCGATGGCTATTTTTAGCTGTGCCAAGCCCGTAAAACAATGTATTTCGACTGATGTCACGAAAATGTCACGGGCCTAACCCTTGTTTATGTAACATTGGAATGCAGTTCGGGCGTCGACCAGCCTCAGAAATTTTCCAACGTGGAACGTTCAGCCAAGAGGGGGTACCACATGACCTACGAATATATTGGCCGCTCCGAGAATGAAATCACCCTGTTTGGAACAACATCTTAACCCGGCCGGGTGTGTTTTAACCAAAGTCCACGGACCAATCTCAATTTTGGCGATTAACCAGTGAAAAGTATATAAAACAGCATTAATTAACTTTCTTCAAGTGTGCGATTCAATCATCACAAGTAACTAACAGTTTAAACAGTGTTCGTGAATATTATAGAAGAAATCAGTGGAACGAGCAATGGTGCCTCATGATGGATAACCCTTCCAGATAAGTACAATAAGACCTAAGCAAACTACACTACCAGTCATGGCGATAGCTCAATAGAAATTCAAACCAGTCAAATAATGAGATCTCAAAAGTAACGGGGGGGGGGGGTTAAATAGAATGAATGAGTGTGTGCAAAACGGAGTACTGTTTGGCTTTTCCTTAGTTAAGTAATGTTAATTTAATGAAAAAATAATTATGCAGGATCAGTGTTGATTTGTTAATCAAATAATGAATAGGGTAAAACCTTTGAATTTACTAAATGCAAATAAAATCAAGTATTTCACAATGACCACGTGTTAGAAATAAATTATTGCACAGCCACCTCAATCTGTTTCCGACATCTGATTTTTGCTTAACGGATGCTGGAGTTTTCTGAATACAGGGAAATAAAATACACATTAGTCAAGCGTTTCTTTTAAGGGCAGAGAGAAAGGAGTTGCATATGACTATACATATGCTGGCGACCCAATGGTAAGTAATAAAAATATTGACCAGGTAGGTGGTATTTTGGGCGGGTAAGTTTGAAAATAAAGGTAAGTAACTTTACAATATATAGAAACTAATAATGTAATTAATGTAAACATTTAAGAACAAAATTTTAAATATAATTAAATCACTTACCAACTCGGAACACAAAGTTTTTATGAGTAAAAAAGAAAAAGCTTTACCTTATAGCCTGAACCAGTTTTTGCTTATTGTAAGCCTCTGACAAAGCTTATAAGAAGCGAAAACTGGTTCAGGCTATAAGGTAAAACTTTCATGTTTTTACCCATAAAAAAACGTAGTGTTCTGAGTCGGTAGTGATTTAATTATATTTAGTTAATCAACAGACATTTAACAAAATTTTGTTTTCATACAAATCACAAAAAAAAAACTTTACCATGTGTACAAAGCTTGTCAGTACTATACTTTTAACCTCAACTGTACCAAGGGAATGGGCTGAGAGATGGTACCTTATCCCTCATCCAACTGCTCTGCTCAGCTTTTGTCAGTGTGTTGCCAATGTTGTCTCTGGTGTTTTGTTTCCTGAGACTTTTGTGTTTATAAATTTCTGTAGTTTATTATGAGGAGTCTTGCAGTCTTGTAATGACTCTTGTGTCATATCTTACATCTCATAATGAAAAAGGAAAAGGAATCATGTTGTTGTACCTTATACTGTGAGTAAAACTTAATCTACTAACTGAAAAGAAGCAACTAAAAAAAGTGATTATTGTCTTGGGCTTGGGAAAGTGATAAAAGCATCAGCATATAATGCTTAAACTTGTCAAGAACTCTAACCATGGGAGTTTAAAAGAAATAGAGAATAGACTGAAAGTTCTTTCATCACAAAGAACACACTGTGAGTGCCGATATAATCAGAAAGCCATGAAAAAGTATAATACACAACAGTCGCTTTACTCTTGTAGCTTAACTGGAATGGGAGAGTAAGAAGGCCCTATTCTACAATCAAAAACATTAGCATTATTACTGGTTTTGAAGCTAGGAAGATTTACCATACAAGTTCTGGTTAGCTCAACCACCGGACAATGTTAAAGGGTGACACATCTGACCATGTAAAAGTAAAGGTTGAGGTTATTTAAATTAAAAAGTTAACCTAAAGCTTAAACTTCTTTGAAATATTGCTAAAAAATGCTATTCACCAAGGAATGATGCAAACAAAGGTGTTGAAAGTATTAAACTGCTCAGATGTAATTTAAGCTGGCCATGTGTAATTTAAACAGTCACAATGTGCTGCTGCATTAACAACCTAATCGTGGCTGGCCATGCACTGAAAACATAGTCAGAAGCTTTCAGCAGGGCATGGAAGTTAATGTATGCATCCAATAATCAAGATCGATTACTTAAAAATGTGTATGAAAATGTTGAACAGATGTTATTTACTGGTAAGCAGAATTTTTGGATGATTTTAAGTAAAAAATTCTTAAAATGCCTTACATACTTACATTTCTATAAACTGAGAGAAAACCACCAAAAATGAGATTAGCTAGTCCTAATGGACTAGTCCTAGTCCTTCTTGGACACTTCACATATTCTACCAACTGTTAAATATCTATGAAAAATGGCCTGATGATTATGAATGATGATGTTATTGACTCTTTGGTGATAACAAATCATTTAACCAAATTCTGTTTATAATTCAGTGAACGAAAAAATGAAAGACAGCTACACACATGATCAATTACAGCAAGCACAACATAGTTCAGCTTGTGGCAGACGGTAACTGATGGCAGATAGTTCAGTAAGAAGGATGTATCATGTTTAACAGGAAGTAACTATACATGTTTCTCTTTTTATCAAGTGACATTGTTTTCTATATAATGAACATATTTAGAAGAAACATATCAGAATTATAATAATCATCTCATTATGAAGGAATATTTTACAACTTATTGTAACACAATAGAAATAACAGATTCACTGAACAGGAAAAAACATTGTGAAGTTCATGAACCACTAGATAAGAAAATGGTCAGGCATTAGGTATTTTCAGATAACTGATTATGAGATGGAGCTTAGGTACATGACAGTTTACCTTTTCATAATACTATTACACAATGTATGAACAAGAGCAGTATCTAAACACAATATGATGACAATTGAAATTCTGCTGGAATTATTACTGATAAGGGTGGTTTGTAGAACAATGAATTGTGAGAATAACTCCAGGAAAATAGCTTTTGGTGACGGTTACACATCTTATGTTTTTAACATAACTTAACAATTTATTTAGCATTATGCATACTTTGAATCTTTTTTTTTTACATACCAATATTTCAGCCAAAGTTATAATGTCATAAAATATTAACCACAATTAAAATAATTTTAGAAGTACGCTGAATTTAGGAGCAATAATATCTGGGAATTTTAAATTCTGTATTTAATGATTTGGTGAATAAAATGAAATTTTTCTTTCTTTTAATGAGTTCATGAACATTTGCCAATATTATTTATGGTCCACATTCAAGAAGGTTTATGAGTTGTTTTCAACTTAACTAAACTTTAGTAAATGCAGAAACCTAAGTGAGTAAAATTTTAATCAGCCTGTTTCTTGTTTGTTGATGGGCTGACGTTATTGGCTAAGATTTTATTAGCCAGTTGCTGTTTTTCCTAGGACATGTTTATGTAATCTCCCATGTGTCTCACAACAAATTTGAACAGACTGCAGTGCTGCCAATCCGGTACATCTATTGTAACGGGGCAAAAGGGGTTATTATTTTTTATTGTAATTTCATTCGGTTTTATTTCAAATTATACGGGTCCAAAACAGCGAGTCACCTACATAAAACGGTTCAGTGCGGTGTAGCTGTATGATGGAATGCGTCAAGGTGCAACAACGCAATACAATTCTCAGAACTGTAGTGTTGAGTGACATGCGCAAACACCAGCAGGTGCGCAACCGATGCCGAATTGTTAAAACAATATGGACTGGAGACGATATTTTTTCAACATGTGCTTCTGTGCTGGCAGAAACGCAAGGAGAAATCCCGCCCATTTATGTGACGTGTAGAGAGGCAGTGAGATTTCGTCGACATCCAACACACGGGAGTTGCACTTGTTAAATGTGCGGTGACAAAGACTTTAACGCATAAGGCATTGTTTTCCGTCTTGTCCAAAAAACTTTGGTAGTGGGGTACTTGGTGGACGCTGCTTGCAGTTCCTCACCGACGCTAGCCTGCGCAGGCAGCCCGCCAAACGGGGCTCAACAATAAAATTTCAGTACCAAGTAAAAGTGAGTGCAGTTTTCAGAAATGCGAAGTGAGAACAGTTTTTCGGAAGAAAATGAAATCGTAAATTGTTTCGAACACATAGAACGGATTCTGTAAATGATGTGACACGAGGTCGGGGAGACGCCACGTTGCCGGCAGGGGTATTGAGTAACGTATTCCAAAAAATATGCGTAATTTTGAGTAAGATGGGGCATATCTAATTAAGAGGGGTAAATTTGTTTTATGGTGTGAATGTGAGAATGAGCAGGCTGGGCGGCCTTCTTTAAGGTAAGATGTGTAATAGAATTTTAGTAGTATCCGATCATGTCATAAATATTATAAGAATGTTTTATTTATCTTAAATTTTTGGCAAGAAGTAATAGATTCATGTAAGAGGTAAAGAAATGAATAAGTAATAACGAACATGTTGAAAGTTTATTACATTTAATAAAATTTAATTTGCTTCTCTTCCTAAATGCAAGTTGTGTATGTTATTAATACAACCTTGAAATCATACTTGCATTTCAACGTTCGTGTGACGAACTCTGGGCGGAGAAGAAAATTTAAAGGTAAGTGGAGAGTAAATAAATTTTATGATTTAAATGTATTAAGAAGGTAAAATTAACTTAACACTATGTTGTTGATTTTTCACCAATTTCTTAAGTAATTAAGGCAAATACAAAAGCTTTCCCCTGCTTACAAAAACTTATATAACTATTTTACCTTAACATTCAATTTCAAGAGTACGTACCTTTTCTAGTTGCAAAGAATCTTGCATCAGGAGCATTGCTGGAACAGTAGGCATTGTAACTAGCAGAGATACAGGACTCTCAGGTTCACTTACTCTTTCAACAACACCTACTCACACAGAAAGAGCAACATTAGAGAGTGCAACATTAGAGAGTGCAACAAAGTTAATAGTTATTTATGTCATCTGTGAATTTATGAAGTTACCTTACCACATTCTAAGAAGTTTTGTTTATCACTTTAACTATTTATTATAAAAGAAATATAGAAAATAAAACATTTTAGAAAATTATAATCAATTAAATTAGTCCATACTACCAACTTACTACGTAATAAAAATTAAAAAATAAAACTGACATCAACACAGTTCTTGTGTATTTCTTATGACACAACTATTTTGTGTGTTTTGATGATTGTTCTACTCAGCTACAATTTAACTTAAAATTGGTGACCAAATTCTTGAAATCACAGCTTCTTTAAAACTAGAAGGATGTTTCCTACAAAAAAATTTTTTGCCACAGAAAAATTGCACTTATACAGCAAACGGATTTAATGTAATAACAGACACACATTGGACACAAAGAAATATTATACCTAGGTACACTTACATTCATACCCCTCATCCCAAAACAAAATCCTATTTACAGACACTGATTAAAAAATGGCAAGTGATTAAGAATGGCTTGAAACTCAGTACTTAAATCGGAGAAGATTTTGTAGTTAATATTTTCATATTCTGGCTTCATTCTGATGTACCTACCTTGGTATGCAACAATTATATATGAATTATTTTATTCAAAACATAATATCACTTGTCATTGAGCAACAAGTGTTACAGAATAAACTATTTTCGACATACGGAAAAACAAATTTACATGTGCATATTCATTTTACTCTGTCTCTTACTTCCTGATTTTTACTGAAATCTATCCTATTTAATTATTTATTAATACATAATATAACCTTGTCTGGAATGTGAATGGTTAATCACAACATTGAAAGAACCCACTATTAACCTGTTTGATCACTTTTAAGATACTGCATAATACAGGATAAACCCAAAATGTGTTTACATCCCATTTTGGAGAAACTGATGACCAAATGTAAAACAATCTTGCAGTATTGGTCACTAAACTTTACTACTTCTGACTTCACTAATTCAAAACTTTCATAATTCATATTGATTAAAAAATTTTTTTTTTCAGCATAGGCTTACTTAATTTAGTTTCAATGGAGTCTTCAGATATACAATTCATAATTATAATATTATAACACTGTTGCAAAGAAATTTGCATTATACCACACAAGAATACTACGTATAACTATTTATTACATACTACACTATTTGAATGTACACAACTATATACAATAATCTCAAGCAAATGGGGGTTTAAATTTATAAAATTTCAAAATTATGTTAAAACAGAAACAACATAAAAACTCAGGAGACCTGAGTCCTAATTTTATGGCAATAAATCTATAACAAATAATATGATACTTGTGCATTTTAGCCCCTACTCACTGATATTGAAACTGTTTATTGTCACTATCGATATGTTGAATGTTTTTGTTGAAACAGTGGTAGATTAGGTAAATCACAGAGAGTGTGGCTGTTAGATGGAATAAAGCAAACAAAATATAAAAAAACAATTTAAGTGATTCAACAATACAATAGACTTAGAAAATATATTGTATTATGTAATGTATTTATGTGCGAGATTAGGAAAAGTGTATACATGTGTCTAAATCCAGTGCATATTGTACGAAATGTATGTTAAGATGGGGCAGTGTTTGCCTGGGAAAAACCATGGGTTAGGTAAGTTGGATTTTTTTTTAATTACACCAAATTAACCTTCCCTAAGCATATGCTTAAACATATAAAACCTGTTGCATGGTTACACACCTTTTACTTTGTGGTATTCCACTACCAAACTCACTCCCTCCATTTTATTCTACAAGGTATGAGTTCAGTTTTGCTGTCGTTTCTTCAAATTAGTCAAGCGCAGGAAAATTGTTGAAAAACTGAATAACTGATGTAATTTTATTATACTGCATGGTTTTATTGATATATATGGTACATAACTATACGTAATATAATTTAGATGACAATGACATTTTCATCAATACAATCACAGATAAAACCAGATGGGTAGCTGTGTAAGATGGAATGGCATAAGCAAAATTTTATAATCAATTTAGTTCATTTAATGAAAGCACTTATATTTAAGAAATTTTGGTGTGTTGCATAATGTATTAAGATAATCAAAAAGTAAATTACACTCATGTCATGTTCCTGTACTAAGAGAATAATTTTATTTGGTGGTAACACTGTCTGTACTTTTGTCTCCCCACTTCCCAAAGTGGCCACACTATAGCTGGTTTAGTAAGTGAGCAGTCACTGTGTGAGTAAGGCTCGTTGTATAGAGGTGCTATTTGTATAGAGGTTATGTTGTATAGAGGTTGTATTCATGTGTACTCCATTGTCTGATTTTTGAGGGTAAAAAATTATAATTAGTGTGAAATTCATTGGCAAATTCTCAAAGTGTATATTAAAAATGTGACATGTGACATCATGCCCTGACAGTGAAATGGTGCCGAATGTCTGAAAAAGGAAGAACCAACAAGAACAACAATCCACACGCTGGGTACCTTCCATCTGTGAATACCAGGGGTGCCCACAGGGGGGGGATCATAGCGCAAGTTGTGCATTGAGAATTTTTGGTAGGCATTTTTTCAAGAATAACATTTTAAATCCAACATTGATAGAAATTTTTACAGTGTTTGTGCAACAAACTAAGCTATTAGTAAAAAACTAAAGCAGTTGCATATCTTTATGATTGTTTTAATGAACTGGCGGCATAAATGTCTCTACCAGTACAACTAGTAGTAAATTTTGTTTTGGAATTTGGAAAACTGACCCTGGCAGCCTGCAACAACATCCTGTCACTGAGTCAGAGGGTACATGAATAATAAATCGTGAATGTAAAAATGTGTGCGTGTGCTAAGCTTGTAGACCAGCGGGCAGTGGGGGGGACTTTTCAATTGGGGGGAGTGCTGAGACTTGGGGGGGTTGAGCATTAGGCCTTGGGGGGATAGTATTTCACCCCTGGTGAATACTATCAACAACGTGAAATGCATGAATGAAATGGTTCGTTCCAACCACTGTATTAAAAAGAAAGTGCAAGTGTACTGAACATTTCGTATGGTAACGTGTCTATGATTATTTATGATCTGCTGGGTTATCATAAGCTGTGCGTGCAGTGGGTGTCACGTGTGTTAACCGCCAACCACAAAAATCAACGTTGTATATGTGGAGTCCTTTCTTCAGCATTATTCCATGGATGGTCCCCCCTTAAAAAAAGTATCATCATGGGAGACAAGAGCTGGGTGCTTCATTACACTCCAGAGACAAAACGATCATCAAATGAATGCAAACACAAGAATATGCTACAAGCAAACAAGCCAAAATAACTCCAAGGTTATGCTGATAGTCTTTTTCAATTCCAAGGCAGTCATTTACAGTGAGTTTAAGCCCTGAGGAACAACAATCAATGCCAAATCATACTAAGAGTCTTTAAAAATGTTGCCAAAAGTCACAAAGATCAAAAACCTGGAATACTGAGCTTTGGAGTCATTTGATAATGTCAAAACTTGATAAATGTGTCTTTTTTGTTCAATAAAAAAATGTTTCTTTTGAATGTGTGTCTGTTTTATAAATAAAGGGTGTAACTTACTTTTTTTATTTACCTTCGTATTTAACAAAAAGTGAGGGAAACATGATTTTGGTTCCATTTGCACCTGTATGCCTAAATCTTGGCATTGGGTATTTTATGGAATGTAATTACAGGCTGATGTTTTCCTGCATGGGGTTAGGTAATTTAGGTTTGGTTCTATTTATTGCTTTTGGTAGGAGTTTATTTCTTCAAATTAACCTTAACCACCTTTCCTAATTTTTCACTTCAATATCAAACAAGCTTGTTCCAAGATAATCCATATAGTAAACACACTCCCTTCAGTTTATCTACAATCTACGCGCTCGGTCTCATTGTCATTTACACAAATATTTTCAACCTAGTGTAGGTTTAATGTATTAATGATCAATACTAGTAGGGGGGGCTATAATGAGGTTCTGTTAAATCTCTCACTCCTGAATAAATGACTAAAAATTGTAATGGTACACTTCGTTGGGATTTTCATGGGTGAGAGACAGCTTTGAAGAGATTTGTGCATAATTATTTGCGTATACTCAAGTATCATTTTGCAAAGTCAAGAAGCATTGCACCAGATATACAACATCACACGTGGAAAAAACCTGTTTGTGTGAAGCAGTGGAGTGAGTAATGCCAAGCCATGCAGTAGTTAGTCGCACTTGGAACACTGGAGAGGGCAGACATAAGTGAACCATGTCTCTTTCACAAAGTTCAGACCATGGTGAAGGAAATGTAAAAAGTAATAATAAGTATTGACAATAAAAAATATTAGTAGTGTCCAGTGCGAGAAAGTAATTAATTGTATTATACTAAGTTATAGTTAGGAAACCGTACAGAGAGGGCAGACACCAGTGGCTGCAACTCTCTCACAACAACAAGTGTTAGGAAAAATGTAGCAGAGTGAAAGCTTACATTGTCGTATTAACAGAAATAGAACATCAGTGATTGACAACTAACGTTTAGTTGATATAATTAGGGCACATAAATGTACTTTAAAAAGGTTACATATCAAAAGGTGTAACAAAAGGACAAAGTAAACTTAGTGCGTAGTAATGACCTCATGTTGTGCGCTAGAGAACAAAGGATACAACAATACAACAAAATTGTTGGACATGAACAGTGGGGTAACAAAAGTGGGGAAATTTTGGCTGAATAAAATTAAAAATATGAAATAAACAATAATCAGGAGTGCCAGAAAGTGTATATGAGAGAACAAGAGTGCGAAAGAAAGCGCAAGGAAAAAGAGGGGGGGAGAGAGAGAGAGAGAGAGAGAGGGGGGGGGGAGGTGAGAGAGCAAGAGAGAGAGAGAATAAAAAAGTACTGATTCAAATTGATTTACTTTTTATGTTATATTGATAATTAAATAAATGTTTTACTTATATTACAGTAGTTTTTTCTAAAATCCCACCATGTAGAAGGTGATTGCACCACATAAGGTAACCATTCAAATAGGTTATCTTTTACAGACGATATATTTTACAAAACATCTTATTATTATTTGTGTAATATTTTATATTAATCATATCAATGAATAAATTTGTGTGAATAATAATGAACATGAGTTAAGTTATTTTTAACGTCATCTCCCCTTAACCTAACCTGCACTCAACGAGTTCGGCTAGCCAAATCTTGGAATTTCTGATAAAGGAAGTCTGTTATTTTAAAATTTGTTTTCATGGGGACAGTATTGCGGTTTCCACATTCCGCCTATCAAAATTTGGTGGTGACCTAAGGGCTTTTTGAGGTAAGTAAAGTAGTATCGGAGGCCTTCTTCTCCTTCTTATTTGTATCATTACAAAATAAAAAAAAATAAAAAACAAATAATTACTGATGTTGGTTATTCATTTCAGTTTTTTTTTTAATGAGTAGTAATCAGTGTATCAACTTAGTACAGTATAAATAAAAGTACTTGGCAAAATAACCATTTTTCAGGAAAAAGGGACTTCGTTGGTAGAGGTTTAAAAAAAAAAGCCAAGACATCTGACACTGTCAAAGCTGCTGGTAAAAACAACAATGAACTGCTGGTGTTCCAATTAATGATTTTAGAAAAGCTTCTACTAAATGCTTTATAAAGAAAAATTTTAACATAGACATTAAGTTGTTTTGATTCAAAAATCAGCATACAATAATAAAACAAATATGTAGAAAATTTGACCTGAGACTATACAAGTGTTTGTAGATTTCCAGAAAACTTGGAACAATTACACCATGCAGCATGAGTTTTGATGATCATATAAATTTAGGTGGTTTCAAAGTACTTTCTCTGCTGATTTTAGATTTAATATTTATTTTTCTCTATAACCTTCAAATTTGTTGCAATTAAAATGAGTGTAAATAATGTTAAAACCCGGGTATTTTAGATTTCACAAAGTGAGGAATTTTTTTATGACAAGAGGAATCAGTTGGTAACACTTGTTATACCCCAGCTGGCTTTCTATTGGCGCCAAACAAGGAGTCCTATGAAAATCTCAACATTATTTCGAAAAACTTAACTACGAAAGGCATTTTTGGGTGGTTTGTGGTAACTTGAAAGTGACTGCCACGCTGCTTGGACAACAACCTGGATATACAAAAATGCCACGTTTCCTTTGTGAATGGGACAGTCGAGCAAAGGACAAACATTGAAAGGTAACAGACTGGCTCAAAAGAGAAATCTCCAACCAGGTTCAAAGAATATTACAAGCAAACCACTTGTGCAATGGAAAAAAAAATTCTTCTACCACCTCTTCATATCAAACTTGGTTTGATGAAACAGTTTACTGAAGCACTTGCAAAAGACAACAGCTATTTCCAATACCTACAAACAAAGTTTCCAAAAATATATACTGAATTAAAAGAAGGGATCTTTGTTGAACTGCAAATAAGAAATTTGATGAAGGATGAGGCTTTTGAAAATATTATGAATCGAACAGAAAAAAATGCTTAGAATTCATTTATAGAAGTTGTGAAAAACTTCTTGAACAACAAAAAAGATCAAAACTACAAAATTACTGTAAAAAACATGTTACAACATTTTAGGAAATTGGGTTGTAACATGAGTATTAAACTTCATCATCCCCATTCACACATTGATTTTTTCCCTGAGAATCTTGGCAATGTCAGCGAAGAACATGGAGAATGTTTCCACCAAGATATCATAGACATAGATACCAGGGATGCTGGAATGTTAACATGATGGCCGACTACTGTTTCACGCTTAAATGAGACGGCACTGCTGAGGGGTGCAAACCAAGAAAAAGAAACTTCAACCCACCAAAAAGGAAGGCTTAAAAAATAAAAACAGCATAGTGAATAGGAAAAGTAAATTGCATGAATATATTTTCTCATATCTTCTCATACATAACTTTATTATATGTTTTTATCCAATGTAAAATGTTCAAAATTCAACTGAAATGAAGTGTTCAAAATAAATCTTATTTAATTACTAAAACAGGTTTTTGAGTAATATTTCTTTCATTTGTATCATCACACTTACTAATACATAGTCATACAGACTGGTTTATATGAAATGTGTGAAATAAGTATGTCTTCTTCTGTTGTGCTGTCATACATTTTGCCATAAAAGTCATAGAAACAATACATAAAAGTAGTAAAAACTCAAAAGTAAATAATGAATTTGTAAAAAAGTCTGACGTGTTAGAAAAAAAAATAAGGTTACATCTGGAATAAGCAGCAAAAGTACTATTAAAAACACCTACTTCCACTAAATCATCATACAAAACATTTTTTTTTGCAGCATAGTGTTATTTGTGATAATGAATTCAAGGCATAGTGACTATAATTTAGATGGGACTGGTTTGCTGTGGAAGACAATATCAAGTAATTAACTTCCTGGTTGAAAAATTGATGAAATGGGAATCTCCACTGCTGTGTGCCAATTCTGATGGATGAGATAATCTAAAACCTATTGGGGGAAACTAAAATTGAAAAATCTTGTGGATCTATTACAAGATACACACACGCTTACCAATAATTTACAAAGACTGCTGAAATTATCAGACTTTCTTCTTCACCTTGAAAATTTTCAGTCCATGGTTCCATCACAATTTAATTCTCTCAAAACATTTCAGACAGATGACAAAAATGTTTCGTAGGACAACATTACACACTTTATCTTGGATAATGCTTCAGTGACAAAACAATAACAAAACATTTTATAGAATAGTAATGGCAAAATTATATACTTATTTATGCCTTTAAAACTGGTAGATTTTATAGCAGATTTTTAAAATAATTTGTTATTTTATTTATATAATATGAAAAATTATAATATAGAAAAAAGCTACAATATTCAACTGGCCCTTGAGCTGGAAAGAGCTAAAAGCTATAATTGCAAATGTATACAACTCTACCAAACTGAAAATAATTATTACAGAAACATGTTAGAAAGTACTGATGAACAAGAATGTAAAACGGAAGAAGTCTTAGAATATAATATAAACTTGGGTATATAATGCAAACAGAAGAAGAAATCATGATTGCTACAGACTAATGTTTAAGTCTCAATGTGCAAGATGATTCTGATTGTGAAGAAGAGAACCAGGAAAAAAGTTAAAACTGTTAAACCAAGAAACTGTTAAACTAAGCAGTGTATAAAAACACATACTGTTACTATTAAAGTTTAATTGAGATTAAAATATATTTCTTTGAGTTAGTGAAATTAAGTACAAAAAAAAAAGTTTTTCCCCAAATGAAATAACGATTAGTAATGCAGTACTCCATTTGTAAGCTCACTGAATGGCTGGGTTTAAAATGCCTACAGACTGTATTTCAAACAAAGTATATTATTATAATATATTTTAGGATTATATCTCATGAAAGAATTGTAGCCTGTAGCCATTCTTATAAGAGAATTCTAAAAGGGATTAATGAGCACACACAATATATCTTGTCATTAAAATTACTACATGATCACTTTTATAAAAATAAAACAGGCGTCCAATCACTTTCACTTTCCCTACAAAATTTATAAGCACTTTAAAGCACAGATTTCTGTACACTTTTAAACTTGTTCCCATTTTCTCCAAATATTTTCCTTTGGCATTATCAATAATTAAATGTCAATAAAAATCAACTAGATGGCCATTGTATTGAAGGGAATTATTAAAATATTACAAGTTCTTGAGAGATTAACTCATTAACTGTTTTTATGTAGGTAAACATACAATATTAATACATAACATTTATCTACTCCGAAACTGATGTATAAACCAATTCCTTTACTAAATAATTATGACATAAAGTCTTTCTCAAAAAGTACATTTTTACCAAAAAAGTTTCATTCAATTTTTTTAATATATTATTAAGTAAAACACATGTCCATATGTTTATAAGTAACCATTTTACAGATTATAAGTTACCTGTAGTTATGCTTGCTCGCCTTGTATGCTGTGGTAGAACATTATTACTAACAACACATTGAGATTTTGTTCGTTTTTCTAATTTATCAACTAGTAACTGATATATAGCACTTATGTGGTCAAACGAATTTTCTGTAACAGACTGCATAAACAATAGTTTTTTAAAATTACAGACATTTTCAAAATTTACAAAACTATATTACACAAAGATAAAGAAAAACCTCCCGATTCAAGTGAAACCCCCTGCTTTAAAGATACTGCTTATACAGTTATATAACAATCTACAGTTTTCAGTTAGATATAGTACAATTATAATTGTCTTAATGACACAAATATTTCAATACAAAATTTTAGTAATAAACAAATGTAAAGTCTCTATTACACTAAGTAAATTTATTGTAATGACATGCAACTGATTTCAAACCTACATGAAACTAGTTGCACGGTAGTAAAAACAGGCTGCAACTGCTCTGCAATCAGGTGCAGAGTAAACATGGCGTCTATACTACTACTACTATAATAGTTGAGGTAAAATTTGTTTGTATCGTTGTCTGGGCTAACCTCAGAAACTACTGATCTGATAAAAAAAATCTTTCACCACCGTGTTCCTTGAAGTTAAGGATGGTTCTAGACATAAATTTGAACCAACAACTTTAATAATTTTCAAGAACAGAGATTTAAAATGGTCCCATATCAAAAAATTTTGGCATGTGATAAACTATCGTTCTATAGGAGATAGCTATATGGAGCCAGTGAATGAAATATAGAAAAAATTACAAATTTTATATTGGTTTTTGTTTCAACAAAATCCTCCTTTTCATTTTTGAGATATTGGCGGTTTTGTAAAAATTGTATATGTTGTGTCGGTCCCATGTCATGAAATTTCTTCATTGTCTACAGAATGCACACGCAGGCGAATTGCATGCAATCGGTTGCTTAGTGTAATAAGCTACATTTGGATCAATGCCCCACAACATGTGCGTGAAATTAAAAGTTGCACGAGCAGTTGCAAGGATTGCAACTGTCTTGCAATCAATTGCAGACCTTGCAACCAATTGCAGTAAGTGTAATATGCTACATTTAAACCAATGCCCCACAACTTTTTTTTGCAACCAGCTGAATGCAATCAGTTGCGTAGTGTAATAAAGGCCTAAGTCAAGGCATGGTAATATTTACTTGAGGAAAGATAACGTATGTTGACAGTTAGCTTTACACTATGTTTTATTTAAAAAGTTTAAAAAACATTGCATGAAACCTGTTTTGAAACTCCTGCCTGTGATTTACTTTCGCAATTCATGATAGAATCAATGTTGAGAAAAAAAAAACTTCAGTCAGATTGTTAATGAAAAGCAATTCCTTGTTTAGATTGGATGAAGTCATAATGCCTTAATTTTTGTGCTCCAATGCAGAACAGTGTTCAATGGGTTCACCTGAATGGACCTGGGTGAGGGTAGCTTTCTTTTAAGAAAAAAAAGTTGTGAATTTGTCAATAACAGGAACAGTGAATTGGTTTCAGCAAACCAACTTTACAAATGCAGATGGCGACCTGCTTTTATGTTTTTTGAGGGCTTTGTACAGTAGGTTTTGGGGCTTTAACTCCTAACTATTAAAAGAAATATATAACTGACTGTTCAATATGAACACAAGGGATATTGAGGTATGTCAGGAAATTATCCAGCTAATTTCAATGTCATGGTAACACACCAAGTGACCTTCACAAAATCATACAGCCAATCGCAACAGATGTTACAGCACATGCACGAACAGTTAGGCTCCCACTGGAACTCTCATTCCACAGTAAGACACCACTGAGTGAGCAAGCAGATAAGGGAAGCTGCATCAAGTTTTGATTCAAACTTGGACATTCACATGCAGAAGCTATTTGAATGATTAACAGGGTCTTCAGGCAGGATTTCATATTGATGCTCAAATTACAGTGTGGATTGACACTTTTCACAAGGACCAGGAATGCACATTCTGGAAACAATGTCAAGGCCGTGTTGACTTTTTGTTATCATGACGGCATGGTCCATTATGAGTACACTCCTCTAACTGAGACAGTACCTAATGAGTACAACCCTGAAATTCTTTGGAGGCTGAGGGATGCAGTGAGTAGAAAAAGGACGCAGCTGTGGCAAGTGGTTACTAGCACTTTCACCATGACAATGCACCTGGACATTCTTCATGTTCAGGATTTCTTGGTGATACATTGCACACAGATTTCTCAGCCAGCCTACTGTCTTGACTGGCTCCCCTTCTGGCTTTTTCCAAACCTAAATTTGCTACTTAAAGGGAGGACATTTCAGATGGTTGATGAGATTCAAAAGTATGTGACAAGACAGATGATGGTCGTTCCAAAAGAAGACTTTGGAGACTATTCCGAGAAGTGGAAGAGATGCTTGGATAAGGTGTGAAGCCCCAACGGGAGTCCTTTGAAGGGAACTAAGACCCCTCAGGGTGGGCACTAAACCAAGACCATAAAATTCATGCATAATTCCAGGTTTTCCAGGACATTTTCAAAAAAGTTCCAGGTTACTAATTACACATTCGACTTAAATCAAATTATGACATGAAATATTATAAAAAAAATAATTAACACCATATTCATATTTACGACATGTCTTACTTACTTACTCTTAATTCGAAATAATCAGCACATAGGGTATAGGTTATCAAATTAAATATTTATGTTATTAATACAGGTTATAAAATTACTCCAAACAAAAGAACTGTCACTACAAAGTGTACTGAGCAGCGCTTGTGGACCATGTATGCTCATAACACACTTACAGAAATAATTGAGTTCTGATTAGTATAACCAGTATGGAAAAATTTCATTTTAAATTAAATGCTAACTACAAAAAAAAAAGAATTATTAGTTCTTCCCACACTTGTTAATTAATCTTAGTAGGCATATTATATTTCACATTCCAGGTCTTGAAGCAGGTTTTAAGTCCAAAAAGGAGATAAACATGACTAATTAAAAAAAAAGGTTACTTTCAATTATTAAAAAAGGCTGAAGAAAGTGACTAAAACTTACGAAAAAAATACGATATATGCAGAAATTTACATGTAGGAATTTGTCTTTTACTGATTTTTTTTTTAAATTATATTTTACTAATTTGCATAGGAAGTCATTCAAATTATAAATCGGTAATTGTTCATTATTTCACCGTCACCTCTAATGTTTAGTTTGACTTTATAATCATAGATGAAACATTTTTAAAGGTCGGAAAAGTAAAAACAACAATAAAAGTAACTTTAAAAGTCGAACGAGACCGGTAACAAAACACTAAAAAAGTTAGGTTATGTTTGGTTAGGAACAGTTTGAAAAGCCCGATTTGGAACTATAAAATTATAGATTAAGCATTTGTAAAGGTCGGAAAATTAAATATAACAATAACACTAATTACCTAAAACTATAAATTTATATGATAATTATTTTTATTTATGTCTAAAACTTAAAATGAATTATTTTGTCACATGGTTTCGTTAATAATCACAAAAAGAACTCATTTAAAATAAACAACGGTGTTTGAATTGATTGAACGACTGACTACGCAGCTTAGATACCAGTACCATAGTTTTACGTGAGAAAAACACCGTTCCGTTCACTGACTCTGTTAGACTAGGGATTGGATACGATATTTTGTATGTATATATCGCATTAATGATTTTTAATGAATATATTTCTAACATTGAGCCTCAGAAATATTGTTAGGCTCGTCAAAAGCTACTGCCTATTTTAAAATTTATAAAAGCAGCTGAGAGGAAAAGTGTGCGTACTGCTCATGCCCGAATCGGATGGGTTACTGGCATCTCTGGTTCAAACGGGGTGTTACAACGCTGGCGGCGTTCACATCTACTCAAATACAAATTTATAAAGGATTTCAGCATGGTTTTCGTTTCTCGAACGTAAAAAGTAGTCAGCAGTTTGCTAAAAAACACATATTAATATGTTGTATTTTTATTATTGTTATATTGGAGTGTTAGTGGTCTCAAACATTTCTACTAATAATTTTATACAAACCACTATGTTGTCTTTGGTATTGACGAGCGCTTTCGGCAGTCAAGCCATCTTCAGGTCATTTACCAACGTTGCCGAAAGTCAAGTATAAGTATAAAATTATTAGTAGTAATATGTCGTACTCTTAACTGTATTTCTTTTTTTTTAATTCCAGGATTCCCTGAAAATTCACGCATAATTCATGTAGTTTTTCCCGGTCAATGAAATTCACGCGTTATTCCCAGGGTTTCCTGATTTTCCCAGTCGGTGGCCACCCTGCCCCTTTGTGTACTAAGCTATTTGTCTACAAATATTATTTGGCTGATACTTTCTGGACAGACCTTGTTGGTACATAAGCACTGCACATGCTACTACAAACAACTTATAAGAAAATTATATCCTGCCATTAGGAATCATGGATTAGTATACTTGTAAAGACACAGGTATTATAATAACTTCAAATGCCACATATCTACTAACTCAATTCTAAACAGAACACCCAAATTATATTAATACTAAAATATAAATACATAAGTCACCTCTGTACTTTCTAAATTTTCAAAATACAACTGAGAATAAAAAAAACTACTATTGCACAATAATTAATACATTTTAAAATAAGTTACTTGTTTATGCTCTTTTTGTTACTGTCTAGTATATTAATAAAACAAAATACCTTTATGATCATATCCTTATCGAGACCTGGTAATTGTAACATATGTTCAATAACAACATTATTCAGTACTGGTACATCACTAATATTATCATTATCTTCATACAGTAAATCTTGCTCAATCTATAAATACAAAAATACAATTTAACAATTAAACAGGAAACTTTATCTGGTAATCAGTTCTCACAAGCTGCCATAATTTTGGTATACCAACTAACTGATTCAACTATACAGTATATTAAACAGACTGATTATCCATTTTATATTATAAAACTATACTAAAGACAACAGTAAATCATAGTGGCATGTGTTCCCAAAATTAAAGAATCCTTCAATTTGGAAAAACAAGAATGTTAGTATAAATACATTTAATTATAATGAAAGACATGAATGTTAAAAAATGTGTGCTTTGTGTAGTCAAACAAAAACATTTGTCTTCTTATTGCTCCTCATGGAATGAAATCAGTCAGCAGCCTTTCTGAACAAATTGATAACACTCTCTCATGCTCAGTGTTTACACCCGGGGATCCTGAATGACTCACTCCAGTAATTGGTGCTTGGATTAAGTGTTTTATAGAAGACCTATGTCTCATCCCCAATCACAATATGGTTGAATCAAATTTCTTCCCCTCTTGACGATACTATGAAACACTGTCTTCATGAATTTCCTCACTGATAGTTTCTTGAATTTGTTGGTAATAAGAGATGACCACCTAGAAAGGTTTCCAATTGTGAACATTTGACCTTCCTTCATTAAATGTAATGCACTATTTCCTTGCACAGGATTTCTTCAATAATGTTGTTATTTCATATTTTGGTTATTTGTTTTGAATTTTGATAGGCCAAATTTTTTTAGCACTCAAGAAATGAATTCACTTTGAATCCCACACTTGATATTTTCACTTGTTTCGCTCATTTTATTGCCTCTTATGGCTATTTTGGACTTCTGTAGATCAGCTTTTGCCATCCCAATACAGTTGTTATTCATTTTTAAAACCCATAAATAATAGATGCAACAGCATTCAATAAATTCTCTAAATGCTATCTGTTGGATACACCTACAATACATACTGTGTCTAAATGTTCTTTACTTTCTGGATGACCTTCAAATACTAACTACAAAAAAAATTACATTACAGTAATAATGGAAACCAATTAACTAATCAATTTTATTAAAATTCCATTCAATTTAAATTAAATAATGTCACTTTTCTACTTAAGTATCAACCTTTCATTACCATACTCAAAACTAATTTATTTTTGTTTTATGATATAAAGAATAATACATCAAGTTCACAGTTATAAACAAAAATTTAGGCAACAGCATACACAAAATAATATTGAAAACTTGGTAAACTACAAGAGTTTCTGCTGCTTGCTATATTCAGAACCATGGGGCCGGGTGAAGAACCTAGCTGCAGGGGCCACTATAATCCCTCATAACTCTCCAAAATCAAATTGCCTCCTCAACTCACTTCTCACACTCTACATAACACTTATGTAACACACTACAAAACGTTTTTCCTATCAACTTAAACGTAAACTCGCCAACTTAGCTTATAATTGTAATCTTTGAGGTGCAATTAAATGACTACATGATGTTTGTTTATATTTGATTTACTTATCACAAGATGTTGAATGCAAACTAAAAAATCATTAGCTCCCCACTCTTTTAATTATTTTTTTGAAAAACAAGACTTGTATTTATGCAACTTGTCTTGATTTCTAGGCACTGTAATAACACAGACACTACAATCACACAAAATGTTCATATGTACGAGGCATGTCCGGAAAGTAAAGATACATTGCATCTAGGCCGTGAGGGAATTTCTTTTTGGCGGTGGTGGTAACACTGTCGTTATTGTTATTCGATGCAGCTGCATCATAGCCATTGGGAGAATACACTTTGCTCTTTGTAGTTTGTGTTACACATATTAAAAATGACAGCGTCGATCCAAAACCCCACTAAATGTGAAGTTCGTTCTGTGATACGTTTTCTAAACGCAGAAGGTGAATGCCGGCGGAAATTCATAGACGAATTACAGCTGTTTATGGTGATGTTATGAATCGACAAAATGTCTCGAAGTGGTGCCATAATTTTTCGGAAGGAAGGACTGCTGTTCACAACGAACAAAAGAGCGGTAGGCCGTCTTTGATCTCTGACGACCTTCTTCACAAAATTGAAGAAAACATTCGTAAAGATCGTCGTTTGACGATAAGAGAATTGTGTGAATTCATTCCTGAAGTGTCTAAGACGTTGATTCATGAAATTGTGACGAAAAAATGAGGCTACAAAAAATTGTGCGTGCGTTGGGTGCCCAAAATGTTAACTGACGATCACAAGAAAAATCGGATGGGTTCCGCACTCACGTTTCTCACACGTTATGCAGACAAAGGAGATGAGTTCCTGGACTCTATTGTGACTGGGGATGAAACCTGGGTTTATCACCATACTCCTGAAACGAAGCGACAATCATTGCAATGGCGCCACACACATTCCCCCAAAACCAAAAAATTCAAAACATTGATTTCAGCCAAAAAAAATTATGGCTTCAGTTTTTTGGGACAGGAGAGGCTTTCTCCTGGTTGACTTCATGCCCCAAGGCAAAACAGTTACAGCATTTGTAAATAAATATTTTTAGACCAATTACGACCTTTGTATCTTTACTTTCCGGACACGCCTCGTACAACTCACAATTAACAAATACCAAGCTTATTATCACTAAACAGACATATTGCACAATATGAATATGACATAAGATGACTGGTGTGGAAATTTGCATTAAGTGTTAATCGAGGACAAATGGTGATGCAATATTCTGTTGGTTACTGTATATTACAGATGTCGTACCAACAGAAGTATGGCAGCTTACGTATAGCTTGGTACCGTGTTCTCAGAAAGATACTTGTTGCCTTGGATTGTGCAAAGCAAATAATCAAAATTTTAATAAATATGTATTCAGATACCAATGTTAAAAAAATTAAACACAAGGAGTTTAAACATTCAAAGTTAGAATAACTGAAAATAAAGCAATATGCCCTTACTTTTTTCTTTCATTTAATTTTTTCCTACTGAGTGAGCATGGGGCCCTGTGCAAGTGCAACTGTCTCACATCCCTAAGGGCATCTCTAGCCACATTCACACATATTGTTCTTTTACAATTTCTAGTCACTGGTGTCACACACACACACACACACACACACGCACGCACGCACAACATTCCCAGGATAATTTCAAAGGATACTGAAATCATTTGAAAAGGGTAAACAGTTTAGAAATGCGGATATTACACCAGTATTAAATCTGATACCTTCAGAAATATTCTTGACAACTATTTCACATGCATAGTACAGTATTGATAATCCAGACCAAATGATGCTCAACCCAAGCTGCATTTGATTTTTCATATTTTTCAAAAGATACAAAAATCATTACTTTAAGTAGAAGGAATATTCTCACAACTCAGCATTAGGCTAAAAACTATAATTACGAGGGTTAAGGTGAAAAGTCCCAGGCCTAAATAAGAAATCAACGATTTTTTGAATTTTATTTCTCAACATTATCTCCATTAGCTCTATACACTTTTCCCAACAAATGTAAGGAGGTTATGACCAGTGGCGTAGCTAGGCTTTTTGGCACCCGGGGCAAGGAGATCGTCGGCCGTCTCACCTTCACAATTAAAAGGGAGAAAAAGAACAAAAATGAAGCCCGTCCAGTGAACAAAGTACTTAATAAATGCAAATATGTAGATTTTTGTATGAAAGCACGACCAGCAAACGTCTTAAGAATATTTGGTAATAAGTCAAAATTAAGAAATTATACCGGTATAAGAAATTATAATATTACTGGTATTCAGTTTGTATACATTTATTAGTAACAAATGTAGACTATAAAAAAATGTAGTAATATAAAAATGTTGTAATAAACATGCAAATTTCTTGAAGGTCTAAAGTGCAACGTCAAAACAATATCCTAAAACAACATAAAGTTAAACAAAGAACTACATTAAAAGTAATAAAATAAATCACCTACCATTACAGGCTAATGGTTCCGTCTTCTATTAATAAACACTTAATATTTATATTTAATAGATATTTCAAACAAAACATTTTCAAATGTAACATTCCTGGTCTTAATTGCTGCAAAGTCGGTTATTAAACCACTGTAATCTAAGGACGAAGCAATGTCGTTTTCAATTGAAAGTATCGCTAGATTTGATACCCTGTCTTGATATATTGTTGATCGTAGGAACGATTTAATCAATTTAAGTTTACTAAATGATCTTTCACAAGAAGACACAGACACTGGCAAAGTAAGAAAAACTTTTAAAGCGGGTGATAGTGTTTTGTAGGCATCTAATCCCATTGAAGAAATGTATTGTAGCAGTCCCTGAGGTGTAAAGTCCATTTGTTCTCCATTAACTTTTGCTCTTTTTAATAAAAGTATGGTGTATTTCAAGTCACTGAACAATTATTCACTGCTTAGGTCAAGTGGATACAGTTTTACAATCACTGTGCACTTAATATTGATTTAGGAAATCTGTTCCTTAAAACGTATATCCCCATCATTTATGTACTCCTCAAATTTGCAGAGCTACCCAAAGAGTTTTTCTCACTCTTTTATGTTAGAGAAACGGTTTGAAATTTCAAAACTGTCAGTTTGTCCAAAATTTCTATTAGAGAACGTTGCATTTCTTTCCAAATGGTTAATGCAGAATCGTGTGCATACTCACCTGTCATCGTGCGCTTCTGTCTTATCCTTTTTGTCAAACTGACACCCCATTCATTACTTACCTGCTCTGCCTTAGTAATAACATTGTCACACAACACATTCCTCCAAACTTTTAATTTGTCTGTTACTGTCTCCAGAAGTGTCAATGGTTGAATAAAGCTTATTCCTTTGGTATGCAAGGATTTCTCGATTTTGTTCATAGAAGAAATAATATCTGTCCAGAAAAAGAGCAAGGTCACAAAATTAAAGTTTTCTGTCACATTAACTATTAATGCAGCATCTTCAGTCGTATCAATTGTTTCAGTCGTTGTACCCCTCGGTTTCTGCAGTGCAGCGATCACTTCATCCAGCTGAATGGATATTAAATCTGCTTTTGAACTCCACCTGGAATCGCAATGTCCTTTTAGAGTAATATTTACAAAGTATTTAAGAACACTCCATCTGTGAGTGGAACAAGAAAATAAGGTGAATAGACATTCTACTGTCCCAAAAAACGTCACTACCTGAACATTTACATGAGCTACATGCATTCCAACAAAGTAAAGTGAATGATTGTCACAGAGAACAAACACAGCTAGTGGATTAAAATCTAATATTCTCTTCTGAACTTCTGAATGGATGCCAGCTGTTGTTCCTTGATTGTTTATATGACTGACCTCTGCAATCGCTTAGATTCAATCCATCTCTCTTAAGTTTACTTGTAATAGCCTCTGTGATCTCCTCCGCTGTTTTCACGTCTAAAGGATTAAAATCTATGAAGGCTTTCTTGATATCAACAAAACTGCATTTTAATTCTTATTATCTGAGACATTTGTTCTACATGTGCAGCATCTGGTTAAATATAATGCTAAAGTACTTCGCCTTCTGACATGTGGTAAAAATATATTTGCGCACTCTTTCTCCTAACAGGCCTATTATTTCATTTTGAATAGTTGGCGAAAGATACGATATACACCCAGATTTATGAGAGACTGAATTCAAATGAGATCTCATGACAGGGTCAAATTTAGTCAAGTATTTTAACAAAGCATGAATGTTTTCAGGATCTGGATCGTTAGTAATTAATTTTCGATGCCCTGTCAGTGCCAGAATTTGTTGTGCATGAGTTTGTACTGTGAAAGTACTGTGTAATATTCAAGGATTTTTTCCATGTCTTAGCTGTTTTACTCATTTGTTCCTGAAGTAGGTGATCAATAAGCCCTCCCCACCCTTTATGTAAAGAACGTTCCAATCCTTTCTATTCCAAAAACGCAGAGCGATGAGCAGGACTATTTTCATGATCCTGAAAAAGGGGAGTTAAGTTTCGCCATGACGAAACCATTGAAATTGCTTTTTTTATAGTTATTTTGTAGAAATAAAGTGCAATAAAAGAAAAATAGATATTTTTTATTTGGAGAAAAACATCCAAATGCGATTTACCTTTTAGCCGTTTTGCACAAACCAATACTTCTTTAAGGATCGTCCAGCTTCATCTTCAGGAAAATGGCTGTCTTTGTTCTGCAACTAACATGTTCCTCTATTCACCATTATATATAGGAAGGACTGAGATATCTCGCTCGGCCATGCATAAACCAGACAAGCTGGCTGGTTATGGTTCTTTTATGAAAGGATTAGTCATATCAAAGAAACAAGTTGTTTGTAGTTTTATAAACCGAAAACAATTTTTTCAAGTCTATGCTCACTTTGCTCCCCTCCTGGCTATGCCGCCCGGGGCGGCAACACCCTTGCCCCCCCCCTAGCTACACCTATGACATACCTGTTTACCCTGTATACCCTGTACCTGTATACCTGTGTACCTGTACCCTGTGTACCTGTATGTATACCTGTTATTAGCCTGTTTGTTATGACAGACTGATAAGCCAATTGTCAAGGTCCTCAAAGTAACCATTTACAGCACTACTGATTTGATTGTCATCAGTAAATCTTTTTCCACTGAGCTATTTTTTGAGGGTAGAAAAAAGTAATTGTTTTCTTCCTTTTACGATAGTCAATGAAGATTACTCTACATGTGTCTTTGGTCTCATGAGTCTTGTGGTGGACCAAATCTTATTAACGGTTATGAATCGACGCAAAAATTTGGTTGGATTGTGCAAACTGAGTGCCAAACAATCCTGTCGACAGTGTTTTTGGTCAAGTGTCGGCAAATGTAGCATCCATTTAATGCACAGCTTTGTCATATACAGATTTTTGTGTAAGGTATTGTGCACACATTCCGTTATCTCACTCGCTTTCATCCTACGGTGTGTGAATGCGATTTTGTGGATTTTCTTGATTTTTTCTGGCGTAGTCACTTCAATGGGACGTCAACACATGGGTTGTCAGATGTGCTTGCCTGACCCATTTTAAATTCAGCATCTTAGTGCTTAACCACTATATTCAATGGGGAAGAGACCCTTAATGTTAAACACAACTCCTTTTTTATATCAGTTACAGTTATGCCTTAAAAAAAAAAAATTAATCATAACATGAGTGATGATTTATGATGGATTCTATCCACGGTTAAATGATTGTAGCGGGTCAATTTTTGGGTGGTTTTATTTTTACCGTATGGGGCAAGTACATTTTTATTTCTTTCATTTTGGTGCGGCTTGTAAAAAGAAGTTGTGAAAATTATTGGGTAACAAAATTCATTCCATTATAACAACGCATTGCAACATTATTTTCCATGCAACAGCACGATGTTGAGAAACAGTGAGACAAAAGCGATACGCAGGTGTTATTGTGTAAGCCGGCAAGCGAAGCATTTACCCCCTTCAAAATTCTCAGAAATCTGTACTTGTGTAAACAGCACACAGACGCAACTGTATCACCACAAATCTGTGTGACGCATCCAGCCACAAAACAGGATGCCCTGGGACGAGCAAAATCTAGCAATGTGTTTTTTTTTGAGCAGCAGGAAGTCATGGCTAAATCCGGCTTTTCCAATGACGTCAGCGGAGCCAAGTACAATATCGGCCTTAGGTCACACACACATACCAGCTTTATTCCACACATAAAATGGTTAGCTCACAGCAAATGAGCAATGAGCGACGAAAACTTGGTGGCATTGAATCGCCGCTTCCGCCAGCTCGATCAAGCACATTACGGAGTTCCACTACTGAAGCCTGCCGGCTAGGAACGAATTAGGCTACACGCAAAAGTTTCTCTATTATTTTCACTTTAAATTCAAATATCAGCGGAGAAAAGTTTGTGACGATAATACATCCGTGCGGTAGAAACTAACCGAGTGTTATTTCGGACATCAACATTATAACATTTCATATAAAGATGACTGTGCGTGAAGACCGCGTGGCTGCCGTGGGGGAAGTTTTATTAATAATAAAATGTTAAGGGTATTTAAATTATAAATTCTGTGTGAGTGTGTGCAAAGCTGGGCAGCTTTTGTGTATATTTGTGTTTTTATTTGATATTTGTATTTGTGTCTTGTGAAATAATAAGGTAAGCTGTAGTTCCTAAGTGTTATGCTAGTGTTGCACAACTTTGCAGAAATGTATCTAAATGAATCTTCATGAGTTTAAAAGCAGTCAAGATTAAATAATAATAAATATTAATTCTCTTCCAAAATGAGTTGTGTCAGTACTTTGCGTAACCCATAGACCATGTTTGTATCTAGGTACATGTGATCGAATCCTGTGACCCTGTAAGAATTATCGTAACGGTAAGTAACAACTAATCTGGTAATAATAATAAATGTGATCGATCAGTACGTCACAATTGGCGCCACGGAACAGGCACGAATTGAATTAATTATAATTAATTAATTGGATTCCGCATCGACAGGGATACAAACATGTTCTAGGTTAGCTTAGCAACCTAACAGTATATTACAAAATTTAAATAATTACTGTATTTATTTAATTAATTATTCTATTTAAGCAATTTATATAACTTAATTTATATCAATAATACAAAATGTCAGATAACGAGAATAAAATAAATGAAAATAGCGTCGAAAATTTCGACGACTCAAACGTTAGTAACTATGAAACACACTCGACTCCAAGTGTGAGTCAGAGTGAAGCAGAAATAAGTATAACAGATCGAAGTAAAGTAAATGAAGATTCAGGGATTCAAATAACCCCGAAATTAGATTGGGAAAGTAGAATTGAGAGTAAAGAAGTCGGCTTCACTGACGGAAATATAGCAGCGCAATCTACTCCGTCGACAACACGAACCAAAGGGTTGTCGATGGATGATATGTTTAACTTGATAAAAACAATGTCCGAAAACATAAATAGCAACTTAAATGCAAAATTTGAAGAACAACAAATTGATTCCAATGTTAAATACAATAAGATAAATGAGAAATTCGATGTCCAAAAGAATAGTTTTGGCAGTCAGTTGGATGAGTTAAAAAACCAAATTAACGAAATAAAGAGTGATTCTGACGTTAAATTTAATATCCAGAATGATAAATTCGATAGACAATGCAGGGAGATTAATGAGTTGAAATATGACATTCAAGAAATTAATAAACGTTGTAAAAATACCCATGAAACGATAAGAACTAGTCTGAATAAGTTAGAACAGAGTGTTGAGCGAATGGGAGTACATGTGATGAGTACCGAGAAAAATAAAACAAATGAAAATCGTAATGACAAGTACAAAAATGTAATGCCAGGTAGAGTTAACAAATAATAACAATAATGTCGAAAATAATGAATTTAATACTGAGAATGTTAATGTGTTTGAAGAGTTAGTATCAGAGACTGATACGGAAAAAATAAATAATGAGATTATTAATGAAAGTGTAGATAGTAGTGATAATGAGAGTTTAATGGGATTAGAGGTTAATGAGGAGGTAATAGTTGTTGATGAGATGGAGAGTGTGTGTAAGGAGAGTTTAAGCGAATGTGTAGAGCAGAGGGTAAAATTTCCCCTTATTTATGATGAACCAGAGTGTTCAAAAGTGTTATTTTTGGGCAAGAGACCCTTATTAATGAAAGATTTGAGTTGTTTAATTTTGTTGAATAATTTTGTACCCTCTGCATGGAATGAGAGAGATTTAAATGGAGAGATAGAATTATATAAACTAATGAGAGATTATAATGAGTTGAAAGAGATGTTAGTTGACATGAAACACTTACCTGTTAAATTAGAGAGTGAAGATTATTTTGATAATACATGTTTAAATAATAATCATTTACTTTATGAAGAAAAAATAACTGAGTTGATAACGAATATTACTGATGGAGACCTAACCAATGTACTTAATATTGACTTGTTTAATGATTATGTGGATAAAATAAATGAGTTTAGTTTGTATGGTTACAACACACAAAACAGTCATTTGTGTGATAATAAAATTGAACGATGTTATGTGAAACCCCGTCTAATTTTTGACGATGGAGGGTGAGCCTTAAATTCACAATTGGACAATTTCAAATATGGTAATATATGGTAATGACCTAGCTGATTTTAGATATTGAAGTGTGATATAACTGAATAATTATTGATGAAGGATTGTAAATACATGTTTACAAATACAAAGCGAGAAGTTGTGGATAAAACTGGAAATAAGGTCACTCTACGGCTTAATCAATAGATATAATAGGGAATTATATGACAGACACATAGAATTGTTAAGAATATACTCGTATGTAGAGTTAGAAGAAATATTATATAATTTTGGTTTGGGGTACGTAGAAAAGAAATTGGAAAAGAAAAATAAAAAAATGGTAGATAAGTTAAATAAGTTAATAAAAAAGAACGACGTAAAAAAGGAACACCTCTCTAAGAATAACTATGAAAAAAGAGTAATAAACCTTACAGAGGTAAATTTCAATACAGAAGAAAAAGAAATGTTAGCAAAAGGCTTAAAATACGCACCGCCACCAGAATTAAATCAAGAAAAAACGATTATTGAATGCGAAAGCATAATACAAAAACTAGGAAATGAAAATGATAAAAAAAGAATAAGGTGGGAAGTAGGGAATGTAGTAGATAAAATATTTAAGAGAAGTTTGTACAATTCAAAAAATGAACAAAAAATCAAATCAACTGTAACTAAACTAAAGAATAAAATAAAGAAGAATGATATTATAGTAACGAAGGCGGACAAAGGAAATACAATGGTACTACTGAGAAAGGACGAATACATAAAGAAAACGGAAGAATTTATAAGGGAAGGACCATACGAGGAAATAAAGTATGATTATACAAGTAAGTACCAGTCAAGGATAAAACAAATGATGAAACAGATAACATTTATAGAAGAAAATAAGAAAAAGTATTTATTGGAAAGTAATCCAACAGCACCAACTTTTAAAAGTCAGGTTAAGATACATAAAGAAGGAAAACCAATTAGACCGATTGTTTCTTTTATTAATGCACCTATTTATAAATTATCAAAGGAAGTTAGCAGAGTACTGAAAGAGAAATATGAATTTGGGACAAAATACAACATAGAGAATAATGTAAAATTGATAGAAAAATTAGAAAATGTTAGGATTAATGTAAATACAAAATTGATATCACTGGATGTTAAGGACATGTTTACCAATATCACAGTAAATAAAGTTATTAAGTTAATAAACGATAATAATATGGGAGAATACAGGTATAAAAAGCAGTTGATGAAAGTAATTAAAGAATGTGTAAATCAGAACTATTTTAGGTTTAATAACAAGTTTTATATACAGAAAAAAGGTTTACCTATGGGGTCTTCATTATCCCCTATTCTTGCTGAAATATACATGAATGATTTTGAAAAGCAATTAATAACTTCCACTAAGTATAAAAACAATATAAAATTATGGTCTAGATACGTTGATGATGTATTAGTAATTTGGGAAGGAAGCATAGAAGAAGTGCATGAGTTTATAAATGAGGTAAATAGTAAGGATAAAAACTTACAATTTAAAGAAGAGATAGGAGGTAAGAAAATAAATTACTTAGATTTAAACATAGAAATTAAAGATAATGAGAAACTACAGTATGGGATATTTAGGAAAGAGTCGTATTCTGATATAATTATACCAAGAGAGTCTTACCACCCATATAGATATAAAATGGCGGCAATCAATTCATTTTGTTACAGAGCTCAGAAGTGTTTAAAAGAGACCGAGTCAAAAGATAGGGAGTTAAGAACGATAAAGGGAATTGTAAGGAATAATAATTATAACACCAACATAGTGGATAAAGTTATGAAAAGGGTTAACATACAAAAAGATAAAATAGAACCAGAACAAAAGAATTATGCAGGGTCATTGACATACATAGGTTCACATACTAGAAAAATTATAAAATGTTTTAATAAATATGGAGTAGATATAGCTATTAAAAAATGTGAAACGGTATTTGATAAGATAAGGAATAAGAATATAGAAAAAATTCCAGTATTACAGAAAAGCGGAATTTATAAATTAAAATGTAAAGACTGCAACAAGGTGTACCTAGGAGAGACAGGACGGAAATTCGTATGCAGGTTGTCTGACCACAAACGTGGAGAAGGTAATAGAACAACCAATTCGTTATATGCAAGACATTTCATAGAAGACAACCATAAGTTTGTTAATCCTTTGGAAGAATACGAAATTGTAAAAGTAGTGAATAACACAGTTGAAAGGAAGCTTAGAGAGGAGTTAGAAATATTGAAAGAGAGAGAAAAAGGGTTAGACAATTTAATTAATATTAAAATTAAATTTGATAATGAAGAAATATTTTATAACATGATTAAGAAGTAAATGATAGAGAACAGATAGATAATATTAAGAATTATTTTGCATAGTACTATTTGGATGGTTTAAAATAAGGGTGTTGACTGACCCACGTGTGTGGAGAGGAAGTGGGTAGTTTAAAAGGATGCACACACACACACACACACACACACACACACACACACACGTCTCTCAGCATTAGTGGCACAAGTTCATACACACGTACAAGTGGCAACGTCAAAGTTAAACACGCTACAACATAGATCTTTTACCTCTGATATTGACAATTTTATTAATTTTTGTATACACACCAACTTATTATGGATACACTCGATATCCATTGTTGTGGCAACCGTGCCACGCTTATTATAATTCGTGAACTCCATACACACGTTGCCACAATACGTTCGTATTCATGTCGTGTGTATACAGCGTTGCCAATTTTCTTCGGGCAAAGCGCGCCAAAACTGACTCATAGCAGCAAGACACTTGCAACTTGTTTACGGCTGATACTATGTTGTTGACAGTCTACAAGAATTTTTTTCTCATTGTCATGCGGGTCTTTGCTTAGTTTGCGTGGTATAACCATTACGCTTACTTTTCTTAAATTTTTTCCAACGAATAAGAGCAAATGTTTTAAAATATTCTGAACATTACTGATTAATAAGCGCATTGTGTTTTGCATATTTTTATTTATTATTTAATCTTGTATTAAATATAACAAAAGCTTATATTGTAAAGTACAAACGAAGAACGTATTTTAATGGAAAGGGTGCAATTATTTCAAATTATTGTTTATTTAGAGTGTCAATGACAACTATATTTTTAGATAGTTTTCCGTATAAAAAAGTCTGTGCAATTTTTGAATAATATAATGACAATTGTGTTTTTGTCCCCGTTGTTTTATTATTACAACGCTAATACAGAAAAATATTCTCATGATTGAAAATTCAGTGGTACAACGACAGTAGCTTACCGGAAATTTACACTTTAGTTTAGATTCTTTAAGTTATATGCGATTTTCAGATGAAGAGCGTAAAATTTTGTAACTAACTGGTGGTTTGGTGGGGCAATACCGCCAATTTATTGAGAATGTTTAAAGTTATTTCAATGAAATGAGACACAAATTTATTAAGAATTCCTTTCATTTAATATTTCAATAAACTCAGAAACAAACTTTATTCCCACCAGTTTTGCGCTGTTAGTCGTCAGTGATAAAAGTAGCCTAGGTGGTTGCGTCGTTCTTTAACAGTATTTCTGTGTATACGACGTTCTTTGTATATGCCGTATCACCATCTTGGCATAGATCGAGTCTACACTGCAGTAGGCCTACTCTGTCAAAATCCCCTGAAAGTAAACACAGCTCAGCTCTGGTTGATCAGGTTGCAGTTGTCGTTTAACGGACAATCAATAATTCGGGTTTGAGTTTCTAAACATATTATTTTATTTTATTTTATTTATAAACTTATTATTTGAAATAATTTTCATTATTTCCATCCAATTAATTTTGCAAACTATATGGTTAACAACTGAATATTTCTTGCATATAAATCTGCTGGGAATATTAAAAATATTTCCATCATGCTGTGTTTCCATCACAGGAAAAGTTCTGTTCCCCAATCGAAGTTTCCACTCCATTCCACTCCACAAATTGTTGTTAATTAGCACTGACACACATATTTTAGGTCAAATACTATATGGTCATAAAGGTCAAAGTTTTGTTTGTTTGTCCCGCCTTTGGGACTAACGTTAAGACCTGTCTAAACTCTCCACTAAAAGTATCACTTTTCCATCCGTCTGAACTATACTTAATAATGGATGTCTCGAAGTATACACCGAACTATACACTTCATTATGTTTCGAAGTAAATGATCCATACTGCTACTGCAGAGATCGTTGACATCTCATCAATTAAAATAACTGACTCTTCGTGTAGAACTGTAGCGTTTCCTGACATAGCCTTAATGGAAGAAACTGAAGAAGGCAACACTGGAACAAGAAGATCAAATAACTAATGGAGTATAATTCCTGCAGCCAAGAATTGCACAGGTTTGCATGTCCATTTTGTTGCTAATGCTAAATCAGCCTGTTCACTAACAATATTCAGAATATTTGCGAATACGTAGGTCATGCTACGTTCTGCTGGGGCTTCTAAGAATAACAGCTTCTCAATTGTCTCGCCTGCTATGGCCCACATAATTTTAATTACAACTAATTTCTGTTTTTCATTTAATTTGCTATGTATATTAGCACCATGACTGGCCTCTTCATTCACATTGCGTACAGGGTTAATAAGCATTGGATTATTTGGTATTGGCAAGCCGATGTTCCTTCACTCCAAACCATTACTTCTTACAATGTAATCTATATCCTGCAATGCTGCATTTCCTTCAAGGGCCTGCGTATCGTCTACATTAGTATTTTGATAATCGTTTACACTTGAAAAGGTAATGTTGGTTTGTAGAAGTAGCACATTAATGAGAACAACTCTCGTAGTTGACACGACATGTACAGTATGTGCTCTGCATTTCCTCCCAACATTTGTGCCAATCTGTGTCAATTTCAAGTAACCCACATGCAAGAGCCGCTCCTTTGTATGGCTTATAAGTTGCGTATGTATTGCTGTAGCTGCGTGGACATGCGAGTGATGTTCCTCCTTTAATATGAAGTAGTAACATACGTATGTAAAATCTGTTATGATCGTTTGGTGCGACAGTGTACATTCTCCCTATCATTTTGCAACCATCTCTCTTTCCTGGAATCCATTTATTATCAGCGAATCCATAAAGTCCTGAAATACCAGTATACAGGAATTGACAAGCACAGGGATCGCATTGATTAAAATCAAACCATGATTTCATCAATGTTGTGCGTTTTGTTGCAGGTCCTTGGATTGCATTCTCATCCCCTGCCCTAATACACATTATAATATCCATCTTCAAGCACAGCTAAGCGAACGATTGTATGTGACTGATCATGCATTTATTTTGAATGAAGGCACAGAATATCTGATGAGAGCTAAAGTATGGCATATTCGCGTATGTTATAGTTACAACATATCCAGTTAATGATCGTCACTGACGCTTCTTACGAATTGCATACATGTTGAGTCACATTATTTATACATGTATTGGAATAGGTTTTCAATATTGATGTGAGCATTGTACTGTAGAATTAGGAAGTGATTGTAGAGAACGAATCACGATTATCAAATGATATATTCCTTTTACTTCAACAATTCCGTCATCTCCTCTCCGGTACTTTGGATAACCATTGTTATTTTCAGTAGTTTAATGTAAAACGTTGCTCGGTTATTATGTGTACACATTCCATCAATCATGAAAGGAATATTAGGATTACGAGCTCTACAAGATCCATGTATCATAGTCGAGATAACAATTTTATGAATCCTTGGAAAACTGACTGGGTCAGGTATTTCTCCGCACACAACTTAGGATAAGCATGAGGTAGTGTATTAATCACGTTTCTGGGATTCAATAATAAATATATAAATAATAAATATGTGTAGGATAACAACTGCTCACAATGAGTGATTTTTTAGTAAATCATTTTTATCACTAGTTGAGTTTATAACAAACACTCCAGAAACCTATCACGACGATCGGCAGATTTTTCATTTTCACCAAGTTAAGAAGTTATATCTGTCCATTTCGGATTGCAGGTCATAGTTAAAAACCTGTCCAGTTTTCCAGATTTGCGTACTGTACGATCGCCATCAGATCCTGGTACCGAAGAGTCATGTTACGTAGTCTGCTCCTTCATGTTCGATAACCTCGGCCGTGTAGTGCGTAAGGATTATTAGCTAGAAAGCTGCCAGGATTGTAAGTAACGAGTGTTGAAACTCTTCGTTTTCATTACGAACAATACGTATGTCATATTCTGCCAAAGAATAAGGTTTGTCGCCAGCAAGTGGTAAATAATCGGAAATATATCTGTGAATCTGTCCCTAAATTTTTAAGGAGTAGAAACCTGTACCAGGGATATGATTTTCGTGACCAAAAAGTAAGAGAATGCCCTCACACTATTATATTTCCGGATGGTTTGGACAAAATTAATGCTGTTAAGAAGCAATTCTTTCAGTTGCGTACTTACCTGAGTTCTGGAAGGGAATTAGGCCGTTATGACATTAGGAATTGGAATAACTGACTCGTTAACGAAACGCAAGGAATGACAGTAAAATCATTAAATATTAATTCCATTCAGACAGTGCTTAAATGTGGTAGATTCTTCCAATAAAAGATTAATGAAAGACAGATGGGCGTACGATGTACCTGCCCCGCGATAACACTCAATACGTGTGTATAGAAATTCCTTCGTTCAAATTCATTACGAAAATCACTGTCGCGTTTTGCTCACGTAACAGTACTCATCGCAAATAGTGTACACACAAGCCGACTCTATGTGAATATGTGAATCTGCCAACAGACAGATGGCAATGTACTGTAATTCTCCCTCCCGCACGATCGTCTCAGCAATCCAGTACAATCCAGTACTTTACTTTTAAAAGAATTTGAAGCACAAAATGGAACTGTACAAAACTTATTTTTATATATTAAATACATATATATATATATAAATAATATTTAAAATTTATATTTACTTAACCTCAAAATGTTATTTTTCCCTTATTTGGAACATGTTTCGTTACCCTTAGTGTTCCCATCATGAGCCTCCTAATTTTGAAAATTGTGGAGTACCTGTGTGCTGGTTGGCGGTTGTTATGACTTCCCGTTGGTTTTTGGTTTTTCAATAAATATTAAATATATTATATACATCAAGAAATAGACTGTAGCAAAAAGTGTCAGCCATGGCACGATGTTTATTAAAACAGTAAATTAAAAATAAATAACTATTGTATGTATTTTTTATTTCCCAGTTAAAGGATTGTCGAATTAGATAAACTGAAGTATTGATTTAGTAAAATACAGTACGGTTTTAAGTAAAAAAATATATGATTTTCTTTTTGAGAGACAAGGTTGAATTTTCGCATTGTTTTTTATGAATCATCATGTCAAAAACATGTCAAGCATGTACAGCAGCTTGGTGACTGATCATACTAAGCAAATGAAATATCTTGGCTTCATAATAGACAGTAATCTCTCATGGAAATGTTTTATTTGTAGCCTGAAGAAATAGTTATATACATTCTTACGAAAATTCTATTTGTTACGAGATTTTTGTCCCGAAATAACTATTCCTCGATAACATCCAGACAAGTCCTGTGATCAATTCACGGCCGTGTAACTGGTTAGTTCGAATTGCTTACTACAATTTGTCATGTATAAAAGTTTTCGTACTGATGACTAACAAAATTGTTGCATGAAGGTATGCAGCAATTGTTGTCAGATGTGGTATTATCAAGGAGAACTATGTAATAACAGAGATCAGCTGCCTTGTGTATACTATGCACACAAGCCAGTTGAAGACATAATACGCAGTCCTGTTCGAATAAACAAACTCGTATTCATTCTTTTCCGGTCTTGGATATGTAGTCACAACTGTTATGTGAATATAATCACCAGACAAGTTGAACAAAAGAAGACAATGCTTTATGTCCGCGTAAAAACGAGTGATATTTGAAAGTAATAATGTGCATTTTAGATAATTTATTTACATTTTCTGATAAACCTAATTTTCATTATTAAATTATACGTAACAGTATAACAAGTATTTAAATTACTACTCCTACTTTATTATATATTTACACAAATATATGCATGATAATCAGAAGCCTCTGATGTAATAACTTATTTAATTACGCAGCACTTTCCGAAACTGTATCTATGCGCCAATCAGATTATACCTTTAGTGAGACAAGATAACAGTTTTGAGTACACGTTGCCGCTGTGTAGTCACAATTAGTATTCATGAATCCCAGCTTTAAGTGAATCGGCCTATCGTGTCGTCGTCATTTTGCTGTCGGTATAGTCGTCGTTTAATGATGTACAGTAACATGACAACAACGTAACTACACACATAAATAAATAACCATTGCTCCCGACTGCCATCCTTTTGACCGAGGGTGTATTAGATTTTTAACCGTTTACACATAGGCCTACACAATGATCTTTTTCTTTCTTATTTGGCAATGAAAGTACTGTAATTGATAATTAAGTTCTTTATTTGGGATCAGATTGTAATTTCGTGTAGACCTATTTACGTTTTTGAGATTCCAAAAACACATGTTAGAGTAGAAACACAAGGAAGGAAGAATACCAGGCAGCCCAAGAAGTAGCTGCAGAGAGAGTATAGACTCGGAACTGAAAGGGGCCTTGAGACCACTGCGATAGGTGATTGGACATTGGACATCAGACAATGATGTAGTCTAATACGTATTTTATTTGTGTGTGTGTGATATATATATATATATATATATATATATATATATATATATATATATATATATATATAGAGAGAGAGAGAGAGAGAGAGAGAGAGAGAGAGAGAGAGAGAGAGAGAGAGAGAGAGAGAGAGAGAGAGTGAGAGAAATTGCGTGTGTGTCTTCGGCGGGAGGGGGAGAAAGGAACGTTGAAAAACTCTTATGTTATGAATGCTTAAGCTTACAAGTTGTTATTATTATTATTTTTTTACTATAAAATGTTCATATTATTTTAACATAACGCGATTTTCTGGAACATGTTTTGTGGAAACGTAAAAACAGACAGCTGATGTACTGTTGCATGAGTTCGGACGTAGATGTGTATATATGTGTCAGCCCAAACAGGTAGTATGTTTTGTAAACATACACGCTGTGCCATTAAAACATTAAGAATGTTATTTGACCTTGAGTAGAGAGTCCTGTTGGAGGGATTCTGATGAATGAGAAATCTTGTCTCTGTGCTGGAGACCAGTGATGTTACGCTGAATAGACAACACATTATCACTCTACACAGCAGTGGCTGACGTGTATTAACCATTTCTGAGTTCGCGATACCACAACTCAGATTAAACTGTGCACAATGTTTGTAGAAAAGACGGACGTGTGTGACGTAAACGCCAGTTTGCAAAATGCATCATCGTTCCCGCCAGATATGTAATCACGTTTCTCGTTTATCTTGTCTCAGCCAAATAAACATTACTATGAGTTTACCATATTCCAGTCTCCTTCATATTTCATAAACACTTGAGAAAATAAAGAGTGAGAGAAAGTGAGAGAGGGCGTGGGTGAGAGAGAGGGGGGAGTGAGAGAGAGAGAGAGAGTGAGCAAGAAAGTGAGAGAGAGGTATACAGACAGAGGGGAGCTGTATACATTTTTTACCATACTTCATTTAGTTTAGAAGTCACATGACATAATTTGTATAAAACATCAATTAAACGCGCTGCCAGAACGTCGCATCCTATATATAATGCGACTCAATACGTCACGTTTGTACAGTTCTCATAAGTTCCTTTTTGATAACTACTATATTACTTTTTTGTAATATTTACTTGAGTACGAGCATTAACACACAATTTGCGTACAAAAGTAATTAAATGCGGTTATTTAACAGAATACGAAATTCCTTAAATGATTTTAAAATCACATTATAAGATATAATATAACTATTATGAACATGTAGCCATCATTAATTAGTAACCTGATACGAGGCACAAGTAGGCCTACATAGACTTATACCTAGCAACATCAGCGCTCACATTACAGGCCTACTTAGTACTTAAATGAACGATTATAACGCGATGTAACACATTTATTATAAATTATGAAGTATTATAAAATATAAAGTGCCCTGAGATTGTGTGTCATTTGCGATGAAAGAAGACCTTCACTTTAAACTAAGGGATAAAAGGGAAACGAAAAAACTTGAATTAACATTCATTCATCAGCGTTGTGCACATCTGTATCTTACTGAAATGGAATACAAAAGTGTTAATAATTTTCGGTGATTCATTAAAAAAAAAGGGTATCAGAAAATGTGTTTGAGACTAAAATATTCTTCCGTTATCAATACAATGTGTAAAGTGTGATGGTAATATGTTAACAAATGTAAAAGGATAAAGAAACGTTACCTTCAGATGTGGTAGAAGGAATTGCAGAGCTACAAAAAACATACATGCTTACACTTTTTCGGAATAGCGCGTGTTCCTGCATTATCTGTATTGTGTGTGTACTTGGATTTTGAAATATCAAATTTCAGTCATTTCAAAACAGATCGACATAAACAGGAAAACTACGCAAAAATTAATAAACGAATTCAGGGAGATCCTTACTGTCTGGTTGATAGATAACAGCTCAAAAATTGGCGGCCCGGGAGATACTGAAATTGATGAAAGTGCGTTTGCTTAAGGAAGTACAACAGAGGCCGAATAACAAAAACTCGGTGGGTACTTGAGAGCATTTGCAGGAGAATAAAGAAATTGTTCCTATAGGTGGTGGATAAACGTGATGCAAACTCACTAAATTGTGTAATTTTAAATAATATGGAACCAGGAACCACTATAGTTGGAGATATGTGGCACGGGTACAACTCGCGAGTACCCATACATACCCAAATGTATGGGTATATAGGCCTACTTCTGTCTGTGAACCATTCGCTTAATCTTGTATGTCCTCGCAATTCTGCTGTTCACACACAAACGATCGAGAACTAATGGTCTAAAGTTAAGCGTGATATGCGGAGAAGAGTCAGCAGAATGTCTATTAGTATATTTCAGATGTATTTGATTGAATATATTTGGAGAAAAGTGTTTTTCTGCAGAAGAATGGTTTAATAAATTTTTAGCGGCTATTGATTATTTTTACACGCAATTTTTAAATTGAATGTACAGTAATTTGTGGTCAATAAATTTAGCTATAGTACAAGTAAATTAGAAAAAATCTAAAAAAAAATAAAATAAAAATAGATGTAAAGCAGGTATCCGACGACTTCTAGTACCCTCAACCCAAAACATTTTAATATTGTGTGTGTGTCTCTCTCTTTCCCTGCCTGCGTCTCGCGTCATCTTGCTATTTAATCTCTAACACAAATAGAACTAATATAATACAAACTTTTATCCTATCTCACAACCCTCTGTCTTCCTCCTCTCCGTCTGTCTCTAACACAAGAAGTAATTATTATTATGTACATTTTTGCACATTTGATCGCTCTCCTTTCTTCTATCTCTCTCTCTTTCTCCCCTTCTTTATATCTCTTACTAATAAAAATATAAATCTTATTACCAAAAAAATACGTACAGTAGCTTTCTGCCATTGTCTGTGTATCTGACTCTTGACTCCCATTTAGCTCTCTCTCTCTCTCTTCTCTCTCTCTCTCTCTCTCTCTCTCTCTCTCTCTCTCTCTCTCTCTCTCTCTCTCCCTACTTATCCTCTCTCTCCTAATCTCTTAATTACGCACTTTTATCCTTTTACTATTTCTCTCTCTCCCTCCTCTCTCACTCTTTATCTCCATCTATCTACCTATCTATCTGTCTGTCTGTCTGTCTATCTATCTATCTATCTATCTATTTACCAATCTCAATCCCAAACAGAACTATAGACTATTAACAACTACAGAACTACAAACTAAAATTATAAAATTTTGTTAACCGCAAAAAAGATACAAATAAATGTTTTATAGCATTACTTCGAAATACTGTATGTATAATGATGAATATTGAAAAAAAATATAACTGATTATATTTGTTATATAACTAGTATATGTTTATTACGTTTGGCATTACATTTATTACTTTTGACTGCCAATTGCATAAGAAATTTCTCTAGTAAATGAGATCAACGTTACATTATCGCTCGGTGTCGATGCATGTGAGAAAATATTAACATCCTCGTTAATTAGTCTACGTTATTTGGTCCGACGAGAAGTGGTCAATTTTTACATAATTCGAAAGGCCAGTACGCTACGTTGGCATGCTTCGTAAAACAAAATAATTATATTACCACGGTTAATAGAATTGGATAGTGAAGTTTAAAAATTGTTGATAAATATTTGACACTACTAAAGTCAGCTGCATGGAAGTAGTATCGTCAAGGTCACTCACTTTCACTGCTTCTCCCTGTCACCTCCACGCCCCTCGCCCAGCGTTGTTGCCGGCTAGTACAGTGTGTAGCGTTTTAGCAGTGTTACGAAAACAAATTTCATACATCCACATTATATTCTTCGTTTCAAATTTATTTATGCGTATCGCGTAAATGAATTTGTTTTATCAGGAATAATTAGTTGTGGGTAACACTACTCAGTTAAATTCTGGGCGCCAGTATTTGAGCTCTAAAAATTTGTGTGAGTCGGCAACATATTTTTTGTTGTCGCGTAAATATCTACAGAATTTCTATCTTTGCGTTTCTTCTGTTTCTTTGGCTTTTTTTTTGTTACGATTTGCAGTTCTCTGAAACTACTATTTATACTGCGCTGGTTTTTTTATGTTAGAATCTAAACCTTTTAGCAATACACACCCTAACTTTACGAAGTACCATTAGGTCAGTTATTTTGTGATTTCCGTACAGTGCACTTACTTATTAAAGTTTTACTGTTTTCTTCATGGGCGGTTATCCTACAGTCTGACAGTTGTCTGAGAACGCTGACCTTGCCTGCTGTTGTCGCTTTAATTTTTTCATACTCACGGTCTTTTCCCTTTTGTAAATGAATCTGTTTTTGTTCTCTACACGGTCATTCCTAAGCCATATGGTTCGGAAGTTCTGTTAGGTATATGTACACATTTGGTATGCACATTGCGTATACCCTGTCGGCATGTCTTTTCGGTAAATATTGCTGTCTGACACTTTTATGAATGCCTTTGTCATTTTACAATCCCCTCAAAAATGTGTATGTTTACTGCCCGCGCTACTACCTTTCTTCCGTTGCACAAAGATAAATAGGACTGAGCAATTTCTGTAAACAAAATTGTCGCTGTTGTGACAAAAGCCAATCCCATTTCAGTTACAGTACCCCATTCCAAGTAGGTTGGGTGGACGAGGTGAGGAAGAGACGAATTAGCAACAAACATCCAAAATATTTATCGTCCTTAGTATTGTTGACAGACATTTTGTGCGTTTCATGTGAACGGTTGACGTCTTTATTGTAGACAGTGTGTGTATTAGTTTATTTCAATAATTTGTATTTATTATGAGTGATATTGAGGAACAGTATCCTACATTTAGTTCGAGTACAAGCAGCGGTGGTGTACGTGCGGGCCGAGAGGACATTAGAAAACAAAGTAAAGTCATCATAGCAAACGTTTACAAGTTTTTTAAAAATCTTGCGTATAATGAAGAAGCCAGGAGGAACATAAACTTTGCACAAGTTCGAAAATTGACAGCGGAAGCTTGTGGCATTTCTGAACAGTCGGTGCAACGTATTAGCAATACCGTTGCTTCGGCAGATGATCAAGGCGTGAGTGTTGTGTTCAGTTCTCCAAGGAAATGGTATAAACGGGAACACAAAAACACTGAACTGGACGATTTTAATAAACAAATAGTCCGCAGGACCGTACTAGAATATTACGACCGAGGGGAATACCCCACTGCAAGCGTCTCATTTATTTCATGAGACATTTGTATTTGTTGTTTATAAAATTATCCTTATTTTCTTAAGAAATCCAATTCGTTTCACGTTTATACATACCATTATTTTTATGCTACTTGTGCATGTAACATCTTATAGTATAGTTCTAATTTTTTTACTTAATTATTAATAAGCAGCGCAGGAAATAAAAATAGAATATTTTTCTGAGTCACGAATAGTGCGGTGTCTTCAATAATTAAATGGGGCAAGCTTAAGACACAGGATGCGTATAAAATTCGTTCAAACAAACTATAGCTGACGCGTCGAATTGAATGTTATGTATAAGATACGGAAATTAATTGTTAATTAATTATTAACAATATATTAATTGTGATGTAATTATTATTAAGAATTATTGACAATGTAACAATGTACTCTAATGCATGTATTACAAACTTTCTCACTTTGTTATATTCTTTACATTAAGTAGGCTTACTTACTAGTGTAGTATTTTTCGGAAGAAAGGGAAACTGTTGCTTAGTGGCAACGCTGTAAGTAAGCGGTGTGACCTTGACGATACTAGTTCCATGCAGCTGACTTTAGTTAAAATTATGATGTAAAGGTAGCGGGTGAACGAAGGAACAAAAATAACTGCTAGGTCATTCGCCTGCAGTTAGTCACTCTTTCATAAAAACAAATAAGCGTCAACGAAAACTGTGCAATACCCGTGGTTGAAAACTGGCAAACGTCGCTGGAAGCAAAAACGGCGAAATTCGAAAAAGTATACATTATTTCAGATGCTTAATTGTTGGAAAACTGAAAAGACGCCCTATTGTCGTAATTATGAAAAGATGCCATAATGACAGCGTTTTGTACAAAAAAAATTATTTGCTTATTATAAGAGTATATTGAAATATAAAATGCAAAACAAATAACATATTCACAAGAACATAATGTTACAATAAAATTTCAATATACTCTTCGTTTTCAGGTAGACGCCAAAACGTATACATTTTGAAAACACGCCATTTTGATACATTTTTATAGAAAAATGTATACACACAAACACACACACACACACACACACACACACACACACACACACACACATATATATATATATACCATTTATAAACATAAAACATATAAATCATATAGCCTTATATAAAAAACAGCTTTTATAAACAATAGATTTTAAATTTGTATAACTATTTCTTTGCACATTCTGTTCCTGAAGATGATAGTAATGTATAATAAAACTGTTGAAACAGTGTAATAAATAGTAAAAAACATATTCTTGTTGAAACAAAATATTATTTATTTTTTAATGTAAAACTATAAATCTGGTGTTTATGTTTGACATAATGATATGTTCAACACTACAGGGTATCTCCGTACTGTGAAATATGATAGCTATTTTATATTTAATTAAACTTGATACTTTAAGAAAAACTGTATTTTTACCGAGGTCCTGGAAATATGACCTGAAGAATGAGCCACTTCCGAAGGTCGTACGAAGTACATAACTTCCGCAAATTTGTGTCCCTTACTGAACTATAGCCTATATGTAGATTTCCAAAAAAGTAAATTCTAAAAACAAACGCTGGAATATCTTGAATGTATCTTGTGTCATGGTTGAAACTTTCAACATCAGAAGTATCAAAATCAAATGAAAATTTTATGCGCATATATATAAGTAAATACAATAATTATAAATAATAATACGAATGGAGTAGAAGTAATAAAAACAATAATTTTGTTTAAAGGATGGCCTCCACATATCCCCCTATAGCCTTCTTAAAGATTTCTATCTAACAGGGAAACAGAATTTATTCTGATGCAAACAGAGCGCAAGAACACACTGCTATTCTCAATTTCTCTTCAGAGAAGCATCTTCCCCTTTCTGAACATCGAAAATTCTCGCAATGCTGAATCATACTCGTTTTCTTAAACTTTTTATGTTGTGTACTCTTTTGCTTTAGGCATTTCATTACCTCTGTAGTAAACCACTAAACCTTACCCCCTGACGAATACCGACTGCTACGCTTATGTTCGTTTCTTTCCGTAAAATGTTCGTACAGGTTGATTGCGTTTCAGTACAGCTGGCAACCAGACACATACTGAGAAACAAATATTTATTGAGCAACACGATTTTTATGGAACTTCCTTCGCGCCAAACTATGACGTGTACAACTGAATCTTTATTTATGTTTGTATTGTTTAAAAATGCTGACCTCGTTTGTCATTTCCACTCCCAGCTGATACGCTCCAGTTACGTAAGACTGTACACACTTCGAAAGCAGTTGATCCAGTATGAATCGAATTGTTCACAGATGCCCGACAATCATTGGAACGAAAACACATCGATAATTATTAACAAAATGCCACATTATTAAATACATAGTCTTATATGCACATTAAGTACACACGCGCTGAATATTTAATAATTTAATGAATAATGTATAATGATACTTCAACTAACAAACTTAAAAATTATTTAAAATTCTGTTTAACTTTATAACAATCATTTTTTTGCAGCAGCAGCGACAGAGCAGTGTTCTGTATATTGGTTTCATTGGGCTTTACCATAATATTACCATGTGTTAATTTCCTTTTTTTTGGTGAAATCAATTCTCCTCTGTAGCACGATATTTCTTTTCTAAGAAGTCGAACAGCTAAGCACATTTTGAACTGCAACGCGAGAGCGAATTTTGTCGTTTAATCACTTCCAGTTCTTCTAATATGGCTACACTATTAACTAATTCAATTCAATCCCCTTTGTGTGATTCTTTTCGATTGCCCATAGATGTCATAAAACTTTCTCTTTTGCTGACTTGGGATAATATTTCTTGTTTTTCCGTCGTATCAATTTCGTTCTCCGGATGCACAAACAACCGATCGTCACCATCGTCTTCGATATTGTTACAATTCGACTGCAAACTACGCCCTGCTTTGTTAATCCTGCAGGACATCATGAATATGTTTACACATATTCCACTTAATACAAGTTCTACACACGTGCATGAATATTTATGTATACTCACATCACAGTCTACACAGATCAAATTGCATTTTCACTGCACATCATTTTCATGTACTAAATATATGTACCTCTTTCATGCCAGAAGACGACGGTACTTTCCACCCATTGCCTGTTCCTTCTCTGATAATTGAGTTACTGTCAATTTCTCTGATAGGCTTATGTCTTTTTGTAATGTCTTTCAACTTTGTAGTTAATTTGCCTTTGCTTAAGATAATAGGACTATCAAACAACTTATCGCGGACGAAAGACATTAGAGCAACTATCGCTTTGTCCAAATGTTTTACATTTTTGCCGTGTAAATATATATATTTAATTGTATGATGCATTCTTTCGATATGCATGTTGGTGTTCAGACCTCCTTGAAGTCGATGGCAGTAGGCCCAAGACTGAATATTTTTTGAGAACGTTTGATCAAAATAAGTGCCGAATTCAGAAATGTCTTTATCATCAAGTAGTCGCCTAATTGCTTCAGGCAGATTTCATTCGAATGCAGAAGAGTCTCTTTCCTGCATTAATGTCCTGACTATTCTACTATAAACGTAACCCTGCTTCTCTTTGCTTTTTACTTTGGAACTAATATTCCTTCTCCAAGCCCTGTCAACGTGCCAAGTGCAGTACAATTTCATTGCCGGAGCTTGCATTGTTGATATCCACGCATTATAAAAGGATTCATCCAAATCGGACATAAACATTTTCGGTAAAACTTCGCCTACTTCTGCCTTGATATACTGAAAAAACAAAGAAAGCACTTTTTCGTCAGTTCGATTTAATATGAGAAAAGCACATGGAAATCCCTTTCTCATGTCGTTTAAAACAAGTAGGGTTATTAGTTAAAAACCGTTACTGTTCAAACCGTGGGTGCCATCAATGCATATACAAACACTGCCATATTTCTTCAGTATTTCACTCTGTGCATTGTTCATTATAATTAAACAAAATCGTCTGTTTTTAAAGTTTGGCCAGTTTCTCTGACGACCCCTTGAGGCTTATAAAATAATACACAAGTCTGATCACTGGAAATGACCTAGTTGACCAACGCTTCAACCCTTGTACCATCTTCTTGACGTCTCACCGACTTCGAGCATAAATTATATGCGTGCTCGATGTTGTACAGGTCTTGCTTCGTTAATAAATGAATTCTTTTTAATTTACAGCCTGTCACGGAATCGCACATTTTATTAAGTATTGCTTGAAGTGGTACCATCTTCAGTTTCAGTGACGCGAATGCTTGCCGGACAGACAGCATTGATTTTGTTACTTCCCTGTAATTTTAAGTGCCGACTACCTTTACTTTCAGACACAAATTGCCCGGACCTATGACATATATAATAATGTCTCTTTGTGCTGACGGTAGCAGAATGGGAGCCATGCTTTTTAACGTATCTTGAAAATGTTTCTTTTTCAATGGCTTGTTTTTAATCCAAGAAACTTTCTAAGGATTTAAATTCTTTAATTTCAGACTTTACTGATATGTTGTGCTGCAATTCGAAGTGTTCAAGTTCAATCGCTGCCGCAAGAACACATAAGGGATAAGGGGCACTTAACTTTATTCGGTGCTGATACCCCTGCACCGTGGGATTTGCGTTCATGACGTTTAAATGTGTATCAGTGCTTTAACTGTTTATCACAGATGTTACATTGTTGTGTACGTGACTTCAAGTTGCTCAAAACCGGCATTCCACTGTTTACTTCTTCGGGATGTAATTTCGAATGCTGGTTAAGATTATCTACATTTTCACAATCCTTACCGCACTACGAACATAAGTATTGTTTAAGCTCACTGATTTTAATAAACCAAAAATAAAAAGGGAATAAATACTAGATTATGAAAATCTAAAAAAAATCACAAATAATTAACAAATGAATATCACACAACAAACTCGATAAACACACGCACGGATAATGTAAATTAAATAAAAATGTATATTATAAAACGAACTACGAAGACATTTGATACTTACAGTGATATTAAAGAATAAAATTATAATTAATAGATGATCGTCACACACTGTTAATTAACACACGCACAGATAATTAAACTGAAGCAGTAAAGTAATATTTTAAACGTGAACTATTGTCATGCTGGTGTTACTGTACTATAATTATCGACACACTATTACTTAACACACGTACAGTAGGCCTATATTAAACGGCACGTTGTGTCTTTTACGGTACATTTCCCGCCTAATTCAACATCGGAGGATTTCGTACCTGCTCATAGCATTGGGTAAAAATTGGATATTCGCTCCTTACTCAGCTCTACGAAGAGATATGGAAGTAAACGAAGCAGTTGGTATGCGTCAGGGACTAAGGTCTAGTTAGAAAACCAAGCTGGATCCTTCTTTTACAATAATTTCCTTACTGATACGTGCTTTTTAATAATAGCAGACAAGTTCTTGTTTAGATAGTAAGCTGCTGCGTCAATATCACAAGGTGTGTAGACTTTATTCCAGTCAGCTGTTAAACAGCGTTACAGATCTTTTTCGGTAATCTCAATTCTAATTCTCATCGGTACAAGAGATTAATGGATCGCAGTAACTCAGAAAACAATGCCTTGAAATCAAGTTAAAAGTTTATTTAAAAATTTAAGAAAGTTCCCGCCTTGAAATGAAGACAGAGGCTCGGGCAAAGATATTGAAGGGTAGGGACCAAACGAATTCGGTGAGAGAAGGAACCTTCAACTCTCGCCTGATAGCATCATATCTGACAAACCAGGGAGAGTTTGAGATGTACCAGAGGACCTGGGATTGGAAAGCTTCCAAACAGGCGACAATGTTTGGGCTGAATTATGCCCAAAAGGCAGAGGCTGCAGATGTTAATATTACTCTGAGAAAGATCAAATAGATGGTGAGTTTAGTGCGCACAGGCACTGAACTCCGATGAGTGAGAAAGGGATATATTTAGGGTTTGACGCCGCAGGCACACTGGAGACTCAGGGAGACGTGGGTTTCAAAGCTTAGGCGCCAGTCAACAGTGACGTCCAAGTATTTTACAGACCGTTTCCATACGATTGGACTCCCTTCTAGGGAGAGAGACTGGAAGCGGGAAGTAAATTTACGAGAAAAGGCGATCGCCTCGGTTTTCTCCACATTGATCGCCATTCTCCACTTCCAAAGCCAGTCTGGAAGTTGGACGAGCTGACGTTGCACCAGGCAAAACTAAGGTTCGCTGAGCTAGCATGAAACATGGCGTCATCGCATAGAGCGATAAATGACTCCAGGCTGTACAGACAGGTCGTTCGTGTACAGAAGGTACAGAACGTGGCCTAGGACAGATCCCTGAAGAATGCCTGCGACGATCGGTCGAACGGATGGGTACGACGCGTACTCTACAGACGCGGTCGCAAAGATACGATCGCAGAAGATGAACGAAAGAGACAGGGAGAGGGGATTGGGCTAGTTTGTAGAGAAGGCCTTCGCCAGACTCGATAGAAGGGTTTACTCATGTCGAGCAATACAGCGACGGAGGACTGACGCTTGTTCTCGGCGTTCGTCAATTGGGTAACAACCCTGACGAGTTGAAGGGTCGTCGAGTGCTCTCTGCGAAAGCCGAATTGCTACTGCCGAATGAAACCATCCAACAGGGGCACATATCGGCTGTGCAGGTGCCGTTCGAACGCTTTCGAGATGACTGGCAATAGAGATATTGGGCGATGATTCTCGGTAAGTAGCCCTATACGCAGCTTACGAGGTTTGGGAATCATGGCGATTTTTGCACGTTTCCACAGGCTGGGGAAGTGACACAAAACGGACCACAACAACAGTTATAAGTGTCACTTACTGCAAAAATCACACAATCTCAAACACACTCAACTGTCAGTTAGCAAACGCAAACAAAAAATACTCGCCACAACAATAATTACATTTATCGCTAACGATAAAGATTACAAAACCTCAGCAACACTCAGGTGTCAACCAAAAGGAACTTGCTGCCACAACAACAAATTCGTACGTATTACTAAATAGCAGCGATTACAAAAGTCATCTGTGTATTATCTCAACTTCTACATGACACCAGATACACTGAATGAACTGTCTTTGTTTCAACAGCTGACTCGTGACTAAAGACAATCCGTTGACCTTATAATCTTTGTTTATACACTACCGTGTCTTCATTCTTCTAACTTTAAAAAGTTCAAAAGAAACGTATCGCGTATATTAAACGTTTTTAAAAACTGTAATGTAGCCAACGAATTTATTTAATGTTGGGAGGCGAGGTGTGCGATATGTGATGCTGAGCGATACGAGCGCGAGGACCAAAACCTGCGGAATAAAGGTCGGAATTGCAAATGATACATAAAATTCAATTAGTGGAAAAAAATCAAAGACGGCAACAATTTGTTAAAGAAATTTAGGAACAAGTCAAGGCAACGTAGTGAAAATTATGGAGTCACAATAGTGCAGCGTACAATAATTAAATATGCACTGGACACAAGCGTGAGAGAAGCAATCAATCGCACGAGTATGTTGAGCGAACATGACTAGCAGATAGATGAAAGTTACAAAACTAAAATAAAAAGGTTGTTTGTGAATAGGACATGTTACTAACCCTTTATTTTCCTGTAATGACTCTGTGATGATTGTGTAAGACTGACTAAATGAGATGACCAATTTAGTCATTTGCGGTGTATACAATAATTCATAATTGTCCGCAAGATTACATAATAGAGCTACTAAGCAGATTTACTGAATTATATTATCAACAGCATATGGTAGCAGAAAATATTTAAATAATATTTTGTGTAGTTTGAAAACGCTAGTAACGTGTTTTATTTATCATTTCAACATACGTTTACTTCCATTAGAAATTACACAATTTATAAACTCTTCGTAACAACTCATTTGTTTCTCTGAAATCAGCTAAAAATCCCGCCAAAAAGTAGACTGTGTTTACGTCTACTTGAATTGCTGCTGGCATTGAATGTTTTGTGTATAAACTGAGAACGTTCCGTGTTTATCTGAACTGCTCTACTGAATAACAGCTGCTCATTTTACACTTCTACTGTTTCTTCAAAACGCAAATATTGGAGATATAACAGTCTGATTTACTTTGTAAGTTTTGTAAAAGTCAATAAAATTATATAATATGTAATCAATGAACCATACAACACTGCAGTATCAAAATATGGTTATTAATTTATTATACAGAAGGTTATTATTTGAGTTTAAAACACACGAAGACACTAAAACATGGCTCTATTTCCACTTAATTGTATCTATTTTTTTTTTTTTTTGCTAAACGTTTTAGAACCCACAGTCGTCACATAAAGGTATTTTTTATTTTAGTGTAGCAGAGTGATTACGAAATTACACATTAGCAATACCGCTGAAGCAAACGTAATAGTTTATATATAATATATAAGTCATTTATGTAATATGTGTATCTACGTTGTTCAGTTTAAATAAAACACAAACTCTATAAAAGAATTTACTAAGAAAAGATATCCTGAAACGACTATTCGCTGTCATAGAATTTGAAACTACTTGAAATTGATTAATCCGATTAAAGTAAACAAAGTTCGATTTCTTTGCCGATTGATAGTATAGCTTACGTTGATTGGCTACCTTCAGCAACTTATTCACAGGCTTATCTTGATAATTTATTCTCCTTTAAAGTCGAAACAAATTCTACCTTTAAAATTATAATCGCTATTAAGAAATTTTAAGTGTAGTAAATAAGATCAAAGTAAACAAGTTTAAAGCTTACGAATGTTCGAAGAGGCAGCAAATATATCGAATATATGGCAAACCCATAACTGCTGCAAATAAAATTCTTAGGTTGAAACACAAAGAAGAGGTAAAGACAAAGAAGAGGTCTTTTGTAACTTCTGAAAATTAGGCCTACATTCATAGTCATCAGTCAGCTATCCATAGTGTAATGAAGACAATTATCACGGATGTGAAGGCGAGAGTAACATTTAAGTACACGTATATACGAGAAAGAATGATAAAATCCTTAGACTCAACGCTGACATAACGGATATGAAGAGAGTTTTAACAAAGCAAAATGTATCTAGTATGTTTACATAGTGTTAATTTGGAAGAGTTGATGCCTGTAGATGACACAAAAAAATAATAGTGCTCCTTGTTTAAGTGATATCAATTTGAAGCTGTTGAAGTATAAGAAACTAGTTCTATACTAATACTCCATTTTATCAATATGTACTATTGAACACAAGAAATCCACACACATAATTTCTACGGATTACTGTTTTGATTGTACAAAATGGGGATCCAATGAAACCAATATTGTAGAGGAATCAGTCTTCCATCCACAAACGTAACACAAACTTTATACTAAAATAGTAAATAGGCTAGAAGATTAAAATAAGTTTCGTATGTTTTCATATCAGTAATCAGACTGGCTTTAAGAAATAAAAATATTGTACAAACGCAATTTTTATGTCATAACAAGTACTGGAGAAAAGGTTGTAAACTTAGCATAAATTTAAGACCCACTTAGATTTTTACAGACATAGGCAAAGTATTTAACAGTATAAGTGGACCTGTCTTATAAAGATTTTAGACCAGATAGCATTTTTGGGCAATTTAATGTATATTATTTACTGTTTTATATTATTATTAATAATAACAACATTTTTTAGAAGAATTTTTTTTTTTATTATTTTGTGAATTACAGTGTTCTGATAGTAGTTGTTGTTGTTGTTGTTTTCCAATGGCTCCCCCTTGGTACATTTAACCCATGTGTTCTGATAGTATTCAACTAACATAATCAGATATAAAATTATATTGATAGTGATATAAAATATTATATATAATTTTATATCAGATGATGATAGTTGAATACTAACAAATCATAGTAATTCACAAAAAAATAAAAAAGTATATTCTTGTAAAAATGTTGTTATTATTATTAATAATATAAACGGAAAGCAAAACCTTTCTAGAAGTGTAAATGTCCGCCATTATAGCATTGTGACCAGGCCGGTGATCATGTATGGAGTGGAAACAAAGTGCTTTCAAAACTTGGAACCTCTTCTTAAAATTGAACGAAGAATTCTTCAAAAAAGTAATGGGTACAGGCATAGACCCAAAGAAGAGCTGTAAAGCGATCTGGAAGCTCTATGCTGTGGAAGCGCTATACACCAACATTACTATGCACCACAAAGATAGGGTCAAGACTATCTGATGAACCTTCAGTCACTAAGGAATTGCGACAAGGTTGTGCTATATCACCCGCTTTATTTAAGTTGTACTTGAAGGACAGTTTTATTTATTTATTCAGCTTTGGAACGTTAGCGACGCACCTGTCGCAACATGGAATACTATCAAAGATGAAAAGCTCTTCATTTGCATGGTTACAAACGACAGCACACGTGTAGCAGAAATACAAAATCATATAGGATAAGGGAAACAAGTGACGGGGCAGTGCAGTCCACTTTATAGAGCAATCAACTAAGATTCGAAACTAAAATTTGCGTACGAAGTGTAGTCCGTTAGCTGTGTATTGCGTGTGACCTTGGCGTTGCATAATGTCAGTGGTGCGGGTATTCTGGTCCACTACGTTGTTTTGCGAGAAAGAATTGACACCAATTGCTGCTCAGAAGAGACTTATTGTTGCACAGAGGAAACTGTGTCAATAATAGCCTAAATAAAGAAATTCTTAGACTCACTTGTTACAGACAGAACCACGTGGTTGGCCAAAAATTTCCAGCCCCTTACGGTAAAAGTTAATTACCTGCGGTAGCAGGCGTTACTCTCTTGTTACGCCTGTCACTGCTAATGTTGTATATCTATAGTAGTCTGACATATTTATGATGTGCAAATTCCAGAGCCTTTTTGAAGTCTATGCGACTGTTTGTGTGTTTTGCCACAGTGGTATGATTCTTTGTGCAGTGATGTCTGTGGTCAAAGGCTCTGCAGTACGTTTCGTGTTTTAGTATAGTCTATTGTTTTGTACTTGTGTTTTCCCTCTCCTCCTATCAAGTGTCGTCTTTCAGCTGTATTATTAACTACTTTTGAAAGCTCATAGTTTGCAAGGGGATTAAGAAATTTGTGATTCTCTTTTTAAAAATGTCTTGCATATAAAGAATTTGTTGTTCTATTACCGTCTCCTCGTATATGGTTAGACAACCTGCATTCAAATTTCCGTCCTGTCTCACTTAGGTACACTTTGTTACATTTTTTTGCATTTTATATTAAGAAAAACTCCGCTTCTTTGTAAGATTGGCATTTTCTATGTTTTTATTCCTTATCTTACCAAATACTCTTTCACATTTTTAATTGCTACATCTATTCCGTATTTTTAAAACAACATTGTATAATTTTTCTGGTATATGTTACTGCATAGTTCCTTTGTTTTAGTTCATTTTTAGCTTTCTTCCTGTTAATAGAACAGAGATTAACGGTAATACCGGGTTAGTACCATCCATTACACTCCCCGTTTAAAAAAAAATGACAGTCGGCATTAAAGCAACTGTTATAAATAGTAAATAATTTTTTTTATCTGACGTCAGTGTAGTTACGTTGTTGCGATGTTTCTGCACATGAATTGGTCGGTTTCATTGAAAACGATAAGCGATAACTGTGGATTTGAAACAGCAATCTCATCTTACTAACAGAGGAATCTGATTAGTGTACAGAAGCAGGTTCGAAAAGTGCTACGCAATTAAGAGCACATTGTGACAACAAATGCTTCCGAATATTAACCTTCTGACTGAGCGAGGTTTGTGTGGTGTGTGCACGTAATTTTCATTTTGTGTAATAACGTAATTAAAATATTTTCCCGGGAAAGCCATTATTTTATGAAACTGACACAAACACACATTTTATTTCTTTCCTTCTCTCTCTCACACACACACACACACTCTCACTCTTTCCAGCGTTACTACTAATTATCAAAGATTCTAATATTAAAGAGAGTATTTCTTATCGATGAAATAGCACAAAAGCACGGACATGACGTCCTAAGACTGCTCCCGCCGACTACAGCTGTAAGTTAAATTCTATCGCTCTGGTATGGGCACGCTTAGAAGAAAGATGAGATAACGAACGAGCGTGTGGCAAAAATGAGACTGATAACGTTTCTTTGAATGACGCTGTCCACTGTTTTACCGAGACGACTACGCTAATATGCAAGTTTTATCTTGTTTCTGTCGACATCACAATGGAATGCGTATACTAAGCATCTCGTTGTTGCTGTCCTTCATAATTAACTGTACATTGTAAACAAAGGTTGCTTGCTATACTTTCCAGAACACTAGTGCTGTATGCTGTATTAAACAACAGCATCTCAAAAGAAATTGTTATGAATGAAATTTTCTTGGACCTTGATACCCAGATTGCGATTAAGAAAATGTCAGCGAAGAGTTAGAAGTAGGCTGTGATAGACTGCGACGTTTACTGTTATTATGATTATGGTAATTGTTATTTTCATTATACGTAATAAACACCTTAATTCGTCGCAATTTCTCTTGACAGTTGTGACACTGATCCTTTTGCAATACTGTACTATTGTTCAAGTAGGCCTATAGGCTCCTAATTGCATCAATGAGTGTCTCAAAATACATCTGGCTTATAGAAATCCCCATAAAGTTTTAACTCTATCAAAGGCTTTTTCCGTAATCTATAAAAGCTATGTGTGTTTCTAAATTGAATTGCCGACGTTTTTCAATGTTTTGCTTTAGTATATATACACGTCAATGCATGAACGTCCTTTTCTAAAGCCCAACTGTACTTCTAATAATATGTTATCGGAAATAGTTTGCAGCCGTTGATTAAGGGGTCTACTACATATTTTGTAACTCCCATTGGAGAGACTTATGCCTTTATAATAATAGATACATCATTTTTGTTTCCTTTTCTGAAAAGAGATATAACTTTTGTCTTTTATAACGTTAATATCCGCAGCATCTCTCGTTTTTATTCATGCGTTTTATAAGTTTATATACCATATTCTGTCTTTCATGTATATCATTTTTGTGTAAAATGATGTATTAAAATTCCATGTACTAAAATGTGTGGAAAAATAAACAATTGTAATAGTGCATAAACGGTTCCATAGTTCAATTGGTTTGTTTCAAAGCTAATAAAGTACTTAAGTACATGAGTAAAGATATGTTTATCTGATGTTTGTATCCGACTGATGTTTAGATAATCTCTTTAGAAGAATACCAAAAATAATTTTTGTCTATTTTTTTGTCACGGGATTAGCTAAAAGTGTTAAGGATGAGAAGTTATATATCATATTTTGTTGTCTTTCACTGTACTCGACACAAAATTTTCTTTGTCCATTGGTTGTCTCCATAACGGTAGTTCCACACTTTTGTCTTCTCTTAGTCCTTACCTGCAGACTTCCTGTCACTGGGTTGTACAGTCGCCGCACTTTTAAAGATTTGTTTCTAAAATTTACTTGCATTTTATTTTTCTCTGTTAACATTGGTATATCCTAAAATACCATAAGCGGATATTGTCATCCGCAACGTGTGAGTTGAAAAATTTTAGGTTGGTAGGTTATTGGCATGTGGGTGAACAATTGATTTTCACACGTGCACGGAAACGGTTTATATAAAATGTATATTACACCTAATTTCATATGTGTTTATTGCCTACGTAACAAATGTAATATATTTGCGGCACTAATTCTAGCTTATTGTTTTATATACTTCATATAAAGTACGTTAAGGCGGTTACACAAGTTTATAAATGCAACCTTAAATATAATGTGTCTAGCAAAAATTACAGTGACTTTTATTGTATAAAGGAACTTGATTCCATTTGGATTATTGGGTTAAAGCGCTGTAATCCAAGAAGGCTTTAATCCAAGAACGCTGTAATGCACCTTCGTTACAGCCACACTACTCAAAGCACTCCGCGTCACTCATATGGCACACAGCGGACAGTTTAGATTTAGTTTCCCGCTAATTTTGCGAATTTCAGCGTGGCAACGTTGTATAATCTGTCTGGAGACCTTGACATTGCAATTATATGATGACAAGAATGCACGCTAGGTTCGTATGAGTACAGTGGCGTGTGCGTGCCACAGATGCGGTGGTTTGCATACACTCACACAACCATGCATTTTCCTACTTTGTGGAACAGTAGTCGTAAAAGCTAGAAAAAATGCTGAAATGCCGAAACGTTACATCTAGGTTACAGTAGGAGTGGTTTTATACTCTTACGAATACATAGGTTACAAAAAAATATTTTAATTTAGGCGAAAATATAACTTTTATTAGTGGCACACGTTTTACGTTGCCACTAATACTGAGGTTGCCACAGTACGGTCTCAGGTCGGCGGAAAATGCCACAACTAATGACACACACACACACACACACACACACACACACACTGAAACACAAGGAATTTGCTAGAAAAAATATGTAACTCTACAGATGGTGGGACAGGGTTTAGGGGGTGGGGAAGGGTCATTTATATTATAGCTTGTTGTGTGTGAGCATGGTGGTGGAGAGGGGTGAAGGGGTTGTTTCCACTTATTTTGTGTCTATTCCAATCTGACGATGGGCTGTGAAGCTTGAAAGCGCTAATTGGGATAATTTTTACATAGTGGTGTGCAACTGTGATCATTCTGATTGTGATTTCAACCACTAACACAAATCTCTTCATTAAACGTCTGTTAAGATGTGCAATCGACTACAGGTAATGGACAACAACAATGAGGTAATAAACGACAACAATAAGGTAAGTAAAGTATTTAAATATCTTAAGTTAAAAGTTAAATTGAAGAGGGTTTTAAGTAAAATATGGTTTAATAAACAATGTCTGGATAATAATGTCATCCCAAAGTACGCTCACGTTAAAATTAAAAATAAGAACAGTGTAGCCAAAAAAGTAAAAGAACAAAGCGAGAAGTTGTGGATAAAACTGGAAATAAGGTCACTCTACGGCTTAATCAATAGATATAATAGGGAATTATATGACAGACACATAGAATTGTTAAGAATATACTCGTATGTAGAGTTAGAAGAAATATTATATAATTTTGGTTTGGGGTACGTAGAAAAGAAATTGGAAAAGAAAAATAAAAAAATGGTAGATAAGTTAAATAAGTTAATAAAAAAGAACGACGTAAAAAAGGAACACCTCTCTAAGAATAACTATGAAAAAAGAGTAATAAACCTTACAGAGGTAAATTTCAATACAGAAGAAAAAGAAATGTTAGCAAAAGGCTTAAAATACGCACCGCCACCAGAATTAAATCAAGAAAAAACGATTATTGAATGCGAAAGCATAATACAAAAACTAGGAAATGAAAATGATAAAAAAAGAATAAGGTGGGAAGTAGGGAATGTAGTAGATAAAATATTTAAGAGAAGTTTGTATAATTCAAAAAATGAACAAAAAATCAAATCAACTGTAACTAAACTAAAGAATAAAATAAAGAAGAATGATATTATAGTAACGAAGGCGGACAAAGGAAATACAATGGTACTACTGAGAAAGGACGAATACATAAAGAAAACGGAAGAATTTATAAGGGAAGGACCATACGAGGAAATAAAGTATGATTATACAAGTAAGTACCAGTCAAGGATAAAACAAATGATGAAACAGATAACATTTATAGAAGAAAATAAGAAAAAGAATTTATTGGAAAGTAATCCAACAGCACCAACTTTTAAAAGTCAGGTTAAGATACATAAAGAAGGAAAACCAATTAGACCGATTGTTTCTTTTATTAATGCACCTATTTATAAATTATCAAAGGAAGTTAGCAGAGTACTGAAAGAGAAATATGAATTTGGGACAAAATACAACATAGAGAATAATGTAAAATTGATAGAAAAATTAGAAAATGTTAGGATTAATGTAAATACAAAATTGATATCACTGGATGTTAAGGACATGTTTACCAATATCACAGTAAATAAAGTTATTAAGTTAATAAACGATAATAATATGGGAGAATACAGGTATAAAAAGCAGTTGATGAAAGTAATTAAAGAATGTGTAAATCAGAACTATTTTAGGTTTAATAACAAGTTTTATATACAGAAAAAAGGTTTACCTATGGGGTCTTCATTATCCCCTATTCTTGCTGAAATATACATGAATGATTTTGAAAAGCAATTAATAACTTCCACTAAGTATAAAAACAATATAAAATTATGGTCTAGATACGTTGATGATGTATTAGTAATTTGGGAAGGAAGCATAGAAGAAGTGCATGAGTTTATAAATGAGGTAAATAGTAAGGATAAAAACTTACAATTTAAAGAAGAGATAGGAGGTAAGAAAATAAATTACTTAGATTTAAACATAGAAATTAAAGATAATGAGAAACTACAGTATGGGATATTTAGGAAAGAGTTGTATTCTGATATAATTATACCAAGAGAGTCTTACCACCCATATAGATATAAAATGGCGGCAATCAATTCATTTTGTTACAGAGCTCAGAAGTGTTTAAAAGAGACCGAGTCAAAAGATAGGGAGTTAAGAACGATAAAGGGAATTGTAAGGAATAATAATTATAACACCAACATAGTGGATAAAGTTATGAAAAGGGTTAACATACAAAAAGATAAAATAGAACCAGAACAAAAGAATTATGCAGGGTCATTGACATACATAGGTTCACATACTAGAAAAATTATAAAATGTTTTAATAAATATGGAGTAGATATAGCTATTAAAAAATGTGAAACGGTATTTGATAAGATAAGGAATAAGAATATAGAAAAAATTCCAGTATTACAGAAAAGCGGAATTTATAAATTAAAATGTAAAGACTGCAACAAGGTGTACCTAGGAGAGACAGGACGGAAATTCGTATGCAGGTTGTCTGACCACAAACGTGGAGAAGGTAATAGAACAACCAATTCGTTATATGCAAGACATTTCATAGAAGACAACCATAAGTTTGTTAATCCTTTGGAAGAATACGAAATTGTAAAAGTAGTGAATAACACAGTTGAAAGGAAGCTTAGAGAGGAGTTAGAAATATTGAAAGAGAGAGAAAAAGGGTTAGACAATTTAATTAATATTAAAATTAAATTTGATAATGAAGAAATATTTTATAACATGATTAAGAAGTAAATGATAGAGAACAGATAGATAATATTAAGAATTATTTTGCATAGTACTATTTGGATGGTTTAAAATAAGGGTGTTGACTGACCCACGTGTGTGGAGAGGAAGTGGGTAGTTTAAAAGGACGCACACACACACACACACACACACACACACACACACACACACACACACACACACACACACACACACACACACACACACACACACACACACACACACACACACACACACACACACACACACACACACTGAAACACAAGGAATTTGCTAGAAAAAATATGTAACTCTACAGATGGTGGGACAGGGTTTAGGGGGTGGGGAAGGGTCATTTATATTATAGCTTGTTGTGTGTGAGCATGGTGGTGGAGAGGGGTGAAGGGGTTGTTTCCACTTATTTTGTGTCTATTCCAATCTGACGATGGGCTGTGAAGCTTGAAAGCGCTAATTGGGATAATTTTTACATAGTGGTGTGCAACTGTGATCATTCTGATTGTGATTTCAACCACTAACACAAATTTCTTCATTAAAGAACTATAATAAACCTATAGTTAAATAATTATGAATAATATAAAACAGTTAGTGGTAGCGGATAGAGGATCCCCACTTGTCCCAGTGGGGTTCGTCTATTTCAGGGACGCGCCCCTGCCTACGCGAGCCTTGGTTTTCTCCATGTACCCTTATTTCCGGAGGAAGCTTTGTCCCTACCTTTAGTCCTAGTTCTTGACCCTGTAATAATCCTTATCCCTTTTATCGTCCCGATTTCCCTAACCCTCCCCTTAGATTAAACACAAACAATAGTTACACAAATTGGCACACTTTTTTGAACCATGTGATTGCCTTAATTCTAAATACTACATTAGGTTAATCCTCAAAATTAAATAAACTGGCGTTATTTATGACTTGTAAACTCATCCCTTAATTAGGTAGGTAGTGGAGAAGTTTTGTGGCTGAGTAGACAAACTAAATAATAAATTTTTGTATAATTTAATAGAAACGATGATTCTGTACAAGTAAAGCACAACCTATTTACAGGCAATTAAGAAAAAATAATAAGTATAAATATTATAATAAGTATAATATTAAGTAAGTAAATAATTTTGGAAAATGTTCTAAAGTAAACTTATGTAACCAAAGGGTTTAATTATTATTTTGTGTGGTACCTGCTATGTTAGGTTATGAGTACGGTATATTGGTAGTTGGAATGTGATTGTGGAGGAATTTAAAGAGAGATTAGAACCAATGATGTCATGTTTGTAAAACTTATTGAAATATTAAGAAAAACTGAACCATTTAATCACGTAGAATCATTTTTAAAATGGTAATTAAAGTCATGGAAATTGTAATTTTACATATTGATGCATTAACTTCATAAAACAAAATGTAAGAGACAAATATGTTATCTAAAAGATTTATAAAACTTGAAAAATGTAGCAAGCAGATATGTCAGTATATGAAGTAACCCAAAGTGTTTAGTCTATGATAGCTGAAACTGAGAATGTTTATAACTGTTGTTTATGAAAACAAGTCTGGCACACAACGGTTCAGGTAGACAGGTGTGTTGGAGTGGTATGTTGTGACTAATGCCTACAGACATACTTGGTGACCATAACAAAACTCTATTGTGACATAAAAGAATTAAAGAAAATTTTTTTGCTAAAATAATAATGAGGTAATCATTGTAACTCAGAGTTTGAGACATTAAAAAACCATTAAATTAATCAAATTAATAGAAATGATGCTTTTTAACAATGAACTTAGTGTTTGAAAAAAAAAAAAAAAAAACTTGTAACAAAATATAAACTTGTTGTCAATACCAGAAGTGGGGATGATTTTGGGGGGTAGACTGGTGCCCAATGAAGTGACAGAACAATGGAGTGTGGAACTGCAAATGTAGAAAGTTTAATTTTCAATTGTTAATAAATTAATTAGCTATTAAGCGGCTATTGTGGGGGTTGCCTGTGCTCTCGCAAATAGCGAAATGGGTTGGGGGTAACAGTAAGTGTTACCTCCATCGGAGGCCAAAAGGGCGATAAATGTGCGGCACACCTTATCAGTGTAAATTAAAGTGTACACACTGCCAACTACCGTGTCGCACATAGTAGTGATGTGTAACAGGCAATTAAATTAAAGTTAGATTTCCTCGACTTTTCGGGCGGTTACTGTCTTACCAGCACTAACCGTGGTTTGGGCTAGCGGCCAGCTATGGTCATATCAAGTCCCTTGACCATAGCTGACTTGAAATTGGTATATATTTGAAATTCAATGGGGGGAGAACTTGAGGAAATCCTTCCGGCACTATGGAACAGCGGCTGCCACTCTGCCCACTTGGGGGTAGCAAGACCGGTGGCAGATCCGTTTTAAGGGTGTATGATTATATAACAAGAACATGATGATGTTCACTACTTTAAAACTTAATAGCGAAAGCAGAGACACGGAGAGGTAAAACCTGCTCCAAAATATACAGTCTCTGTGGAAGCGAATGGGCGCCACAGTCCACCATAATACGAAATAGTGTGTGTGGCTAGGAGGTGATGCAAAGGAGTCACGAATGTAAATTTTATAACATAACATTTTTTTATTCAAAGTTTGATCAAATAAAACTGCTTGTGCTCTGTTCAGGTAACTAGCTGCTTAGATATTTAAAAATAAGGTGTTTATTATATGCTATAATTTTAATTGTAGTATTTTATTGTTGTCTGTTAGATAAGCATTGACAAGAATATGTATTTTCAGTATGTGTGTATTTAGCTAATAATTAGATCGTCTGGCAGGTTAACAATAATGACCAGAATCAGAAAAAGGGGAAACAATGAGGGTAGAAGTGAGTATTGATAAATATATATTTCGTATAATGTATTCAATTGTAAGATGTATTTTATTGTGTTAGGAGGATCAGCTGATCAGCAATAACACGTCACTGGTATATTGGTTTGTAAATGTTACAAGTAATTACAGTTCAATGTAATGTTTTTGATGTATTACAGAAATTACAAATAATTTGCTACAATGAGAAATAAAGTAACGAATTGTGAAATCTAATAAAAGATAGTTTTTGGGTGATGAATATTTTATGGGACATGTAGATCTGTCCAAGTTGAAATCAAAGTTGAAGTTGAAATAGTAGAGATGAATATGATGTAATGTTGTTTCTGAGTTAATGTAATATAACAGAATTTTGTGAAATATAGATGTTGACACAGTAGTAATGGAGAATAATTGCAGAGTTCTGAATGATATATTTATGTTTATAATTAATGAGGTTATTTTGTTGTATTTGTAGTAAGGTAATGAGATTGAGATTTTTTGGGGATGGCAATTTTGTATTAGGGGGTAGTGTATTTGTGGAGTCCGCAACAAGGGTTGGGACGGGATAGGGATAGATTTTAGTGAGGAGGGGCCGCCTTAGGTAAAATCCAGGGGCCAAATAAGGGAATTGAGTTTTGGGTAGGGGAAACACGTATCCTATGTACAAAGGGTTAGAGAGTATTTTTTTTTATATATTGAGAGAAGGCGGCGATTTGTGTTCAATGATAAGTTGGGGCTTAGAGTGTCTTGATTAGTAGATATTTTGGTAGAGATGGGTGTCATGGTATTTGAAGTTGATTAATATTAGAGTCATAGGGAGAGATAAAGATTATATATGTATACTGATCTAATACAGTTAATGAGAATAAATAATTTACATCACCCATCGTTGATTAAAGTAAGTTTGTTAAGCAAAAAGAGAGAAATTTATGATAAAGAATATAAAATTTTTATTTTTTCGAAACCAGTGACAGAATTTTGATAAAATTTGGAAAACAAGATACAAGTCAAGAATTGTTTATTATAAATAATTTAAATGTCAATTTGATGATCATTTATATTAATATTTTGTAATTTTAAATATTTTATGTTACTATGTTTTGTATTTCAAGGTGGAATATTACAGATGTCAAATGTGTTTTAGATAGAAATTGTGCATAACATATGTAGGTCAAGGGTCTTGGACTTGACCTACTTTCGATCAGCTGATGAATTCATATACCTACTGAGCTTGTATAGTAGGGAATTAATTTTATTTGTTTATTTAATCACTTTAAACCAGTTTTGAATAATTTCTAAATATAAATGAAACCTTTAAATAAATTTAAATTTTTTTTTGAATTTTAAAATTTTTGGGGAATTTTAATTTTTTGAAAAAAAAAAAAAAAAAAAAAAATTGATTTTTCGCCTGCCAGCGAACGCATATTTTAGGTAGGGATTGTTTTATTATGTGTGTATTTACCATGTTTTGTTGATTGTTTAGTTTACTGATTTCTTGCATTGAACTGTATTGTTAGACTAAGACATGTTAGGTTAAGGATTTGTTCAAGTAGAGAAAACTCTTAATTCAAGTCATTCAAAAGGAAACAAAAATAATGAAGAGAATATTTTGAACTTTGAATTTTTTAAAACTTTTGTCAATTTTAAAGAATTTCTGTAATTTTTCAATTTCACAATGTAACAGGAAATGTGAGTATGTGTGAGCCCAGTATTTGCCAAAGGCAGCCCAGCTTTCATAAAAGGGGATCCATATCGGCGGAGGAGCTGGAATAATTTTAGCCAGGGGTTGAGGATTTTGGGGGGTAGCATGTTAGAAGGTGAGGTGCTCTGTGGTACGAGGCTGTTCGATTTCTCGGTGTTGGGATCTCTTGCGGAGAAGTCCAGTGATCTCGTTCAGATGAGTCCATAGTCGCTGAGCCAGGGGGGTAGTGTACCCATAAGTAGTAAGAACCAGGGGGTTGGTGGCACCAGTTCCTCACCGGTCCTCTTCGGGGTTATCGATGAGATTTCTTCTGTCGTGGACAGCAGAATTCTCATCGAGGGGGTATTGTAGCGGGTCAATTTTTGGGTGGTTTTATTTTTACCGTATGGGGCAAGTACATTTTTATTTCTTTCATTTTGGTGCGGCTTGTAAAAAGAAGTTGTGAAAATTATTGGGTAACAAAATTCATTCCATTATAACAACGCATTGCAACATTATTTTCCATGCAACAGCACGATGTTGAGAAACAGTGAGACAAAAGCGATACGCAGGTGTTATTGTGTAAGCCGGCAAGCGAAGCATTTACCCCCTTCAAAATTCTCAGAAATCTGTACTTGTGTAAACAGCACACAGACGCAACTGTATCACCACAAATCTGTGTGACGCATCCAGCCACAAAACAGGATGCCCTGGGACGAGCAAAATCTAGCAATGTGTTTTTTTTGAGCAGCAGGAAGTCATGGCTAAATCCGGCTTTTCCAATGACGTCAGCGGAGCCAAGTACAATATCGGCCTTGGGTCACACACACATACCAGCTTTATTCCACACATAAAATGGTTAGCTCACAGCAAATGAGCAATGAGCGACGAAAACTTGGTGGCATTGAATCGCCGCTTCCGCCAGCTCGATCAAGCACATTACGGAGTTCCACTACTGAAGCCTGCCGGCTAGGAACGAATTAGGCTACACGCAAAAGTTTCTCTATTATTTTCACTTTAAATTCAAATATCAGCGGAGAAAAGTTTGTGACGATAATACATCCGTGCGGTAGAAACTAACCGAGTGTTATTTCGGACATCAACATTATAACATTTCATATAAAGATGACTGTGCGTGAAGACCGCGTGGCTGCCGTGGGGGAAGTTTTATTAATAATAAAATGTTAAGGGTATTTAAATTATAAATTCTGTGTGAGTGTATGCAAAGCTGGGCAGCTTTTGTGTATATTTGTGTTTTTATTTGATATTTGTATTTGTGTCTTGTGAAATAATAAGGTAAGCTGTAGTTCCTAAGTGTTATGCTAGTGTTGCACAACTTTGCAGAAATGTATCTAAATGAATCTTCATGAGTTTAAAAGCAGTCAAGATTAAATAATAATAAATATTAATTCTCTTCCAAAATGAGTTGTGTCAGTACTTTGCGTAACCCATAGACCATGTTTGTATCTAGGTACATGTGATCGAATCCTGTGACCCTGTAAGAATTATCGTAACGGTAAGTAACAACTAATCTGGTAATAATAATAAATGTGATCGATCAGTAAGTCACATGATGCTGGAGGCGTTTACAGCATTGGGTTGTGGCACTAATAATAAACAACTCATTGACTTGAAAACTCGTTAAGCCTACATAGGATGAAATGATACAATACGATCAAAGTAATGAGCATAGAGGCGCTCTCTCTGTGGCAGGCTCGGAACTTTTCACCCTGTTAAAACAAAGTTTTAAGCGTGTGAATTGCCTTCTTTGATTCTCTATAGTAACAAAAATTAAGTTGTAGAATACTTGGCCTGCTTTTCCAAGTAACAATGCACTGTATGTATTGGTGTGTGTGTACATCTACATAATTGGTGGTGTATCATTTTCATTATTGTGAATGGGGGGAGGGGGCAACCACAACTACAGTGTTAATTTATTTTTTCTCATCATTTAAAATTTGACATCCATGGCCGTCTGATTAGTTTGTAGTCAACCTAATGCATCAATAAATTCTAAGGCTTTCTCACAGATCAGTCAAGCTGACACAGGCTCCCTGAGCACAAATTATCTGTGTAAACGATATGAACGCTACATCTTCTATTGCAGAATTATTGGCCACTTATAATGTTTTCTTTTTGTTTTGATCAAACTTTGGAGTCCAGCTTTGAAGCATACTGCTGTATGCTGCCTTTTTTCATTTTTACATCAATTATAGTGATGTTCTTTACCATACATTTTTTAAAGAGAGCACCACTTTTACCTTCAGAAGGTTTGTTAAAATTTATAATTTTCATTCAACATTAAAAAAAATTCTTAAAGAGGCCTTGAGGATGTTATGTTCATTCAGTCACTTACCTGTAAAATCATCAGCACACAAAAATTCCATCTACCAAAACACACTGAACAGTACTCTTGCTGAGGCCAAAGTTGTGATCCAGTTAGGAGTGGTTTTGCTACTGTCATCCCACATTACTCCGCTCATCTTGCTACAATACTATATAGAGACTAGACTCAAAAACATAATATGAACAAGTCTGAGTACAATGGTCCCATACATACCTGGCTCATCCACCTGTGAGCTTGTATTTGTTTAATGGACAGTCTTCTTTCAGGATCTACTAACAGCATGTGCCGAATTAAATGTTCACAGTCTGTAATATTTAATTAATTTATTACTCTTTCGTCATTTACTTCACACACACACACACACACACACACACACACACACACACACACACACACACACGCGCGCGCACACAGTTTATTATTCAAGGGTATGGCTGTTTAATAACTTGACTGACTTCATAAATGTTGTATATTTTTAAAATATTACATTTTAATATTTATCCCCTTCACTTTTCAGACAATGTTCCATTCAAAGCAGTTGATCATCTGTAAGCTCCTTTAGCAGATTTTCCATTTTTGCTTTAACTTCTTCCACAGACTGAAAGTAGGTCCCTTTTAGGCTATTCTTGATAAGGAGTAGAAAAAAGTCACAAGGTACCAAATCTATAAATATGTTAAAATCTACCAACAAACCCTGATGTTAAGATAATGGGCTGCAATGAAGATTTTACAAGTAAATAATACTCAAACAACATACAGTTATCTAAAAAGTATATACATTTGGGATTACAGTAATAAAAATATGTAGCATGAATATTGTTCTCAGATACTGTACTGCTGTTAAAATGCACACAGTACATAATAGGGAGGTAATAAATTTTAAAAGAGAAAGGATGCAGATTTTGTATTGAATGTAACATATGTTTTAAAATGTAAACAAAAAACATTGGGATTATCGACTCACCCAGTCAACATAGAGGTCGATTCCTATATGATATAAAACAATATTCAGTCATATGTTATGAAAAGAATATATGAAATTGGAATGAATGTTATAAGAAGAGTAAAGAGTAATAATACAATTATAATTTAATAAATAACAAATAGAATTACGAATATTAGAGGTAAAATAAAGATGTTTAATAAGAAATAGAAAAATGATATATGTTTTAATAGGTATATGATAAACAGATGTAAAGAAATTAGGGAATTATCAAAGTGGCAATTTTGTAAATTGTTAAAAAAAATTGTATTGTATAGTGATGAAGGAAATCTTTATTAGTCTTAAATTATATTCAATAAGAGTAACGTTATAACTCTAAAATTATATCTATAAGAGTAGCTTGAAGAGTATAAATTCATAAAATAACCTTTGTACATCATCAAGTTAATGTAACATGGAAAAGAAAATACATTAAAGGAAGTTAATTTGTGATACCAGAGTTTTTATTATAATATTTAATAAATAAATAATATTATGAGAAATATAACAATATCCTTAATAGAACGACGATAGAAGAGGGAAATCCTGGACTGAAGAAGAGTTTAAGTGGCCATAAAGGATAATTAAGTGTTCCGAGGAGACATCTGTGTTGCAGTCGTCCTGGAGAGCGGCATTCAGCGGTGAGATCAATAAGAAATTTGCGTGAAGGAACAGATTGCCAAGCCTAATATTGCTTTTGAAAAAAGGTAAACAACAACCAGAAGTGAACCCGTGGCAGCTGGAAGAATTCAGAGTCGGTCAAGTTACATTAGTCTGGTATTCATTTTTTTTACATGGTTAATTCTCAAAATACTACATATTAACTGAATTTGGTTTGGTTTAAAGAAAAGAAAATATTAGATACAATCGTAAATACGATCAAACAGCTTAATAATCATTAACCCTGAGAGAAAGAGTTTCTTTACGTGTACTGGTAAACAAAAAAACAATAACATTAGGTACATTTATTAATTATATTATACTATTAAATAATTACAAGACTCAAAAAAAAAAAAAAAAATAACAGTACATTAAATGGCTGATCCAACGTGGAGCAGATCTTAAATACCATACGTAAAATAATCACAGTACAATATTCATGAACCATAACCATCAGAATTAAACTTTAAAGTTATACTGGTTTCTTAACTAATTGGATGTGATTTATGTGCACAATTTTAAGAGTACTGTATAGTATACAATCAGCACATTGGTGAAAAATGAGTTATGAAAATCCAAGTACACTAATGAATATGTTGTGACTGTTCCTACCAGTGTCAAAATGAAAGAACAAGGTATTATTTTTAGGTAGATAATACAGACTAAATAACATTTTAAAATTAAGTGAGTTTAAAGGAAAATGGGCACACAAATAAATCGCTCTTAGTTGAAGATCACTGCAGGCAATAGCAGACTTCAATTATTAAAGCAAATTAGAGAAAAGAGAAGACAGCCGCATAACTGTCTACTCTTAAGAATCTTATATATTCACAGTAGCCACACACTTCTAAAAGTTGGCCACACAGCGATAGACGCCAAGAAGACATCGTTACTTCGAAAGGTCAGTGACATACTGGTTGTTTCATGTTTTTATTCCTTTATATTAATTTAATTGTACTGTTGTTAGAAGACAGAAGACAATTTTAAAAACGTTCTCTTCTTTTTTAAAAGTCATAAAGTGAATGGCACATGTTTATGCATGTGCGTGTGCACGCACGCATACACACACACACACACACACACACACACACACACACACACACACACACACACACACACACACACACAAAGAACTATTACTTGTACATGTTTAAAAATATATATACCCTTTGAAACAAATAAAATTTCAATTTTTTCTAAAAAACAATGGTTTCAACCATACCTGCGCTCATGAAAAAAGGGATTCTAAATTTGCCTGCCATTACACGATTCCGCATACAGTGTAAAGTTGCACCATCAAATGGTAATGTTCCACATACTAAAACGTATAGCACAACACCAAGACTCTGTAAAAATAATAGTTCTGTCCATTAGTTACTTCTTCATTATTGTTCCAATTAAAAATTATTACTGTAAACTAGCAGATTATTAAGAAATTAATACAAAAAATCTTTACAGGTATCTAAAGATTGTAAAAATCATTTATTATAATTACAAAATCTTATTTTATGGACAGTTACATACCAATTTTGATACTGTAAATTGCATTAAAAATTGTAGTAAGCTCTCCTTATTAAAAAAAATATAAAAAAAGATTAATAGTATTTATTATAACAAGTACACAGAAAGAACTGTGTTATGTTATTAATGTAAAGTATACTACAAAACTCTGAAACCATTAAAACGTTTTGTGTTTAAAGAAGACAATATAATCTTGTGGTGACAATGTGCCATTATAGCATTCACTATGAAGCACAAAAATGGAAAGAGGTATGACATAAACCACACACAGGTTTTATAGACATGAAAAGACTATTTCAATAAAGTTGTCTGTAATTAGTGCTGGGGGACAAAATGGAAACTTTCAAAAAAATCTTATTTAACTCTAGCTGAATGATTCTGGCATTTTAAAGCAATGTAACTACTCTGAAAGTATTATTTACAGTCTTCACAATTTTCAATATATAACAATGATATTTATAGCAGTGTATTATATATTTTACTTTATTTTATAAATGTCATTTTAATTTTTTGTTATTTCTTTACATTTTAAGTGTGGGCGTAATGTCTACACAATCCTCTGTCACTACAGCTTTAGCTAAAAGACCAAGGGAAGCACAGTAGGCAGGATTCAATTGTGAAGGAACGTGACACAAAGATGACAAGGGTTGTCCATTCACTAACAGCAGACACCCAATTGCTTACAAAAGTCTTAAGTTTACAGTAACAGAAAACCAAAGGGAACTATTTGACACATTATGATGTTTGATGGCGTAATGAAATTAATAATTTTTTACAGATTAGAACACAGAGCTTCCTATTTCATATTAGTCATATCGAAGTTAAATGCGCGAAACCTATTATTAAATGCAATGGAAGAGAAGAAAGAATTTACCCAAGAAATAAACACTATTTGTAAGAACTTAGATAAAGATGCAGTTGTGCTTTCGGTTTTTAATGGTTTTAATAGAGTAACTTAAATAGTAAAATGATATGTCACAGGCGTATACAAATACAGAACACATTATTAATACATACATGTATTTAACCAGATGCTAAATAATAACAAAAACAAAAAATATTTATTCCCTTTATTAAAATTATGGTACAATTACATTTACAACACGGAAATTATCTGCCCATCAGAAACAAATAAATTAAGTTTTGTTAACGCGATTCTTATATCTTTCTAATCACATTACACTAGTCTTTTATAAGTTCTGTTAGCTCTTATTCCCAACATTTTCTGTCACAGATTCATTGTGTATTGACTGCAAATCTTATACAGAATATACAAAATACTTAATTATATAGAAAGCAGATTCTAAACAGTTGAAAACAACATAAAGAAACCAAGGTAAAGTTTTATAACTGTAAGTACCATGAAAGGTTACATTTAACATATATTATTAATACTGTACTTTCAGACCTATCCTCACAAGCCATATGGCGCACGAGGATTGCTGTTTTGTCCAATGCCCGTATGATGTATGGGAGTCACTTTATCATAGCTTCAGATGGTTTTTCCTATTTCATGTATGAGAATAGGACAGCAGAATTGAAATATAGTCATTTGTTTACCTAGATGGCGCTGAACGCATGTAGCTGTATAATCAATGAGCATTGTGATTTGTTTACAAGATTTCATAGTGTGTCCTACACACTTGTTGATTATATTCACTGCTCGCATTTTGCATTTTCCATGTTGCTGTCATTGAAAATTTATTATTCATGTTAATAAAGTATACAAATTTAACTACACATGTGTGCTCCGCATGTTGTCTAATCTTGGACTGCACACATATACTCAAAGAATAATTGTTACGCAGCTGCCATATAAGCGCAGCACACATCACATCACTACAGACAGAACAAGAAGTCACAGCATACTGATATGCTGTGACAACTCACGTATGAATAGTTCAATTGAAACACTGTTATGAAAAAACACGTCACAGCATACTGATATGCTGTGACAACTCACGTATGAATAGTTCAATTGAAACACTGTTATGAAAAAACAATCACTCACCCATATGTCTGCTTTGGGCCCATCATACTGCCGCCCTTCAAATAATTCTGGTGCAGCATAAGGTGGACTCCCACACCATGTTGATAACATTTCCCCAGGTACAAAATGATTACTAAAACCAAAATCTGAAATAATAAAATTAATGAATAATCTGAGGTACTAAATTAAAAATTTAATACAGTACATATACAAAATATATAAAACGTTTAATACTTTAAAAAAATATGAATATACTTTTATATTTTAAAAGCTTAGTTAATTGGTACAGATATTTCTACTTCAATTTATGGCAAAACTTCAGTAGTGACTTTAATCTCCTAATGCTTTGGAGATTAAAAACAGATGTGCGCGTATGTGGTTGCAATTCTATTAAATTTTTCACATGTAGTAATTGAAATTTTTCAATTCAGCAATAGGAAAGTTGTGATATTGTGAACGGACATGAAATATCCATTTCCTGAAGACAGTTATGAGAGAAGTATTTTGTATGGATGTGTAATAAGTTTGTTACTGATTTATCAGATACCAAAGTATCTATATAAGAATTCATAATAAATATAAGTAAATACGATAAAATACGAATATAAATGTAACAATAACAAATACGATAAAATAATGGAAACCTGTTAAAACTAGAAGTAGAGGAAGGCAAGGAAGAGCTGTCTGGAGGATATGATGAGAGTATCTGGAATGCATGGGCATTATAACTGTCGAAGTGTAGACGCAGGAGAAGAAAAATAAGTAACAATAAATACATCACTGGAGGTATTTGATTTTTATATTTAAAAAAAGAAAACCATGGTTATCTGCTTAAGTTATCTGTTATGTCATAAACTTCAATCAGTTTTGTAAACAGTATATGTAAAATAGCTATTTTCATAACAAATTGTAAATGGACATGTTTTACACAAGTCCAACAAGTGTATCAAGGTGGACAACACAGCGAGCACTAAAAACACTTATTCTCCAATATGATAAAAACTTTTTTTCTACGAAATTTAACATTTATAGTAAAGAAAAATAACTAATTTTGTTCACTTATCGGTATAAAACTGGTTGTTACAAGTTGTTTAAAATGATGTATTTGATGTTATTTCTACAAAACAGGTTTGAAAGTAAAGTAGTGATTAGTTCTATACCAACTGTCAATTTCCTTGGGTTTCCGAATGCTAGTGAGTATAAGGATTGCTGCTTTAGACAGTATGCTGCTACCTTTGTAGCCAATTCTGGAGTGAACATACTAACACTCAGGAAATATGCAGGTTGGTATTCTACTTCTTTTAGAGAACGATACATAGACAATTCACGCAAAAGACAAAAATTATCTACAAAGTAATATCGGGGATGCAATAATTATCTTCAGCATTTATTGAAGCTATCAGAAATGGAAAAAATTATTTTCCAACTGTTCTGTTTTCCAGTATGAGTAGCTGTGAAGCTTTCAAGGGCACTGTCCCATTAATCATACCCACTCATTTTCGATATTTTGATTATGCAATTATTGGCATCAATATGTAGTGAATATCACATATAATTTTAGTTAGATAATAAAAACTGTGAAAATTTATTTGTGTATGTTATAAAATAGTTTGGTGATGATTGCAATCGTGTTTCATTGCCCTATTTTTTATGAAAACTGTTCTTAGCAATAACACAACTCCGATGTGTGCCTGTGATGCCAAATGTTGGCATTGTTAGGCTAACATGCAAACTAAAATTACACATGGAAACCAACATGCCTTTAAAATAATACTCGCTTTTTGTAAAACCCAAATAAAAAAATCGGTATGGAGAACCATATATGACTTCCATGTCCTAAAATTTATATTTAAAATCATTTAAATATTAATTAAATAAGTGAATGCTTGAGTTCTGAAAAAATTACGTATCAGCTAAAATGGTACCACCATGTCAGGTGGATTAAGACTATCCTCAACCTTCGTGAGGAAGGACTGTACTTTTGGATAAAATGTCTGTAGGTCGAACGAAGAGCTAGCTCAATGTATCTGCGATCTGATTCCTGTAATGAAATCGGACTCTCGCTGCGAGGGGCCGAGGGATGTCTATAGTGTTATCAAAGTCTTTCCTGTCAATACTGTACTAGTCATTTTTCTTTTTTTAAATCGAGTCTTGATTTCTTTCTTTCCATTTGTCTTGTCTTCTGATTTCCTGAACGACTATTCTGTTCACCCATATAATTATAAATTTCTCTGCAAAACATTTCTTCCTTAATACGTTTGTGTCTCCTGTTTAACACCCACCATTCTCATCCATGTCATAACGCTATATTCCACACAGGCTAGTAAATAACTAGTCATCAGGAAGGTCAAAATATTTTCAAGGAGGGGTAAACAATTTTCCAAATGAGAAAAATATTTATATTTTTCATACATACACACATGCACATATTAGTTTATAATTCTCATATCATAATAGAAATAAGTGCACAGATTGTATTAAATGCTTTAATACAATTGCCCATCGATCCACAGGAAGCAAATCGATGTCCACCTTTTCGGCTTGCACACGTTGTCTTGGTGTGGGTTTCGGCACTTTTCATTTAAAAAGTGTGCAAACATAAGGAAATAAACATGATTGAGGACAGAAATTACGCGAATTGTGTGTGTATCCTGCCGGCCTTTTTATTGCGGTAATCAGAATAATAAAACTTTGGAAAAGTAAACATTACATAATTGAGTTATGGTTGCCTGCCAGGAACGATATATTTTCACTCATACGTGATTTAAATTAAAATGAAAAATATAGAATTTTGTTAAAGTGAAATGAAATGTTTCCATAGAAACTTCTTTGTTGTCATTAACGTATTGTATTACACATATAAAACTTATAAAATTTACTTCCTCCATCAACTACCATTTTAATTTATTAAAAAAATTACCCCCTCCCACATTCAACTACCCTTTTCATTTATAGATATTTCATCTACCTTTCTACAGTGGATTATTATGACCTTCTTTTCAGGATACTTTATTTATCAAAATTAACCAATTTACTCTTGTTAAAACGTAAAATGTTGCAGATAAACTACCCCTTTCCCTTAACTGATCTTCACCAAAAACAATAGGCCTTGAGTAAATAAAGTTATTAAGTTAATAAACGATACTAATATGGGAGAATACAGGTATAAAAAGCAGTTGATTCAAGTAATTAAAGAATGTGTAAATCAGAACTATTTTAGGTTTAATAACAAGTTTTATATACAGAAAAAAGGTTTACCTATGGGGTCTTCATTGTCCCCTATTCTTGCAGAAATATACATGAATGATTTTGAAAAGCAATTAATAAGTTCCACTAAGTATAAAGACAATATAAAATTATGGACTAGATACGTTGACGATGTATTAGTAATTTGGGAAGGAAGCATAGAAGTGCACGAGTTATAAATGAGGTAAATAATAAGGATAAAAACTTACAATTTAAAGAAGAGATAGGAGGTAAGAAAATAAATTACTTAGATTTAAACATAGAAATTAAAGATAATGAGAAACTACAGTTTGGGATATTTAGGAAAGAATCGTATTCTGATATAATTATACCAAGAGAGTCTTACCACCCTTATAGATATAAAATGGTGGTAATCAATTCACTTTGTTATAGAGCTCAGAAGTGTTTAAAAGAGACCGAATCAAAAGATAGGGAGTTAAAAACGATAAAGGGAATTGTAAGGAATAATAATTATAACACCAACACAGTGGATAAAGTTATGAAAAGGGTTAACATACAAAAAGCTAAAATAGAACCAGAACAAAAGAATTATGCAGGGTCATTGACATACATAGGTTCACATACTAGAAAAATTATAAAATGTTTTAATAAATACGGAGTAGATATAGCTATTAAAAAATGTGAAACGGTATTTGATAAGATAAGGAATAAAAATATAGAAAAAATCCCAGTATTACAGAAAAGCGGAATTTATAAACTAAAATGTAGAGACTGCAACAAAGTGTACCTAAGTGAGACAGGACGAAAATTCGTATGCAGGTTGTCTGACCACAAACGTAGAGGAGGTAGTAGAACAACCAATTCGTTATACGCAAGACATTTCATAGAAGACAACCATAAGTTTGTTAATCCTTTGGAAGACTACAAAATTGTAAAAGTAGTAAATAACACAGTTGAAAGGAAGCTTAGGGAGGAGTTAGAAATATTGAAAGACAGAGAAAAAGGGTTAGACAATTTAATTAATACTAAACTTAAATTTGATAATGAAGAAATATTTTATAACATAATTAAGAAGTAAATGATAGAGGACAGATAGATAAGATTAAGAATTAAATTGCATAGCACTAATTGGATGTTTTAAAATAAGGGTGTGTGACTGACCCATGTGTGTGGAGAGAAAGACGGATAGGTTTAAAAGGAATGCACACACACACACACACACACACACACACACACACACACACACACACACAAGGATTTGCTAGAAAAATATGTAACTGTCCAGATGGAGGGACAGGGCTCAGGGGTTGGGGAAGGGACATTTGAATTATAGCTTGTTGTGTGTGAGCAGGGTGGGGTGAGATGGGGGTGAAGGGTTTTTTTTTCAGGTTATTTGTTTCAATTCCGATCTGACGATGAGCTGTGAAGCTTGAAAGCGCTAATCGGGATAATTTTTATATAGTGGTGTGCAACAGTGATCATTCTGCTTATTATTTGATTCTGTTTGAATTTGCGGCTGTTATCGTTTGCCATAGAAAATATTCTACACACAGACACTTTTCGAAATATGACTTTTTTTCATGTTTTGAGGGTAGTACAATCAGAATCTGCCAGTATCTTGAACGCGATTTTTTTTGCCATGACCATACTTCCATTTCCTTATGGAACATGGAAGTAAAAAATAATTTGAAGTAAGATGGTTTTACTACTTGTCTATCACTATACATGTCTCCCTTCTGTGGCAGAACTCATTTTCCACTAATACTCATTTTTTCACTAATACTTGGTTTTGTGCAGATCACTGGAGAATCAACCAACTGAAGGAAAGTGGAATGCTATACATGTCTCCATTTCTTTTTTGTGTTTTGCACAAAATTTGCTTCCAGTGAAGTTTTCAAGATTTTACTGAATAACATAACAGAATATTGACCACCTAACGAATAACAAATCTTGTTTATTGTCGTTGCTTTGTTTTAATCTTACTATTCAGAAAAAACTGTATTTTTCACTTTAAATTTTCTGTTGTTGTTTTGTTAAAAATGTTATGTTCTTTGTTTTTAACGTTTCTATCTTTCAAGCATTCTGTAGACACAATAAATGTCATATTTTTCCTAACCATGGCTTTTATTTTTTTTTACACAGTAAGCTGAAAACCAAAAACCATTATTACCTAACCTTAAAAATGAAAACAACATGTTTTTTTACTTTACATTATGAAGTAGAAAAATTTACAATTAGTACACTTCTTCTTCTTCATATTGTAGTATGTCGATACAATCCCATATTCGAATAATTGAAAATGTAGTGTGGGTACAGATATTGGGACAGTACCCTTAAAAGTTATAATAAATAAATCAGTGAGAATCTCAGTTACTTGAACACTTTTCTGTTCACACACATGTACTTAAACTGTCACTTTTACATAGAAAGAAAGCCATTTTGAAATTAAAATTGTGAAAAGTTTGTAGTAATCAATGATTGTAGGAAAAAAATGTGTTTTTATTCTAACTGTGCTCATCAACTAAATTTGACAAGTCTAAGAAATTTATACTAATTTTAGAAATATTTACATCGCTATGCAATGAAAGTTTATTAATAAAATCATATACAGAGGTATTCTGTAAATTTTATGTTATTAAAAAAATATTAGGAATTATTATTATTAGTTATATATGATATTCAACAAAATAAGGGGTTGGATTAATATTAATAAACTATAAATAAAATATTGTATTCAATAAAGGAATGTTAACGATGATCTTGTACAAAGGTCTAGCCACCTTTACAGGTTCAAACAAGTAAGACATTTAAGTTTGAAAGTCATGGTCTGGTTATGAATTCCAGTTTCCCATTCACCTTCTTTGCTTTACAGACAGCCTCCTTGCATCCTCGACTACCCTCATACATTCCTTTTTATCTTCAATTTTTTCCACTACTCCATAACACATAGTCATTATGTGAATATGTGAAGAGGTGTCACAATGACTTGATTCTCCTAAAATATATATATTATTTTTTCACGTTCGTTCACTTATTATTTTTGGTCAAAATTCTCCTGTTATCATTTTCTCTAAAATATTCTCAATTTCTCTTTATTTCAGTATGAGGAACTTGAGATGAGGGATATACTGTATAATACTGTTTTATATATTCTTACCTTTTTATTCTTACTTAATTATTGCATCTCACAGCTCTTTATGTCTGTTGTAGATTGTAAGCATCCTGTGGGCAATTTCGTGCTTCTCACGTTTTGGTTATTTATTAGTGACACCAGTTATTTGAATTTCTTTGCCTCTTTGAATCTGTATTTCCTACACTGACCTTTTTTTTCTCACTTCTTCTTTCTCTCATGTGTAATTCCACAATTTTGGTTCCTTTTGGTTAATTTCAAATCTTCTAATGCACACCTCCAGAGGCTTACAGGGCACTAGGCAGCAGTAGCTGGGACTTACTTCATCTACAGAGATTTTATCATGTTTGTTCATTACCCTTTTTTATGATTTGTTTTGATACACAACTAATGTCTACAGTTGACCTCTCCTGCCTAAATAAATGTTGGTATACCCCTCTTGTCTTTTCTCAGTACTTTTTTACCCATTTTGAGACCTGTGATGTTTAGTGATGTTAACACCTTATACAATATATTCAGACACATTATTTTAATATGTGAATATTTCTACTGTATCCATGTTACTTTCTTCTGAAACTTAATAATCGTAAGTTCATTTTTGTCACTAAATTGCACCCTATCATCCAATATTGTTCATCACCTCAGTTTTGGCTGCCTTGTAAATGTGGTCTTACAAGTTATTATATTCATCTTTCCCTGGTACCAAGACACCGAATTTTCCTACCATTATATAAGCATGTGTTAAGAACTTATCAGTTTCTCTTAATCATAATCTCATAGAATTCTTTCTTTCCATCTTCTGGTATTTCTTCTGTTGGTGCATATAATATACTTTAATTATTACAATATCTGCAATGACATTGCTTAATTTTATGTGTAATATTATTCTATTTACTTTCTTAAATTCTATAATTTTCTTTCTAAATGTTATACCTAGTGTGAATGTTACAGCATTCTGACCTTGTTGTCCTCCCCCCAAATGCATAATAGTATTTTACCTTATAAATTCTTCCTTCCCCTTTGCACCATACTTCTTGGAGAGCACCATACCATACCCCCATTTTATATTGTTACGACATCACAGAACAATCTACGTGTTTGTCGAATGTGCCAGAAGAATCTCGCTCCACTGTGTGTGGCGTATGTGCTTGTAGACGCATTTGTGAGAGTCTTCTTGATGCCGCCAGCTGTGCGGACTGTGTCAAGGCCGCAGTTAATTACGTAGTTCATACGGACGCTAAGACGCAATTAGGAATTGTCTAGATTTTCGGCGGCTATAAATACAATTACTCAGGGATGCTCAAGTCAGTATAGCAGCGATATATTTACAGTTTGGTTGTAGAGTTATTATCAGGCGACATTACTGTGCACGTTCAAGTGGTTATTAGTTAAGAGTGGTGTTTTATAATCAGACGGTATAATTATAATACAATTGTGTTTAATATTAGTGACATTTTATTGCGTGTAAACAATTTATATTTGATTTGTTGTAGTCGACTGTGTTGTTAATTACGAACTGTTTAACTGTAAAAATTAAAGCTGGTGATTAGTGACTTAATTGGCGTCTTGTACTTATTTTGTTTCCACTGTACCTACAACGATCGAGTAGACCGTCGTAACAATATTTATTTAGTAGCTGTTGCCTGCGACTTCGCCCCTGAATATTTGAGTTTTAATATGTATTTTACATACTTTTTATTGTCTATGTTTATATTTAATACACAGTGAGTAGCACTAAGAGCCCACCCATTATTTTCTTCAATTTCAAATGAAACACTAGTGCTGCTAAGCCATGTCGATCTTGAGATCAGTGGTACTGATGTATTCACACAGAATATATTTCCATTTAGGATTTGTAGAGAAATGTTATAAATAAATCAGGATGGGATACTTGCAAACATAGCAAAACTCGTCTCGAGTTCGTTTGTGCACAGATCATGGTCTACCAGTAAAGATCAACAACAGAATAACTAAACAGCTTTAGTTCTCAATGCCTTCATAATTTCTCAACGTGTCTTGCAAATGTATGTAATTTTCAGCTCTTCACTTAGTTTGATTGGTACAAATGAATATGAGTCTTTCCATTCCTATTTTAGCATACATGCCTACAATATACTGATTCAACAGTTGCTTGAAATAAATCAAATAATTATACTTACCGTATCTATTCTAACCATGAGCCTACACGAATAAAATTGTAAAGCTGGAACTTTGTTTCACTTCCAGTATTAGAATATCTTCGTTTCAATGTAAAGTGATGCACATCTTTTCTTTGATAAAAGACTAAAGAGTGTTATTTTCATGTGGTCTATCATCCCTAGCATGAATTACTACCTCGTGTTTGTCAAACTCTTGATTACCTATAACTATCGCAACTTCATTCGTTGTAGGTACATTATAGTGGTCATGGTGCTCAGTATTTGCTTTTCGATCACCATGAATTATAACAGTATATTCATTATCTTTTGAAGACAAGAATGGCTCATTCAAAAGCACTTTCAGTTCATGAATGTACAGGTTTACTTTGTGAAGTAAATTTTGAAGCTCTGTTACTAATGTTCAATCTAAATTACTAATATGATCCATTCTCGTTTGAGCCAGTTGCAACTAATCTGCGACGAAGTACACTTGAGGAAATTTAGTAACACCGTTGTTTACTGGTTGTATGACCCTATGACACGACATACTGTCTTTAAATTTTAAAAGTGGCCATGAATTTTCCTTTGACTATTTCATTGGCTCCGAAAGATACAGATTGAAAAGCTGAATGCCATATGTATCTAAACACTGCTTTGACAAATGATGTTAGCCATTCAATAATGATTTTAAAGGTTCTGGAGAGCATACTTTTCTGAAAGAGCAACATAAACTGGCCGATTCACCTTCCACTTCACAGCTTTGCAGTGAGGACAAACAATATTCATCAATCCTATATCCGTTCCAATTGCGTAGTCGATGAGGTTGATTATAATTAAAACCATTATTTATTTTTCTAACTCAAAGAATTTTGTTCAGCCCTTGCAGCAACTCTACCATTTGTTCGCCTACTTCATTCAGCTGTAAGCCTTCCATCATGTTATTACTGCATTTCTGATGTTATGAAAAGTCTTTATGTTTTGCATTTTTCATTGTCCTTCCTAAAGACGATTTACTCTTCGGTACTGTGCAGTATGAATAACTGAAAACTAAAATAATTGCCGTAAGCACATTAATCAATCTTACACGTTATTATTAATTTATTTAACTTACCAATGAAGACCTCTGACAAAAGTAATGAATAGCAAAATATTTACTTATCAAACAACTAAGAGACAATTTTAAACATTAAAATCAGCTCTCTCTTCCAGCATTCATCTCCCTTTCAATCATAATAAAGTACTCCCTACTCCTAATAATTCAAATTGGATGGGAGAGATTGAAAATAGGCGTAGATTAGTTTGCATATGCAAGCCATGAACATGATTGTATGTTACGAATATTGAATATCTGGTATAGTAAAATTCACTAGACATGAACCAATCGTTTTTGTGCTAACGGCGCATGTTACGAATTGTGCATGCGTCAGCAGAGTAACAAAACTCAGTTTCCTCTGAGACGCTGTGGAGATCATTATGTGTGTACTTTTCAAAAAACGTCAGTATTCATCAAAAGTGTAGCGTTTAGTTTCATTTAGTTTGTTGCTTATTTTCTGGTTTGTCGAGTGAAATGGATCAGTCTGGTTCACCGTCGACTTCTGTGCAAAGGAAAGTCATACATACTCAGAGTTGGAAAATAATTTATAACGTCTACAAGTTTATGAAATCTGAAGGCAAAGAAACATCAGAAAGAAAATTACAGGAACGGGTAGCTCACGTGTGTGGTGTGTTGCTAAGTAGTGTTTTTAGAATCATTAAAGAAGCATCCGCGTATAAGGGTGATACAGAATCTTTCAGCACTCCCCATAAAAAACGTCCAAGAAAAAAAGTAAAAACCAATATAGACGATTTTGACTAATGTACTATTTGACAAATTATTCACGACTGTCACACAACGGAAGGGGAAAGACCAACATTTAAAGTTATTTTAAGAATTTTACAAGAACGAATTAATTATAATGGTAGTGTATCTAGTCTTAGACAAATTATTCAACAAATGGGATTTCGGTGGAAACGTGCTGAAAACAATAGAAAACTTTTAATAGAGAAACATGACATTATAAACTTAAGAGTAGATTTTATAAGAAAAATACAGCAGTACAGAGATAAACGGCGGCCCATAGTGTACACAGATGAAACCTATTTTCACAGTTCAACGTCAGTTACAAAAACGTAGACAGACAGTGAGAAAAGTGGCCTAAAAACTTCAATAAATGGTGGACAGCGGGTGGTTGTAGTTCATGCTGGTGGTGAAACTGGGTTTGTATCCAATGCTCTCTTAATGTTTAAATCGGGTTCCAAAAAAGGCGATTATCACAACGACATGAACTACGAAAATTATGAAAAGTGGGTGAGTGAAATGCTTATACCGAACTTGAATAAGAACAGTGTAGTAGTAATAGACAATGCCTCCTACCACAATGTACAAATAAATCCACCTCCAACATCATTAACAAAAAAGGGAGACATGATTAAATGGTTACAGAACCATAACATTCCTTGTAGTCCATCTATGTTAAAACCGGAGCTCTATGCACTAATTAAACAACTTAAACCAACATACAAAACTTTTAAAATAGATGCTATTTTGGCAAACCATGGACATTCTGTTTTACGACTTCCACCCTACCACCCGGATCTTAATCCTATTGAACTGATTTGGGCAACCGTGAAGGAGCGTGTTAAAAGAAAGAATGTGCATTTTTCTGTAGACAGTGTCATAAACTTAGCGAAAACAGAATTTGATTGTATTTCTCCCGCAGACTGTAGATCAAGATGTGACCACGTCATGAAAATTGAAAACGACTACGTGAGATCGGACCAAATAATGGATACTGTGACAGATCGTTTAGAAATTAATATTGGATGGGATAGCAGCAGTGAAGAAGATTTGAGTGATAGTGATAGTGACAGTGACGGAAATATTAGTGGGGTGGAAGAACTGACCTAAATAATTGTAATTGCACGTAAGTAAATGGACTCTATATTACTTAAATAGTTTTAGTCTAATTGTTACAGTAATATTGTCTCTCCTGTTATTTATGGATAGTTTACATCTGCTTGTTTAAAAAAACACGCAGTCATTTTACATGCGAGGCTGTTGTTGATGTTACTTACTTAAACAAATTAAGATGCCAGAGCGATGTGGATCATATATTACTACGTTTTTTCGTGATCGTAACATGTATAGTAAAATTAAACAGACATGAAACAGCGCGCAGGTTGTAGTGGGGAGAAATCGGGGGCAGTGGAAGCCACGAGAGAGGAAAATGTCTACTAATGCAGTTGAAAATATTGGTCTACTCTCTGAATTGTGAATAAGACGCGCATATGACATGAGTAATCTATTTTGGCACGGATTAACTTTTTATACCTAATGTGCCGAAGTTACACTTCCTTAATTAAAAATTCAAGTAAATCGTAAAATTTACGTTTCTCCCTGTAAAAGTACTACAATTTAAAACCTGATATCGCTTATAATGACAGCTGAAGTAAAGGAGTTACACTGCCTTGTCGATTGCTAAATACTTTACCAAACTAAATTTTACAGCCCTTCCAACACCACACACACACACCTGCGCGCGTGTGTACGCATAGATATATGTAACTTACTTTTTACAAACTTACCTAACTTTTTACTAACCAATTATTCTTATAATTTTAAAATTCTTTTGTTATTCTTTTAATTGTTTTTAAGGTTTTTACAGTTTAGTATGTTTTATATTTAATTCTCTATTTTTTTACTAAGTTACTAAATAGCCTACTAAAAATTTGGTTGTAGGTAAGTTTTGATTTCGATTATGACAGTAAACGTGGACATTTTATAAGACGAAACAAGCATCAGACACAACAGAACGAGACAATGTAATAAAGATTTCACACAGTTATAAAATGTTTAATACTGCCATTATTTTGTAAACAGTGACTTGGTGTGTTGTGTCTGTTGCAATGTTTCTCCAAAGTCAAGCCGAGACATCAACAATCGTTGTATATTTTGGAATGTGTACACTTTGTGTTACGATTCACGAAAAAACGTAGTAATATATGATCCACATTGCTCTGGGATCTTAATTTGTTTGAATAAGGAACATTAATAACACCCTTGTACGTGAAATGATTGTATGTGTGTGTTTAAAAAACAAGCATATGTAAACTATCCGAAAAGAACAGGAGAGACAATATTAATGCAACAATTAGGCTGAAACTATTTAAGTACCATAGAGCACATTTACTTACATGCAATTACAATATTTATTTAGGTCAGTTCTTCACCCTACTAATATTTCCATCACTGTTATCACCACTGTTGTCTCGTCTTACATTACTTTCTGAACGATCTGTTACAGTATCCCTTATTTGGTCCGATCTAACGTACTCAGTTTCAATTTTCATGACGTCATGCCTTGATCTCTAGTCTGCAGGAGAAATACAATAAAATTTCTTTGACACTGCCTACAGAAAAATGAACGTTTTTTTCTTTCAACACACTTCTTCACGGTTGCCGAAGTCAGTTCCATAGGATTAAAATCTGGCTGATAGAGTGGAAGTCATAAAACAGAATGTCCATGGTTTGCCAAAATAGCATCTATTTTAAAAGGTTTTTAAGTTGGTTTGTTTTGTTTAATTAGTGCATACAGCTCAGGCTTTAACATAGATGGACTACAAGGAATGTAATGGTTTTTTTAACCAGTTAATCATGTCTGCCTTTTTTGTTAATGATGTTGGAGGTGGATTTATTTGTACATTGTGGTAGGAGGTATTATCTATTACTATTACACTGTTCTTATTCAAATGAAATGAAACTAAACGCTTCACTTTTGATGAATACTGATGTTTTTTTAAAAGTACTCACACAATAACCTCCACAGCGTCTCAGAGAAAACTAAGCTATGTTTCTCTGTTGACGCATGCGCATTACATAACCTGCGCCATTAGGGCCCCTTCACACTCAATGAATCTGAAACAATCATAATCAATCCAAATCAAGGTGAATCTGATTCGTGATCTCCATGCCTTCACACCAGCTGAGTCAAACCAAGTCAATCCGAACCAAATCCCCTCTCTTTTTTTCCTATCTTCTCTCAGTTGCTTTTGAGCTTCCAGCATGAATGCAGTTATAATTCACACAATAGTGTTTCGTAGAAGGCAACGGCATAAACAAAAAAAGTGTAGGATGTGGATTCATGAAATAAATTGAAAAAGGCCGGATTTTGGTATTTTTCATCATCTACATCCTGACCTTCAGAACGACAAGAAGAAATTCTACAATTTTTTTTCGAATGAGTGAGGAACTGTTTGTAATACTGCTGGATTTGGTGGGACCTGAAATCTCGAAACAGGATACGAATTATAGAAAGTCTATCATAGCAGAAGAAAGACTAGCAATTTGTCTCAGGTAATTAACTATTAATGAAATAAATCTGCACAATATTCGTTTAATTTGAAGAAGTTGATTTAATCAACATAATTATTATAAATGCCATAATAATAATTGAAAACATATTAATTATTAGTATAATTAATTTGGTGCTGTGGCGGGGAGAGTCCCTCATTGAACTGAACGAAGCTGCAATGTGATGTTGATGAACCAGGAGAAGTTAAATTGCTCTCCGACCACTGACGGTATTGGTGTTGATTTTGATAAATTTGAGGTGGTTGAGGTTGTAACCAATTATTGTGACCAGTTGAGGTCGTATTCAGTTTGCCTTTCAAAAACTGTAGTGCTAAAAATTTAAAATCCATGTTATCAGCAGGAGTCAACTGTTTCAATGATGGTAACAAACTTAACAAAAACATTCTGTCTGTATCATTTTTGTCAGGCTGTGATGAATTAATTTTTTTCAATTCTGACAAATACTGGAAATCGACGTCATCTACTACTGCAGCTTCTTTCTCCTCTTAATTTTTTTCTTGTTACTAGCTTTCGAATTTGTGGTCTCGAGCTGTTCTGCATTTGCAGCTGAACCATTTTCAGTATTGGTCGCCGCAGTAGGTACGTTTTCTTCCGGCACATTTTCGTTGGTTCCGGTTTCATACTTGAGTTCATCACACAAAGAAGGTGGCTGGTACGGTGATTCTTGTTGTACATTACCAGAAGTGTCCCTTGATTCTGAAAATTGATCCAGAAATGACATCAAATCATAGTAAGGCCATTTGGATTTTGCCTTTGCCCCAGATCCGGAGGGTTTGTTTTTTTCATTTCTCTTGACGCGCATGTAGTTTGAACGTAGTTGATGCCATTTTTCCTTCAGTTGGTCTCTTGCAAAGAAAAAGATATAGGTAATGTCAGTAACAAAAAAAGGTATTTAACAAGTTTTTCATTCATTTAATCAACAACAAACTATACACAATACAAAATCTAAAAACACGAATTATTATATACATTTAATTACTTAATTAATTTAATACATTTTCCATTTAATTTAATTTAGCTTCACTTTATTAATTACTATTTATTTTATTTTTTATTATTCGCACTTGTTTTTTCTTTGTCCACAGGTATGTAATCACTGGTCATTCGTACAGTTCTCTTACTTTCTGTTTCCGTGTTGGATTGTCAACCATCCATGAAATAGTAAAGGAAACAAAAAAAGCTTTACGGGATGCTCTCCAGCCACGTTATATGTGTGTTCCAAGTCGTGATGAGTGGTTGAAAACAGCACAAGACTATTATGAGAAGTGGAATATGCCGAACTGTATTGGAAGCAGATGGGAAACACTGCCGTATACAATGCCCAACCAATGCTGGGTCACTTTTTTATTGCTATAAGGATTTTCATTCAGTTGTGTTACTTGCTGTTGCTGATGCTAACGCTTGCTTTACTATGATCGAAGTTGGTGCTTACGGAAAGGAAAACGATACCACGATATTCGCACAATCTACAATGGGAAAAGCTTACAACGCTCACCAGTTGAATGTACCTCACGGCCAGTTCTCATTGCCCGGTTCTCAATACGAAACAGAAATGTACCTCGTCGGTGATGAAGCTTTCCCTCTCCAAAAAAATTTAATGAGACCTTTTCCACGAAGGGATCTAGATTTCAGCAAAAGAAATTTCAATTTCAGACTGTCTCGCGCTCGAAAATTGGTTGAATGCGCTTTTGGAATTCTTACAAAGAAGTTTGAAATTTTACAGTCATTTATAAAAACTGATATCAGCAAAACAGATCTGACTATAAAGTGTGCCTGCGTGTTGCATAATTTCATAAAAAAACAACAAAGCCCGAGGGATGTTATTTTGGATCAAGAACTGTTTCCTTGGAATGAAGAAAATGGCCAGTCCCTCCCACCTACCTCTCAGAGAAGAGGAACAAATGAAGCAATTACAACAAGAAACCTCCTCAAAGATTATTTTTTGACACCTGAAGGATTTCTACCTTGGCAAAATTGAATTTACTTACTTCAAATTTACACTGAAGTGATAAATATAATGATTTTATAACATTTATTTTATGTTTAATGTTTATTAAAATAAGTTCGTGATGTACAGACTTCGTTGTCATTTTCCTTTGTTTTGGCAGTTTAAAAATAATAACTTTATTAAAATACGTTTAAAAATAATAACGATTAAATAAATGATAATATTATTAATTTACCTGAAATGCTTAAATCTTCACCAAGTTTCCTCCACACAGAAGCAATGAAATTTCTGTTACTGTGATTTTTATCACTCGCGTCATAAATCCCACTGTTTTCTTTCACTTTCATAATTTAAAGTTGCACGTCCATCGTGTCTGGTTGTTGATTCATGACTGACTGAAGGAAGAAGATTCTGACCGGTCGAATCACGTACGAACTTGAATCAAGGCGGATTGAACCGGATTCGAATGGTGTGAAGGTGGGAATTGAGTCTGGGCGTATTTGAGTGGTGGAGCACTAGCCGAATCTTGGTGAGTCAGATTCACCTTGATTCGGATTGATTCTGAATGATTCAGATTCGTTTAGTATGAAGGGGCCCTTAGCACGAAAACGGTGATTCATCTCTAGTGAATTTTACTATACACAAAATGTTACACATTCCAAAATATACAATGCTTGTTGATGTCTAGGCTCGACTTTGGAGAAACCTTGCAACAGACATAACATGCCAAGTCACTGTTTACAAAATAATGGCAGTATTAAACATTTTGTAACTCAATGAAATCTTTATATTGTCTCTTTTTGTTGTGTATTACGCTTGATTCGTCTTACAAAATGTCCATGTTTACTGTCTCGTGTCGTAATCGAAATCAAAACTTACCTACAACCAAATTTTTAGTATTAGTAAGTTAGTAAAAAAAGTAGTAAATTACATATAAAACGTACTAAAATGTAAAAAACTGAAAACCAATAAAAAAATAACAATGATTTTAAAATTATATGAATAATTAGTTAGTAAAAAGTAAGTTACACACACACATGCACGCGCGCGCACACACATATAAGGGAGTTGGGAGGGCTGTAAAATTTATTTTGGTAAAGTATTTAGTAATATGGTTAAAAATGTAACTAGGCCTAATGAAATATAGAAAACAATGATGTTTCCAAAAACAATAAAAACATTAAAAATTAAAAAATTGAAAACATTATAAGCATGCATAGACAATAGAAAATTAAGGAAATAAAGTTATAAAATTCAAACAAAGAAAATAATTGTGATCGACTAGGCAGCATAACTGCTTTATCTCAGCTGTCATTACAAGCGATATCAATTTTTAAATTTGTTTGAGTACTTTTACAAAGGAAAACGTAAATTTTTACCATGTTCTTTCATCTTTAATTAAAGATGCGTAACTTCGGCGCATTAGGTATAAAAAGTTAATCCGTCTCAAAATAGATTACTTATACGTGTGTCTTATACACCATTCAGAGTAGGCCAATATTTTCTACTGCGTTAGTAGAGATTTTACTCTCTTGTGGCTTCCACTGTTCCAGACTCCTCCCCACTACAACCTGCGCGCTGCTTCATGTCTATTTAACATTACTATACTGACCCAATTACATACCCACACTCATTTTCGATATTTCGATCATGTGATTATTGGCATTGATATGTAGTGTATATCACATAGCCTATAATTTTAGTTAGGTAATAAAAATTGTGAAAATGTATTTGCGTATGTTTATAAAATAGTTTGCTGATGACTATGATTATGTTTCATTGTCATATTTTTTACCAAAAATGTTTCTAGCAATATAACTCCAATGTGTGCCTGTGACGCCAAAAGTGGGTGTTGTTTGGTTAGCATGCAAACTAAAGTTACACAAAGAAAGCAATATGCCTATAAAATAATATTCACTTTCTGTGAAATCCACACATAAAAACCAACTTAAAGTAAGGTTGGGTGGCCCCTGGGCTAATAATACTCCTCTTTTCACTAATACTCGGCTTTTGTGCAGATCACTGGAAAAGCAACCAATTTGAAGGAAGGCAGAATGCTATACATGTCTCCAATTTGATTTTACTTTGCACAAAATTTGCTTCCCGTGAAATTCTTGAGATTTTATTGAATAACACAAAAGGATATTAACCACCTAACAAATAACAAATCTTGTTTTAATTTGTTAATATGTGTTGTTGTTGTAATTATACCATTCAAAAATACATTATGTTTTTTGTTTTAATGTTTGTTTCTTTCAAGCACTGTGTAGACACATTAAACGTCATAATTATATTTCCTAACCGTGGCTTTTATTTCTTTAAACAGTACGCTAAAAACCAAAAACCATTATTGTCTAATTTCAAAAATGAAAACATGTATTTTTGCTTTACATTAAGAAACAGAACAGTTTACAATTAGTATACTTCTTCATACTGCAGTATATCGATACAATTGCATATTCAAAATGTCAAAAATGTAGTGCAAGTATGGTATTGGGACAGTTCCCAATATCTTGCTGGGACTTAAACCCTATATGAGATACATGATATGTCTACTTTGTCTAACTCAGCCCCTTTATGAAATATCAAAAAAGAATGAAGTTTAAAACCTTCTTCAAAATAGCCATTATAAGCCTTCAAAGTTTCATTACGATTGTCCCAGTAGTTTCTGAGATTAGCGGAACCAACTTTTTTTCCTTTACAGATTTATTAACACAGATTTCTCCACAAGCTGCTTCTACCCTTCCTACATTGAACAACTTTCTTATACTCTACACTTTTCTGTCTTCCTTTGTTGATCATCCTTAACCTTACATTCACATTCCCACCATCATCCGAGACCCCCTTTCTCCTACTGTTAGCTTTTGAATATCCACGGGTTATCCACCATTATATCTAATAAGTTCACAACAATTATTATGACTGCAGTGGAAGAGGTGTACATTAGACTGGGTCGAAAAAAATAAATATTTTTTTTTCGGAACGCTTTAGTGTGGAAAAGTTGCCTGTTGTAATAAGAAGAAAAACGGCATAAAAAAAATTAAAATCGGTTAACATCTTCCGTTCGCGCATCGTACTTAAGTTTATGAAAAATTGCAAAAATCACGACATTTTTGTAAATTTTTTAAGTTAGTTAAAACTTTTAAAATAAACACGCTTTAGTTTTTTGTGCTTGTTTTATGGTTTAAATAACATAAATAAATTAAATTCTGATCAATAATCTAATTTTTTCCGTTCGCGCAACGTCTTAGAAGAAACAGAAATTTACCAGTATTTCGCAATTTTCACTGTGCAACTCTTCGCTCGTTTTGCTAGAACAAAACGACCCAGAACTCACCACGTGGAGGTGGTTGCACGTCGAGTTCCACCCACACCCTACCCAACCAACCATCCAATTGTTGGGTGTGGTATTTACATTATATTTACAACTATTTACAAAGATTTTACATAGACTAGGATTCTTTGGCTTACTGTGTTTTTACTTTTTCTTTTTTATATCTACTACACATTTAAAGTCTGATTTTTTGGAGAAATGAGGCATAACCGATCTAGACTTAAGTGTTGCTCGGATATAGCCATCTCTGGCTTCATGTCCACATACTTTATTCGAGGCCTCTGTCACAAGTTTGACGCACCTCTCCACAGCCTGGGTGTGACAGGGAAACTTTTGTATTTCTCTGATGGCCTTAGTGTCAGAATTGATGAGTGATTTAATATCATCTTCACTTAGGTCCAGCAGCATTGGGGGAGGATACAACACACAAGAATTCCAATTAATAATTTCAGTGTAATCGGAAGCTTGAAAGTTTATCTTCGGTGGTACGAAATTTCTAACAGTCTTCTTCTTAGGGACAGTTTGTCTTGCTTTTAAGATCCTTCTGTAACCAAGCTCCCGAATATGTTCTCTTTCATCGACAACCATTGCCAACAGAACATTCTCTGGGTGCGCAAAGAACGCATTTCGTTCTATTACTGGATCGACAACTTGAAGTAATTCGTCGGATAAATAACGTGATGTTTGGATTGCTTGAAAGACATGTTTTGGTCCGTCAGTAAAATATTTGCTCTTTTTGATGGCAGTATGATTTTAAGATGAAGCCAACTATTTCTTTTAAGTTTCCGGATAGATCTTATCCAAATCCAAACATCACGTTATTTATCCGACGAATTACTTCAAGTTGTCGATCCAGTAATAGAACGAAATGCGTTCTTTGCGCACACAGAGAATGTTCTGTTGGCAATGGTTGTCGATGAAAGAGAACATATTCGGGAGCTTGGTTACAGAAGGATCTTAAAAGCAAGACAAACCGTCACTAAGAAGAAGACTGTTAGAAATTTCGTACCACCGAAGATAAACTTTCAAGCTTCCGATTACACTGAAATTATTAATTGGAATTCTTGTGTGTTGTATCCTCCCCCAATGCTGCTGGACCTAAGTGAAGATGATATTAAATCACTCATCAATTCTGACACTAAGGCCATCAGAGAAATACAAAAGTTTCCCTGTCACACCCAGGCTGTGGAGAGGTGCGTCAAACTTGTGACAGAGGCCTCGAATAAAGTATGTGGACATGAAGCCAGAGATGGCTATATCCGAGCAACACTAAGTCTAGATCGGTTATGCCTCATTTCTCAAAAAAACCAGACTTTAAATGTGTAGTAGATATAAAAAAGAAAAAGTAAAAAACACAGTAAGCCAAAGAATCCTAGTCTATGTAAAATCTTTGTAAATAGTTGTAAATATAATGTAAATACCACACCCAACAATTGGATGGTTGGTTGGGTAGGGTGTGGGTGGAACTCGACGTGCAACCACCTCCACGTGGTGAGTTCTGAGTCGTTTTGTTCTAGCAAAACGAGCGAAGAGTTGCACAGTGAAAATTGCGAAATACTGGTAAATTTCTGTTTCTTCTAAGACGTTGCGCGAATGGAAAAAATTAGATTATTGATCAGAATTTAATTTATTTATGTTATTTAAACCATAAAACAAGCATAAAAAACTAAAGCGTGTTTATTTTAAAAGTTTTAACTAACTTAAAAAATTTACAAAAATGTCATGATTTTTGCAATTTTTCATAAACTTAAGTACGATGCGCAACTGAAGATGTTAACCGATTTTAATTTTTTTTATGCCGTTTTTCTTCTTATTACAACAGGCAACTTTTCCGCACTAAAGCGTTCCGAAAAAAAAATATTTATTTTTTTCAACCCAGTCTAGTGTACATATGAATATGGTGCACATGTGCCAACATCATCAAATAGTTAAATACCTGCTAATTTGATATTCATGTTTTCATCTAGAAGCAAATTCTCAGCCTTGAGATCCCTATGTACAATATTGCGACTATGACAGTAACTAACTGCAGAAACTATCTGCTGGAATATTCTGCACGCTTCCTTCTCATTTATTCTACCATTTGTAACTAAGTGATCTGAAACAGAAAACAATATTCTGCAATTAACATTCTGTAACAAATGTTTAGTATAATATTTATTACAATTATATATCACAATAAAATTTTTACTGAAGGAACAACAATCTGTAAGTACTAATACAAATTTAGTGATACCAAAATTTTAAATATTACTAATCATTAATATAAATGTAATTTTCAGCCTTCTTCAAACAGAATGTGTTATTCTGTAGTTAGATGTTCCTAAATATTTTTTGTTTTAACTGAGTTAACAGGAGATTTCTTGGAAAAATTTATAGAATGTTATATAAAAAAAGAGCAGAAAAACATCTTATATAAAAAAACTTGAAAGACCCAACAAAGATATTTAAGAATTATAAAATTACTTTGTTGATAATTATCAACATGAAATACTTGTCTAACTGACCAATCCACACACACACACACACGCGCGCGCATGCACGCAATTAAAAGAAACCTATATTTGATATGTCACTGAAATATAGTTATAAGTTATACATATGTGAGTGCAAGTGTGTGTGTGTGTGTGTGTGTGTGTGTGTGTGTGTGTGTGTGTGTGTGTGTGTGTGTGTGTGTGTGTGTGTGTGTGTGTGTGTGTGTGTGTGTGTGTGTGTGTGTGTGTGTGTGTGTGTGTGTGTGTGTGTGTGTGTGTGTGATTTTTCTATGGTGGTCAGAAATGGCAGTCAAAAGTGACTCATCTAATTCATACACAAACACTATAGTTTTCCATAACACTGAAGTATTAATGGGGTTACCACTTACCTACCTGCTACGTCTTGGACAGAAACATACAGTAGTATCCACCACCAGTCTAGCATTACCTAGTAGCTAACACTACAATTGTCTAGTGTTCACTAGCTGGAGTGAAGACATCGCTAGGAGAGAAACGCTTGAAATTATAGTTTCTGGTCCTCCAAGAGGTTTCTACAGCAGTGTGGTATCTTTATGAGATAAAAAAGTGCTGACAAAACTGAGTGTGAATGCTCAGAAGAGGACTGCAGACACAACGCTGGCCTGTGTGTGTGTGGGGGGGGGACTGAAGATATGATACTAATGTCTACATTGTGACGTCTCCCTTGTTAAGATATCACAAATGTCGGGAACCACTTCAATTTGTTACCAGTTAATTGAACTAGCTGCCGTTGTTAGTAAACCTAAATCACTAACAAATTATAACACTTTATTATTCAGGAATTAAGCAAGGATTGTATAAATTTATTCACTCGTTGGGTGTTAGCAAAAACATCTCTTTATTAACATATTTATCTCTCATACTTTACTTTACTTTTAAAACTTAGATTCTAAAAATTCTGCATTAAATATTTTGAAAATTTACTTCTTATTCTTTTATATCAAAATCATTCAGCAAGATATTGTTTTAAGTACCACGGATCCGGGTTTCAAGTTTGTTATGTTTTTATTACAACTTCAACCAAATTATTAGAAGAATAATTTTGGTTGTAAATTTTAATATGAATTTAAATCTAAACATCGTAATGTCATTACTACTTCGTTACAGTGATTACAAAAATATTTATATTAAACTTTAAATTATCAAAAGTTCTTTACTGTTCTTTTGTTACTGGTCTTGTTGTTTTACAATGAATTTGTGTTACAAATATTATGTTTTTATATCACCTGAATATAACATGTGTATGCTGTGGGGTCCATGATGGTCATCTTCAGTCCTCTTCTAGGCTCTGATCCACGGTTCCTCTTGACGTTCCATGATGTTGATTGTTTCTGGTAGTCTCTTCATAGACGATTAGATTTTGGTACTAGAAGTTCATCCGGTTGCTGTTTGTGTTTTCTTCTTTCGGAGTCGGTAGCTTACATTTTACTTGTAGGTACAGATCTTATTTTATCAGCACTAAGCTCTGGTAAGTAACATTTCTCACCATTTACAGTTTGCTAAGAGATGTGTCGGCTAAGTTTCCTTTTTCTTTTTTTTTTATTCTTTATTCTTTACATGTTTCTCCACGCACTACATTATAATTTTGTTTTTATTATTATTATTATTATTATACTACACAGGTCAAATCGAACTCATTATAAACTTGATTAAATATTGTTTAACGGTATACACCTACGTGTATGTTCACAACACAGCAGCTACATCCTTACATCTCGGTGTCTACCGGGCGAATGCAAGCAATTTTAGCGGCAAGGGGTCAGTAGCTGGCGCGGTTTTACGCACTGAGAAAATAGTTCGTTCATTTAAGTTATATTAATTATTTATTAATTAAGTCGTAATACATTATTCTACCTTTTGGTTACGAATTAGGAATTTCTTTATCTATTTAGTAAGTATTTTCTTTAAAGTAATTATTATTATTAGCTAAATAACACCGTTCTTAACGTGTTGGTACGGGACAATTTGCACGTTGTTGCATGAATCTAGGTATAGGTAAGGGGTGGATAATACTTTACATATATTGAAAGCAATTTTTTATTTGTGCGATTTAAACTTTTTTTAAATCGTCACATCCTCCTGCACTTAACGATGAAGTCGGGGTGGTGGGCTAATAATTAAAATCTAATAAACACAATTACATTTGGGCACAGAATTTCATACTGAAATTTCTCTCTCTCAGATTATTTCTATCTATCAATTGATTATCTTACAACATATACAAAATATTTAACTTCTAATACATCTATTACACATAAAATACACAAAAACATAAATCTACCTTATTCTTAAATCTTACATCTACAACCGGTTTTTTTGTTTGATTTCTTCAATCGTTTTACGGAGTTATACTCATGAGTATGTTACTAATAATAATACTGTATTGTAATCACAATCGAATTACTCTTAGTTTACTGCGCTAGGAATTATTTCTTCTCTCTCGTCATTTTTCTTTTCTCATTTTTGTCAGCTTACTTCTCATTTATTATATCATTCTCGCAGGACACTAGCTAAGGTTGATCAGGCCTCGCTATTATTCGTACGAGGGTTTTGAGTTTTTACTCATTTACGATATAGGATTTTGCAAAATCTTATCGTATTCCTGTATAAGTATATACAATATATTTTATTCTCAATACTTAAATAGTATTCTCGGTTTGCTATCTTTCTCGTAGTCATGCTTCTATATTTTGACACGAAAAACATTTTTTTATTTGAGACAGATGGCTTTTGCGAACGTAATTTTCTGTATTGGGTTCATACAGAGCTACAGTAACGGGGGTGATGAACTTTTGAATTTTGTAGGGGCCACACCATCGGTACGATAGTTTGGAAGTGGTCCTATCAACGGCTTTACTCATAGGATGCGTTTTATACATTACTAAATCACCTACCTTACATTCTATTTGCCTATTATTCCGCTCATGGTATTTCCGTGATTTTTGTAATTCGCTCTCATATTTGCACGAGCTTCGTTCCATATTTTTCTTACGTTATTCGTATTCATGTCACGGGGCAATAACTCATGGATTTTCCATTTCGTGGTTAAAGGATGGTTGAGTTTATATTTGTACAGTAAATCAAATGGTGTTGATTTATGGCCTTCATGATACGCTGAGTTGAACGCAAATTGTATCCACGATACATTTTGATCCCAGCTTGTCTGGTCTTTAGCGTGATAAGATATTAGAGCTGATTTTAAGTTACACAAGTATCTTTCTGCTAGGTTTCCTTGCGGTCTGTACTCGGTCACTGTAATATGATTTATCCCTAATTTAAAATACATGTCGTTAAATTCTTTCGACTTAAACTGAGGTCCATTGTCAGATATTAGGTTTAAAGGTGTACCATAATCTTTAAATAGTCTTTCTTGTAGAATTTTTATTGTCGTAGATGCTAATGCACGTTTCATAGGATACATCCACACGAATTTAGTGAAGGAGTCTACACAAATTAATAGCATGGTATTTCCGGATTTAGAACGGGGATAAGGTCCAGAATAGTCTATGTATATCTTCGAGAAGGGAGTTGTGGGTATTTCTGAGATTAATTTTCCTACTTGACTGATTCTTGCTGGCTTGCTCAGGGCACAGATTTCACATTCTTTCACGAACTTTTTTATTTCACTGTTCATGTTTTCCCAATGGTATTCCTTGCGAATACGATGTATAGTTTTCCTAATTCCCATATGAGCTCCAATGGTCGATGAATGGTAGTATTCCATTAACATAGGTTTGATCATTTCCGGTGCGATTATTCTCAGTAATCTTCCGTTTGCCTTTTTAAAACAAAGTACTCGTTTACTCAAGGTATTTGTCAGAATAATTTCCTTTTTCTATTTGTTCTATTATTTTGCACAATTTCGGATCTTGTTGTTGGTGGTATGCGATATCCTTAAATGCAAGGGGAAAGTTAGTAATTAGTGTATTAATGGTAGTGGTTTCAACATTTTCTTCGCCAGATCTAGTATTGGGTAGGTGGAACATGCGGGATAGAGTATCGGCTACTACATTTTGAGTACCATGAATATGTTGTACTTTGAACTTGTAGCAATTCAATCTTAACACCCATCTTCCGATACGACCTAACTGTTTTGGGTGGTTCAATAACCATGACAAAGCTTGATTGTCGGTCTCTAGTAGAAATTCCTTGTTCCAAAAATGGTTTGAATTTGTCAAAGGCGAATACTACGGCTAAACATTCAAGTTCAAAGGCTGAGAACTTCCTTTCTTGCTCGGTCAATGTACGGGATTCATAGCTGATCGGGAGTCTAGTATTATTGATTTCCTGGTATATTACGGCTCCTAATGCTACACTCGAACTGTCGGTCTCTACGACAAATGGTTTACTGAAATCTAACTGCAATACCGGTGGGGATATAATGCTTTCTTTCAGTGTTTCAAACGCTTCTTGGTGTTGAGTAGTTCACTCGAATTTCGCTCCTTTTTTTCTTAAAGCATTCAATGGGGCTGCTATATCCGCTAAGTGGGGTATGTACTTATGAAAATAATTAATCATTCCTAAAAATCGAGCTATACCTTTGGCGTCTCTCGGTGGTAAGAATTCTCGGATTGCGCGCGTACGTTCGGGATCGATTCTAACCTTACCTTCAGCACATACTATGTGACCTAAGAAGGAGAATTGATTTACTGCGAAATTAACTTTACTCGGGTTTACCGTTAGTCCAGCTTTCTTTAACTTGGATAATACTTCACGCAAGTGATCAATATGTTGATCCATTGACTCACTATATACTACTATATCATCAAGATAGTGATATACAAATTTAAATTTAACATCATGAAAAATTTTTTCTAACAGTCTGCTACATACTGAACTTCCTTGTGATATACCGAATGGTACTCTAGTAAATTGATATAGATTAAATGGGACAGCAAAATGTAACGATACCGGGGGACCCGAGTTCGATTCCCGGTACCGAATCACAATTGTATAGTTATTATTGGTTCTGTTCTAATATTTGTTGTTAATAATAATGATATTGTTTGTTAATAATTATTATATTGTTTTGTAATAATGATAATTGATATAAAATGTTAAATATAAATAATTATATATGTATAACTGAATGTATGAAAACAGAATTTGTATGAGTGATGTAATGGAAAATTGGTGGCGTTGTCAAGGAGACTGTTTTGTGAGATTGAAAATAATGAATTGTTAACTTTGGATCTGTAGAAGAAAAGATGAAATAAAAATTGTTCTTTAATATCTAAAGTTAAATAGATGGAAATAAAAATTGGTACAACAAAAACCAGTTGTTGTACACATATTATCAATATATAATATATATTGATTATAGTATAACATTAATAAAAAAAAAAAATGTTCAAATAAGAATAAAATAATAAATAGACCTCCGAAGAGAAATAATGAAACGCTACAACGTATAAACTGGTGCTCAGCGGTGTAGATATTATAATTTTAAAATTTGTGCAGAAAATATGAAAATAACACACAAATTTAAAAAATAACGGTTGCTAAGAAGAAAAAAAAAATATTCTGAAAAGGGAGATACATATTGATGCTGATTTGAACAAGAGGCAAGAAGTCCTGAAGGAACGTGAACTGGAAGTCGTCGGAGGATTTTTTCGGAACTAAGAAGGAAGAATCCAGGCCGAGACGAGACAGTCCTTGCAGTTCGAGTTGAAGGCAACTTATGTGCAAGAAACTCCTGAAGGCGGATCATCAAGGTGTTTGGGTGAGTCCGGCAGATTTGTTTTGTTTTGTTTCTTGCTGTTGATGTTGTCTGTGCGTTCGTGTGGTATACTGTTTTTTTAGTAAAATATCTCATTAAAATGGCATTTATTCAACGGTACCCAAAAATTGTTTTGCACGAAGTTGCGATCGATCTAGATCTTGAAATTCGTGAAGGAATGAGTAAGAAGGATTATACTCGTCTAATTCAATCGTATGAAGATTACGTTGAAGAATTAATCAAATATCTGTTACAGAAAACAGAAACAGAAATTGTTAGACATGAAACAGTAGCAGCTGAAGCTGTGAAGGAAGAAAAAAGAGTAGCAGCTGAAGCTGAAAATAAAAGATTAGAAAGAGAGTTTGAGTTAGAGAAATTGAGGATTCAACAGACTTCTAATACTGAAGTTGAAGTTAGAAAAATTGTAGAACCAAAATTGTATAATATAAAAGATGTTGTAGGTATATTTGATGAAAAAAAGGAAGATGTGTCAATTTTCCTTCGAAGATTTGAACGTGCTATGGTACATTCAAAAATACCTCTTGAAGACTGGGTTATTGTTTTAACTAGTGTTGTACCAATAGTAATCAAAGAACTCATTCATTGAGAACCTATAGAGCTAGCAGAAAATTATGATTATGTAAAAGAATTATTTATGAGAAAATATCAGTTAAACCCTGAAAAACTCAGACAAAAATTCTTTAATATTAGACGCTTACCGAACCAGACTTGGGCAGATTTTGTATATCAATTGACCATATATTTTGAAGGATGGACTGAAGGAATGAAGGCAGTTGATGTCAAAAGCTTGAAAAATTTAATGATTTTAAATCAGTTAAAATATCGGGTTCCTACCCAAATAAAAGAACAGCTGAGTCAAGATTGGTTAAATTTAAGTACACCTTTGGAGTTACAGAGACAACTAGAGAAAAATGACGATTTGAGGACTTGTCTTAACCAAAAAACAAGTTTGGATTATATTAAGATAGAGTCAAATCCGAAAAATGTTCTGAAGGTGCAACCTAAATCTAATGTTCCAGACAAGGAATTTAAAAAAAGGGAAGATTCAAAGATAAATGAATTTAAACCTGAATTTGAAAAACGGAAAGAGATGCGATGTTATTTATGTAATTCATTGGATCATTTGAGGAATAGATGTCCTAAAATATTATCTAGTAATGAACCCTCAAATGTAGCAGGAATAGTTGAAGAGGTCTCTAGTTTTATGAAAGAGACTAAAGAGGATTTGAAAGTTGGAGGCATTTCTCAATCTGATTTAGAAAAGCAAGTAATGCCATTCAAGTGTCAAGGGAAAGTTAACGGTAGACAAGTTCAAATATATCGGGACACAGGTGCTGATATTGATGTGGTGCATCAAAATTATGTATCCATTGAACATTACACGGGCGAACATAGATGGCTTAACACCCCATTATTTCCAGAACCCTTCTGTTGCCAAATAGCAGATGTCACTTTGGAAATTCCTGAAAAGATAATACTTGCTCAGGCTGCAGTCACAGCTAGTCCAGCTTATGAAGGAATTTATTTGATGGGGAATGAAATTGCGCAGAGTTTACAAAACACAAATGCACATTTGTTAGAATTTGTGAATGCCGTAAACATAAAGTCTATGTTAGTTAGGCGAGAAATAGAAGTAAAAGAGCAAGCAGAACAAGAAAAAATTCAAAATGATCAGCTATCAACCGTTGAGACTGAAACAAAAGAGGAAGATAGACTCCTTGAAGAAAATGACAGTCATCAACAGGGTGAAATGTTGTCCCTACTGAATACGACACATGAACAATTCATGGCTGCTCAAAATTCTGATTCCGAATTGTTAGAGATGATCCAAGAAGTACAATCTAGACCCGAAGAAACAAATTATGACTTAGAAAATGGAATATTGTATTATAAAACGAATAAATATGAGGATAACTATAGTAAAAAAAATTGTTGTGCCTCAAATATTTCGTGAGCAGTTGATGATGGCATGTCACGATACGGCCTCCGCACATTTGGGAGTTACCAAAACACGAAAACGACTTAGTAAGTACTTCTATTGGCCAGGATGGGCAAAAGATATATCGGAGTTTGTTCAGACTTGTCTCCCTTGCCAGCTAGCAGGAAAAGGGGGAGAGAAAAAGAAAGCTCCACTAGTCTTGGTACCACAAATTGAAGAAATATTTTTTCGAATCAACATTGACACTTGTGGGCCTATGATTGAAACGTTTAGAGGGAATAAATATATTCTCACGGCCATTTGCATGGCTTCTAGATATCCAGAAGCCATTGCATTGCCAGACATAAAGTCACCGACTATAATACGTGCCTTAACAGAAATATTTAGTAGAACAGGATTTCCAAAAGAAATTCAAAGCGATTTAGGAACCTCGTTCACTAGTCAACTTACTAGCGAATTTCTGGAACGATTGGGAATTTCAGTGATCCACAGCTCTGTTAGTCATCCTCAGACAAATCCGGTTGAACGGCTTCACAGAACTTTACAAAAATGATTGAGATCAATGTGTGAAGAATGGGATGAATGTTTACCAGCTGCGATGTTTACTATTCGAACAGCAGTGCATGAAGGAACTGGATACTCACCAGCAGAACTGGTATATGGGCGGAATTTAAGAGACCATTTGACGCTAATCTATGAAAACTGGAATGGAAAGATTGCAGAAAGTTCATCTGTAGTGGAATACGTAGGCAAGTTAATTAACAAATTGCAGAAGACTAAGGAACTAGCCCTTCAGAATCTTGAGACAGAATTACACCGTCGCAAGACATATTATGACAAAAAGGCTAAAATCCATAAATTCGAAAAAGGAGATAAAGTACTTGTTTTAATACCTTCTCGGGCACATAAGTTAGCAGTTCAGTGGTCGGGACCAGCTGAGATTGTGAAGAAGATATCAGATACGAATTATATTATACATAGACCCGAGAAGGAGAATCAAAACAAGGTATATCATGTCAATATGTTAAAGCCTTTTTTCGAAAGACAAAAACTGGTCGCTGCCATCATACAAAACCCTGAAAATACTGAATTCGATGAAGAAATTATTAGTCCTGTAGAACGTGTTTCTAATAAAGATTGGGTTAAGGATGCAATAGGGACTAATATATCACCGAACAGATTCAGCAACTTAGAATGGTAATTGAGGAGTATAAAGAAATATTCACTCCTGAACCCGGATTAGTCACATCAGTTACTACTCATAACATTGAGCTGACTAATGATACCCCTTTTTTAAGTAAACCATATCGGTTGTCACCTCGACAGACGAAGATCTTAGAAGATGCAGTTAAAGATATGCTAGAGCGCGGAATAGTGGAAGAATGTACTTCTGATTACACGTCACCTATGATACTAATAGAAGTCCCAGGCCGAGAACCACAGCCATGTATAGATTATCGGAAATTGAACCTGATCACTAAAACAACTTATTATCCACTCCCGAATATTGATTCAAATGTTAAAACTGTGGCGAAAGCAAATTTTATAACTGTACTTGACCTTTCAAAGGGATACTGGCAAATTTCCATGACAAAACAAGCCCAACGATATGCTGCATTTGTTACTCCATTTGGTACGTATCAACCGAAACGTATGCCTTTTGGGCTTAAAAATGCACCTTTCACATTTTGCAAACTAATTAGAGAACTAACATCAGGAATACACAAATTTGTGGAAACATATTTTGACAATATAGCAGTGTTTTCATCTTTTTGGGAAGATCACCTGATACATTTAAAAAAAGTATTTGAGACTTTAAAAAAAGCCGGACTAACAGTCTGTAGCGTGACAGATAAACACATAATAATGAATGGCAGTGATCATTAAAATAATATAATATAATAACATTAAATCCGAAGAAAGCATTATAATATAAAGAATTAATTCAGAGCAACCGTGCAGAACAATCATTGATATTAAAAGTTTAAGTTCGTATAAAAGCAATGTTACTAGTGATGAATCATCAAAACCAGTTTAATAACTCAAAGAAAAAAAAATATACCCCAGGAAGGTAAGGAGTAGATAAGGAAGCAACCCAGAATATTACTAAACCCACAACGAAGGTAAGAATAAATATAAAAAGAAACCCAAAACAAGGCAAGATCCACCATAAAAGGTAATACATTTAAATTAACTAGAAGAATAGATGAAGAAGTAACCCCAAGAAACCCGATGACATCCAGAAGAAGATGAAGAACATACAATTCAAAGAAGCCAGAAGAAAAGAAGACATCATTGAAGAAAGAAGAAGAAGACAGCATCCAGAAGAAGAAGGAATGCTCTTATAAAAAACACCCATATACCCATATCCCAAAATAAATAAAAAACCATAATAATAAAAAATATAAAGAAGTATTCATGAAAAGAACTCACATGTACAATAGTAAATAAGAATAAAAGTGTATAGAGTAAGAGTTGCCAGTGGACCAAGGTGAAACAATAATATAATACCCAAAGAACAAATCTTCATTGTAACCCACAAACAGATCTCTTGATGTTAATAAGACTAAATAACCATTTAGAAATAGCATCAAAGAGTGTAAAGTGAACCAGTGCTAGTTTGTGTATTATAAAAAATAAACCTTATGTTTCAACCTTGGCATCCACAAACTGTGTAGATAATGAAAAATACAACTTTTTAGTGACTTATGATTTGTACAGAGTGGATATAATACATGTAATAATATAGAGCTGTCAATCTGTTTGAAATGACATTTATGTAAATGATGAGGAAAAAACAGAAGCAGACACAGGATTAAAAATAAAGTGACAAGGGTACAATTACCCAAAACTATATTAAAAACAGTTAAAAACTGTTTTAATTAAACTTAGTATAAGAAATAATGAATACGAATATAGAAATAAGGTTTTGTGTATATAAAATAAGAATTGTAAAAATGTATTAGTGATAAGGACATTTAAACAGTTTAAAACCACTAACATCCTAATTGTAAAAATATTTATTACTTGTATAAATGGTAATAATTAAATAGGATGTTAGCATGGAAAAAACATTCTTTGTAAATAATATTTCTGTATTAGTATTAAGCTTTGATTATATAAAAAATGTCTAATTAGTTTGAAGACATCCATTATTTAAAATTATTTCTTATCTGTTAATAGTATTGAAACAGATACTAATTGTTATTATGTTTAATAGAAAAAATGTTTAATTTATATTACAATGTTAAAAAGTCAGAGAGGGTATAATTCAATACATATTGTTTATATAAAAATTTGTATGAAAGTTGTTAAGAATCTAGGCAAAATGATGAAAACTAAACCTCATCAAAACTGAGAAACTAAGTACTTAAATACATTTAAACTGAAGGGAATTAGATAAGGTAAACCAGAAACAAAGCCATATAATTAGAAATATAACTTAGAAAGAAAGATTTTATAAAATTATAGCCAGGATATTAATAAAAATGGAAATGACAGAACTCAAAAATTTAGAGAGGGGAGTCATATATTCCAACATAATATTTTAAAACTTAACCAATTCATATAATTGCAAGAAATTAAGGGAATATAAACCTTTTATTATAATATGAGATTTAATAATCATAAATATAACTCGAAAATGGCAGAATTTGCATAATGACAGGAAGCTGATTTTGAAAATTTACAAGATACAAAATGAAGGTAAAATTACCAATTTTAGATAAAAAACTTAATAAAACGGCATTATTCGATATCAAAATACGCCGAATGAACTGAAGGATAAAACTGAGTAACAACTAGCTAATAAATTTGAATAATCACCAAAGTTTAAGCAGTTATATAATGTAACTTTAATACATGCACAGGAAACAATTTAAAATTCGAACAATGTAAGGAATAATATTGCTTTGGCTAAGGTTTTAGTCGAAAGTGAAGGAAGTAAAGAGTTAATTATTGAACGTTGTACGGGACACTTGACGAGCATATTAAAACGTGTTAACCTAGTTTCGAGTACCGTAATAGCGAGCAATTGTATGATCCGAATTTGAAAATCGCGAGTGACGACAAAAAACATTTTAGAACTTCGACCCAGTGACATAAACACTTACAAAAGACTAACTAACATTGTATAGCACGAAACTACAGTTAAATAACATTTTAAACACCATAACATAACCATCAAATGTGCTTGATCGACAAAAGTGAACCAGACTTATAAATACACCACTTTTCAAAATACAACACAGAAACTTAACCAGAGACACTACACCAACATCAGAAGGAAGATTTGCAGACACCAGGACGTGAATTCGGCAAGAAAATATCTTTATTGGAACGCCAAAAATACGAAGGGACGATTGACAATTTCGACGGCGGCCATATTACTTTTCGTCACCGCTAAACTGGACAGTGCCACCTAGTTTGTCAGCGACACGGTTCGCAACATATTTATTTATTTTAATCTTTTCAATTGAATATTTGTACTTTTAGTATTAAGAATTATCTTGTAACGTTATACTTTTTTAATCTTTGCCCGATTTCTCTGACTTTTCCAATGAATAGCTGTTAAAAGAACCTTTTGTAATTTATATAATAATTTGTACTAACATTCGATACCCTGAGAATTGATTTAAAAATCGACAAGAGTCTTTATAAACAACTGTTAATAAAATAATTTATACTTTTCATCTTAAAACAGTTCTTTCTTTTCTAAACATAGCAATTTTAACATACTATAATTTAAACAACATCTACTACGAGAATTTCACCAAATTGAAGGAAGATAACCTCCAAAACTGAAAGTAAACAAGGATCGATTGTATTTGGAGACAATCCTATAAGTGGTTGGAGTTTCTTAAAAAATACAGAAAAGCTAATAAAATTTTTTAAACAAGTGAGAAACGTTTCGGAACTTCACGAAACTCAATTAATTAAGTTAATTGTTTCTAATTAATTAATCAATAAGAAAAAATTTTAATTATCAAATTTTTTTTAAACAAACAATTTATTTTTTCTTACATGAACACATATCAAGATATTTTGTAACACAACACCAATACAATTTTAACACTATAACCATGTTCTATTACAAGTCAAACCCACTAAATGTCAGTTTGCAAAAGCCACCATTAAATATTTGGGACATTTAGTTGGACAGGGTTATCGGACACCAGCCGAAGCAAAAATAAAGGCTATTATAGACTATCCAATACCAAAAACAAAAACTGAAGTTTGATCATTCCTGGGCCTAATTGGATATTATCAAAAATATCTCAAAGATTTTTCTACTATTGCTGTTCCTCTGAGTGACCTGACGAAAGGAAAAGAAAAAAATCACCAATTCAATGGAATGAGAAATGTGAGACGGCGTTTAAAATCTTAAAGAAAATGATCGCTTCTGAACCAGTATTAAAGGCGCCTGAGTACGAAAAACCATTTATGCTTCAAGTTGATGCATCCGACGTCGGAACTGGCATAGTATTGAGACAGACTGATAAAGACGGATATGAACATCCAGTTATTTTTTTAAGTAGAAAACTGAAAGGGCCAGAAATAAATTATGCGACGACCGAAAAGGAATGCGCTGGCATCGTCTGGGCCGTTCTTAAACTCCGTCAATATTTAGATGGGAGACTGACTTTTACTATTGTAACAGACCACAATCCTCTGATTTATTTAAAAACTATGGGATCTGCAAATGCCCGATTAATGAGATGGGCACTTGCCTTACAATCATTTGATTTTGTCATTACTCATAAGGCAGGGAAATATCACAAAAATGCTGATAGTTTAAGTAGGGCCATGTGCCAAAAAAGTGATGTGGACATACAGACAACAGCACGGACTGAATTTGCCGGAGTTACCTAACCAATATTGTCATTCAATTTTCACCCTCCTTGTTGGAAGCCGAAAACTGAATAGACTTAGACGGGGAGGGATTGTAACGATACCGGGGGACCCGAGTTCGATTCCCGGTACCGAATCACAATTGTATAGTTATTATTGGTTCTGTTCTAATATTTTTTGTCAATAATAATGATATTGTTTGTTAATAACTATTATATTGTTTTGTAATAATGATAATTGATATAAAATGTTAAATATAAATAATTATATATGTATAACTGAATGTATGAAAACAGAATTTGTATGAGTGATGTAATGGAAAATTGGTGGCGTTGTCAAGGAGACTGTTTTGTGAGATTGAAAATAATGAATTGTTAATTTTGGATCTGTAGAAGAAAAGATGAAATAAAAATTGTTCTTTAATATCTAAAGTTAAACAGATGGAAATAAAAATTGGTACAACAAAAACCAGTTGTACACATATTATCAATATATAATATATATTGATTATAGTATAACATTAATAAAAAAAAATGTTCAAATAAGAATAAAATAATAAATAGACCTCTGAAGAGAAATAATGAAACGCTACAAAAAGCAGTTAAATGTTTTGATTCCTCAGCTAGTGGGATTTGATGGAATGCTTGGTTGAGATCCATTATGGTGAAGATTTTCGCTTCTGTAAAATAGTGAAACGCGCTGTGAATGTCGGGTAAGTGGTATCGATTCAAATTCTATACTCTTATTTAGCTGTCTATAATCCACGACTAGTCTATGTTTGTCAGTTCCTTTTGGTACTAGGAATGCAGGTGATGAGTATGGAGAAGTTGACGGTTCAATGACGTGCTGATCAAGGAGTTTGTTAATGTGGTTTCTCATTATTTCCATCTTGGGCGGTGATAATTTGTATGGATGAAGTCGTATTACCTTGTTGTCACTAAGATTTATTTTATATTCGATTAAATGGGTTAATCCTAACTTGGGAGTAAGTACTGTAGAAAATTCCCTTATTAACTTTTGAATTCTTAGTCTCTCATTTCCTTTTAAATGACTCAGACTAGACTCTTGGTGCTCTGATTGAATGGTTGAGGTTTCACAAATAGCGTCGTTACTTAACTCGGAGTCGAACTGATATTTTCGAGTACGATCAAATCTGAAGAAATATTGTTTTGCATACATATCAAGGATTAAACCAGTTATACTTATGAAATCAGCGCCTAGTATTAAGTTTTGTCCTAACACTTCAGCTACTAGCAGGGGAATATACCAAGTAAAATTCTTTATCTTTAATTTCACCGTAATACTCCGCGATATCTTTAGGTTTTGTTTATTTGCGATGGCACACTTTATGTTCACGTTTTGGCTACGTTTAAACAGATTATGATTATCTAATACGGTGGCTAACTGTTGACTAATTATACTACGGGTAGATCCGGAATCAATTAAACCAAGGGTATTCGTTGCTCCAAGGTCTATCTGTACATAGGGTAGTTGGCAGATACTTGTTTTACATGCACCAATAGAGTTGCACTTCTCAATAAATCTTGTTAGGTATGGGTCTATGCGTTTATTTTTACTCTATGATTATTATTGTTTTTACCTTTCCTTCTGGTGCTGCGGAAGACGTAGGATTTTTGTTCTTCCAGCTTCACATGTTTTTTGATTGGTCGGTTTTCTGTTGGTAGCGCTTTTGTTTACATACCTTGCTAATGTGTCCGGCTTTTCCACAGTTATAACATCTTCTTTCCTCATTTACTTCGCTCGTAGGTTGTCGGGGTTTGATCTAGAGTATGAAATATGGGGGTAGCTTTGGGTTTTATATGTACTTACGAATCGCTTATCGCGGTAGGTTCGGGTATCTGTTCCAATTGGTAGAGTTTGGAATGAATCTCTGTGTTGAGTCTGGGACATAGAAACGCGTCTGTTCTGGTCAGAATACCAGACATTGGACGAATGTATACAACATAGTTCTAGTTCGGTGAAAGTGGTTGGTCGCTTCATGAGTGCTACGCGAGATCGCTCCTCGGGAGATAGTCCGACTAAGATATTGTCTACTAACTGTTGTTCACTCCATTTGACTTGCAGCAATAAGGCAGATTCTCTTATTTCAGATATATAATGGAGCTAATCTCTCGTATGCTCCTTGTACACGAAGTACTAGATTCCGCTTCAATTCTTCGTAGATACCGGTGGGAATGAAATGTCTTATTAGGGTGGTATGAAGTTCTTCTACTGGGTGATTATGCCTTAGGGATTCTAACACACGATCTTTTAAAGGAGATCTACATTTAGGTAAAATTACTTGTAAAGTCTGGTCATCTCTTAGTTGTCGCAGGTCCTTTAATTGTAAAAGGTGCTTGAGAAAATCTAGGAGCTTTGTAATATTCAGCCCATCAGTGATTGGTATGTCCGTCAAAATATGTTCTACAGGGTGGGTTATCTTTCCATAAAGCTCTGTAGTTAGATTAAATGGAGTCGTCATTCTCGGTTTTTCCGGAGATTGATTCGTCGGCAAGTGAGAAGGTAAATCGTAGATACGAGACATATTCTCTAGTTCATTAGAGAGTAACGTAACGTTTGCTGGTTGGATATTTACTTGTCTATCAGTTAACCGATCTTTAAATGGATCTACATTGGATTCCTGCAGAAACTGAAACTTTACAGTACCGGTTTGCTGTTCTTGAGTAGGAGATTGGGTAGGGGAAATATTTAGTTTCGTCATAGCTTCTTCAATCTCTTCTAATCTAAACGTTTCGGATCTTCGACGTAATTTGCGCATTATCTCGGGTAATTGTTGTAATGCTTACTCCGCGAATTTTTGTACATCCGGTGGGGTAACTTTATCACCGAGCCAATTCAACAAATTGGTGATACGGCGGGTGAGATGTTCGATTCTTTGGGTGGTGCGTAAGATTACTGCGGGGGATTTTTCATCATGCAGGGTTTTTGTGATCGAAGTTAGTTCTGTATACTTGTGATAGCATGTTCCCTTTTCGCTTTCAAAATCTAAAACACTTAAACGATTTAATAATGAGGGTTTGTCCGGTTTATTTTCACGTAACGTTTTGCGAAGTTCCGCGACAGTTACATCTGAGTATGGAAGACCACGTAATAATGCTTCATAGCTTAATTCATCTTTCAACAACAAGTCGGGGTTAAATTGAGCCATTTTTGTTAATAACGTCGTTTAAATAAACGAAGTATTACGTACGACAATTTTATATCAGCTTAAACACTTGTAAAGCTCGACTTCATTTAAACACATACATATATCTCTTATTACACATAGAATCTTATATTAATTAATCAACATAAACTTATCTCACAACAATTCAATTTTCTGTACTGTCATATATAATTACTCAAAACAAAACGCTAATACCATTGTATAGTGGAGAGAAATTTCATATACGAAAAGTTCATTGCTTTAACAATAGCACAAAGGGTCAGCTGTTTTGGGGAGGCTTATTGTTGCATAGGGTGGTAACACAGGTAGGACAATTCAGAACAGGAAAAGATCGTGTCTAGGATTGTCTGTTAGGTTAGCGAGGGGAGGTTTTGAATGAGATGCGTGCATACAAAAGGGGAGAGTTTACATTCCTCAACACGTACTTAACATGAACCAGCTTGTTCATACCGACAGGTTTAGAATGGAATATTTACCAGCGATGACTTGTTTATTACTGCAATCTCATGATACTAATATTATTATATTTTAATTAAAACTTTACTCATTTATTTGTTCCCGATTTCTGAGTGAATAAATTTATGTTTGTCAAAGTTATTGTTAAAGAATTATAACAATATACAATATAATTATTAAAACAACAACACAATACACAATTATTATTATTTTTACAAAGCAGAGTGGCGCAATTTTGTGACGTCTCCCTTGTTAAGATATCACAAATGTCGGGAACCAGTTCAATTTGTTACCAGTTAATTGAACTAGCTGCCGTTGTTAGTAAACCTAAATCACTAACAAATTATAACACTTTATTATTCAGGAATTACGCAAGGATTGTATAAATTTATTCACTCGTTGGGTGTTAGCAAAAACATCTCTTTATTAACATATTTATCTCTCATACTTTACTTTACTTTTAAAACTTAGATTCTAAAAAATTCTGCATTAAATATTTTGAAAATTTACTTCTTATTCTTTTATATCAAAATCATTCAGCAAGATATTGTTTTAAGTACCACGGATCCGGGTTTCAAGTTTGTTATGTTTTTATTACAACTTCAACCAAATTATTAGAAGAATAATTTTGGTTGTAAATTTTAATATGAATTTAAATCTAAACATCGTAATGGCATTACTACTTCGTTAGTGATTACAAAAATATTTATATTAAACTTTAAATTATCAAAAGTTCTTTACTGTTCTTTTGTTATTGGTCTTGTTGTTTTACAATGAATTTGTGTTACAAATATTATGTTTTTATATCACCTGAATATAACATGTGTACGCTGTGGGGTCCATGATGGTCATCTTCAGTCCTCTTCTAGTGTCTGATCCACGGTTCCTCTTGACGTTCCATGATGTTGATTGTTTCTGGTAGTCTCTTCATAGACGACTAGATTTTGGTACTAGAAGTTCATCCAGTTGCTGTTTGTGTTTTCTTCTTTCGGAGTCGGTAGCTTACATTTTACTTGTAGGTACAGATCTTATTTTATCAGCACTAAGCTCTGGTAAGTAACATTTCTCACCATTTACAGTTTGCTAAGAGATGTGTCGGCTAAGTTTCCTTTTTCTTTTTTTTTATTCTTTATTCTTTACATGTTTCTCCATGCACTACATTATAATTTTGTTTTTATTATTATTATTATTATTATACTACACAGGTCAAATCGAACTCATTATAAACTTGATTAAATATTGTTTAACGGTATACACCTACGTGTATGTTCACAACACAGCAGCTACATCCTTACATCTCGGTGTCTATCGGGCGAATGCAAACAATGTTTAGCGGCAAGGGGTCAGTAGCTGGCGCGGTTTTACGCACTGAGAAAATAGTTCGTTCATTTAAGTTATATTAATTATTTATTAATTAAGTCGTAATACATTATTCTACCTTTTGGTTACGAATTAGGAATTTCTTTATCTATTTAGTAAGTATCTTCTTTAATTAAAGTAATTACTATTATTATCTAAATAACACCGTTCTTAACGTGTTGGTACGGGACAATTTGCACGTTGTTGCATGAATCTAGGTATAGGTAAGGGGTGGATAATACTGTTACATATATTGAAAGCAATTTTTTATTTGTGCGATTTAAACTTTTTTTAAATCGTCACAACATTTGCACAAGCCTACCTCACACACGCACACACAAATTTCACATAAATATAAAATAATGTAAACTTTTCAATTACAATATGAGATTTTGTTCATGTAACTGGTAACAAACAGGCAATTTACACATAAATTTCTAACAGCTGATTAACTTTCTTACCAAATATTTCACCTCCACTGGCATATTCAGTCACTAAATAGATCATCTTTTCGGTTTCCATCACCTAGAAAAAAAATGTTTCTATATTACAAATATTTACACATACACATTATAGATTCCTCTTTGTACCATCAAAATTTTATGGAAGAGGTAGAATATGCTCTCCACTTAAAACATTACAGCACACAAGGAATATACAGGGTGTCCCGGGAGGAGAGGGAAATAATTTGAGAAATGGTTCTATAGTGTAAAAGAAGAAAAAAAGTTCATATAAACATATGTCCGGAAACACTTTGTAAGGGAGTTACGGCTAGCGAAAGATTTCGCCCGGGTTTCGGTTCCCCCGGGTAAATGAAGACTTTCTGAAATTCTGGGAAGGGGCGAATTCTGTTGTTTCTTATGGTTTTTGACCTGAAAAATCAAATAAAACAGGTCGCAGAACTGTATCTCCCATACGTTTTATGATATCCGACGTAAAACAGAAAAATCTTTGCCTAAAAACAAATTTTGGAAAATTGGAAACAATTGGAATTTTTTGTTGATTTTTATTGACTTTATTTACACCATTTTTCTCAGAATTAAATTCTTTACAAGTTTTGTTTTTAACTTTTATGCATTTATTAGTCATTTAACAAAGTTATTGTACTTCTAACCTAAAAACACGTTTTTTTAGGTTAGAAGTACAATAACTTTGTTAAATGACTAATAAATGCATAAAAGTAAAAAACAAAACTTATAAAGAATTTAATTCTGAGAAAAATGGTGTAAATAAAATCAATAAAAATCAACAAAAATTCCAATTGTTTCAAATTTTTCAAAATTTGTTTTTAGGCAAAGATTTTTCTATTTTACGTCGGATATCATGAAACTTATGGGAGATACAGTTCTGCGACCTGTTTTATTCGATTTTTCAGGTCAAAGACCATACGAAACAACAGAATTCGCCCCTTCCCAGAATTTCAGAAAGTCTTCATTTACCCGGGGGAACCGAAACCCGGGCGAAATCTTTCGCTAGCCGTAACTCGCTTACAAAGCGTTTCCGGACATATGTTTATATGAACTTTTTTTCTTCTTTTACACTATAGAACCATTTCTCAAATTATTTCCCTCTCCTCCCGGGACACCCTGTATATGACCAACACTATACTTCTGCTATGTATTAATATCATTGTCAGATGTCACACTAGGTATTCATTTTTCACTCACTGAGTTACACAGTGGCCAGAAAATAAACATTTTGATTTTATAGTACTGCAATAAATGAATTAAGACAAATGTTAAAAAAGCAAATCCTCAAAAAACACATACAGCCATGGCAAAACAGCACAATAAAATTGGGTAATAGAACAAAATAGAAAAAATACAACATTCTGAGATATGTACAGTTTTTTGAAATCCTAACTCATTTATAACACAGCTGAGAGTAAATTACTATACAGAAAGGAAGTTACGTGTCACATATAATAATAACCAATAACACAAGCAACCTTAATATACAAGGGAGGTCTGATATAATGGAACAAAGTCACTGACTGTGGAAACTGACAGAATATGATGGAGGTGAGGATTATCCTGAGGAGAATAAGTATTGGAGTGGTACCCGATCAGTGGGGAGAGCCAGCTGCTTATTTATGAAACATGCTTCAGGTATTAGTTTAGTTTCCATATTTGATTTTCAATTGAGTAAAAAAAAAACACACAAAACACACACAAACTAGTAAAAAGTAATTGTGAATTAAAATATAAAAAATGGAATTCACTAAGTTAATTTAACACACACACACACACACACACACACACACACACACACACACACACACACACACACACACACACACACACACACACACACATCATCATCATCATCACTACCAACACTTGTATGCTTTTTTCTGTGGGCTCAACTCAAAAACTTTCTCATATAAACAAATGCCATACAAAATGGTGTTTCTCTACTCTCAATGCAGTTTTTTTTCATAGGCCTTGTTGCTTGTACACGATCCAATTAAGCGTCTTTAATGCTGGTTAATTCGGGCAACTGATGTGTGTCAAATTCTTTACTAAGTTTATTGGTGAGAATCTCTACGGAGATAACAGTTATGGGACTGGTCTATACTTTTTCTAATCAGGCCTATCCCCAATTTTGTATGTTAGGGTTTTCTGGCCTTCCTGATCTATCATTTTCTTTCTCATGCATAAATTACAAATACCTTTACTTTGTCTGAATTTTTCAATTCCTTGGCACAACAGAACTTCTACTGTTAAATTATCGCTACCCAAACGCTTCTCAATTTTCATATTTCACATTTAACACTTTCATTTAATAAAATATCTTGAATCTCATCATTCCCTACTATTTCAATATCTACTACTTTTCTTCTACATGCAAGTATTTGATACTGATCCACTATAGTGTTATGTTATCTACTGTTATGTCTCATTTACATACAACTCTCAATAAAATTCTTCCCTGTAAGTCTTTCCTTTCATCCTTCCGTTTCTTTTGATCTACTTTTATCTCTAATTTCTCTTTTCTATTCGTTTTCTGTATTTCTATAAAATAGGTTATTTACCTTCTGTCGACGTTTCTTAAAATCCTTTTAGGATTACTCGAGTTTCGACACCATTTGGTGTCATCATCAGATCAGAATATGAATTAAGTTAAAACATTTCGATGTATATGCATCTCGTCAGATATTTAAAGATTAAAACAACACATAAAATTATATATAACAATAAATAAACTATATCACAATAAAATAACATTAATAAAAGAATATAAAAAACAACGCGGCCGCAACGAACCTGCACAGGAACGCACTCCACGGTAAAATTAATCAATGCCGGTTTGACCTCGGTTCAATTTTTCGATCTGATATCGCCAATCTCTCGTTCCATAAGATCGATTCTATTAAATAAAACATTATTGTTATATATTGCTTTTTCATTAAGGACACGATTGTGATCCTTCTTTATGGCTTTGTATATCTCGAATCTTTCAAGGGTGTCCAGCTTTAGTGACTTTTTACATTTATGTAGGATATCTAAATTATCATTGATCCTTTTTATATTATGGTTATATGAGCTCAAATGTTCTGCAAATGTAGATCTTGTTATATTTGATTTGGAGCTTGGGATATGTTCTTTATAGCGTAATTTGAAAGAACGACCTGTTTGTCCTATATAGAACTGTGTGCAATCAGAACAATTAAGTCTATATACACCAGTACCATCAAATATATCGGAGGGTATATTTTTGTTAGTAAAAGTGAGTTTTTTCTCAAGTTTATTACTTGCTTTTGAGGCCAATGTAATATTATGCTTTTTTAATAGGTTTTTTAAAGTATGGTATAGATTTTCGCCATATTCTATAGCAATGTATTTGTTTTCTTTGGATACATCAATATTTATTGGTTTGTTTTGTTTTTTATTAATTAATCTATCTACTATATGACTTTTGTATCCATTGGCCAATGCTATGTGCTTGATAGTGTTTAGTTCACTGTTATAATCATCTGTAGATAAGGGCAATGCCAGCAATCTATGAATCATGCAGTTAAAAAAAGCCATTTTATGTGACATAGGGTGATACGATGAGCTATTCATGCCTCATCGTATCACCCTATGTCACATAAAATGGCTTTTTTTAACTGCATGATTCATAGATTGCTGGCATTGCCCTTATCTACAGATGATTATAACAGTGAACTAAACACTATCAAGCACATAGCATTGGCCAATGGATACAAAAGTCATATAGTAGATAGATTAATTAATAAAAAACAAAACAAACCAATAAATATTGATGTATCCAAAGAAAACAAATACATTGCTATAGAATATGGCGAAAATCTATACCATACTTTAAAAAACCTATTAAAAAAGCATAATATTACATTGGCCTCAAAGGCAAGTAATAAACTTGAGAAAAAACTCACTTTTACTAACAAAAATATACCCTCCGATATATTTGATGGTACTGGTGTATATAGACTTAATTGTTCTGATTGCACACAGTTCTATATAGGACAAACAGGTCGTTCTTTCAAATTACGCTATAAAGAACATATCCCAAGCTCCAAATCAAATATAACAAGATCTACATTTGCAGAACATTTGAGCTCATATAACCATAATATAAAAAGGATCAATGATAATTTAGATATCCTACATAAATGTAAAAAGTCACTAAAGCTGGACACCCTTGAAAGATTCGAGATATACAAAGCCATAAAGAAGGATCACAATCGTGTCCTTAATGAAAAAGCAATATATAACAATAATGTTTTATTTAATAGAATCGATCTTATGGAACGAGAGATTGGCGATATCAGATCGAAAAATTGAACCGAGGTCAAACCGGCATTGATTAATTTTACCGTGGAGTGCGTTCCTGTGCAGGTTCGTTGCGGCCGCGTTGTTTTTTATATTCTTTTATTAATGTTATTTTATTGTGATATAGTTTATTTATTGTTATATATAATTTTATGTGTTGTTTTAATCTTTAAATATCTGACGAGATGCATATACATCGAAATGTTTTAACTTAATTCATATTCTGATCTGATGATGACACCAAATGGTGTCGAAACTCGAGTAATCCTAAAAGGATTTTAAGAAACGTCGACAGAAGGTAAATAACCTATTTTATAGTCTTAATCGTTTCTGGAGGCAAGAAAAATGTTTAAATTCTGTATTTCTTCAATTCTCTTGAGAATAGTTTCTTGTTTTGGAAAAACTACATGTTTCCACCTCTCTTTTTTTTCATTACCATTTCGCAAACAATAGTATTTTAAAAATATTTTTTATGACATTTCATTTAATTCTTTTCACCATGCCACTATTATTCTTTCAGTTAGTTTGTTAATGAAGACGCCTACATTTATTCATTATTGAGTAGCTTTATACATGTTTTCAACATCTGTTTATAACTTATCTTCTCTGAGGCTAGTGTAATATCTGTTAAATTCCTAATGGTCTTTGTGTCATATTTAATCATTTTATTTTGCTTATCTTTCATAGCAAACAATAACTTTGGTCTTCAACTCTGTTAGCACTACATGTATGAAATGTGTAAATCACTGATGATGGCTTATAACCCCATTTCCACAGGTATAAGGTACACTTTTTTATAATTGTATACTTATCTTGCACATTTAGTTCTGTTCCTATTTTCTTAAATACTATATTGAATATATATAACCCTTGTAATCATGCACTGTTCTTAACCATGGTTTCTCTTTCATTTTTCTCTCCCAATCAAACAGAATTTTTACCTGACTTTTCCTTTATCCAACTTTAGTATTAAAGTCTCCCACGACTAGTGTATAGTCTGCTCCCCTCTGTTATTTATAATTCCTACTGTTTGCTTTAGAACTACATATAAGATAAAGTTATTATCTTCCACAGCTTCATAACATAATATTTTGCTTCTTAGGCGATTTTATTTTTTTTCTTCCTGTATAAAATACCACACACAACTTGCCAAGACAACTCATAATTTATAGTGTATATAAGGACTGTGTAAGGGAATTATATTCTTTACTCAATTCTTCTCATTATTTCCTGATGCCCTTAAGGGTGTGACATTTATTCAATTCTACACCTTAAAGTATCAGAACATTCTTGTAGAAGTTTCTTAATTAATAAATAAAAACATAGCCACAATATTCAGTAACTAGGATGTAGATTTATATTTCAGGAAACCATATTTCCTGGAAAGTTAACAAAATAGTTTTATCTCTACACAGTAAATTCAAGAATGCCCGTGTTGAGACTACACACACACACACACACACACACACACACACACACACACATTAAAAAGCATTTTCCTTTACAGACTGATGGTAGAAGTAAAAGTTTATCTTCTGATTAAATAAAAAAAACATTCTACAAGTTACATTGTAATAGTTATGAAAAAAATGTTAATTAGAAACCAGTTATTTAAAATACAGACACCACCAGTGTTTCAGAAGGAAATTTTTTAATTAATGGTGACTTATGATAATGAGGGACTTCTTTCAGAAATGGAAACAATGAACTCATGAATGACGTAAGAACTGCAGGCTGCATAAAAAGTATAGAAACACCTACGCTTGGACAATAATGGCGATATCAATGAGAAAATGATGAAAATTAAATAAAGTGAGCACAGTATTTGTGAGTTGAGGACAAAGGATGGAGGATGGTCTGGAATGGAGGATGATCTGGAAAAATACTGTGGTACACTAAACTGGACAAGGATTACAGGAGAAATCAAAGGAATGACTTTAGGCAGAGAAGTCATGTGAACAATAGTTGATATTAGTATGGAGAGAGAGAGAGAGAGAGAGAGAGAGAGAGAGAGAGAGAGAGAGAGAGAGAGAGGAGAGAGAGAGAGAGAGGGAGAGGGAGAGGGAGAGAGAGAGAGGGAGAGGGAGGGAGGGAGGGAGAGGGGGAGGGAGAGAGGGAGGGAGGGGGAGGGAGGGAGGGAGGGAGGGTGGGAGGGAGAGAGGGAGGGAGGGAGGGAGGGAGGGAGGGAGGGAGGGGGAGAGAGAGAGAGAGAGAGAGAGAGAGAGAGAGAGAGAGAGAGAGAGAGAGAGAGAGAGAGAGAGAGAGAGAGAGAGAGAGAGGTTTGCTTTATACAAGTTTCACAGAAATAAACTTTGTATATTAAATGTACCATAAGATTCTGAGGATGCAGTTTATTTCTGCAAGTGGAAGTAAAGTAAACTAATCAATACATTGACAGAAGAAATCTGATATGACTGAGCAATATATTATTATTTTATACAATTCTACAGTGTATACGGTGCTAGAGTGGTATAGAAGAGGGGATTTAGAGTTTGTACAAGGGTGTGTATGGGCTGAAGTTAGGATAGAAGATGGTGTTAACCTGCTGGTGGGCAAGCATTACTTAATTCCAGGCACCAAACCTGAAGAGACAGCAGTATATCTTAATTCCATTGAAAATATGTTAAGAGATCAATCACTACTGGGTCATCTTGATTGGTGACTTCAATGTTGCTGGTGTGAATTGAGATGACTGCTTTCTAAATTCTAAGGTGAAATTTTACTCAGAGTAAATGCTAAGCTGAGGCACTTGCATGATCAATCTTAACTTGAGCCAATTCTATTACTGTATCTCCTCAGGTGGAATGTCTATTTTGGACTTGGTTTTATCAAATGTTGAAGTAGAGGTCAAAAAGGAAACTGACTGCCTTGTTCTCTCTGATATTTTTCATGACCTCCTTGTTCTGTGGATCACTTTGGATGCAGTAATCTCTTACACCAACAAGAACCAGATTTTAGATTCTTAGAAACATTACCTCGTGATCTATAATGCTGTTAAAGCAGCTGATTGGAATACACCTATACAGCTTGTGATTAGAAACAGCAACTTAACTATCTAAACAAGACGTTGTCTGCCATCAAGCATGAACACCAGTAAGGCTAGTAAAGAAATCAAAATACGAGAAGTATCCAGTTTTGTTTTCTATAGGGCTTACAGAATGCCTAAAGCAAAAGAATACAAAACATAAAAAAAACCCAAGTACGATTCACCAAACATGCTTTTCCAAAGCTACAATTAAGAAGAGCAGTCTGTAGAGGAAGAACCACCAGACCTTTTTAAATACGAAGTTCTTCTTGAAGGATCCTAATGTTGTGCGTCCATTAAAAGTTAATAAACAAAGTAGTGTCGGATGCAGAAAGTTTTGGTGAGGAGTTCAGCAAATATTTCAATCTTTATATGAGCTGAATGTTGTCACAAGAAATAATTTAAATACTAATGAAGATTGTACTACTGATAATGTAGGCATCCTTGTGATAACTGGAGGGGAAACATTAATAGCTCATGCATCACCTAGGACTCATTCCACAGCTAGTATTGATGGCATTCCTTCTTTTGTTTTCAAAAATATTGCCGAACTTAGTGCCCCAGTTCTACTGTGCTATACAATTTGAGCCAATAATCTGCTGTTTTTCAGAGTTTTTAGAGAAGATTGTTTTGGTGACACCAAATCCTACGAAGGGTGATTTGCATGGCATAAAGAATTATGGACATGTGTCAGTGCTTATTACAGTTGCAACAATCTTTGAAAAAGTTTAGCAAAATAAAATACAAAGTATACATACAACAAAGGTACGGTATGTGTATGAGTATAAATATATATGTATGTGTACTGTACAAAGCTGTATAAGTGGTGTTTATATGTCTGTCACAATTTAATTCTGTTAATATAGTTTTAAACTTTTTAACTACAAATTGTTTATTCAATCACTATAAAAAATATCTAATAGAGCCAAATTTACAACCAATTCATTTGTCACAGTTGTTTATTCAGTTACATATAATACTTCTACAAATTACTCAAACTCACACCATGCTCAGTTGATTGTTACAAGAAGTGTTTGGAAAAATACAGTGAACCAATATAGAAATGTTTTGTGCTTGAAAACTGATTGCAGATATAAGGAACTGACCTGCTATTTACATTTGAATTCTTAAAAACTATGTGATGTTTTTGTAACGTGTACTATCAGTACTTCAGATCATTGCCATACAAGTGATTATTTGCAATCGTGACCAACAAAAGTAATACTATCTACAGCACAAGTGATTAAATACTGGAAATTAGCATATTTTAAATACATGATTATAACGGTGAAAATTGATATAAATGAAGTTTTTGAATATTGTGAAAACTAAAGTGTGATGATTAGAGATATGGCACAGAAAGAATGCATGGTAAATGCATGGATGAAAAGGCGCAGAGAAAATCTTAATCATAATTTAAAAAATCTAGAATCACTAATCAAAAAAAACATTAATATATAATGTTTTCCAAATGTATTCTTTTGTGGGCATTAAGAAGCAAAATATTAAAAATGAAGTAAATCCTTTGTTATGAAATTATATTTTAGATTATCTATATTAGCTTTAGTTGTATCAGATCATAATGACCTATTTTCTATATTTTCTTTAATTCCCTGAATGCTTACACTCTACTAGTAAGACAAACTAACTCTCACTGAAAGCATTAAGGGACTACTTTACCTAATAAGGTTTACAAACAGAAAATAAAACTGTGCATCACTGTGTAGACAGCTCCCGATTAGCACTTTTGAGCCTTTCAGCTCATCAACAGTTCAAAAATACACAAGAACAAACAACCAAACAACAATAAGACAACGCCTTTGTGCTAGCTACTTGCCCACCACTTAAAGAGGGCGCACACAATTTTGTAAACAACCTTGCAGGTAAACACTCTTCTCATTGACTTTCTACCACATACCAAAATGAGTGGCTGACCTCACCATGTGTGGTAGGGAAACTGACAACAAGGGTGTGTAGCTGTATGGTTGTTTATGAAAATGTGTAACCCTCCATGAGGGATGGGCAAGTAGGTAGTATATAGGTATTGTCTTATTGTTGTTTGGTTGGTTACTATCATGTTTTTCCAATCTGAAAGCCCCAAAAGCACTAATCAGGAGCCTTCTAAATAATGGTATATAACAGTTTTATTTTTTGTTTGCAAATGTGACCATTGTAACGTAACCGTTTACGGGGTGCTAATGACCGTTTATTTTCTTTTAAAATTTCAATAACTTTTAGATTAGTTTTATTATTTTTACTGATTTATTTAATTAAATTCAATCTATCATTGAATCCAATGTAAATAAATCCGATGAATGCACTGGAAGTTAGTTAGCGAAGTGTTTTCAACTTCGGTTAATTTATTTTAAATGGTTATTCTTCCGTCGACTAGGCGAAATGGTGACGTCAATTCCTCACTGAAAGCATAAATATTTTGTAAGAATGATCACTTACTTGTGGTAAGTCTTGCCGATCTTGCAGGGTCGATGTAGCAATCTAATCTGTAGGCTGACTTACCATATTCAAATTCGCCGCGGCGTGTCGGGCTATCCAATAAGAGTCGTTCACCTTGTTGAAAACCTAGTCTATTGAAATGAACTAACTGACTCCGTTTGCTCGTATAAAATGATAATTTATTCTGTTTAACACTCCTTTATAATGATCTGAAGTAGCATTAACTATTTTAATTCAAATTAAAATAACATGAGTTGTTTGTTTTATAAAATTTGTCTCAGGGTGGTAAAACTGATTTAAAATATCAGTGTATGGTTAGAATGCTTTTTGGTTAAAATAAGTTAATTCATATGTGGGTTCTTTAAGCTTGCAGAATACCAAATTATTTACTAGAACTCTTATTCTACTGTTATTAGGCACTTTGAAGACGATTACAATTCAATCATCTCTTAATAATTAAAATTCAAAATTATAACCATGCCTGCTTTGGACATTTTAGGTTAACAAAATTATTAGCCAATCGACAATAAATGATTTAAAGAACGTTTGTTAACGTTAAAATAACTCTTGATAAAACATTTAAAATGTGAACAATAAAATAATATTTTGAAACAGTGTTGTTGAATGGAACATCTGAATCATCATTTGACTCTACAAAAAGGTAATTGTATAGTTGTACGTATTTATGTAGCTTGACAACCTTAGTTTCTTGTTCATAATAGACATAAACATTTAAATAGTAATAGTAGTAGACTCTTCCTAAATTATAAAACATAAATAGCATTGGAATTTTTCATTAACATATTAACATAGCATTGTTTCATACAGTTGACAATTCTCAATCGCTTACGAATGCTTGTTGGTTTGATCTATGTTTAGTAAACAACAACTTTAATCAGGTGTGGTTATATCACACTAAGTATTTATATATAATGAATGATTGATTGTTTGCAAAATTCTTAAAAATAGAATATTCAAATTAAGTTGAGGATTGTCATTAGTCCTGTTGATTGAATAATATTAATAATGCACCTTAATCTACATACTTTGTTTACACACATTATTGGAATGTGGTTCGATTATATCGTCTTTCAAATTCTTAATTAATATTGAAAAAAATCACTGTACTCCATTTTTTTAAATTAAATCCCGGAATTGCTATGGATTATACACTTAGCAATCCTTATTACGCACTGTTACACTTGAAACATCTTCAATACTAGTGTAGTTTTGTTAGCACAAATTGAAATTATGTTGCTTTGTTTACAACGGTGACGCGCACAAATTATGTGAACAGCTGTTTCTTTAGCGGTGTCGAGTAGCCGTCTGCCTTCCTCTGAAGTTGATAATAAAGTCTCTCAAAAAAGCATCTCTCTCTGCCGTTCCGTCTTGTGATCGTTGTAAATTTGGCTAATTTCTTGGATCTGATTGGTTGACGATCTTTAATTTGATGCACGTACCCCCTCCGCGCAATATTTTAATTGTTGTTATTAGCGTGGGGTGGCTGGGTTGGAGATTATAAACATTTGCGCGATTTGACACAAATATCTTATAATTGTAATAACTTTCTTATTATGGCATAGATTTACAATCTAAGCTTATCACTGTATTGGTAACACTTGGCTCTTTATTTTGAGTCCACTCATGGTGTGCTTCTGTTCATTATTAAGGGAGTTAATGTTTGAGATTATCACATTACACTATTCACTATTAATTGTATTTATTCTTAAACTAAAACTACTTAATGGCAATCATACCTCCTTGTGGGCATGCCTTCCAAGTCCTCCCACACTTCTCACTTATTTGTTACTTATATCTAATGACAAAATATAGTGCTTATGCTATCATTGACTTAGCCTATGAGTCTATCAATTGTATTTACAAATTATTTATAATAAAAGGTATTTGGGTAACTTCTGTATTACCCCAGTTGTAAACATTAAGTTGTTACAACTACTGTTAGTCTTTGTTTGTCTGGAATGTATTGTTATTCCTTGGTATTTTTGTCATTAATATGACCTCTATATGACACTATGAGGTGTACATTTTTTTTAACTCTTATTTGGGATTCTATTGTCTTTTCAGACTATTATTTAGTTTGGATAGTTTACTAGTAGTAGTATATTGATAGTTAGCCTTGTGTTTTTAACACACTAGTCTGTTCCTTAGTGTATAGCATTGGATAATAGTAATTACACCTGGTGTCACATGACAGGTGTGCTTAATTATTCTTACACATTATGTCCTTGCTTATAATACTCTTATGCTATTATAATAGTGGCATTATATCTTACTTATGACATAGGTATTCGTCTGTTATTTCTATTTAGCATTACAATGTGGTTTTATCTATGTTTCACTTAGTGAATCTCATTTTGGCTGGTTTTGGTTCACCTTCTTTACTTAAATTCTTATATAAAAATTGCTCTTTGTATCTTATATTGGTATTGGTAGAAAGCTTATTACTTCTACTTGATTTGGGGTACAAAATATTTTAATTTAGATATGTTTTACCTCCTATTAAATATGAAGTTAGGTGGAAAATACCTGTATTTAGGTTATGTGGTTATATTATTTGTAGCAAAAATGGGTGCATTAAGTTGATACTTTACATTTTTTTAACCTTGTTTATTCAAGTCTAATGTTATTAATGACAACTGGTAATTCATTATTTATTTCCTTTTTCTATCTTACATGATTTTTTGATTACTTGACTAACAATTATTATAATTATGAGACAATTCTAATTCTTCCTTTACATTACATTGATGCTGTGCATAACATGTCGTTATGCTTTTATTTACAGCTTCTTTTATGTTAACATTATTGTTACTTCCACTCTTTGTCTAATATAGGATGTCCTACTCATTTACAATATTATTAGTTGTATATGGGTCATCTAAGTTAGTCAGTTATTGTCTATCTTTTCAATCTGTAAGTTCTTCAGTTATTATTTATACGGGTAAGATGTTAATCTATAGTTGACTGGCTCTTGGAGTCTATATTCTATGCCATGGTTGTTAGGTGTCTTTCTCGTAGTATGTTTCTTCCTTGTTTTCATTGGTTCCTTACTGACCGAGACTATTGGGTTGTTGGTTCCTGTGGTACAATCATTGTTTGCTGTATCTTCTTTCTTCTTATAATGTTATTATATTTGTTATTTACCATTAGTTTTTATTAACTCTTGTGTTGTGAGTTTATTCTTCTTAATGAGTTGCTCATGTAGTTTCATTCTTGGCATTTTGGATTAAACACTTCGTGTGTCTTGTTGACTCAATTATTATGACATGTGTTAATATTTTGGTTACTTAAATATTGGGCTCATATGTCTTGTTACATATTGTCCCCCCTCGAAAATAGATCATTTGTATTAATTCCTTTATGGGATTTGAGAAATTATCTGTTACACTGTTTCTTATTATTTGAGCTTCCGTCTTCCACATCTTGTTTCTTTCATTTCATATTTTTTATACATTGTTATCTTTGATCTGATCTACTATCTTCTTGCTTGGTGGTTTATTCCCTGTAGTATTTAATTCCCTATCATTTCCCTAATGTGGTAGTTGGTACAGGTCAGAGGGGCACTCTTGGCTTCCATGCTCTGCTGTCCATCCTACATCTTCTGAGACCAGAGGGACGTACCGTCTGCTCAGGTATATTGTTGTTGGAGCTTATCTCTACAAACAAACATAAAAACTTAAAGTAGTCGTTGTGTGACTAATAAAAAATATTCAGGGTTTACTCACGCAATTGCTGCTCAGATTTGATAACATCTTCATTCTTTTTCACCTTATTTTATTCTCTTTTGCTCTATTTGAAACAATATCGTTGATAGACTTTTATTTGTATCTATTTTCACTTTTTATTGATCTTACTTTTTTACTACAGTAGAACCTCGTTAACCCGGATTAACTGGGGCCGGGGCCGATCCGAGTTAACGAAAATCCGGGTTATCCAGAGAATGAGGGAAAAACGATAAAAAAGAACATGTACTTACCAAAAATATTTTTAATGGAGTTTAAAAATTATTATCGGCACACTTTCACCTAAAAACACATGTATTTACACTGTACACAATATAGGTACAAACTAGTCGGTAGTAAAAAAGGCAGTGAGCTTTTGCTGCCTCAGTTTTGTGTATCGCTTACGAGCAGCGCGATCTCGCATCCGCTTTAGCATTAGAAGCTCGTTTGGCAATGTTTCGGCTTGACTCTCGAAATAAACCATCAATTTATCTATGTTTGCTACTGCTTCTGCGTGGGTCATAACCACAGCTGGTTCATCAACACTGTCTGAATCCTCTTCATTTTCATTTTCTGTAACACTGCATGATGCAATAATTTCTTCCTCTGTGATCGCTTTATAACCTCCATCATTGTCAATTTGCAACCAATTGTCAATGTCTTCTTCATCAACATCGGAACAGCCATCGATATTTTTAAAAATGTCTATAAAATCTTCTTCCACACTTGTTTTTTCTTCTTCTTCAATTGTATTGTTTTCTGGCAAGTCACACACACCAGGCCAACACTTTTTCCATGACTTTATCAAAGTTTCTCTTCCAACCTGGTCCCAAGCTTCCGCAATCATATAAATAACAGTCTTTACATTAAAAGATTTCAGCACCTCTACCACACCATGCTCTCCTTCGTCCTCTACCAGTTGACTTAGCATTTGCCTTTTGTACACTTTTTTTATTTTTTCTAGAACTCCTTGGTCCATCGGTTGAACAAGAGAAGTTACATTAGGTGGTAAAAACTTCACTGAAATGTCATCTTTGACTAGTTCATTGACAGACGGATGTGAAGGCGCATTGTCAATCAGCAAAACCGCCTTGTTGGGAAGGCCACAGTTCTTCAAATATTTTTTTACTGACGGCACAAAATTCTCGAAAAACCATTGTTTGAAAATGTCACTAACCATCCAAGCACTTTTTTGTGAGCTGTAAACGACAGGCAATGAGCCTCGTTTCACATTTTTCAATGCACGGGGGTTTTTAGACTTCCCTATTATGAGGAGAGGAATTTTGTGCTTTCCTGACGCATTACTGCAAGCCATTATGGTGAGGCGGTCTTTCCCTTTTTTTATACCCTTTCGCTGAATCTCCTAATTTTGAGGCTAGCGTTTTACTCGGCAACATCCGGTAAAATAAACCGGATTCATCGGCATTGTAAACTTGATATGCAGTCAGTTCTTCCTTTTTAATAAAGTCTTCAAACTCTTTTTTAAATTTTTCTGCCGCTTCAATATCACCTGACAAGCTTTCTCCAGTGATTGTAAGTTGACGCACTCCATGCCGTTTTTTCCATCTGTCCAACCACCCCTGGCTAGCTGTAAAACTCGGGTCTCCATGGGGCAACTGTTTGTTCAAACTCAATGCTTTCTGTTGGATGATGGGTCCAGAAATCGGCAAACCACGTTCTCTTTCAGCACAAAACCAGACAAACAATGCTTCATCCAGAGTTTCTAGTTTAGCAGTTTTTGCTTTACACCGATTATCCAAACTGTCCTTAGAAATCATTTTGAAACAAAAGTCTTCAATGCGTTTTCTGTTCTTTTTCCAATCAGATACGGTCGATGTTCCTACTCCAAACTCAGCAGCAATGTTCTTTAACGATTCTACCTTATCAATTCTTGTCAATGTTTCCATCCTTTTTTTCATAGTCACAACAATGATTTTACGTTTCTTCGCCATCGCGAACAACGCGCTAACGAAACAGCACAACGATACTGTACCTCAACAGTGACACTAGGACAACACGCGAACACTACCGAGATTGCAGCGCAACTGAGGAATGTTGTTTCTAGGTCAATGTCAAGTGCGAGACGTGGGGGGGGAAGTAGAGGGTTGGCAGGTGGGGTGAGTGCAATGAACTCGCCCGCTGGCAAGTGAATTCGAGTAATGTACCTACTGAGAATAGCGATTTATCGTCTGTAAAACAAGTCTTCATTTACTACGCTAAACAACATAATTTTTTTTTCCAAAACTGGTCCGGGTTAACGAGGTTCTATTGTATTTTCTGCTTAGCAACTGTATTCGTTGTAATAATACTATTTGATTTCATATTTCATGTCTGGTCTTATTTATTATGCCTTCAAGTTTTGGTAACTACCTGTTCTTCGTTATTTGAGTATTTTTCCTCACAACATTGGTGTTGGTTCTGAATAGTATCTCTCCAGTGGTTGAAATTATTGTTAGATTATCTATGTCTTGTATTAAGTTTACTCAATAGTCATTTGTCTCATCTTTATTAATTTGTTATTTTATCATTTTTCTTCTTTATCCTTCCCCTTTATTATAGCCTTCTCTTATACAATACTCTCTTTGGTGGTTTTCTCCTCTACTCCTTCAAATGTCTAGATGGTTAACATTTATTCTGGATGATATTTTTTCATTGATGATTGGTTGTATGTTCCCTTCTTTCTCTGGGTTTGGGTTTCCATGAGTTCATAGGTATTATTACCATTCTTCTTCGTGATAGTATAGGGTCCTGTGTATAGCAATAACAATTTCTTTGCTATCCCCTCTATCGTACTCAGTAGTTCTCTATTTTTTAGTAACACTTGGTCTTCTACATTGTACTCTATGGGCTTGGGTTGATGTTCCTGGTACTTCCTTCTCCTCTTCTCTGTCCGTTCTAGTACCTTATTATAATGGTATTTGTTATGTTGTTATTTACCAATTGATTGTACCCAATAGTTCAGTTCAGTGAAGGTCCATCCTGTGTTCTCACTGCCGCTTTTAGTTTAAAGATGGTTCGGCTTCTACCTGCCGTTGGTCTTGTGAACTCCTTCATTCGTTTTCTTGGGGTCTATTCCCGGGTTGAGGGCGATCCTCTTCATAACTGGGCCGTCAATAGTCCTCTTGACTGCGACTCCTCCTGGTGTCGTTTCTGGGGTTACGCCTGTCATCGTAGCTATGACTTCTTTGTGGGCTACTGTATGCGTTTGAATGTCTCACGTATGGACGTCTTCCCCCTCCATTGTTTCTGGCATGCACATAGTTGACTCTGCGATACGGTCGATTTTGTTGACTGTAATTATTGTTCGGGTTATGATTATTATTGTTATAACCTTGGTTATTCGCCCTGTTCGGCTGATAGGTTGGGCCATTCGCCCGGTTATTGAAGTTATTGGTGCCTCTTGGTCGGTTGTTATTGTTGTTGTTATTGTTTGGGTTTGGCCGAAAAAACTGTCCTCTGTTGTCATTGTTGTCGTTACGGTTATTGAAGTTAGGGCGGTAATTCCCACGACTATTATTATTATTAGCCTGGTTTACTGCGTCGTTATACCGGTTGTTCCCTTGACGACTCCTACGGTAGTATCCCTCATGTTCGTAACCTTCAAGTAACACTGCCATCGCTTGTATCGTCTTTACCTGTCCGCTAAGTCTGGCCCTTGCGATACCTCCTTCATAATGGAATGCTAATTTAGTTACAAGGCTTTCTTCGGGGATTCGTGGTTCCAAGTTTCTCGCTAGACAAACCTTTCCGAGAAAGTAGGCCGTCAGGGTCGATCCTCTGCTTGCTTCGTACCTACCATAGCATATATTGTCCCGTACGATATTCTGGGTACTTTCGGACCAATATTTTGATTTGAACAACTCCTTGAACTCGGCGTAGCTCTGAATATCGTGCCGTGTTGCCGTCCACCAATTGTCATTCACTTCTTTGAAGTATTCGTCAATTTGTCCTCTTATGATCGGCCATCTGGTCTCCCGGTTCCTGCTCAAGATCTCATCTACTCGGGCAAGAAATTCTATAGGGTTTCATTTATACGCCCTAAAATTCATCACTTCCCGATTGTCGGCGTGTTGGAATTGCGGCACTACTGCTGGTCGGTTCCCGATGTTTTCAATTTCTTCCCGTATTTTTGGGATTTCTCGGCGTTGTATTTCTTCGATCTGCTCATAATTATTGTTGACTCGCGTCTGTATCGTGTTCACGGTCGTCTCAATACCTATGCACCGCTCTTCCATTTTCTGTTGCATTGTCGCGATCTGGACTTGCTTGGCTTCCTCCAAGTTGTTCACTCGAATATTAATATCCTCTTTAGTTTGTTGCAGTTCGTTACTGGTCTGCTTCCATTTCTCATTTATCTCGGATATTACTTTTTTAACTTCTGTCATTTCCTCCTCGATTTTTTCGTTCAAAGCTTCCATGTTCCGTTGGCTATCTTGTTTCAGCTCATCTATTTTTTTATTTAATGGGTTTCCTCCTTCAAGTCCTTGTTGCTGTCATCTATTTTTTTATTGGTGTTGTCTATCTTTCCGCTCAATTCCTCCTTCAATGATTCTATACTCCTTTGGTTATTATCACTGGATTTTTTGTTATCTTCCATCATTTTCTGATTACTCTCCAGCAGCCTCCTCATCATTTCCATGATGTTCGCGTTCCTTGTTTGTGTGGGTTGCTTTGGTTGGTCCTCTCGTCGTGTGGGTTTAGTAGGCTCCATGGGAGGTAGTATTGCTTCGACGTCTTCCACCGGCGTCGGCTCCTTTTCGTCCATGTTTATTTTTGGATCCGCGTCCGCTGCGCGTTTCTTGGATGCGATCTCTTCTGGTACATGTTCTATTCTTCTGGTACTGCAGCTGCTTGCTCGAAATTAGGTAAGACTGAGTTTATTGTGTTTTATTTATTATTAGTTGTGACCTAATTTAAGCCTCTTACGTTGTGCGCCAATTTGTAACGTAACCGTTTACGGGGTGCTAATGACCGTTTATTTTCTTTTAAAATTTCAATAACTTTTAGATTAGTTTTATTATTTTTATGGATTTATTTAACTAAATTCAGTCTATCATTGAATCCAATGTAAATAAATCTGATGAATGCACTAGAAGTTAGTTAGCGAAGTGTTTTCAACTTCGGTTAATTTATTTTAAATGGTTATTCTTCCGTCGACTAGGCAAAATGGTGACGTCAATTCCTCACTGAAAGTATAAATATTTTGTAAGAATGATCACTTACTTGTGGTGAGTCTTGCCGATCTTGCAGGGTCGATGTAGCAATCTAATCTGTAGATTGACTTACCGTATTCAAATTCGCCGCGGCGTGTCAGGCTATCCAATAAGAGTCGTTCACCTATGTTGAAAACCTAGTCTATTGAAATGAACTAACTGACTCCGTTTGCTCGTATAAAATGATAATTTATTCTGTTTAACACTCCTTTATAATGATCTGAAGTAGCATTAACTATTTTAATTCAAATTAAAATAACATGAGTTGTTTGTTTTATAAAATTTGTCTCAGGGTGGTAAAACTGATTTATAATATCAGTTTATGGTTACAATGCTTTTTGGTTAAAATAAGTTAATTCATATGTGGGTTCTTTTAGCTTGCAGAATACCAAATTATTTACTAGAACTCTTATTCTACTGTTATTAGGCAGTTTGAAGACGATTACAATTCAATCATCTCTTTAATTAACATTCAAAATTATAACCATACCTGCTTTGGAGATTTTAGGTTAACAAAATTATTAGCCAATCGACAATAAATGATTTAAAGAACGTTTGTTAACGTTAAAATAACTCTTGATAAAACATTTAAAATGTGAACAATAAAATAATATTTTGAAACAGCGTTGTTGAATGGAACATCTGAATCATCATTTGACTCTACAAAAAGGTAATTGTATAGTTGTAAGTATTTATCTAGCTTGACAACCTTAGTTTCTTATTCATAATAGACATAAACATTTAAATAGTAATAGTAATAGACTCTTCCTAAATTTATGTTAAATTTATATTTTCGATTAAACAAAAATTAAATTAAACATGCCCTCAGAAGGAGGCCATTTGCAACACACCATACAGGAGTGAACAAAGCAAGCAGTGAAACAAACACTCAGTGACTTCTGAGGTTGCTTCTTAATGATAAGAAAACGATGTTCAAATAGAGTAGTACTGGCATTTAAAATAATGCAAGCAACTGATGGCTTACAAAAGGACTTGAGGATTAATGCCACAAAGAAGGACAAATGGATAACATACTATAAAGCACTTTGAAACTGTGGTATGAGCAAGGAATCATGAATGAAGGTAAACAAAAAATTAGATTCATAATTTTTAACAAAAGAAGTTCTATCCAAAGTTCAATCTACAGTAAAGGCTGAAAGGCAGAAGGAATGAATAATATAGGGAGATGGGTTGAATAATGGAAGTATGGAGGTACAATCCTTCATTTTTTTAATATCGCTGGAAACAGATGTCAAAAACTGGGAATAGTCAAGATTGTATCATTTGTGATACAACGCAACATAAGAATTCCAGAGGTATAAACCTACTGACTCAGTCTATAAAATGTAGACAACATGTTAATCAATAGTCTGAGAACAATAGTGGATAATTTAGTAGGAGATAAGCACATGGGTTTCCAGATGGATAAAAGTATAGCCTGTTGTGACTTTACAGAACGTAATCATGAAATGCTGAGAATATAAATTCTGTACTTGCATTGTCTTTGTAGTCAGTCCTTGGGAAGTTTCTGACTATATCAACAAAAATATGGTAAAATGTGGATAATAGGGTACCACCAATACCTTACTGGAGAGACTGAAGTCATAAAATAAATCTATTAAGAGCATTTCCATAAATACTGGAGAAAACAAAAAACAGGAAACATCTATATTACATGAATATAGGTGTTGTTAGGGCAGTGAAGGTGCCAAAGGGCCAAAACAAACAGATTTACTGCATGTTTTATGCGTTGCACACCATCTGCAATAGTTTATTATCGTAACATTATGATCACACACACACACACACACACACACACACACACACACACACACACACACACACACACACACACACACGATACTACATTGTATCAATGTATGTTATACTACACAAAAATGCATTACTACCAAGAAGAAAGATCTTCTTACACAGAAACAAAATAACAGTAAAGTCAACTTAATTTGTAGATGACTAGAGTTTTGCTAATCATTTAATTTATCTTTACTGATAATATCCACTTTAGTGAATAAAAGGACACTTCATAGTATTTTTACACAAACCGTAATCCATTCAAAAGCTCTGATATGACTGGTAATTTATCTTTTATCAGTATATCAAAGTCAAGCTGCACTTTAATAAGGTATTTTACCATTTATATAAAAAATAAAATATAATTAATTTCAATTAACTATGATATTAGTTTTAGCAAAGGTAATATGAGAATACTGAAAAACTTTCTTATACTAAGCAGGCTTGTTTCTATTTGACAAGAAATCAATGTTTGCACATAATACACTGTATAATCTACAAACAAAAAGTTGAAGACATGTGAAAAATATAAAAGTTTAATCAGCTGCCACACCGGAACTCAGCAAGTACAGTATGTTCAAACAATAATATATAACTAATGAGATTAATTTATTTTAGTACAAATCTGGCAACTTGTTTAGTAAACAAAACAATTGCAAGATTTTATACAGAAATAACAGTTACTCATGCTGAATACCTGAAGGTTCAATGTCTGTTTTGGTAGGTCTGTTTTGTTTTTAAATAAAGTCAAATTCCTCAAATTTTTACTTATTTTTAATAGACATTATACACATCAATTTCTTCATAACTAAATTCTCTACAAGGTTAGTTAGAAATTTGTATTTGTTTATTGGCAAATTAACAAAGTTATTGTATCCCAAATCTAAAAATGTGTGTTTTTCGACTCAAATGTTTTGGGGTTTACACATTTTATTCTTAGAAACTAATTGAGATAGAGCTCTGGGACCTCTTTTACTCAATTGCTCAGATAAAAAAACCATAAGAAACCACCAAATTTACCCTTCACTTTATACCCCAAGAATTTCAGTATAGCATCATTTTACCGTGGGAGCAGAAATCAGGGCTAACTGGTTCGCAAGCTGTAACTCGCTAACGAACCATTTTCGGACCTATGTTTATATGAACTTTTTTCTTATTTTTAACTATAGAATCAGCTTCAAAGAGATTGCCGTGCAATTTTGAATCACCCTATATATATAATATTACTTTGAATGTGACTTGGGGGTTATCTAGTATACAACAATGAGCAGCTAAGACTACAGCACCATTGTCCTATAAAAATATGTGAATCAGCAGTTTGTCAAAGGTATAAGAGGTAACTGGTATTGCATTAAAGATCCTTAGATACTCCACACTCAACACACGTCAATAGATGAGGTCTGAATGCTTTGGGCAGCAACTCATATCTCATCTAGTACACGGAAACTCCACACAAAAACCAAGCAGGACACCTTTATAAAACCTCCATTATAAAACCAAGCCTTATGGTGGCATCTCACCAACATATGTTACTCATCTATGGACTGGGAATCAATACTGAGGGAATTCATTTTAGGATAGATAAGAGCTGTTTTCAGCAAGAAATGTGATGTCAGAACAAATCAAATATAGGTTTATGTCATTAGGTTTAATGATGTTCCAGTCATTCCAGTTCCACAAGTATGAGATATCGCACATCCAAAAAACACTGCACCAGAATTTCTTATAGTGTAATTTTCATATAATGGCCAGCAGTAAAGTGTTTCATTATCCAGTATGTATAAAGCGACTTCATTCATAGTGGATCAAAATGTAAAAAAAAAAAGAAATGTTACGGAGAACAGAAAGTTTCTTTAATTCCAAAACTATGAACAGGAGGTTATCAAAATATAATTACTATATTTTATGAGAGAAAACAAATACTTGGGACAAATACAAATTTGTAAATAAAGTACATGAAGATATACGTAACAGACTGATGACATTAATGAGAGCATACTATGTCAACTTAAACTTACAAATTTACCAGTATATTTGATGAAATACAAACCTGAGACTATATATTAAATAAGTAACACTAGTGGTAATCTTCGGATCAAGAATTTGTAATAAAAATAATAATAGGACCAGTGATAGGGGATGACAGGGAGAGAATCAGAAGCAATGTGGAAATGGAGAATTTATAGGTACACAATACAAAAGGTCAGTCAGCAGATCTCAAATTTCCGCTATGTGTAAAGATCATGTTAAAAAAATTTCAGATGAAAGAAAGATAAACCATTAAGATGTCTCCACAATGTAGAAAAAGATTTGAAGAATGAGAGAGTTAGAAACTGGTACCAGAAGGCAGGAATAGGCAAGAATGGAAAAGAATAGTGCAGGAAATCAAAGTATGCCAAGAACTACAGACCAGGAGAGTGTACACATAAACTATTCAATGGTTGCTCATTGCTTAGTTTGTGTATATACTCGAATCAGGGGTGGATTAGAAGCGCGTGGCGTCCTGTGCTGTCATCAGACTGGTGCCCCCCCCCCAATTCAAAATTCAAACTTTTATCCATTATTTACACTCATAAATGGCACACACGATTTCGAAATTTAACAATTTTTATATTAAACTCTCAAATTACAACACATATTTAGCTAAACAATGATTACAAAGTAGTACTTAAGCTTAGAAAATATTAACAGAACCATTTTTTTTCTTGATTTGGCCTTAAAGAAAACTTGTGTAATTTCTTTTAAATCAAGCAATTTAAGTGTCTTGCTTTCAATATTCAACCTTGCTAATGAAGATAATCTCTCATCTCCCATAGTTGAATTCAACATACCTTTAATGCGTTTTAATACAGAATGATCTTTCAGATTCGCAGTTAGCTAATGGAGAATTATCAAAAGCAGACAATAAGCAATGTACATGTTCGGAAATGTATCAATCATTTGTAATGTAACACTACCGGTTACAGCTAGTTGTATAGTAAAACACACTTATATCAATTACATATTTCGATGTAGACTATTAATATTAATTTTAGTAATGTTAGTAAGTAGATATACAGATGAGCATTGTACCGAGTAGTTATTATATAAGTAGGAGGTGTGTTAGCGAGGCGACACGTCGGCGCCTAGCCAGTGTAAAATTGTAGTGTATGTACAGGCTGTGAGGCGAGTGATGAAACTGTCTTGGTGGTGCGCAGTGGCAAAGAGAAAGAATGCGCATGCGCGGGACAGCGGCTAGGGACAACAACCCATCAGTTGGCTTAGGTCTCCGTGCGTGGTGATTGTGTTATTGCCTTTCTGAAAACATTTCAGTGTATTTCCAGTGTTGTGTAGCTGTTGTCTCCAGGAATGTCTGGGCCGTCATCGTCATATCATACAACGTCAGCAAGTAAGTCTGTTGAGAGAAAAGTGATCCACAGCCAGAGCAGGCAGATTATTCACAATGTTTACGATTATATGAAAAAATAAAATGGCAGCTTAAGTGAAAAAGTTTTACAGACTAAAGTGGCCGCTGCTTGCGGTGTATCTTTTAGTAGTGTTAGAAGAATTATCAATGAGCATAATAAAAAGTCCGGTACATCTCGCCTAAGTTCAGTACTCCAAGAAAAAAGAGGCCTAGAAAAAATTTGAAAACTACATTCGATGATTTCGACTTATCTTTAATCCGCAAGACAATTCATGAATTTCATGTAAGTGAGGGTGAAAGGCCTACTCTCAAAGGAATACTACGTGTATTAAAGGATAAAATAGATTTCAAAGGAAGTGTTTGGTGGTCCGGAAGGTTGTAAAAAAATTAGGTTTCCGCTGGAAGAAAACAGAATCCAACAGAAAATTACTTGTTGAGAACAGCGATATCCGAAATTTAAGGTTAAACTACTTGGTGAATGTTGACAGATATAGGAAAGAAAAGAGGCAGATCGTATACATGGACGAAACATATTTCCATAGTACAACGACTGAGAAAACCTGGACGGACAGCACAGTTGGCGGGCTAAAGAAATCAGTCAGCAAAGGATCACGAGTAATTGTTCTACACGCAGGAGGCGAGGAGGGATTTGTAGCCAACGGTTTATTAATGTTCAAGTCTGGATTAAAAAAGGCAGACTACCACGGGGACATGAACTACGAGAAGTGGATCAAGGAACAACTTATCCCAAACCTGAAGCCTAACAGTGTGTTAGTTATCGATAATGCGCCGTATCATAACAAACAGGTCAACCCGGCACCAACCTCCTCGTGGAAGAAACAAGATATGCAAAAATGGCTAACTGACAATTGAATTCCTTACTGTGAAAGTATGCTTAAGCCAAAGTTATACTCACTAATTAAACTGAAGAAACCTCAGTTAAAAATTTACAAGATCGATACAATCTTAGCCCAGCACGGTCATTCTGTACTCCGACTACCCCCTTACCATCCGGATCTGAATCCAATCGAGTTAATATGGGCTACAGTGAAAGACTACATAAAACAAAAAAATGTCAAGTTGTGTCTGCAAACCGTCCTCCGGATTGCAGCCGACAAATTCGCCCAAATCACTCCAGAAGACTGGAAGAAGCGATGTGAACATGTGAAGAAAATAGAAGAGGACTATCTGAACCGTGAACATGTTATCGACCAAGCGAGTGAGCATTTTGTTATACATGTGGATGATAGCAGTGATAGTGACAGTGACAACAGTGACAATGATTCAGTTGCCAGCAAAGAAAATATGAGTGGAATAGAAGAACTAGACTAAAGTCCAATTGACTCGACCGTGTAAGTGTATGACATGACAAACTGTATGTTTTTTGCTTTTTAAATGTTCCGCAATGCTATTAGTAAATTTTAATGTGTAAATATTCTGTGTAAATAATAAACACGTTTTTTTTTATTTTTGTGACACAATTACTTTTTATTACTGCTTCACCTGATATTTTTAACAACTTAATTAGTCGCATACCATTTATTTTATAAAAACATTTCTTAACCTAATGTTAAGAACAAATATAAGAATTTTATTAAGCATACATTTGCGTAATCTTACGTGAATAATTACAATGAATAAAGTTTCGCTTGAACAAGTTTTGTAAAAATTACGTAAATTTTAAGGCATAATAATCAGTTCTAAGAAATGTGTATGACAAATTCAGTAATAAACATATATTCCCAGTTTATTACCATACAAGGATATGTAAAAAAATTAGTTCAGAAAGTCAAAAATAAAAAGTTATAAGTTTATACAAAAGGTATCTGCGAAAACGCGGTTTTTTATTAAACAAATTAAATAAAATGATCACTATCATTCAGTGCTTATACATAAAAATGAATCTTTAGAATTTCTTCTTTTTATACCTTTTAAAGCAGTTTTAATATTTTAAAACTGTATTAAGTACCAGTTGTCCACTTCTGTTATCTTCAATGCCTCTACGGGGCACTAAAAGGACAAACAATAGAACCATCGAAACTCTGTTTGTCGGTGGTGTGTGGGTTAATTCTAATATTTTTGTATACATTTTTAATAAATTTAGATACTTATAAATAAAGATACAACAAAACACTTGAACTTTCGAGAAAAGTCCTCTGGATGAAATTAAATCTTCAAATGTTTTTGTAGTATAGGATGTCAGTGGCATCGTACGGGATGATGTTCGGCAGGTGGCTAGTACAACAATAGCCACTGGCTCCGGGAGGGAAAGCTTCCTCCCCAACCTGCTACCTCCCTTCCTACGCGCATAGACAGTTTCATCACTCGCCTCACGGCCTGTACAATTTCTAAGTCATAAAGATATAAAACACTTTGTTTGCAAAAAACAGCCAAAAATATGCAGTACCGTTAGATTTAGGGTGTTTTCGGCCTTCAAAATACAAAGAGTGATACGTCATAACGGGGGTGGTCAGAGAAAGCAGATTTCTCTTTTTAACAAGATAACGGTTAGCGGCAAGAAGTGCGCGTCTATAAGACTTTGCCAATCATAGAAAGCGTCACCTCTGCGCTGAAGTTATTTTGAGTGTTTACTGAACAATTTCAAACTTACCATCAACACGTTCGAATTTTAGCCAATGATGGTAATCTTAAGAGTAGCGGCAATATGGGAAGTTCAGGCGAAACTATAAAAGGAACTGGTGCAGGAACTCAGTTAGTTAGTCAGTTACTCAGTCGCTCAGTAAATTAGTCAATCGTCAATCAGCAGTCAGAAATCAAGAGTTGGAGAATCAGTCAGTCCGTGGAAGTTTGTTAGTGGCAATTTTGTTAGTTGTTATTACAGAGAGATAGAAGTTATGTCTTAAACACCATTAAGCAAGCTAAGACAGTCTATAACAAATTCATTCAGTCAAGTAGTATTATTTATCCTGTGCGCGCATCAAGAGTAAAGAAGTATTATTTATTATGTGCGCGACCGTATGAAAAGTCAAAAGTTGCGGAGGACGTGGAGATGAGTGGTTATCGCAATAGTGGTGAATAAAAAAAGCAGAGTAATATCAATTGCATTGTGATGTGTAAAGTGTGGAATGAGCAAGACGGAGAAATGGATAATCAAATTCAAGTAACCATATCAAATTAAATGTTGTAATCAAATAATTGCATGTAGCATATTTGTCTACCTAAGTTTAACCCGTTTCATTCTAAAAGAACCTACGAATTGTTCAGATGCTGAAGAGTATTTTATATCTTACGACATAGAATAAGAGTACAAAGTATAAATATTTAATATAAATTCTGAATGGTAGTTTGATATTTCTGAAATGTTAGATCTTAAGTCATGTCATTGATCAAAGTTAATTTATGTTGAGAAAGAAGGAGATTTCTAGTTTCAAGAGTAACTTGTTAATGATAAATAATATTTAATGTGTTCATTAATCTCTTATTAATGATAAATAATATTCAATGTGTAATTAATCTCATAAATTGTTGAGAATAATCAATGGACTAATTAATCTTTCATAAATGGTAAATGATATTCAATGTATTCATAAATTTCTAGTAATGATTAAATAGGGATAAGAAGTTAGTAGCAATTGAGAAGTAATTAATCTGTAAAATTGAAATGATGATATTATATGTTATATATTTAAATGTATTCAAATGGTATATATAGTATTGTTTAATTAGCATCTGAACATAAGAGTTGTTATTAACAACACCCTGAGATTCCTAATTATCTCTGGTGCCCAGCATTTTATACTTAAAATTTAAATAATAATCACATTTGACACCCGAACACGAGGGCATCAAGCAAAAACGTTATATTGACGCCCAACAACGTGGAGCTTAATTTAGTAATTTACTAACTAAATAAGCTCGGTAGAATGAAACAGGGTAGACAATAAATAAGATATATGTTAATGTAAGTAGATGTTAACTCGTAGCAAAAGTAGACAATTAAGGAAATTTAAATTGCATAATACTCATAAAAGAGAAGTGGCAACGAATAACGGGGATAATGGTGGTAATGAGGTGGAATTCGAGGTCAAGAACCAAATGGGAGAGACCAGAATATGGGAAGAATCGACCGACAACGAGACCCCGACGGTTCTTTCAGAGGCAAGGGGACGGCGAGAAGAAGACGTCCGCAGCGAAGTACAACAAACACAAACAGATATAGATATAGCCATGTTACTACAACAAATAACACAGCAAATGACAGAAAATAGTAAACGATTAGAACAAAACTTAGCAGAGAACAATAAACAAATCATACGGGAAATGACACAAAAATTAACAGAAAATAATGCACACTTAAACCAATTAAGAGAAAAAAATCGACAAAATCGAAAAGAATATGGAACTAAAATTCACATAACAGCTAAACGAACACAGAACACATGTAGAAAAACAGATTAACGAATTAAGACAGGAAAACCAGGAGTTCACAATGAAGATTAGAGCCGAAACAAAGGAGATCATCAGAGAGGAAATGGAGACGGTCCAGGCAGAGGTGAAGGAGCACTTAGAAAACAGCGACCAAGTGTTCAGACAGCACCAAATTGTCGTAGCTCAAGAAATAAAAACCCTGAATAATAAAGTCACTAATAATAACAAAAAGAATGGAGAGCAGATACAAAAAATTACCGAGTTATACGAAAACAATTGTACTTCGATAGATGGTCAACTGACGCAGATAAGGGAGGACGTACGAACAAAAATGATGCAAATGGAGAGGTCACCGATGCAACATGGGATGACGACAGTACACCTCAAGAACGTTACATTCAATGGAGAAGGGGAATACCCCATGGAATTCGTCAAGGAGTTGGACGAAATTCATAGGGAGTACTACCTGAGCGAAGGAGTGAACTGGGTATCCAGGCACTTAGAGGGAAAAGCCGCCATTTGGTGGAAATTGATTAAGAGTAATATTAAGACGTTCCATGAATTCCAGGAAGCATTTATAGCTAAATACTTGAACCAGATGATACAAGAGGGTGTACACTAAATGTGAAGACTGTAACGAAGTAGTTGACTCGGTCGTATCTGTAAAATGTGTACACCTGTTTTTTATGTGTAATAAGTGTTAGTGTGGTGTGTTCGTCTCACACCTGTTGCTACTGAAGTCCGTAGCGTAGTCATAATTATCAGTACAACCTACCTGTAATTTCATAGGGGTTGCGATTCCCGGGTGGCGCCTAATTGTTTATTTTAAAACAATTAAATTTTGTGAATTAACAAGTTAGATTGGTGTTATCAGCGTTGACAGCTGGAGCGTTCAAATGATTCCCGCCTCTGTACAGCTTACTGTATTGCCCACTTGGCAAGAGCGCTAGTTGTCTGCTCAGTGAAATTGCTAACACACACATATATTATACAACTTCCTATGAAATAAAACAATGGTAATACTCTGTACTGTAACTTTAATTATGATTTGGTCATTAATCAATGTGACAATAGTATTATTAGTTATTTTTAAATAAAATTGCTCCGGCTTAAAACATGAAACATAAATCTCTAGGCTGACGAAATTGATTTTGAAACGAATTATACTGGTGCCGACATGGCGTCTGTATGTACACTATATATCAACTGGCTCAAAATTTGGAGTTCTTTGGATTATAAAGAAAACATAAAATATGGTTACATTAAAAAAGTACACTACCGTACCTTATCCGTACTTAAATGGTATAAAGTGTGTTTACAAATTGTTCGGCAGTGTAGTAATAGTTGTTACAAATTTCACAAATTAGTGTGAGGTTATTTCTTAGTTAACAATTTCTTTACGTAAGTTTATGTTATTCAATCCTTGAAAGAAAATTATTTTGATTTCATAGTGAGAATTTTGTATTGATATGAGAAATATATAAAGGGCTTTTATTCCTGGGATTATTGTATTTAAATGATACTTATCAGTTTAGAAGGTTGCGATAGGTCGTTGTTCTGGGGTAATGGAAATTCATCAATTTTGGGGTGACTTAGGCTGCTGGCATCTTCTTCTAATTTGTCTTGGGAATTTCTGCTATTTAATTTTGTTTATTTGGTTCCTGGACATCTGTTAATAGTTGAAACTCTTCATCTCCTCGTCACTGGTTCATACTGTTGACTTCTGAATGTTTTTCAAACTTTTTTAAATAAAATTTCGGTCATCTAAATCTTGCGTACCTCCTACTCAAGCGTCATTTTTCCAAGTAAGTAAATTTAATGGAAAATTAGTAACCAACGGCCCGTTTCTATGGTAACAGAAACCCTTTGATTGGTTAAGGCCTCGATTAAAAGCATTGTTATTATGTTTGAAATTTGTATTCAAATTTATTATATATTTTCTGAATGATTTTATTCTTCTGTCTTCCCTTCTGGGTAATAAATATTATCACTATTGTGTTTATTTCCTTTCAAAGATTAAAACAATACCTCATAAGGTCATGTTCTATTATATATTAACTTTTGTCTAATTATGTTGACATTTGATAATTACATATTTCTTTTAATTTAAACTCTTATAGTAACATTTTTCTTTTAAAATGATTTATATATAATTACTGGCTAGTTACTTGCCTTAGATTTGTTAATTTCCTTGTTAATTTGTTATAATTTGTATTTGTGTGTTTCTGACAGTTAGGCATGTTCATAGGCCTAAGTAGCCATTATGGTATTTGACTTATTTCATTTAAATTACATTTCATTTCAGCCTGATGGGCTTTATTTTGCTATTATAATTGGTTGTGTTGTGTTTTGAGTATGTTTGTGTTCTGATTACATGTCAAGATTATTTTCTATATCTTAATATTTAAAATATAACAATTAGGTCTATGGACTGTAAGCTTCCTTCAGCCATATCCTATTCCTAACATTAAAACGAACAATTCTTTTCAAGTTATTAGTTACTGTTGGTTTAACATACATTTCATTCTTTTGTTATTATTTTGAGTGAGAAATATCATCACTTCCTTCAAACTTATTTAATTTAATTTCCCTTCTAACATAGGGTGTTTATTAATTATATACTTAAATTCTTAATTCATTACTACTTCTTTTCTCCATTCCATGTTAACACAAACTGTTTCTACATGGGCTTTCTTCCCTGAATAACATCATATCCTTTATCTATCTCTACTTGAAATACTATTTCTAATTATCCTTAACTATATAATTTTTTTAAGCTCACTCTTAAATCATTTATTGGTTCATCAATGATTTAAATCATTTATTGGTTCATCAATGATTTACTAAGTGTTTTCTTATCTGTTACTATCTTTTTATTATTTATAATATCCTTTTTCACTTATCACTTTCACCTTTAATTAATTGGTGTTTATCACTGATACACTCACTATTTTGGGGTATTCACACATTCACTATTGCCCTTTTTCACTGTTTATATTAAGTGTTTTTTAGTGGGTAATCCCTACAATTATTTCTATTTCTCTTTCTCACTATTTATTTCATTATAAATTATACATAGTATTAATGATAGTTTTCTATATATTTTACTATATCTAACTCTAATATTTGGGTTAGTGTACTCTTTCTTTACTAGATTACTTTACTGTTTTTGTTTAAAACAGGTATATAAATTATTTCATTTACCATAATATTTATTTCCATTATTGGATAATTATTGGTTTCATTTAAAATATTCTATATTGGAGTGTGCCATTTCTCCCTTTTATATGTGGTGTTTCTTAATTCTTGGTTCACTTCGTTTCTCTTCATTCTTCTGCTTCTTCTTCTTCTTCTTCTTCTTCTTCTCCTTCATCTTCTTCATTTTCAATTGTCTTCATTTTAAATAGGTTCTCCCTTTCTCATCTGGTTTGATTTTATTTCGTTATAGGAATTCATTCACTTCCTTCAATTGTCTTTATTCTTCTTTGGTTTTGGTTTCTTCCCTTCTTCGTTTGTTTCTGTTTGTTTGGTCAATCACTTGGGTTGGGTAATGTCGTCATTTGTCGTGTCATAGTTTTTATATTTTATTTATTTTTAATTATTTTATTTAGTATGAAGTATATTTGTATTAAAATTATCTTTTTTATCCCTGGTACTGGGGTGGCTTATTTGTGTTGTAACAAGACTTATGATAGCTTGTTTACATATTCAAATTATCTTTAAGAAAACGAGCAAATTATAGTATGAGAGAACTTAATTTATACAGTATTACAATTTAAATTACTAAATGTAATGATATTTTAATTAATTTAACACACAGTAATCAACAATTGGATATTAGATTGGTACATAAATTGTTTATACCTACAGCAGTCAACATATAGCAAAGTAATATATTACCTATAACTAAAACAGATTAGGGGATGTTCACTACGTAATTATTAAAAGTTATTTTTACCATGTTTCACTCCCTACTGGTATTAACAAAACAATCATAATTTAGAAACATACAATTTACACAATAACTGTAGAGCATTACGACTTACATCAGATAGTTGACAAAGGTTACAAACAAAAGTTTCTTGTAAATTTTACTAACAGGTAAACTTGGATAATAATTGTAATCATATTGTAAAATATAGTCAAGAGTACTATAGAATAATGTAATTTATGTATGTGTTCACAATCACACCCATTCTCCCCCTGCCAGTCCTTCTGACAGCCTCTCACTCTAACCTGAAATCACTCTATCACTCACTATCAATCCCACTCACTCTCTCTCTTACTACATCTCACTCACTGTCTCCCTTCTTCCCTCTCTCACTCTTCCACCCTTCACTCTCTCTCTCTCTCTCTCTCTCTCCCCTCCTTATCTCTCTTCATTCACTCTCTCTCTCTCTCTCTCTCTCTCTCTCTCTCTCTCTCTCTCTCTCTCTCTCTCTCTCTCTCTCTCTCTCTCTCTCTCTCTCTCTCTCTCTCTCTGTCCCTCTCTCTCTCTCTCTTTCTATCTCTCATTTGTCTTTGACCACAATTGGCACTCTAAAATCATTTCCATAAATTTACCAAACAAATTATTAAAACGTGTGGAATATGCCAGAGATGTAAGGACCACGGCAGGAGGGGTATTGGAGAGACACGGCCGATACTACCTAAAGAGAAAGGAGAAATGGTCAGTATGGACCATTACTTACGTCAACAAGTGGTGTAAAATACATATTAGTAGTCATTGATAACTTTACGAAATATGTTAAGTTATACACCATGAAGAAAGCGACAACGGCCACCACATTAAACAAACTAAAATTGTATATTCAAGAAGTGGGTAAACCAAAGTCAATCTTAACCGACAATTGCACCCAATTTACAAGCAGATCATGGATAAAGAGTTTAGGAGATCTGGGAATCAAACCTAAATATACAGCCATCCGCAACACTTGTACAAATTTGGCGGAAAGAGTAAACCAGCAACTGGGGAATATATTTAGGGTAATGGTAGGAGGACACCATACGAAATGGGCGAAGTATGTCAAGATCATTGAAAAATGTATCAATGAGACCTACCATGATACCATTGAAATGACGCCATATCAAGCGCAATGGGGCGCCAAACCGAAAAGTGTATGGGAATCCTACGTTGACCGTGAATTGATAAAAGAAGAGATGAAGAATCACCATAATGACTTATATCAAAAAATTAAAAGAAAGGGCAAAGAACAAAGAGCACGAAAGAAGAATGAAGAAAGTAAGAAATTAAAGTGTAAGGTAGGAGACTTAATCCTAGTAAGGACAAGCCCAATTCCAGATGCGGTAAATAAGGTAACAGTAAAATTTTGTCAGTTGTACCAAGGACCATATGAGGTAACCAGCATTAAGGGGGACGCGACGTACGAGATCTCAGAGATCAACAAACCTAAAACAGTACGAGGTATCTTTAATGTCCGGCAGTTAAAACAATACCACCATTGGTCCAGGGGAAAATGAGAAATGGGGATTGAAAAAAAAGTAAAAAATTAATTGTGTGACAAATTAATCAATTTTAATAAGTTTAGATTTCCTTAATAACAAAATCGTAACAATGTAAAGGAGTAAGGACTCTGTAAAGTAGCTATAAGAAGTGAAATGAATGGAGAGGGGTTGAGTGAGAGTAGATACGGTAAGAACACATGTGTAATGTGAATGACCGGGTTTTGGGACTAGACCGCAGGTAGTAAACGAAAGTAGTGGCAATTTAGTTGTTGTCAACACGAAAAGTGGGTCAAGTGAAAGAATGTAAACAAACTATGTTGTGAATGGTGAATAAGTGAATTTAGAGGCATACAAAATGATTTATCATAATTCTGACAACAATTATGAACAAATCATTTTGGGGGACAATGTAACTACCGGTTAGAAGCTAGTTTTGTATAGTAAAACACACTTATATCAATTACATATTTCGATGTAGACTATTAATATTAATTTTAGTAATGTTAGTACGTAGATATACAGATGAGCATTGTACCGAGTAGTGTGCCGTGTTTTGGCGAAAACCCGGCCGTTCGGTAAACGTGAATAATGTAAAGGCATAATTGCCGAAATAATTATTTATGTAATTACACGGTTGTACGTAGTGTGGACGGTTCAAGGGGCACTGGATACCGTCGCAACCTAGCGGTGCGGCGCGGAGTTATTTTTTTTTCCAACACGTGCTTGACATTGGGAAGTTCAGTCTGTACAAGATAGCTGTTCCGCGCATAGCCAGACGTTCTCCCAACCGCTCCAAGTTGCTTTGATCTACATATTGCTATCTACTATGCTTGAGTAGAGGCTAAAGCGATCTCCGGTGAGTTAAATTAAAGTATATTGTTACTTATTTTGTAAATCAGTTAAAACGTAGATTGAAATTAACTGGGTTGCGAGCAGATGAAACTGTATGTTGCCGCGTGGTGGTGAGTGAATGGCTATTTTCATAAGCGAATATTTGATTATTTTTTTGTTGCTCTAGTACAGCATGATAATTGCAATTATAATTAACTATTGTAACTATGAAATTTGGACATAAAAGAAAGATGATTTGTAATTGTGAAGTGAGGGAACTTTATTATATCGTTGTGAACAAGCACGTGCGGCTGAACGCTTATACCTGTTTGATTTTGTCAGTTCGTATAAAGTCATCATTTTCTGATCTATAATCCTAGATTTTATATTCGTTATGAAGAGATATTCATATAATGTTGAAGCTTTGTGGCCGTGGGTGTGCTCAAGAATTTCAAAAGAATACTTAAATGAAAAAAAAAAGTTCAAACGGGTCATGGTGTGCTGAGTGAGTTTTATGCTGTGGAATGTGGGTGTTGTGAATGAAGGGTCACGATAGTAATTATCCTTACAAATGTTTAAGGGTTCTCGCCCCGTCGGAAGTCCGACGCACTCCAGCGGATGGCTGTCCACCCGCCATAATGACATGAACATAACCAGACTCCATCTTGGCTGCTGTCAGAGGAGCGTCTGCCCATCCAGCTAGGAGTTCCCATGAGACATACCCGGAACAATGTTAAGGTGAAATTTAAGCTTTTTATTCTCTAGGCCACTCCAGCAAACTACCGGTGTATGACTTTATCCGCAGTTAACAGGTTCTACGCTATAGTGCTCGCATCCAGCTGGACATAATTTGGGGGTTATAAACTTTCTTTAGAATCAAATCAGTATGTAATTACGTTCCAAAATAATTGTAGATTTGGCCGAGGGGCCCGTGTCCGGCGATCATGAATTTTTATCTGCGTTTCATATTAAGGTTTGAAGTTGTAAAAGTTGCGGGGTATCTGAGACTTCGTCATGTATGTGGGGGGTTTCGTTGCATTTAATCTGCTTTAATAAATGTTCATTTTAAAAGGGGTTTGGAAGTTTAAGGGTTTTTAAAAATCTTTTTCTTGAATCAGCTACCGGTGTGGGCAGTTCTATGCAGGAACCGGACGTGTCGTTTAATTGTTCGATCAGGCCGGACACGTGTGCTCGGTCGGGTCAATTCAGGTTTTTGTAAATTTATATACCAATATATATATATTGTAATGAATGAGACTCCTTATACTCTTCGAAACTCGCCTAATTAAGCCCCATGTTGGGCGCCAATTTGTAATGAATGAGACTCCTTATACTCTTCGAAACTCTCGCCTAATTAAGCCCCACGTTGGGCGCCAATTTGTAATGTAATCTATTAGATGTACTTATTGAATTAGATAATGTTCAAAAGCCCCAACGTTGTCGGCGTCACTTTGTAATAAATCCAATGTTTCCTTGAGTCAGTATTTAGCTCAAGTATTTGTAATATAAATATACTTATAAGTGTAATATAATAACTCCTGTATTTATTTTATTTCTTAAGCCCCACTGTTGGGTTCGCCAATTTGTTATAACTATTTAAATAGAGGTCTCCCAAGTATCCATGTCAATCTATTTATAAAGAAAAATATTTTTTTATATGGGTGATATTATTCAATTATGAATAATAAAGCTATATTAGATAGTACTTAAGTGCTTTACGGAAGGATAACGTTCTACTCCAGTTAATATATTGGGTAATTCAATATATTTCTCCAAGCCTAGTCTGCATACACTATCGAGAGAGTGAAGAGAGGAGAGCGTATGAAACGAATTAGTTTTCTATTCTCCCGTATTCACCAGCTGTTCGCGGACGAGCGCTGTTGTTTACGGTCGGCCTGTTGTTATAGGTTAAGTTGTGCCGCTTGCTGTATTTCTCACGTTCCTTTCTCTGTAAATTACAACTTATTCGAAATGCGCTAATTACTCTACAAATAACAAGAAATCGTCAAATTCAAGAAGGATTCTTTATTTTATATATTTTTTTAATTCAAAACAGATGCTTCTTCATGCCACAGATACAACACATCGATTACACAGGATTGAATCGATTCGTCATTGAATTAGGATTCAGATGTTTTAAAATTTACTTATATTTTTTAATTTGTTTTTATCTCAGGGTACATGGAATTCTTGTGACTATTAGTAAGGCCAGGTAATGCAATTTAAGGTTACTAGGTATTACAATATAGTTATAAAATCTTATTATATAATGTTCAAACATAAGCTGGCTTTTTACCGTACGTTGACAATACTTAATATGGCCGTGTTTCACTACGCAGAGACGAGAACAGAATGTTGATTCAATGTCTGGAAAATATCAGCATCCATCTTCTCAATAAAAGTTTGATATCGATGTCCCAGTATGTAGTAGAAGTTTCAGTTCTGATCTTCGTGAATCTTCACGGTTCTGGTGGTTACAGGTCCCAATGGAATTTGTGTAGTATTAAGACTTCGTTCGGTTGTGGAAAGTGAGGTTTTTTGGACGTTATTTTAAATTTATTTGTTTGTTTTTAATATTTTAAATTAATTTGGCGTCTCCAAGCTATGGATCGTCTTCATTTATTTACCGTTAATCTTCATTATTACTCAATTGCAGTTAATAGGTTGGTTAATTTATTTTTTTAGAAATTTGTTTAACTTGGTAGATCGAATTATATTTGTTGAGTTATAGCCTCGGAAGTTGATCCACTGTCCTTTTTAATGGGTTACTCTTTATGAAATTTCATTTATATTGATTTTATTCATTAGGTTTTTTGGTTTCTTTTTTAAATTTTTATCAACTGAACTCAACTCATTCACATATAACAATTAAGTGTTGAAATCAACAAGATATCTTGCATTCAGTCGTCCATGACAACCAGTCTTTTCTGTTATTGGATAATATTTGTTACCCTAGAGCCGTAATTAGAAAATATTCTTGCACTTATTTAATAAAATACTCCCTTATTAAAATTACATTAAATCATATAAAACTTTCACCTAATATGCATTATTAAACTATATACATTTTACTACATTTTCTTCTTGATCGACTTAGTTTAAAAGGTATTATTTCCCTTTTACAAAATACTAATTTTAGGCCTATTTGTTTTATTACATGTGTTATAATTTTTATTTTTTAATTTAACTTTTCTGACCTGACCTACTGTACAATGAGTCATTGGCTTATGGCCAATTATTCTAATTTTATTTTATCCTGATTTCAATTTATTATTATTTATTTTATTATTGAACCCTTCATCTGTTTATAACATAATTACAATGACCCCTTGGCAATTTATTAACAATTACTGCCTTCCTGGCCAAGTTTACAAATATTATCTAACGATATCTCCATTAATTACTCAAAGTAAGTACACAAATAGTTATTCTTATAAAGTTTAACATGAATGAAATTAGTATCAATTACTTGATACTTTCTTAAAGCAATTGCTTCACACCTGCTACATACAAAATACAGAATAAATATCATGCAAACAAAATAACATGACAAAATATAATAACATGCACATCATCATAACATTTTAAATAACAATTAATTAGTCTCCTCTTTAGTATATAATTCTACCAATTATCTATGGACAATTAGTGACTCTGTCTATAGTATTTTTATATTGATTAACACTGTTTATAGCTGACACCTTCCACTGATCACTTTATAGTTTGTAATTATAGACATTTTATTTTTCTATTACCTAGTAACCTTACTAGGTATTATTAATCTGTTTATTATATGAAGGTTTACCTTCCTGACCTTAACTATTGCACACATTGGGTATTGTTTTATTTTGATAGTGATAAAGTTTTTGTGTAACGTATGGGACCTTAACTTTGTTACGTTACAATATCTATATATTTCTGCTGTGTTTAAGTAAAAGTATTTCACAATTTTATGGAATTATTCAACATGTACCAAGAATTAAAATCATTATTACTGCCATTGTCACTTCTGAATTTCTCAGTTTTTTTATATCTTTGTGATGGTATTTTCTCAACTTCATACTAGATTTGTAAAGTTATAACTTCAGCTTCAGTTTACATTTTATATTTAATTTGCTGGTGGTCATGTCCACTTGGGAGTTCTGTAAAAGTTGAATTTTTTTCTCTATAAAAACTTACAATTTTATAAACCTATACAGCTATGTTAACTTTGTGATGGTACGCTACTATAAGGGGACTATTTTGAATTATAGATTGTAACTTACAGATGGTGCAGGGCTACTATGCCAATATAAATTTTTAAATTTCTAATCATCATGTTTTATTCAGTTTTTTACATTCTATTACTTTATATTCTCCTACTTTAATTTCCTATTACTCGCTCTTGTGAGTTAATGGGTTTTGGGTTTTTTTACTTGGAGGTTATATAAGGCTATGTGGGCCATTTAAACAGGTAATTGAGTGCTGGTCCATGTTGACCAGTCCAGATGTCTCCCCATTCAGGTATGGGTACGATGGGAATGTACAGGCTGCCTGCCGGAATTAACAAGCTGTATTGTGTTATGCTGTACTGTATTTGTGATATGTTTCTGTGTATATGTATTTTTTATGTGCAATTAGATGTTTTAATGTCGAGTATTTTAAAGGGCAATTTATATAATTATATGCTATGTTCACTCTATTTGGATGATTATGTGTTATGAAAATAATATGTTTATTTATAATTATAAGGTCAGGAGTATTTATGCAACCATGCAATTATCCATATTCAAAGATATTAATGAAGCTTTTAGAATGGTGAGGTAGATATTCACTTATGATATTCATTTTTTAATTGCAAATTTGGGAAAATTAATTAAAATTGGAAGTTTACATTTTATATTGTGAACTGAATTATGGAAAATCTAAACCTTATATTTTGTATCGAGACTGAATTTAAAAAAATTTAAAGTTGTATATTTTATATTAATATTGGATTATTGAAATTTAAAAATTATATTTTGTATTAAGGTAGAGTTATTGAATTTGCAACTAATATGCATGAATGTGAAGATTTAAAATTTAAAATAAAAAATTGTTCTTGTTGTTCAACAGCCGAGTTTAATTGCAGTCCCGTCTCACTGGACCCAGCACAGTTTGGCTAGGCCCTCTGCCTAGTTTTAAATATCTGGTGGAACCTCTTAAAAAAAAATTAAAGAGGGGTTACAGTAGTTATTATATAAGTAGGAGGTGTGTTAGCGAGGCGACACGTCGGCGCCTAGCCAGTGTAAAATTGTAGTGTATGTACAACTTTCTAAATCGTAAAGATATAAAACGCTTTGTTTACAAAAAAACAGCAAAAAATATGCAGTACTGTTAGATTTAGGGTGTTTTCGGCCTTCAAAATACAAAGAGTGATACGTCATAACGGGGGTGGTCAGAGAAAGCAGATTTCTCTTTTTAACAAGATAACGGTTAGCGGCAAGAAGTGCGCGTCTATAAGACTTTGCCAATCATAGAAAGCGTCACCTCTGCGCTGAAGTTATTTTGAGTGTTTACTGGACAATTTCAAACTTACCATCAACACGTTCGAATTTTAGCCAATGATGGTAATCTTAAGAGTAGCGGCAATATGGGAAGTTCAGGCGAAACTATAAAAGCAACTGGTGCAGGAACTTAGTTAGTTAGTCAGTTACTCAGTCGCTCAGTAAATTAGTCAATCGTCAATCAGCAGTCAGAAATCAAGAGTTGGAGAATCAGTCAGTCCGTGGAAGTTTGTTAGTGGCAATTTTGTTAGTTGTTATTACAGAGAGATAGAAGTTATGTCTTAAACACCATTAAGCAAGCTAAGACAGTCTATAACAAATTCATTCAGTCAAGTAGTATTATTTATCCTGTGCGCGCATCAAGAGTAAAGAAGTATTATTTATTATGTGCGCGACCGTATGAAAAGTCAAAAGTTGCGGAGGACGTGGAGATGAGTGGTTATCGCAATAGTGGTGAATAAAAAAAGCAGAGTAATATCAATTGCATTGTGATGTGTAAAGTGTGGAATGAGCAAGACGGAGAAATGGATAATCAAATTCAAGTAACCATATCAAATTAAATGTTGTAATCAAATAATTGCATGTAGCATATTTGTCTACCTAAGTTTAACCCGTTTCATTCTAAAAGAACCTACGAATTGTTCAGATGCTGAAGAGTATTTTATATCTTACGACATAGAATAAGAGTACAAAGTATAAATATTTAATATAAATTCTGAATGGTAGTTTGATATTTCTGAAATGTTAGATCTTAAGTCATGTCATTGATCAAAGTTAATTTATGTTGAGAAAGAAGGAGATTTCTAGTTTCAAGAGTAACTTGTTAATGATAAATAATATTTAATGTGTTCATCAATCTCTTATTAATGATAAATAATATTTAATGTGTTCATTAATCTCTTATTAATGATAAATAATATTCAATGTGTAATTAAGCTCATAAATTGTTGAGAATAGTCAATGGACTAATTACTCTTTCATAAATGGTAAATGATATTCAATGCATTCATGAATTTCTAGTAATGATTAAATAGGGATAAGAAGTTAGTAGCAATTGAGAAGTAATTAATCTGTAAAATTGAAATGATGATGATATTGTATGTTATATATTTAAATGTATTCAAATGGTAAATATAGTATTGTTTAATTAGCATCTGAACATAAGAGTTGTTATTAACAACACCCTGAGATTCCTAATTATCTCTGGCGACCAGCATTTTATACTTAAAATTTAATAATCACAAAGTGCTTCAATTCTATTAGAAGATTGTTATTCAAATTCGTTCGAGTAAACTTCTATAAGAGCTTTCGCTTGATTTTCCAACTCGACATACTTCATGGTTAATAACTGCATAAGAAAACCAAACAATTGCATAATCTGATCATAAGCTTTGGTTCGCTTAGTCAATTCAGCTAGATGGTGCCCCCTCTGACAGCTGAGACCCTGGTGCTCAGTGCTACAACATACCCTAGCATTATGTATAATCCGCCACTGACTCGAATACTCTCCTGGACTAACCACTACTGATTTTTATGGAGACAATTTTCAATTTACAAAAGTGTTTCAAAAAGCATTACTTTCAAAAATGACTTTTAGGCGCTGGATACCGAACAAGTCACAATACGCCAAATACAGTACTTAAACCAAACAATGCTGATATTTTTTATCAGAACTTTGCAAACTACCAATTAATGTAAGGTAAAAGACAAAAATTATATACAAATAATAATATACAATAACTACAGTTGAAGTACATGATAATAAAATGTCAGGTCAGTAAATAGAACAAAAGCCAACCTTAGTCAGTAGCTTCAAAACCATAGACCTTTCAAACACAGCTTTTCTTACAGAATACAACTTAACTCTATGTATACACTTAAGTTTGTATGTATGAATTAACTTAATACTTGCATAATTGTACATAATTGTTAGTTATGGAACATATTACTAGCATAACACAGAGCAGCACACACTTCTTAGTTATACTGTTAATTATATTTATAGTTTGCACCTTACTGTCAATGAAATTATACTTCTATTTCATAATACTTTATCTAACGCAATTACCAGTATGCCAACCATATGTAAATCATTTACAGAATTTATTATCACAATTAATCTAAAATAAACTTCACTAACAATAAAACTACCTACACTTAATAGTTTAATTTAAAGACGTATGTACGATATCATAGTATTATTTTGTTAAGAATTCAAAAATTGATAACAATGAACTCTAACAAGAAAACGTAAGTCAAAATACCTCCATGATGACATTCTATATTTATCTGTAGAATGTACTGGCATATAGTAGAAGTTATACTATTATTATTATCGAAAAAATAATATACTGTACTCATATTTTGTATTGAAAAAAGCAGGTCGTTAAAAATTAGCAAGATATTTGTTTCTCAGTAACAGAATTAATGCCTCATAAAAAAAAAAAAATAAATGAAATTTTCAACCAAGTTTAAACATCAACTTTGATTTCATGTACACCTCCTCACTCACACTTTCCCAACTATCACCATTTATGGATAAAAGTAATGTAAACTCATAGTACAACTTGATCCTCAACTCACAAAACTGTGAAAACAATGTATTTTTAGTATAACTTCTAACTTCTTTTTAGTGTAAATCCTGATCATACCTATATTACAAGAAAATATTTTTTATGCTTAATTTTTACAGTCACATGTATGTATATACTATAATAATGAGGATTGTGTACGTCCAATCTTTTGTTTTGTCGGGTGTTACACTCTGCACACTTGTACTTACTAATTGCCGGTTTCTCTGCAAGGATGTTGTCCTGCAAACACAACTTATGCTAATATGTGTATGTGGGCGCCACTTGGATGTTTGATCCAAGAAATTATTATTATTAAAAATTGATTTTTTAGTTGTTAAATTAATTATAGAAAAAAATGTGAACAAGACAATTTGAATTGCAAATAACATATGTTTAATGATCTTTCTTTTCATAAAAATCGTTTGAAGGACTAACAATCAAATTAAGCAAAATTGCAGAGTTACAAAAAATTATTGACAAGTTTTTCATTAATCACCGGCTGATAAAAATTGTACTGCTCAGTTGAATAGCATGAATTTAATCCTTGAAAAAACTTTATACTCAGGACGTGACTCCTTTGAACTATCAAGACAAATCAGTGGGATGCTTTACAAAATTTGTGTGATTTGAAGGTGTTTGACATGTGTAGTACAACTGTGTGACAAGGATACCAGGTAAAAATGATTTTACTTTTTGAACAACTCACGTTCCGGTGGGTAAGTATTTCCTTCACTGGACACTGTTCTTGGGGACGATTCCAATCTTGCTCCTCTTCGTATTTACGTTTCCTCACGCACTGGTAACTATTTAAAAGTCGGATTACGGTTTTAAAACTCCGCACAATTGAAATAAAAATCGTACTGTTTCTATGCTTTGAATTCTTGGCGGCGGCGAACAGCTGTCTGCGTGGCCTCGCTATTCTGCCGTCTCAGCGCTAGTTCCAACTCAATGTAGCAGGCTTGTGTCAGTAATTTGTTTTGGGGGTTTGTCAAAGTCTGTTTATTTTCGCAAATACCAGCAAAATTGATTTTCTCTATTAAAATCGGTCCTTTTCAGGGCCGCTGGATATTTGGCTGTGTGCGTTTCTATTAAATATGGCGTGTTGCTGCTCTATTCAACAACACGTTAGCGTTTTAGCGATATACTCCTGATATAGGTTAAGTCAGTCTTTTGTCATTTACGGGAAAAGCCTTTTTTGAGTCTTCGGGTTGAATTCCTTTTCTTCGAGTCACCTTGGATAAGATGATCGGATTCGTAGGTGAAGTGTCTCTTATGGATTCAAAGCATAAAGTGTTTTTTGTTTCAAATTTCGTCGTGTAAGGTGCATTGTTTTAATTTTTAAACACGACTTCCGGTATTTTTGAGTAAAATTTCTTCTGGAACGTTCGAGAATATGCAAATAGAACATCATGGATCAAATTCGACTTCCGTAGAAGCTTTAGAACAAAAACTTCTTTTTCTTCATACTAAAGGATATTACTGAAATTATTCTGGTATTTGTCAAACAATTTTACAGAACTACTTACAATCTGCATGCCATTATTATTTTTTGATTCTCTGCTTTCAACTGAATAAAATGATACCATTCACGATTGGTTTTGAACAAATTAAATCTAATAAATTAACATAAAATACAATTCTTACATTGTAGTGTTTGCACAAAATTCTATGTTTCTAATTAATAAAATGTTATGAAGCTCCTTGGCTCTTGCTATAACATTGATACATAATATAATTATCTTTACATAACAAAATAACCAAATATTAAAGAATATAACATATAAATAAGTTCATTTTTCTGTAGGCATTACATATGGCCTATTTTTTATAATAATTTGTCTTTTTCGGTACTGTATATGGGATTTTTTGGGTATTCACTTAGAGTTTGTTATATTGTTTATCTTTGGGAATACCTGGTTTATCCGAATACATTTTATTTTTATTGTAATATTACTTAGCATCTCACTGTTTTTGTACAGATGAGTTATTTCACTGGTGTGACAATTTTCACTTTTATATTTTAAAAATTCTCTATGAATTAAGCTTGTCTTCAATTGAGCAAGTATGTTTCTATTGTACATTATAGAATTGTATCTTTTTCCTATATGTTTTCTAATATTATACAATTAGTCTGTCAAATATGACTATTTTGGTGATTGTTTTTTGGTCTCAGCCTAGTATGGTATAGGTAACTAGTTTCATAACGTGACTGTTAAAGTGTTTTAGGTGGTCATATATATAAGTATAGTTACTTCATATTGTGGTTCAACTTTAAAATACAATTTTGTTGCATTTTGATAACATTAAATTCATAAATGTTACAATTTTATATGTTCATCACATGTTTTCAGTTTAACACTGTTTTTGATTATTTTAATTGACTTCTTATCAATTTACAGCTTTCTCTATTTAAAATAATTTGTTTGTCTTTGTCTAATTGACATTTACATATAGTTTTTATCTTAATTTTATAATAATTAATTTTCACATAAAATCTGAGTGATTGGTCTCAACTCCAAAACTTTGATTTTTTGTTATAACATTTATATATTTTTTTATTTTAATTTACATCCTTTTTAATGATGTGTTCAAATCATTTAATACATTTATTTTATTTATATTATAAAGTATAATAATAGATCTTGTCTATTATTTCACAATAAATGGGTTTTTATACCCTATTCAGAGTTACATTGCTTAATATGTTATGACCTCATTTTGGTCATTTCTGAGATTATCTGTTTCTCTTATAATACATTATCAGTTTTATTCTGTTCTGCACTTAAACAATATATGGGGTTTGAGTCTTGGTCACAGTCTTTGTCGTTTTTTCATGTTAATGATATTAAATATAGGACAATATTACAAAATTTTTTGGATTACTTGGGTTCGATACTGTTCATCTCACCTTCCTCTTATGATAATTTACTTTGCAATTAATTTCCTTTATGGAACGTTCTGTGACGTTACAATACTCACTAAGTAGTCTTGCTCAATTTTTTTTTCAATTTTGAATATTTTAAACCATGCTACAATTTTTTAAATTGATATAACGATTATAACTTTCCATATACTGTTATTACTTGCATACATAATTTGTACTGTTTACTAATAAATTAATTTTAGCCCCATATAAGTAACGCATTACTGTTTAATTGAACAACTGTGACACACATATAAGAGATCTACCAACCAAACAATATAATAAATTTTAGACTTTCTGTGATACTGATTGGCTAATTTTCAAATTATATGAGTTTATAAGTTTTCCTTATTAACATGTGAAGCAAGTTTTCAGTTTTTGGCCATTTGGCATTTGTTAAATCTGTCTCTTTGGGTTATATCTGATGATAACTTTTGAATGCATCAACCGATTTTTGTAAAACTTGGCATGCATGTTGTAACGACTACGTAGTTTCCTCTCCTTAAAGCCACACTGTTGGGCTAGCCAATTTGTAATATAATGATATCTGGTGTTTGCGTGGGGTGTAATTCTGCCACACGTCGGATGCGTCAATTTGTAATAAAATAAAAGAAATGATTAAGTGTATTGTTAATATTTATATTTGAATATTATTTCGAAATATATTAAAATTTGTAGTTGTTGAAAATTGAAGGTTACTAATTTTGTAAAGCGATTTAAAATGTAACATTCGAGGTTACTCAAAGTGTGTTTACAATTGTAGCATTATAATTGTCTGAAAAGAATTCCCTTAGATAAAACAAATAAAATAGTTGTGTTAATATTATTTAAATACTAGCTTTGCTTAAGTTTAATAGTAAAGTATAATAGTTGGTCGCTTGATGATGGTGATCGTCTTGTTGATACTAGCTGTGAAACTTCTCTTCCAGGTCGATAACAGTCATGGGCGCCCATACGTATGGGCAGGGGGGGGGGCCGTGGCCCCCCCTGGCTCCCGGGAAAAATAAAAATTGAAAGGAATAAATATCTGATATTTTAGAATTCTGTAAATATATACATTATTTTCAGAAAGTTATTGAAACACACGATGTAAAATTTTTCCTTATAATATTTCTTTTATTGGTTTTCTTGTTTTACTTAAAGTCCAAGACCCCTGTCATTCCATACACCCAAACCCCCTGGTCTTGGCCCCCCCTGGAAAATTTTGTATGGGCGCCCATGATAACAGTCTAAGTACGTTACGTCTAGTAATGTCTGGACAATAGAATAAATATAATATACTTTCACGTACCTGGTCGTGTTTTCTAGAAGTTCAATAAGCTGTCAAAACGGTTTACAAAAACCAACTCACTTTAGCTACAAGGTTAAGTTGCCTTGTTTAATAGTGGGCGCCACACGGATTTCTTTGGGAAAATCCCGTGGAAAACCAATGAATAGAATGAATTAATGATTTTAAAAAATTAAAATAATTGTTTATTACCTTTACGGCAATGCTATTCAAAATATTTAATCACAACTGAAGGTTGTTTTGATTCTTCTTGAATGAAATATTTAGTTACTTTTTAGAAATAAATTAAGACGAGTTATACTGTTAATAATGGGTTTTTATTCATACCCTTGATAGAGAATTCAAACAAATATAATTAAAAACATACAATGATGTACAATTGTAAATAAGTTATTACATACCCTGTAAGGCTTGCTCAGAACATAAGCAGTAAATCTGACTAAGTCCTGATATTTCTTTTTACTTTAAACATTAATCTTATTTAAATCTCAGGTGTAAGTTCTTTGAGACACAAAAAAGAAAGTTTATGCCTACACAATAGCTAATGAATTTCTGATATAAGATAGACTAGTAATGTCTTTGATGTTACTATTACAAATAAAAATAAAAATAACCTATTTCATAGGTTATGCGTTCGTCACGCTTGGTTTATGATTTACAACGTTATATTTTGAGAACACTTATAACTAACATTCAGCTTAACTAATATTGACAAATTCATTAAATAAATTTAGACATGGTGTAATATAGAAAAATGTTTCAGTGTTTTTGCGTCAGTATAGATCAGTGTATCAAAACGTACAGGTTATGGCGCTCGTAGTAAAATGAATAAATGTTTACACTGTTACCTGGTGTTTTAATCTTTCGATTAAAATTTCAATTAACACCTCGATAATCGGATTATAATGATTATCGTTATCCACTACACACGCACAAGAACAGAGAATTTCGATCCACTTCTGACTTAAAGGATCACAAATAATACTATTTAATTCTTTCTTCTGTTCATTATTCTTCCCGCACTAAATGAAATAATACTGCACATAATCACAACGATTCTTTGTAGAATATCTTGAAGTAGTTGTATGTTGTTGTCAAACTGTTTCCTTTGGTGTACTATGGTAATGACGCTATCAGTAATTAAAAATGATGAGATGGCCGGCGTGTGTTCCTCGCTAAATGAGATTAAGAAGTGTCTGCTGAAAATCTGTTCCAGCTCTTTTTATACTCGACCCCTTGATCGGCTCTAGGCAACATTGTTAATTACTAAGAAATTTTGTCATTGTCTTAGACAGGTGTGATGAACGTGACGTATTGTCTTTTCAACCGTCAAAAACGGTTTCCCAACCGCCAAACGCTGAGATGATTGACAGTTGTCGATGTTATTGGTGTTGATAACCAAATTTCTTAAGCATATTTTGTAAATGATGCTAACGCCTTTCACGCACTTAATATAGTTGCGATTGGGGCTGTATCGCCATCAAATTAAAGAATATTTTGTCCTCTTTAATTTGATATAGTTTGATACCGAGTTAATTTCACTTTTACTGACATTGCTACATAAACAATGTTCAGGTACACTATTTCGCACTGTCGTCTGTTTACCGAAATCGGCGATGATACACTCTGACTAATATTGTTTGTGTTCTACATCGCGTTTTATCACTCAAACATTTATTTGAGAACACTATTAATTCTGTACTGATATTTAATTACTGTACATTATGAATAAACCTTAACTTTATACATTGTAATGAACTGTTCCTACATACTATGATATTTCGTTTCACATTAATTTGCTCTATTCTACTAACTAACAATTGAATTATAAATTATATCATTTTAATAATGCTTATTGCTATGTTTGAGCATAACAATTATTAAGTGTAGGTGACCTACATTTATATTACTTCCTAATAATCACCTCATTGATGATTGTTTGGTCTAGGCCTTGTTCAGGCATACCGTTTATACTGGAATTCTGCCTTAAAAGCTTTTATTAGTTCACAATTCGGTAATTTTGCTGAGGTAGCTTATTGGTATAAGATTCCCTCTTACAAACGTGTTTATTTGTCATAAGTATATTCGAGATTGAAATATAGCTTCATTTTCATTTTGTGGCCATTGCTAATTTTAGTTCTTGGCCTCAATACTTACTAGTCATATTTAATTCATTCTCAGCCAAATGCTGATTCTGATCTCACATTATTCAGATTCTTATTTAATCATTTTTTAGTAACATATCATATTCTGTTTACATTATTCACTGACTCGCTTGACAGCTTAAAGTGAATTTAAATTGTCCATCAGTTTGTGTCAGTTATAGTCTGGTTGTAGTGTCAAACAGTATTTGGGTTTACTGTTTCTTGTGGCACTTCTGCTTCTTTCTTCTTCCATGATTCCTCTCTTCTTGGTTATTCTTATCATTACCTTATCTATTTATATTATCGTTATGTACTTATTAAACTTGATAGTATATGTTTAGGTTATGTAACATCTGGTTATGTTACAATGTGCATACTTTTACTCTACAAAACACTATTGTTTTGACACTGATCCTCCAAAAAAATGTGTAAGACAGGAGGCAAAAATAATCTCTAAAGTCCATGTAGGGTAAACAAATTAAAAGGAAGTTTAACCAAAATAAGAATTTAGATAGACAAATTATCTAAAAGTTTCTTGGAAGTGTTTCCGTGTTTGAAAAATGATAAACTTTTATGCTACTACTACTTGTATTATGCAACAGAACAATGTTTCCTCATGATTTTTAATAAACATAGTGTCTAAAGAATCTTGTATCCATTCGCTTTTCACACAGACCAAGATGGGGTAATTGTAAAAGGGATAATTTAAACATGCAGTTAGGAGTAACAACACAAAACAAAATAGTACAATGTCAACTACTTTACAGTTCCAATTTCTGTCTCAATATTTTAAAGGATACAGAAAACACTTATTTCAAATTACCCCTGAGACGTTCTAGTAACTGGAAATGAATGGGGTAATTGTAAATTGAATTTTAGAAGTTTTTAGTACTGATATATAATATATAAATATTTACACAATTTTTTGAATGCCACATAATAACAAAGATTAAAATAACTATTATTTGCAGTTATTTTAATTTTTAAAACAATACATAGTTTTTAATCAATAAAAATGTTTCAATCCTTCATATTTCATTGCTCCACCTAACCCTACACATTTTAACAAATGTCCTTCCACTACACTGGTGCAATAATTACTCAATCCAACCATTGTCAAAACCTTCAGTTTCACTACCAGATACTCACAACTGTGCATTAACACAATTTGATAAGTCTGATACAAGTTGTAAACATCTTTATATATGGGAGAATGTTTCAAAGAAGTGTCATATCACTTCAGACTGAAGATGAACATCAATCTAGAAGACTAGCTGAAGTGTCCACTTCAATCTTTTAGCAGTATGTGAACGTAATGATAAGGAACAGCACAAGGAACTGTTGAGGAAATACCTAGGCTATAGCTGTTGGTAGAGCTAATGAAATTTAAAAAAATTTGAATATTAAAATAACATAATGGGTGTCTAAAATGCTTACATCAAAGAGACCAAATCTGTAATGTTCTGAAATACTGTTATTCAGTTACCAGATATGAATTTATTAATCTTAATTATTGCCCACAATGACACTTAGGTGTATCATTTTGATACTGAATCAAAAAGCTGAATGGAATTGACGTCCCAGAGTTAGATGTGAGTTAAAAATCATAATTACACCCGCCAGCCAGGAAGTGGTTTGACACTGTATTTTTAGATTTGGACTGTACAATTTTCTTGTGACTTTCTGAAGAACAAATAACCATCAATAATCAACACTACTCTAACATGTAGCAATCCTATTGTATGATTGTTGCATTGATTTGAAAATATAGAGAAACACAGAGTAAATGTATAATTCTTTGTTATAAAAACACTCACGACATACTGTTCAGTTGACAATGTATCAGAAACCAAATGGTAAATGTCAGTTAATCCACTATGGATTTGTCACCACATCACTGTTATGACTTATGTGAATTTTTGCCATTTCTTCAGATTCAGGAACAGGAAAAGTCACTGGTGCAATGTAGCAATAGTCCAATTCATGAACATTTGCAACTGCAATTGTCGAACCATAAACGGGCACACTGTCTTGTGGAAACACACTTTTTTGGCTAAATGCAGATGTTTGGCCTTAAGAACCTCATTCAGTTACTCTGGCAATGCTGCACAGTACTCCCTGTGAATCCTAAACATCAGACACATTCACTTTTCTAGATGTGGGAACAGTTTTTGCCTTCTATGGAGCACTTCTGCCTGCTTCCACCCATTGCCTGGACTGCTGGTTTGTCCCTGTGTGTTGTGGTGAATCCATGTTTCCTTAGTAATGAAAAATTGTCACAGAAACTTGGTTGGATTGCATTTAAACATGTCCAAGCACTCTTAAAAAACATTCATTCTAATTTGTTTCTGACTGAACATACACAAATGTGGCCCCCAACAAAATGAAAGCTTTCCCATATACAAATATTCTTGTAATCTACTGAGATGTTCGCAATGTCAGCAAGCTCATGAATTTTTTAAGTCTCAACCAATTAATACGGCATTGTGTAAGGTTTTCAACAGTTTTGTCATTTGTAGTGGTGTTTGGGTAACCTGAACTTTCATTGTCACAAATGGACAAACAGCCACATCTGAATTCAGCAGCCCATTTCTTCACCGATGAAAATTATGGTGCAGAGTCTTCTGAAGTGGAATTAAACTTAATTCCACTTAGTGATTTCGATTAGCACTAAACCTTTTATAATGAAGTATTTTATCAGTGTGTGATATTTAATTTTATCCATCTTTTAAGAAACACAAAGCTTGTTTAGCTGATTTGATCACAACAATCAAATTAGTAAATACAGCTGTTTTAAACATTATGGTATGCCATCCGACAGCTTAAACTTAAACTTATAAGCTAACATAATCAAGTGACACTCCTAGTGCTATCTCTGTCAGGCCAAGAACATTAAGAACTATCCGTGTGTATATATATGCATGCCCCTTGTGTTGTAGTAACTACCTTGTGATATGTTCACGGTGATTGCTGCTGATGATGAATGGCTTTCAGTGTACTGATATGTTATGGTCCCAAAAACATTTCCACATTATAGAAGCCATGTTCATACTTTTTTTTTTTGAGGCACTTTGGTCATTCAAGTATACCTATGGCTTCTGTAATTATTCTTTTGAGTATGTGATTATTCATTTTAATAAAGCCTTTTCTTTTTAATAAAGCCCTAAAGCACCACACACAACAAATGATTAAACTGGCATAACAATACACAAACAGAAAGTACCTTACTGAAATATGGAAAATGCTTTAAGAACCAACACCAACAAAACAACAGTTTACACTGCAAGCTGACTGCCTGGGGCAGCACTTGTGAAAAACATATCCGAACCACAACATACAAACACATATAGACATGTGAAGAAAACAAGACAAACTACTGAGGAGATATCAGGATAGTAATTGAAATGTAGTGAGGGAGAGAGAAGAAGTAAAGGGACAGACACAGTTTTATCCATAAAAATATACACCAAAAGAACAATGGACTGCAAACACACACACACACACACACACACACACACACACACACACACACACGCGCGCGCGCGCGCGCGCGCGTAGAAAACTAAATAATCATATGAGAATGTTTTGATAATTCATTATTTTGTGGAATATCTTTAGAAAACTCTAACTTTTGCCAGTTACCAGCCATCTGATTGACCTTGCATATTTTTTAAACAGCTATATCACATACACTATGCGTAACATGTAACTGAAGCATCTTATTTTCAAATTTTCGTAACTTTTAATATTATTCCAACAAGAAGCTAGTATCAACTATCAATAAAAAAGTATGTATGTTTAAAAATAAAACTTTTTGTGCCACAAATACCTAAATATACTTGGATCTTATATACTTAATACATAATATGTATACTTAATTATATTTAATATGCAATACCTACAAAATAAACACTGTATCAACAAAAGACCAACAAAAATACTAAGATTTCAAATTATATAAAAATACTTTAATATACCTGATACAGTCTTATAACATGTGCATGTCGTAGTTTGGTCAGTATTTGAATTTCCCGAAAAATTTTCTTCAGATTATCTTCATCTAACTTTGTTTTGTCTATTATTTTAATGGCAACCTGCAACAAAATACAATATCACTGTAGTTTCAGAAAACTTCATTATGTGAAAATTGTAACATTCATTTTTTAATTACAACTGTTATGAGAAAAACAATTTATTTTACGATTTAACAGTATTGTTCTTACATTATCTTCATATACGCTGATGGCACTAAAAAATATTTATGGGGTTATCTTAGAGGAATAAAAGAGGAGCAAAACAAAAACACTGAATTAGTAATGTTTATTGTTAATCTCTCATAATGATAAAACATACGATAAAATTTCAATAAGCATTTACATTACTGCGATTTAAATAATTATTATGATGGCATGATTTTATTATTCAGTACAGATATGGCAACTACTAAATGCCGTTAGTCTACAAATTTTTATATACTTCAAAGCTGAATTCCAAACACTCGCATCCCAAAATGAACATTTACTACTCGAAAATTTCAAACGTTTATCAAAAATAAATGTTATAATAAACTGAATTTGAATTATTTGATGTACACAGTTAAAATTCTATTTTCATATATATGCATAAAATCCTAATTCAATTACAGTAATAATAAAATGGATGGTAAAATGAAAATTGGAGCACGATTTGCGTATGATTTACTTCCACTAAGCCTAGTTTCACTATAAAACAAATATTTTGATAGTGTCAAAACCAATAATGAATACTCCTACCCTGACAGACAGTATGCGGATTTTTCAATTTCGCAAAAAAACTGTCCAGAGAGACAGTATAGGACTGTGTATGTTTACTTTATGGACAACAGGTTATTACTTCACATTAGTATTTGTAACACTGATAGTTAACAGTGTAATTATAATTGTAGTTATTACTAACGAACGGAAAATTTCACTATTCATATTATCGAGCCATTGCTGCGTGACGCACGTCTACGTCACGAGTATATCGGATGACGTCACGCAACATCCCTCTATACACCTGCTTTACTACTACATCCATACAGTATGTGCAACAGTTGCATAAATTTTGTCTTATCAATATGGATTTTATTATGTGACAACAAGATTATACGAAAACTGCGATTTTTTTTTAATTCCGAAAACTTTTTAAAAAACTGAATACATTTGTTACGGGTCAGAGACAAACGGTCAGTCGGGTGTCACCGCAGACAGATTAGTTTTATAGGAACTGGATATCAGGAAATTACCTAATAACCTAGATGGCCTTTCAGAGACTTCAGAGGTTGGAAAAAACGTCTGAAACGACAAAGTCCGGGTTGCCGTCACCAGTGCATTTGAACTTTGCAATGCACCTTGTTGAAAAACTTTATTACAGTATATACATTACTACAAGCACTTTCAACATGTATAAAAACGTACCTTGTTGTGTATAATATTGGGATTACTACATAATACACACACGACCATGCGCAAGCGCCAGCGCGTAACTGTGTGTTTAACGACAGAAACATACATACCCTGGCAAATTATCACTTTAATTCTACATTATTATTATATTTTTAAATACGCATTATTCTTGCTGAGCCCGTGGAAGGCCACCATAACGACACGTAATTACCAACCTTCTAAGAATGTTGATAATGTACTAACACAAGCACACACACCCACTGGTTTAATGTGCACTTATCCGTTATTACTCAGCCACCCTTAGTGATGCGATACCCAGATAAGCTCTGTCCGGACGTGCTTCACTGTATACAAAACCATAACAGAATGACTGCACTATGAAGCTAAGACACACAGATACTCAAGATTGTCTGCAGACATTAATTATAAAAGTTCATTCAAATATGAACTCTATATTACGAAATAACTACGGTATGAACTCGTAAAACAAAATAAAAAATTTAATAAGGGCATACAGGAAACAAACTACTGTATTATTAATTTATTATACGCACTGCCACATAGAAATCTGATAGTGAATTTATTACCAACGTAAGATGTCTTTAACACATTTGTGAATTCTGCGTGTTTGTTCACGGCTAAAACCGTAAATGGATATGAACAAAGAACGTTTGATGATGACACGCGTTAACTTGTATTAACTCTTATAAATTATCCTGTCGTATGATAAGAGACGGTTTCAGGTACAAACGTTTTTTGTGTAAACCTTGTTATAAGTAAGCGACATAAACACAGCGAGTGATAACATGATGATAACGGGCTAGAGTGTTTGGAAAACTACCGTCACAGCGACACCGTCAAATGTAAAACGCTCCCAGTCGTAAGGCCAAAACGTGAAGAAAATTCATAATGAAGGGAAACGAAACCGCTGGCAATGACATTGTAGTAATCAATTTTTACTGTTACAGCTTAGGTAACGCTGGCTATTACGTGGAAGTTTGGGCTTCCAGAACTGATGACACTGATACAGTTCTGAGCCCACTGATTACAACGCACATTTGGCACTAATAGACACGAAACTCTTATTCAAACAATAATTGCGAGAAACTAAATAGTACAAATTACAAAATGTCTTATTACAGCAGATTTTCTTTAAGTTTTAAAATAAATAAAACTATATACAAAGGAGGTTTAAATTAAAGAAATTCAACACCAACTTAGTACTGAACGTATTATTTTAAGGTTCCGCAAGCTTAGAAATATTTTGGACAGCTCCCTTCTTAGTTTGTTTTATTATTTTTATTTATTTGGCGTAACCTTCATGCACAAGCACATGTACGCGCGCTAACTACTTTACAAAATGGTTATTTTAAGATTTAGATGACCTCAAACCATTTCCGGTAAAAACTCAAGTCGAATTTTGAGGTCGGGCATCTCCTGCTCTTACCTATATTTCTTTAAAGATTAAGAAAAAGCAATAAAAAAAACTGGGGTTCCGCGTTTAATATTTGCTGTTACTAGATACACTGCATACATCATCATCAATAAAAATGGGTCAAACTTTTAACGTTTCTACGAGTAAATTTAATTTCTACAGCAGAAGTATATACCTACTACGCATAGATAATGTTGTAAACATATTGCAAAAAAATGGAGACAGCGTGAAAATTCAAAACCACTAACTACTGCAATCTAGGTTTCGATAAACCATGTCGTCATTGATTGAGGGCAACGATACAAAGTTTCTGGTTACGCTTATGTCCTCAGCTGGTTGACAGCAGTTAATTGGGGGTCGATCAAAGAGTACATATAATTATTTCGTTACGACTCGGAACACAACACTTTTTATGGGTAAAAACAATAAAGGTTTACCTTACAACCTGAATCGGTTTTCACTTTTAAAAAGCTTCTTCAGAGGTTGCCGCTGGTAGCACTGTTCGTCTTGTTGTTGGCGACGAAATCGATTTTCGAAAGATCGATGTTGTGTGTGTGAGGTGTGATATGTTCGAATAATGCGTGTGATTTGAATTGCGTCTGTTCGTTTAGGATGTCGTTTTTATTTTTAATCGTGTGTTTGTATATTTCCAATTGTTCTAGAGTGTCTAGTTTTCGGCCTTTTGTGTGTACGTGTAGAATGTTCATGTTATTGTCGATGTTTTTGTATGTGTGGTTTGCTTCAATGAGGTGGTTTGCGAAGGTGGATTCTGTAGTGGAGTGGAGTGCCTTTGTGTGTTCAATGTATCTTTGTTTGAAGCTACGTCCTGTCTGGCCTATGTAAAATTTGTTGCAATCTGAGCAATTTAGTTTGTAAACACCAGGAAGATCGAATTTGTTTTGTGCTTTGTGTGTGTGTTTTGATAGTGTGTTCTGTTTTGTTAGTAGTTTTGTAAGCGATTTTGTATCCTGCTTTTTTGAATTTGTGGGCTATTTTTCCAGTTTGTTTGTTGATGTATGTTAGTGTTATTAATTTGTTGTTTTCTGTCTTTGTCTGTTGTTTGTTTTCTGTAGGAGTTTATCGACTATTGTTCTGTCGTATCCGTTGTTGGATTCTGCTAGATATTTTATCGTGTTTAGTTCGCCTTTGTAGTCTTTTTTCTTCTTCGACAGTAGCTTCAAACAAAGATACATTGAACACACAAAGGCACTCCACTCCACTACAGAATCCACCTTCACAAACCACCTCATTGAAGCAAACCACACATACAAAAACATCGACAATAACATGAACATTCTACACGTACACACAAAAGGCCGAAAACTAGACACTCTAGAACAACTGGAAATATACAAACACACGAAAACAAATAAAAACGACATCCTAAACGAACAGACGCAATTCAAATCACACGCATTATTCGAACATATCACACCTTACACACACAACATCGATCTTTCGAAAATCGATTTCGTCGCCAACAACAAGACGAACAGTGCTACCAGCGGCAACCTCTGAAGAAGCTTTTTAAAAGTGAAAACCGGTTCAGGTTGTAAGGTAAAGTTTTTACCCATAAAAAGTTTTGTGTTCCGAGTCGTAGTGAAATAATTATATTTAGTTAAGAAACGGACACGTCATGGACAACGAAATCCAAGAACAAAGAGTACACACACTCTTTATGAACTCGAAAACGTGATATTGTCCAAAGTTGGACTTCAGAACACTTGAAGATAACAGCAAATTGAATTCGGCGAATTAAAAACGTATCTAAAACTTAAACATATATAAAGGAGCAGCAGAAACCTCGTCGACAGGTTTGGTGGGGGTTTCATGTCCTGACTTTTGGGAGTATGATTACGGTAGAGTTCATTCACAAGAAAAGTTATGCTACGTGGACCAGGAGGAAGCGTGTCGCCATCAAAGGAACTGTTATTAGTCGTAATTGATTTTTTTATCTAGCATCTGTGTAAGTACGTTGTTGGTATGTTTCTTAACAATAGCCATACTGAAAGCATAATGACGATGACCCGACATACCGGCTCCACTGAAGCTGATAAGCTGAGGTTGAACGCAGCGGCAACGTTGACTCAAAACAGTAATCTCATCGTACTAGCAGTGCAATCTGATTGGTGTCGAGAAGTGCCGCACAATTAAGAACACATTATTACATCAAAGATTTCCGATTGCCATCCTTTTGCCCGAGGCAGCAAGTGGCGTATCCTAGAATTTAGCCTTGGAAGGATCCAGGCAGAGGCGAATCCTCAGAGCAAGCAACGCAAGCAGTGCTTGCCCAAATAAAATCAGGCAAAAGTAAATAAATGATTACGTAACCAACATTACTGTTGTCACCAAAAACTGTTTCAAATGCCTTCTTATCTCTCACGTTTTGACAATCGGCTGCGCATTTGTCACCTGTCTTCCAGTGAAAATGACATTGATTTCATCGAAGTCACTACTACCACTTCGCTTCCAGTTCTGTGTGCTGCTTTAACAGCTGGCTGACCGCTCCGCGCCCAAGGCAATCACTTCAAAAAATGCTACGGTGCATTAACTATGATTTGGCCAAAATTTCAGAAATCTTAGAGCTCATTTAGGATTTCACAGCTACGCTTTCACTATATAGCCTTATTTTTTACATTAGGCTAGATTTTACACAAACAGAATATTCAAATAATCTAACCTACGAGTAAGATGGTTTGCTGGTAACGCAGAATGCTAAAACGCACAGCATCTGTCTCTCAGAGACGCAAAAAGCAAGCACATTTAGCAGTGCTTTAAGCCGCTACGAGCGCTAGCGGTGACAATGCGGCCACATTTTTCACTTGTTTATTGTTTTGGTTGTAAGTTTTTGGATTGCAAGTTTCTATCAGCCTGAATTAAGTGCCTTAGACAAAAACTTGAACGAAACCTAGGTAACGAGATATTTTAATACCTAATACTATAAGAAATATTCTTGGCTATGTGGATGTACATCTAGTTTCTCTGTATTTTGCTATCCTTGTATTTGTTACACATAGCCTACTAATTACACTCGATTAATATTTTTCTCACAGCGACAGAAACGAATGCGTACAAGAATATTATTTTTTTTTAATGATTGCAGCATTGGGATTTTTTGTACATGTGTTTATATTGAGCTTAGACTCGATGCTTGCCCCACCTGTCGTGTCAGGAATCGCTACTGGATCCAGGGTCGGGTTGGCTTCACACAAAAGAAAAAAACAAGTTAAGACTAATCAATATTACTGTCTATAAGGGGTTGAAATCAATCCCATTAAAGCAAACGGTAATAACACAATAAAAATACGCGTTATTGAAACATTGTTAACAAGATACTTACTGACTGAATCTTGATTTTCCTATATTTTATGTTCAAACGTATACGCTAATGCTGTGTAAAAACCTGCTTGTATATTGGAAAAAGATTTACTACTATAGTAGCGTGCACAGCTGGAAAAATTAATAAAACAGCCTAAACGTTAAGAGATAACAAAATTCGTCAACTTTTCCGACCCTCTGGAGAGGGATCCGGTGGTCTCGTTCATCCACCCCATAAATATGCTCCTGTAGGCAGTATTAACTGAAGGAAAACTTTTCTTGTGAACGAACTCTGCACTAACCACACTAGTAAAAGGCAGTTTAAACAGGAGAATTTCAGACAAAGAAAGAGATTACAACAGTTTTTGTAACACCGGCTGGACCTCGAGCAAAGTTCCGAAACACTACTAAATGACGCTTACCTGTAACACTGACTAAAACAAAGTACACAAATTGAATAACAGAAAAAACTACATACAGTAGAACCCCGCTAGTCCGAACTAATTGGGACCGGGGCCGGTTCGGATTGGCAAAAATTCGGATTATCCGAAATAATTATTATTAAATAATTATAATTATTTATTTGATTTAAATATGGTCTTTAACTTATATGTAACTCATATATGCCCGTTTTTTATTCAACGAATGCATTTTACGGTTTATAAGAGTTGAATATTTCATAAAATATTACGTAGTACAGTACTGTAATACAGTACAGATAAGGTGAACAGTATTGACACTGACTTTCGGTGGCTTTCTAGTGCGGTATTGTTGTTTACTATCATGGGCGCGCCAGGGCGTCAATGACTCATGCCAGTTTCTTAGTAATCCCACTTCCGCCACTCTAGTTTGTTTCTTCTCGTGGCCTTGCTTTCAGTAGTGAGACACCTGTCAGTCTGAGACGTTGTGTACATTCCAACTTACATACGTTTTCAGTGTTGTTTTTTAAGTGCGTATTGTATAAAAATGGTTGGTAAGCGGAAACATAATTCATGTGCACTAATAGATAAAGCGGACGTGGTATCGATTACGTACACTGGAACGATCCCAACAAACTGGTTGAACAGTTGAGACTGCTGGTAAGTTCAAAACGCGCCGGTCACACCGGACACGGCAACGAAATCATCTCCGTTGTGGAGGAATTACGTGAAGCCAACATTATCGTATACATTTTGTGAACGCCGGTGTAACAACTCATTGTTGTCAACACTGTCGACATGTGCGGATTAGATTTGACGCCTGACTTTGAAGTCGAAAACGAGAGACTGAAAACATTTACATCATGGCCTGTGCATTTCATCAGTCCGACCGTTATGGTTGCCGCAGGCTTTCATTACATAAATGAACTGGACAGGGTTCGATGTTCATTTTACGGTATAGAAATATTTCGTTGGAAAGACGGTGACGATCCGATTGTGTTACACACGCGATGGTCACCACAGCGTCATTACTTAAAACGGTTAGCACACCTTTTGTGAAGAAGCAGACGAAACAGATGTGAACGAGTGGGTGGCAGCTGACACGGAAGGCCACCAAGTTTTGACAGATACGGAAATCGTTTCCCTGATCAGACAAGACTTCGGTGAAGATTCTGATGTGATGGATGAAGCCGATGATTCAGAACATCTCATTTCACATTCAGAAGCAGCAAAGGCGCTGGAAATATCCCTGCAGTATGTGGAGCAGCATGCCAACGCTACAGCGGCGGACATCATATTCATGAGACGCTGGTGGAATATTGCGTCGTCTGCTAGATTCACGTCTTTACGCCAGCAGAGAATAACTGATTTTGTGCAACCAGTGAATAAGTGAAGTGTTAATATTGAAGTGTTTATTTGGAAATTCTGTTAATAAAGTATAGAAACTGTAATCTAAGTACTGTACAGTACAATAATTGAATTCTGTTTTTGTAGTTTTGTTTAAGAATTTTATTCCAGTAATTGTAGGCCTACTGATTAATACGTATTACAGTGGTTAGTATTATTTTCTACTGATTTTGCAAAATGTAACCATCTTATTAGAAATGTAATGAAATCATTTGTCACTTCATGAAATCTGCAGTTGTTTTTATAGCTTTCCTTGCCTATTTGGTTCCTGGAGGTGGTTCGGATTATGAGGAATTTGGGAATAACGGGGTTCTACTGTAATCTGTTTGGAGAACAGCCAGTGTAAAATTATTTTTCAAACACACGATTCCTTTACTACACACAAACCTCTGATTAGGATTTTTTAGGGGAATGTGATACTAAACTACAGAAAATCTTACATATCAGCATCTGAAGAAAGGAGATGGTACACAGAAACTTCTACAAGCTTGCACAGCTAGTAATCTCGCACTATTTTGATAAAAACCGTTATTTTGACTACTACTACTACCAGGTCTTTGGCAGTATTATGTGGGGTAGGCTGGAACAGGACACGTGCTTTGAGAACGCATTGGCGTTACAATTTTTACACAATACAGTCCTTAGTAATTTATACCTGAAGTCTAGTTGATGCAGTTCGGCTCCATTATTACATGGACATGAAAATTTACTGCCAGAAATTGTAGTTACAATGATTACTTCAAACGTTCAATATTATTAACTCCCTTGTTCTTTATTACCTTACTGTATACGAAATAAGCTACAAATGAAACTACTGCAAGAACTTTTCATCGCCTAACGTTTCAAACCACTTATCGAAAAACTGAGATCCCAAATTTGTGTCTGGACTGATACATTACGTATAAACTTGAGATGTGGTTTTGAATTCAACAAATTGTATTTGCTATTGTCTTCAAGTGTTCTGAAGCTTCAATTCTGGACAATTTTAGTTTTTCGAGATGATCAAGAAAGTAAAGTAAATACACTTTAAAGATTGTAATTCAAATTCTTGAAACTGAAAACTCTGATATAATGTACTATGGATACTAACTACTGTACAAATGGTTCACCTATGTTTTCCGACACAACATTTTTCATTTTGATTTTGTAGTGGCCAATCCAAAACATGATTAGGAGTGGAATCATAAACCTGGTAGCGACAAAGTACAACATGCTTAACTTTGACATTTCATTTTAATCACTTTCTAGTGAATTTTCATTATAAACAGCATACTATGTAAAGTTATTACATGCTTATATAAATCTTTATTTAACGTTGTAAAATGGTGTATTTTCCTGAGTATACCAGTTTAATCCTACAGGTGTAACCTCAAGGGAATTACATTCTTCTAAAAGATGGTCTTAAATACACGAAAAATCATAAATAATATGCAGTAAATATTCACACTCTCAATTGTATAAGCTAATTAAATCATAAGACCGAAGTTAAACATAATGAAGCAATGTAAAATTTTCGTTTCTACGAAATGATCCAATGGAAACTACTAATAATTGTAACTTCTGGAGAGAAATAAAACAACAGGAAATTATGAAATAATAATACTAAGGCTGATAAAATCACACTCACTCTCATCATCACCATCATCATCGACTGTTCAGTTCTCACCATCCTTATTACACACAGCCACATATTACTTCTATAGATTGTCCTGTCTACTGACTCTTCAAATCCTATGAATAAGAAATGTCCCTCCAAATTACCTCTTTTCTAAAGGGGTTTCCTCATAAACTTCAACATTTTCTAAGTTTTTTCACAACCTCTTAATTTTCACTTCGTCAGTCTACTCAAATGTCTACTGTTTTTAATAATCCTACAATTCGAGCACCATTAAACACTTCTTTCTTGTGTCATTGTATCCACCTCTTACTCCAAAAACATAATTCCTGCAAACTTGGTTCTCAACCCCCGAATAAATATTTGGCATTAAATATTTCCTCTACTGGAAGACATCTGTATCAGCCAGCAGTGATAGTAATGCCTGAAATATGAAGGCAATGAAATATAGTTGGTTGTGTCTAAAAATATAAAAGTTATGTAAAGTGAGAATAAACCTGACAAACATATGACTGCATCCAAAAGTAACAAGCAGTTATTTGAAAGTCACTGCCAACAGGGGCTAGAATGAACAAGTAATAAAAGTCTTCCTTAATCTATGGACGACATACTTCCTCTTCATTTAAGTAATATGACAACAAAGTTGGAGTGTGACACTTTCTGAATTCTAGGCTGTATGGTGGCTGCAGTAGGATGGTGCAAAGTATGGCTTTGAAATGAACTGATAGTATTTTATACAATCACGGCAGTTCCATGATCTTATACGCATAATAAACGTTTTGGATTTAAAAAACAAGATCTGAATGTTGATCTTTATGTGACCTGGTAACCGGCTACACAAGACAAATATGAAATATAATTCACACCCGACCACACATGAAATAAGCATTACACAATATACTACGGGTCCTATTTCGTGTTCAGAAACACAATCATTCATCATGTCTATGGGCTGTGAAAAATTGAAGAATCAGACGAAACTCTCAATCCATGCAGGAAACATGGTAAGCATAAGATTTTTAATGCAACGTGAAAAGTATGATGTCCAAATGGAGTTGAACATTGTAAGGCTGCAGAAAGGTGGTATGATTTGTGAAGCAGTAAACTAAACTGAAGATAACAGTACAATCTGGACAGAACTGCTTCTGCTATAGGCTTGTTACAAAAAATTTAATGTCATATGATACAGTTCTAAACTAAAAATGTTTCAAACATGTGTATTCTTATTTAGAGAAATATTAAGAAAAAACCCCAGAGAAGGAACAGAAAGATAACCAATATACAGTCGACTCTCGATAATTTGACACTCAAGGGACCAGAGAAAAATTTCAAATTACCAAGAATTCAAAATAACAGGAGTTTAAATAACCAAGAGGGAGGGAGGAAAAAATCAAGTAAACAAGAGTTTGATCAAAATTCGTGATTTATTATTTTAAACATTTGTACAATTATTCACAAATGTTCATTTTGAAAAGAAGTCCGTAATTTTCTGTTGAGTGAGCGACTTCAGTCTATCATTGTCCAATGAATTTTCGATAGTGGTGAGAGCTGCGAAGAAATCGTCACTTGTGTCGGTTCTGAGGGCGTAGAAGCGTAGGGTAGTAAGAGATCTCCTTGCCTCGCTCAATGTGACTGGAATTGGCGGTTGTTCTTCTTCGTTTTCTTCCTCATCCTCATCCAGACGGGCCAAATTCAACAGTTCGGCATCGGTTAGGGCACCGTGGACACTGATGTCATCGTCAACATGAGCATAATCCTCAAATGTTAATTCTCCATAGTTAGGTAGAAGTCCCCACCCTGAGTCAGAATTTGTAATTTTTGGTGGCTCCGATGACTGTTCTACGTTTTCGGTTTGCTTAAACCCGCACTTTCTGAAGCAGTTATAAATAGTGGTAGGGTTGACATTTCTCCAGGCCTTATCAATCATGATTATAGCGGTCAAAACTGTTATGATTACCTTCTCACCTTTTTCAATGCTATCCAGCACAAGAGAAACAATTTCTCTACGGTAGAGAGTTTTAACATTTTGAATTATGCCTTGGTCTAACAGTTGCAATCTTGATGTCGTGTTGGCAGGAAAAAAAATCAATTTTACGTGGTCTAATGGTGGTGGGTTATTATGCATGGTGCAGTTGTCCAAAAACAGTAAGATTTTGCGTTTTTCCTTTTTCATGTCACTGTTCACTGAGGTCAGCCATTCATTAAACAACTCTGTCGTCATCCACGATTTTTTGTTTGACCTATAAGCTGTGGGCAGCGATTTTATTCCTTTAAAACAGCGTGGTTCCGCAGATTTCCCTATAATAAGTGGTTTCAATTTTTGAGAACCGTCCATGTTACACGCTAAAAGAACAGTTAATCTATCCTTGCCGAGTTTCCCTCCATGACACTTTTCGTCTTTGAACGTCAAAGTGCGATCAGGAAGACATTTATAAAAAAGCCCGGTTTCGTCTGTGTTGAATATAATTAAATTATTTTACCTCAATCCGTCACTGTGACCGCTTGGTTTCTGTCTTCTTACGCGTTTCGGATTAAACTTAATCCATCATCAGAGTAAAAAATCCGTCAGTTATGACTTCGTTAAAACATTAAAAGGAGACACTAAAGTACATCTATGTATATATTATACAAACACAGCGACGTACGCGGATGTGAGTGCGCACTCACATCCGCGTACGTCGCTGTGTTTGTATAATATATACATAGATGTACTTTAGTGCCTCCTTTTAATGTTTTAACGAAGTCATAACTGACGGCTTTTTTACTCTGATGATGGATTAAGTTTAATCCGAAACGCGTAAGAAGACAGAAACCAAGCGGTCACAGTGACGGATTGAGGTAAAATAATTTAATTATAATAATTGTGACGCGGATACCAGTACAATGACTTTAAAAGTGTTGAATATGTTCCTTGGGTCATAGCCATTCAAAAGTTGGTTTAGTTCGTCAATCCATTGAGAACAAATGGAAATATCCACGCTGGCGCTCTCTCCGCAGATTTTTTTAAATGTGATGCCGTGTCGATTTTTGAAATTTGAGAGCCACCCCTCACTTGCTGCAAATCCTTTAATTCCAAGAGACTGCGCAAAAGACTTGGCTTTTTCCTTCAACATGAAACCGCCGACGGGAACGTTTTGTCCTCTACACTGATGAATCCACTTAAGCAAGCACTCTTCAAGACGGGGAAATTCACCTTGGCGTGACCTTTTTCTACTCGCAATTAAGGCACTTCCGGTGATGCGATCTTTGTTTTTCAAAATCATCGACAATGTCGATGGTAAAATGCCAAACTGTTTAGCGACATCTTTTTTAATTGTCCATCCTCCACAGCTTGAATCACACGCTTTTTTTTACTTATGGAAAGACACTTGTTCTTTCTTGAATTCATTTTAATAACACAAATCAAACATTAACATGACTCACTTTAACGTTTGAAGGAAGACTGGAATGCGAACTGCAAACTCACTCATATCTCATTTATGTAAACAATCGACAGGTCTGTACATGTATGTAAACAAACGACAGTCTGTGCATGATAAACGCTTCAAATTATAGAGAGTAGGGAAGCCCGGACTTCAAATTATTGCATGTTGGCGGGCAAGATACTATTCCTTCAACTTCACATTACCGAGGGGACCAATTAATATTGATTTTATTCAATTTATCGAGTATTTTTCAAGGGACCGGGAAAAAATTTCAAATTATCGAGAGATTCAAATTAACGAGTGTCAAATTATCGAGAGTCGACTGTATATAACACAAGAAAACTAACTGACAGAATTCGGTTGCACTAAGAGAATGAGGGAGGAAAGGATAATTATATGGGCCTATGAGACAAAGACCATTAAGAAACAGAGATTTGGGCTACGAAAACGTGGCATCATGATACAAGAAAAGCGCTTACAAAAAGAAGAAGAAAAGTTGTAGGCAATGCTAAAACAGCACAGGGCAGGAGGAAATTAAAAGAAATATGGAAAGGAAACCTAAAAGAAACTGAACTCCACAAATCGCCTATTACACGTGAAAATGTGGGCAAAAAATGCATCTGTCCAAAAATTCTTCGTTTACTAATTTTTATGTTTCACGAATAAAAAATGTGCGCATCTTTTCAATTAATTAAAAACGTTATTCCAGCTGCGTACACGAAATCTGACCAAACGCAAGACGATACTAATTTTATTACGTCAATACACTAACGTAAATATAGTAGATGCGACTGCACAAACATACGTTTCACTATTTTGGCTAGTGAAATAGTCTAACGTGAACTATTGAACTCAATATTCGAAACGTGGATATTAAATATAGCGGGTACTAGTTCTGCGTACTCCTCGCTTGTAGGCTACTGAGCAGCGTATAGTTTGCATACTTGTTAATTCCGTAGAGTAACTATTAATTACATTGTAAGATGTGTTTAAATGTAACACTTAGTATAGTGCATACTCGTTGTCTTATACTGGCATACATATTTTTTATCATTTTATTGTATAGATGATAGTGCATCCAGTAGTAAAATTCAGCTTAAAATATTTCTCCATCTCTTTATAATTAACTGTTTTCGTTAAGTTCCGTTTAATCACGACTTACATGCTTACCCATAAACCAATCGGACTGACAATAATTACGGCTATCATTACCGAAGTGGCAACGGTAGTCACCTGATGGGTATTACAGAATTATGAACTCTATTGTGACGTTGAAAACAAACATGAGAAAATTATAAAATAGTATATTCATTACTACGTAGTGTTATATACAAAAGTAGTGCTCAAATGTTTGCGTAGCGTGTAGCAATCAGTTTACACCACAGCGATGTTATTTCACATCACAACAGAGAAATAAAACGAACTGATAATTTGTGATCTGTTAAAAGAGCGAACTTGACCTAGGCTTTATGCAGTAGCGGGCAGTATCACGGCGCACTCAAGTCAATTGTCTGACAGCCGGAAACAACTGGTTCTTTCAAGGCCATTGTTAGCAAAGCACATTGCACTTCAAGAATTTTACTGAAATGTATCGCTTCGTTTCAGAACGCTTGCACTTGAAGCACAAATACTTGTTACCCGCAATGAGATCACACGATCAATAGAGTAAAACATGCTGCATAACGTCTCACTGACGAAGATCAAATTACTCATAATGCGCGGACTCCGCTTCACTTAATGTGAAACAATGAAAACGCTATGTAGACGCACCTAACGAACACCACTTCCATTTTGTTTCATACATACCTAACAACACACATATGCTAATCCTTTGTGGGGACCTAACACGAGTACGATGGCATAAATAAAATACTTTAATTTAGTTCAATCGTAATATAAAATAATTAATAGATCGATTTTCTGCTTCTAGCTCCATCCATAATGAGGTTTTCCCGAATTTTCTTAAGGGTCGTATTTACGGGGGGGGGGGGACGAACGGGACCGGACCCCCCCCCCCCCAGCCAAATTCGCCACAACTGTAGTCCAGATTTTGTCGACATATTTGTGTTAACGCCTGTATGTATTTCATATCGTTTAGGAGTCTTAATTAAAAATAATATGTTCTCCTGCAGAATTTTTTAATAGTTATTTCTCGTTTTTTTCTAACTGGACCACATCACCTCATGTCACCACGATCCAATCTGGTTACATAATCAAGCAAATCCATTAATACAGTCAACGATCTACATATTCTAAACTCACTCATACATGATGCGAATTACAATCTATGCCAATATTTCACTGGACAACTCCAACTTAGAAATATGAACACAATAATACACAACAGTTTATTCTCGTTTTCAGTCAAAACTCATTACCGCCGGAACGACGGGAATACTCGTGTGTTCGCCGCTTGCAAGAGCCAATGGATTTGATGAGTTTGTTATAGGATTACAGTTATTATAACATGCCAAACACATGTGAAACATGACACATGATCAATATATATGGAGATTTCTCTTGACAGACAACAATATCCAACTGACAGTTCAATAATAATTGAATACATGGCCATTGCTCCATGTGTATTGGGATTGTCATCGTGGTCTCCCACCCTCAAAGCCATTTGCCGTCTTCTTGTCCTAAAATTACCCTTTCCACCCCATTATATTTTCTGAATTCTGCACACTGTATCGTATGCTTTCGACTGAACACATATGCGTTTAACAGTCTTGCATCTCTTTTTACTCCAGGAATAAGACATCCATGCTTCTGTGAACAGTCGAGTTTTTCTATAAAGCCGATGACCACTTTTCTGACCCACAATTCATTACAGCATTAAAAACTCCCAGTGACTAACAACGAAATTACAGAAACACACGACTTCGTTAATCTTCATAATACCAAAGTTTGTAATGTAATCATTCCAAAGGCTATCTGACCAATCTGATTTCACTTATAACTTCTACGCAATATGCTTGTGTTAATGTTTAATGTACATATTTCACTTCATTTACACCCAGATTTTTATAATAAAGTATTCACCACTTTAGCGGGTGCAAACTTATGAAAAATATGCATATTTTTCTCTAATCGTTATCATTCTGACTAAACAAATTTGTGTATGAGAAAGCTGTCCGAAAGATTGGTGCCGCGTTTGCTAAGTCAAGACATAAAGGCCACATTCAATAAAAGTGATAAAAAGTTGTTTTATCGTGACAGTGCTCCAGCTCATTCATCTGCAATTGCAGAGGCAAAACTATTTAAATTGGGCTATGAAACTGTTCCCCATCCTCATTATGTTTTCCAGATTTGGTCACTTCGATTATTAATTATTCCCAATTGTGAAAGAATTTCTTATAGTGAAGAAATGCATCAAATTATGGATTGATAAATGAAAGTATCAACTGTTTTGCTGGCTTGAACAAGTCTTATTTAATGAAGGGGATAAAAAAGCTTGAAAACTGTTGACAACAAGTATCAACCTTAAAGGAGATTATGTAGAAAAGTAAACATACTTCTTCATTATCTTAACACAGATCATCAAACGACCCTTGCTGACATACACATTGTTTCGTATGCTGATGACATGGTGGTTTCGGCAAAGAACAGAGAGGCTTTAAAGAAGGTAGTGAAAAGTCAGGCAAGGTAAGCGAAGATCACAGGATCAAAGTAACATGTACTAAATGATATGATAAACATGGGGAAATAAAGACAGATGGACAACTGTTTGAGAAAATAAATGACTTTAAATGTCTACGGGTAATGATAAAGGAAAAAATAAGAGACGGAAATGTGGTTCAAATATAGGTGGTAAAAAAGGAGTAGTGGAGGTAACACAGGTTCACGAGATACAGAACAAAATCAGTAGTAACATACACTGCAGAAACCATGTGTTTTATGAGTAAAGGATGCAGCACAACTGAGGAAATATGAGAGAGACAATAAAAAGAATATTAGGTTCAAAGAGAATACTCGAAGGAGAGTACAGAAGATTGAAGAACCAAAAATAGATGGGATTAAGAATGGAAAAGATATGGTAAAACATATCAAGGAGTACACAATAATTGTTCTGGACATCTGAAATGCAAGTTATGGGAAGAGATAACAAGGAGAAAAACTGAACGGGAACCAGAGACGGTGAGGCCAATGGGAAGATGGAAGGACCAGGTCCAGTCAGATATAAAGACTATGGGAGGGGGTCCAAAATATGGATAGCAATAGCGAATAAGAGAGAGATGGGGGAGATAGTCACAAGCAGAGAAAATGGAATGCCATAGGAGCATGAAGAACAAGATAAGCTAAAAGGAACATAAACTTGTGATTATAATTGTGTGACTGTAAAATGAAAGACAATGCAGGGTGGTTTAGCCTGTATACACACCGGTACCAATCTGAGAGCTTGACCTTGAAACAGTTCCGACAGGAAATATGAATATATGAATAATATATAATATATTAAAATATGATCCGGTATAAAGTAATGCAAATAGTCACCTATAGAGTAACGATACGATATTTTTAAGTTGACAATTAGCTGTTGTCCTTGCCAGCTGTCGTCAAGGTCAAGCTCTCAGATTGGTACCGGTGTGTACACATAGAACCAAAAGAGGCCCAGACAGAGAAGTGATCAGAATTCAATAACGATTTCACACGTTACAACAATTTTTCCAAAGGTTAAAATAACTTTGACTTCAGGCACTGAATTTTTATGCCTTTCAGACATAAATATTCCGTCCCTCTGACTTGTTCTTTTTACTCTGAATCATCTGTATCATAATCAATAAATGCCATACACAATAGTTTTCTATAGGCCACTCACTCATTCACCCTGTCTATCACACATGCGCGAGCATGGAGAGCTTCTGTTGAGCCCTCTTGGTTTATGTTGTTTGATTGAGGAAGTTATTCATTTCAGTTTTGACGTTTAGTATGCTGTGGCACAGAACTGTTTACATTACTGTTGCCAAAAAATTACATCATCATTCTTATGGCATGCAATAGTTCCAAAATTTCGGTGTTGCTGAAAACACAATCAAGTGTTACCCCACAGTGAAATCAGAGTAATCTAAAAGTCTACCCTATTAGCAAGATAATGGTATGAAGGACAGTGATGGATACGAAATTTAAGGGCATTATTTTACAAAACAATAATATTTATGTACATTTCTATTGTTCAGCAAGCCCAAGAATCTCTTTCACAAAGTCAGACTTTGGAGTGCCCATGTAGGAAAATTTTTAGATACATCTCTGTTTCAACAATTATAACTGCAAGCAGCCAATCTCATGTAATTTATTAAAAGTTTTCCTTCGTATTGTTTAAATTAGCAGCCATCCTTACTATTTCTTTTATGAATTTGCTAACTGCTATAATTTTTATTGTTCGACTAAGCTTTTCGTCATCGCTGACATCATCAAGTCTTAAACAACGTCTATCAACTGTACGTTGTAGCTTTTATACTTTAGGCCCCTCCCCTTATGTCATCGCCCCTCCTATTGGTTCTAGCTGCTGCCGCTCTTCACGGGAACTTTGTCTACATTTATTTACGTTAATTTATGGGAGATTCTTAAAACAATTTGACGGACGTTAGAAAAATGCCTAACGGAAAAATGCAGACAAAGTTCCCGTGAAGAGCGGCAGCAGCTAGAACCAATAGGAGGGGCGATGACATAAGGGGACGGGCCTAAAGTATAAAAGCCTACAACGTACAGTTGATAGACATTGTTTAAGACTTGATGATGTCAGCGATGACGAAAAGCTTAGTCGAACAATAAAAATTATAGCAGTTAGCAAATTCATAAAAGAAATAAAAAGTTTTCTGACGAACTAAAGTGTCTTTTATCACCACTCAAATTATAAAAAAGCAAAGGTTGGTCCTAGACTTACAGATAATTAATTTATGTAACTGTAATGTAAAATAATGTAACCAAGCATCAAAATAAGCTGTAAATTGTTCCCCAATAAAATCTGAATAGTTTTCAATTGTTTTGTTAGTTATAAATGTTCCTTATCTACTTCATATTTAAAATACTATTTCTGTTTACATTGTAATAACAAATTTGAATTAATACAGTCATTTACCATAACACAGATTGATAGAATGTAACAAAAAAGTGTATTAGCTCCTCCTCTTCCTCTTCTTTATGTGGCCCTTCTGCGTCTCAGGATCGGGTTGTACAAAACCTCCATCCATTCCTGTCCATCCACATAGCCTTCATTTCCTGTAAACTCTTCCCACAGTCCCGTCCCAATTTCTCAACACATGTCCTTGGCCTTCCTCTCGGACTCTAACTCTCCGGCTTTACTTAAAAGGTACTGTTTTATTTATTTTGCTTCATTGCACTATTTGTATATCCCGACCACTTCAACTGCTTCACCTCAAACAAATCCATTAGGGGTTTTACTCCCAAATTTCGGTGTCTCAAAATTTCTAATGCGATCTCTCTTTGGTTTTCCCATTATTCACTTGAGAAACCTTTACTCTGCTGATGTTATTCTAATTGTGTTTTTCAATGATAGTTCAACTTTCTGCCCCATACATTACTATTGGGGCCTAAGTGTACGAATTTAAACATCTGTAGTTTGGATTTCTTACTTATTTCTCTTTTTCATTGTGTGTGTGTGTGTGTGTGTGAGTGTGTTATTTATTGTATAATGGTGTATATAAAGTCTGCTTCCCCCCCCCCCACATGGTTTGATATTTCCTGATCTGTTATCCCAGCCTTATCAAAAATGACACCCAAGTATTCATATTTCTTGACTTTACATTTAATTCTCAGGGATTATTCTTTCTTTCCAACATGCATAATTTTACTCTTCTTGACATTCAGTTCCAAGCCTGTTTTTCTGAATTCTTCTTTCCACTCTACCATGGCCTCTTTGAAGTTTATCGCTTGAGTTTTGCACATCCTCTATATCATCTGCATATAGCAATGTCTGGGCCAAAACGGGTCTTAACCTCCAGTATCCCACTGTGTTCAACTCTTGAACTTTACTTAAACATCTAGACAATCAGCAGAAGGAAGTAATATTATTGCAGCATTATTATAACCGATATAGTAATATAGCAGCATTGCAGGGATGCTATAACTGAGTACAGAAAACCACTTTGATGGCAATGAGAAAGTTTTTCAGCTATTTATGACTAAATGACCAAAAGGTATTGACTAAATGAAAGCTAAATATTTCTGGGAAAATAATAAGAAAGAGAACTGATGGAATGCCAGATATTGACAATGTAATAAAATGAAGTTGGGTAGTCTTTGCAAATGTTAGTAAATTATGGGGAATAATAAGCTGCCACATGTCAGAAACACTGAATACAAGTATGATAAAATACTCTACAGAGTAGGGAGAGGTAGGAAAGTATTGTGCTAAGAATAAATAAGAGAGACAGAAAAACAAATGATTTTTATTATACTTAAAGCCAAATGTTTTTGCATTTCCACTCCAAGGAAAAATAAACATTTCAATTTCAAAATATTTTCAAATCAATGGTAAAAAAGAGTTTTTAACTGCCAAGACAACTTTATTACTTTCTGTATTTTGACTAACTAGTATACTATGTACTGGTGCAATGTGACACAACAGCCAATTTTTATGACCAGTGCAATCCACATTATATATCTTGTTGTTTGATTATTATTATTATTATTTTGACAAAAGGCATAGTTTACATAGCCTGTTTAAAACATGTCTCAATATATGAATGTATTAATTTCATCAGCTGCCACTGTATTTATCTATTAATATCTATCAAGTATCAAGTAATAATGTGTACTACTAACTTTTATGCAATGTTTAGTGTCTGACAGAAATAAAGTGAATAAGACAATAAATATTGTGGCTTCACACACACACACACACACACCTTAAAGTTTTTGTGATACCCTATTTAGCATGATATTAAATAAGTTTGGAATACTGTTATGAACGTTAAAAGTTACAAGAACTGGTTAAGGTGTGTAAGAAATAGTACCAGTATTATGCTGTTTATTGTTTACAAACTGACAAAAGTTATATTTGATTTCATTTTTTATCTGTTTCATTTTCTAATTATTACACAAAAATTTAATTAGGATACATATAAATGGAATATTAACAAATATGAAGTTAGTGTATTTACAAAAAGTGATGAAAATACTGGTTTTGAGTGCTTCAATATGACTCTAAATATGTATGTATTGTATTTGTTAGTAGTAAAATTTGTTCTCTTTTGATTCTATACTGGAATGTTTATGAACAATTTACATAGGCTCACAGGCAATGTTTACTAGCATAATCCTAACTAAGCAAACACTGATATGATTTGTACAACTGATAAAATTTTATGACTGCTAAATAACTGGAAAGGGTTATGACCCACTGATATTATTTTAATCTCTAAACGGTTGGCCTATCATGTTACATAAACATGTTACAAAACACTACAATATGTTAGCACAGTTAAACACCACAAAATGTATTAATCAATGAGATTCAACAGATGCACTGTTTTCCTCACCACTGTTATAATGAATCTAGCCATCACAAAATAAGGGCGGACAAAATTCTCAATGTTTTGTACACTTCTTATTAAAATATAATAATTTTCAGATAATATAAAAACAAAAAACTAATCAAGCTTTTGCTTTCCAATTCTCACCAAGTTCAGTTGGAAGAGGTATGTAAAGATTTAACAGCTGCAGATACTAATATACTAAACAAACTGCAACCAGTTATAATTTGAATGGCAGATGTTGCATATCATTAATTTAGTATAAATTGATTTAATTTATAAAGGGACTTTTGGTTATATTTGAAATCGATATATAAAATTATTTTGAAACATAAAGAATAAAAATAACAATGTTCTGATACTCAAATGATAAAGAGTTATATAAAAATGTTAGACATACAAATACTATAAACAACTGAGTAAGATGACTTTACTTGCAAAGTCAATATCTGGAAAATAAATAGTTTTTCCCAAACTAGAAATTTACTGAATTCAGAGTAGACACACGTTACAATCACAGAAAAAAAAACAATACAACCAACATAACATGAATTTCTTTTTTGTGTTGTGCACTGTGGCATTGCAGATTTTGTTCTTTCTGGTTTTAGAAAGAGTACTTTACTCACTCAGTAGCCAAATGGATTCCACATTATATGTTATTTCATAGAAGTATTTCATTACACAGTTTTTCGTAAAGTATATTTGTTGGTATACTATGCAATTTCTTATTATTACATGACTCTCTATTATTTGAGTTAATGAAAAGTGCTGTTCCTTTTATTCCATATGTTTTAGAACTTGTCATGCACAAAGACGCTTACTGATTTCTGGTATAGACAAAACTTTCTTTACTTTAAACATTAACCCAGTGTTACCCAACATAACTGTTCAAACTACAAGACCTTGTATACAGTTGAAACATTGTCAGAAATTAATTCAATGATGCTCGACATTTAGTGTTCAAATTATAACCACTTGAAACAGGCAAAATATTGTTTTATTCAGTAATTCAAGTCTCTGACATCAGTTGTTCAAATTATAATTCAAACAACCCATCACTGACTTAATTGTTGAGACCACATCAACATATAAAAGCACACGGTGTCAATACTCATACAGTACATTACACACTGAAGTAAAGTTTGTATTGAAAGAAAAATTCTTAACTTCTGTCTTTATCTTTGAGAAAAAATCTAATCTCCTATCACCCAGAATGCTTTATCAGTGCAAGACAGAATGACAGGACTAACTGAACAGAGCACAACCCAAATCTTGGGGTTTCATGAAAAATAGGACTAACTATATACATACAGGTGAGTACAAAATAACTGAGCTAAAAGAAATATTACCGGACTCAGATCCACCATTTTCACTGGCTATTATTGGATAATTGAGACAATTTTTTTTCTGTGTTCTGTACTTATAGACCAGTAAAAAGCTGGAAGACTACAGCCATTCAATCTTTTTCAACCAATAACAGAAACAATTGATTAACAGATTTTTTATTTTCTTAAAAAAAATCGAAAAGAAAGCATATTAAAACTAAATGCAGTAAATTGACGAAATCTATTTTTCAGTGTATGTGTGTGTGTGATCACAAAATTCAAGTGTCTGATTTAACACCTTGCTGCTAGATTTACATGTAGGCCTACATAAACAAAAGTTCCTAACTTCATTTCCTTTCACTTCAGATTTCATTCCCTCTTCTTTTTTTTATTGTGTTTTGCTGTAAAGAATTATATGCAACAAAACTGATTCAAATTTTTGGCACAGCAATGCAATCTCCAGGTGGTCTAGTGGCTAACGCGGGCGATTGATGCGCTCGTGGTCCCGGGTTCAATTCCCGGCGGAGGTTCCTTCCGTACGGCGTGCACTCAGCGTCGTGAGGCAAACTGAGTAGGCGCTGAGATAACAGCGCCACCTCCTGGCTGTGAATACCGCAACTAGCGGCTGGTGGCGCGTAGTACTAGCCATACACCGTCACACTAACACAAAAGCCGCGCGGTACGCCTTGGTCCTTAACGGACTGTTGAGCGGAGGTTTAATTTTAATTTAATGCAATCTCTAATTCTATGACAGATATTCTATCTCTAATTCTATGATATTCTGGAACTAGACTGAAAGATACTAAGACCATTTCTGCACATTCATGTAAACAGTATATAAATATGAATGCCAGTATAAATTGATGCTGTTCATTATTAATAAGCCATCAAAAGAACAAAAATAGCTGTCATACCAAGATATATGATACAAAATATTACCTTTTACACCTTGGTAGTCAAGAATTTCTTTTGAATTAGAATACTGTATCTACTCTACCGTAAACATATATACTTATTCTTCATAATTAATATCAAATTATGTTACTAACTGAAACAGCAGTCTAACCTAATGCAGTGAACTGTTATTTCAAATTAGCACTTGTTTTTTCTCAAGAACAAATGAAATTTTATAAAATGTATCTTGGAATACGTTCCTAATAAATTTTCCTTTAAGGAAAAATGCAATACTCGTACTTGTTTTAAAAAATTATAAGTTCCATTTTTTACAATAATTATAACATCTGCCTATTTTGTGTAAATTTTATGAACATTCAAGTGGGAATTTCTCATCCTACAGTTATATAAATCCTAGGCCTATAGGTCATGTAAGAGATAATTTCACAGCTGGTTAGAATACTGTATTTCATCTGTCTATAAAAAAGTCCAAAAATATATAAAAAAGCCCTTATTGTAGTTTCAAAATTGTTATTTTGTTATATTGAGCATTAGGAGATTTCTTATCAAAAATATATACATTTTGTATCTATCTTTGTACAAAAGTTAATGACCAATGTTCATTTTTCAGTTTTACAAATATTTTATGACAATTTGACTAACATCTGTCATATGGCCACTTGATAGATCTACAATTAAAGAAAGTGAGTATGTACTACTTTCAATGCTATATTAAGTACTTTTCAAGTAAGATCCTTAGTTCTTAAGTTGTGTTAACTCGTTTTATTATAGTTAATTAGTAAAATTTCAATTTTTAATCCCAAAATTGAGTGCCCTATCTCAAGACCTTTCTAACTGTGCCACTAATAATGAAGGCCAATGAAAATTATATGGCTGGATATAGGTCATAATCTCTGTTCTGCCTGGACTAGTTTTGAACTCCCTCCACACTGCATGAAAGTTGTACAGGATTAAACATTTTTTTATATGTCTGAATAAGATAACAGACTATGATGAATGAAGAGTGCCCTGTGTTCCATAAGCTTATGTTGAAAACATGTTTGCCAGTCCAATAAAATACTTGAAGACTATATACAATATATATAAAAACTGCTGTGTTAATAGGCACACAGTAATCTTTCACTTTAAAACATGTCACCACCTGTCACAGACATTTTGACTTTCAAATCACTTTTGCTTCTTTCTTGAAACTTGGAAAAAGATGATATAATGAATGTATTTTCTGGAAAGTGTAACACTGAGTCAACAACTGATTACCACTGTTACAACTGATCTATGGCCTGTGAGATCCTATGCATATAACAATTAAATACTCAAGACTTGATGGGAAGTGAAAGACATTAAGCAGCAATGAGTAGAATACCAAAACCTTGTATTTATGTATTTTTGTTCACTGCTTTTGCACTTTATGCTAGCCAGTCATAATTAGTTGACAATGGTTGACGAAACTGAAAAGTTTTCTTTACATAGAACAGGATGTACCCACTTTGCAAAACATCATATACTCATTTTTTATCCTGATTAAATAAATGTAATACTCAAGTCTATCTACTTATCTCCAGCATAAGTAAAAAAACTCAAATACAATTTTAACTTCACTGAATAGTACTATTATTAACATATTACCATACAACTCCCATTATGTAGATTTCCAATAATCTGGAACATCTGCTAATACAGAAAAATCTTTGTTCTCATCTTTTCAACTCCCACATATAAGAGTTTTACATGTATGTATTAGAACTAAGATCATCTAAAGGTTTTCCTTTCATGGGCACAACACATTTTACTGCGATGTATTCAACTATAAACGGGGAGCTTACATTTACCGAGTGCTGCACGATGCAAACCTGACCATATGTTTATGTTGGTGAGAATGTGGCAACACAGTACCATTACAGGCTGTTACTATGGTAACATGAACAACTTCCTATAACGTGACTTGCGAAGACTTTTACACATGCTTTTATTCCCATTACATACATAAAATGTTAGAGTCGCTTAATAAATGGCTCTAGTCTACCCACAATCTATACCAGTTTGTCATGCTATTTGTTCTACATACCACAACAATCTGAATTATAAGTCATCAATTTATCAGTAGAGCTTTACAACAGCAAGTTTAGCAATTTCATTCACCATTACTAAATATACTTAATAGATAATTGATTTACATATCTATACAGTATAAGTATTTTATGCAAACCTACAAACTTTTTAATCAACCATCACAACACGTCACTACAAAAATGATTGAATAAACATGAAATAAGACAAGCAAACTATTGAAAAACATAGATCAATGTAAATAGGTCTCTCTCTCTCTCTCTCTCTCTCTCTCTCTCTCTCTCTCTCTCTCTCTCTCTCTCTCTCTCTCTCTCTCTCTCTCTCTCGCTCTCTCTCTAAAATGATACAAAAAGAAATATTTAAGTTTTTTTAATTTACCTAATTCTTAGTTATAGTGGTTAATTTTTGAAAATTTTAGGGTCAACCGGGGCTATTATGATACAAAAAACTAAACTTTTGACTTTAACTCTAAAACTAACCATAATTGAGCCACACAAAAAATACCTAGATATGAAGTTTAAGGTCCCTTATCCATTTATGGATGGAAAATAAGTGTACCGTGCAGTAGAAAATAAGAAAAAAATAAAAACAGTGTATCACATTAGCCCCGCCCAATGGGGCTATATTATGATACGTGCATGGGGCTAAACTGATACACTGTTATATCTCAGTACTATTTACAATGAAAAGTTGAGGGGGCTATTATGATACTCCCTAGGGTCTAGTGTATCACCAGTTTTTTTTTTAATTTTTTCAACTAACCGTTTAGGAGTTATAGGAGTTTGTTTACTGACGCGTACTGGACGCCAACAAATTCACGAAAAATACCAAGGTGTTAAATTAGTTTACAATGCATGAAAAATCTTAAAAATGGATATAAATTTACTTTGTATATATCAGGATGAAAAAAAAACTGTCCTGCTTGATGATGGCTATTAAACTTTATTTGCAATTAGCTGTTATCTTGAGAACAGGTTTTTATCGACTAATTCCAATACAATAGGTAGCTGTTAATTAAACAAAACTTTTACTCAATATTAACACAATAGTCAATCAAATGATGAAACAATAAAAAACTTGAGTTTTAGGTTAGGCTATGTACACTATTTAGGTACAATCTTCTTTTTCTTCTTATTTCATGTTGAACCGATTGAACGTTAAAGGGAAAATGAGTTCCCCTCTTCGTCCAGGCAGAGGTTCCGGTAACTTTTCTACTATGTCAGTTGCATCTACTACTGAAATGTCCTCTGGGTCTTTCCAATGGAAAGAGGTGTTAGATTTGTTCCTTTCGCCAATTCTTGTGAATTTTACTTGGGGATCACTATCGATAACATCGGTAATTTGTCCCACAAAGTGAATCACTGACTTCTTTAATGAAAACTGGACTATCACCCAATCATTCACTTTAGGCTTGTAAAATTCAGGACTGTTTTTTGGGCTGCTGATCAATGCTTCAAATTCAAGATCTTCTTTCTCTTCAAGTTCAGCCTCTCTCCGTAGTTCTTCTTGATCACAGTCACTTTCATCTTGGCAGAGGAGATCATCGTCTATAGGCCTATCTGATTCACTGTCTGATGAAGAATTTTTCTTATTTATGGGTTTCTTTCGCTTAGGCACAGGGCATTTACTTTCTTGTTTTCTTTTATTATTTTCAATCGAGGAATCAAAACTAGTTTTGGTCTTCAACTTAGGCTTATTTGCTTTGTTTTTCAGTTTTTTTCTTGCCTTGGCTTCTTTTTGTTTCTCTTCTTGATCTCGTCTTTGTTTCTCCGCTTCTAACCATTCATCACTAGTAACCACTGCTGCTTTAGTATCTAAACGCTTCCTGACTTGTTTTGGACGTGTTGTTTTGTTTATTCTCTGCAAAAGCAGTGACTCAAAGGATAAAGCAGGGGAAACGCAACAGCAGGGGGCTGCTGAAGTGGAGCGTATGCTTGCATTTAAACCCACCTGCAATTGTAAGGATGAGTCAACATTTTCTTGTGTTATTTTTTTTTTACCAGAAGTGCCAGACTTAGAATCATGTAAAGAATCTAATGCTAGTTCTTGAGAACCTGTTGTGAGAAGAGTGTTGTTGAACTCATCTTGTTGCTTTTGTTGTTCAGCTTTGTATCTAGTCAATTTTTCAGGGTCGAAGCGACTTACTGGATACTTATTACGATCATATGGATACAAACCCACAGATTCAAAACCAGCTTTGATGTTTTCAGATGGCATATCTTCATACCATGTAGCGCAAAGCTTATCCACAAACTCATCTTTACCCATCTTTCTTTGATTTTGCCGATACCATTTGAGAATTGACACATCCCAGTTGTACTTTAATGTCTTGAAACAGGATTTGTCAAGAGGTTGCAGGATGTCTGTTGTATGTGCAGGAAGCTTGATAATGTCAACTTGGTTTTGCCTGGCAAAATTTGCTGTTTCAATGTCCAAATGTGTAAGATGACCATCAAAAAGCAAGAGAAGTGGTCGCTCCTTTACTTCTCGGCAGAACTTAATGAAATAGTCGTTAAAAATGGATGTCGTCATCCATCCCTTTTCACTGCAGGCATAAAAAGTGCCCGGTAAATCATGTGTTCCTTTCCAATTAGACCACAAATTACTGCCTTGAAATACTATTAATGGAGGAAGAACTTTTCCTGCTGCATTATAACAACCCAATATGGTTGTATTCTCTCGTCCGCTACCCTCTTGAATTCTGTGGGCTTTTTGCCCAACTCCAGAAACTAACTTTACTCGGGAAGGGTCAGAACAAAGAGAAGTTTCATCAAGGTTCCAAATGTGAGTAGGTTTATCTTCAATTTTAAGTTCCTTGATTTTCTTCTCATACAGGTCATAACTCATATATAATAAACAGGTCACTGGTGTTTAACTTCCTACATTTTTCTAAAGCCTCCATTTTTTTTAAACTCAACCTGTGACTTGTACAGAAACCTTTGTACCAATCATGACCAGGACGGTTATGTTTGAAAGGCACTATTAATGAATTTTGTTCGACATATTCTTTCACAACATCCAGGACTTCTTTGCTTAAAGCAAATCCGTTTTTAGCCATACATCTAAGATGTTCAGCTAATGTAGCCTCTGCTTCCTCAGATAAAGCAGGCTTATGTCCAGCTTTTGGTTTTTTTATAGAAGCATCATCAGGGCTATGTTGTTTGCTCATATAACGAGACAAAAACATTTTCTCTATTTTAAGTTCTATGGCCAGTTTACGCAAACTCTTACCTTCAACAATCATTTTCTTAGCTTGATCTAATAATTCTTGAGAGTACTTTTTCCTTGTACCTTTAGTTTTGTAATGTCGCACCATTTTTAAAGTTTTTAGTTTTTTCACAAAGCTAACAATAATTAAAAGTCTTTAACACAACACAACCTTTATAGACACTGACACACAAGAATTAATTTAAGGTTAGTGCTCATTTCTTTGTTTATCAGATGATAACAAAACCTGCAACAAAACAAAATAAAAACAGTGTTGCCATTTCTTTTTTTATCAGATAATCACAAAACCTGCAACAAACAAACAAAATAATAAAAACAGTGTGTCATAATACTACAGTGGTATTTAAACTTTCTTTTAGTATTCTGTTTCTATTTTCTTCTGTATCACAATAGCCCCACATGCTGTATCACAATAGCCCCTTCGACTGTATCATAATAGGCCCACCACTTTGAAGGTTAATAACTTCAATTAGAATTGTCATATTTTAAGTTTGAAAACAGAAAAATTTACCTTTAATCTTCCTCTTATACAATGCTGTTCTTGGAGCACACTAAAATCAAATCGTTAATGCAAGGTGATAAAAGTTTCAACTTGCCGCAGAAAAGTTTTTGCGTAAAAAAAAGGTAACTTTACATTTGAATTTTTTTTATCAAGTTAATATTTTATTTGAACCTTCTTTGTTTTGTCAATACTAATATATAGTATATGCAAACAGAAAAATTTTTTTAAAATTCTATTTACATTAATTTGATTACTTTTTTTACATGTATCAAAATAGCCCCGAGTTTTTGGGTGTATCATAATAGCCCCGGTTGACCCTAACTGCTTGAGCTTTGGAATATTGTCTTATACGTTGAGAATGGCAGAGAAAGCTGCATTAACTCTGCTTGAGATAACAATTCATTGTGTACTATAATAACATCTATTTATGACCTGCCTGTGCTCGGATCATTTCATTATAGTTCTGTAACAGTTATTACAATATTTTAGAGACTTTTAGGGGAAAAACTGAAAAAAACCGACAGATGAACTGGAAACCCTCTACGACACTGCGAAGTTTACACTTCACAAGTAGAATAAATGCCAGCTTAGAATGCAGCTCAGGAAGGTGCTACTACCCTCTTCTGCACACTGTGGCAAAAGTAAGATCTAAAAGCATTTACAGATCAGCTGCTGTTTTAAAAAGCTGGGGTAATGTAACGTAACACAAATTTGAAATGCTACTATAGGTCTCAATTTTTGTTTCAAACTTAGGGTATCAAAACAGTTTACAACTGAGAACTTGAGGTGTATGAAATCACTAGTGTGGTGTTTACTGGGTAGGTTAGTACACAAAAAATGGGCAAAATGAGTAACAGAGCAGCTTGCTTTTTTGTGCTGCCATTTAATCTCCCCCATCACACACACAAATGACATAAAATATGTTATTCTTATCCTCTATGTTGGACCGTTATTATCCTCTTCCAATAAATCTTCCCTAATATTTTTCAAATAATGGTTGGTGATTATAGTTATGGTATTGTCATTTGTATGTCTAGTTATCGGTCGTTGGTCCCCAAGATATTGGTTCAGTGATGGGTATTCTTCAGTTCTCACTGCCTCTATTAGTTTAAATGAGGGCTTCCTTCGTCCTCTCTATTTTCCGGTGAGTTCGGAGGTTGGTTTTGTAATGGCTCGCGTCTGTCCTCTGTATTATGTTCCGTTGCCCTATAATTTCTTTCATTTTGGTAATTGTCCTCATGCCGTGATTGATTATAATAATTGTTATACTGGTGTGTCCTCGGGTAATACCGTCTCTGATTATTTTGAGGTCTGGAGTATATATAATTTACATGGTGTCTATAGTTATTGGGTCGGTTGTCCCCATCTCCTCTATTATTACGACTGTCGCGGTAATTATAATGATTATTACCCCGGTAATTATGATTCCTCTGATTATATTTTGGGTGGTTATTCTGTGTTCTATTCGGGTTAATATTCTGAGTTGGTTGATTGTGATCATTACTATTGGAATTTGTTTGTTGGTCGTTGCCATTATACCTATGGTATTTAGAATTTAGTACTCTGTTCCGTTGATAATGAGTTTCGTGTTCATAATTTTCCAGGAATTTTGCCATGGCTGGAATAGTTTTAATTTGGCTACACATACGTGCGTTCTTTATTCCTTCCTCGTAATGGTAGGAGAGCTGTATTACTAAACACTCCTCTGGAATTCTGGGCTCTAAATTACGGGCCATGCATACCTTTCCAAGGAAGTATGAGGTAGGAGACTGTCCTACGTTTGCTTCGTATTGACCGTTGCTCAAATTATTCCTGACCATATTCTGGGTCGACTCCGACCAATATTTTTCTCTGAATTGCCTTTTGAATTCTGTATGTCCTGTATATCCGGACGCACCGCCGTCCACCAATTGTCGTACGTATCCTTAAACATATCATCAATCATACCCCGTATTATACTCCAACGGTTCTCTCTATTTCGTGTTATCAACTCTTCCAACCTTTTCAAAAATTCCATTGGGTTACGTTTGTAATTTCGAAAATTAATTGACTCCCGGTTATCGTGGTTGGTTAAATGATTATGCTGGCATGTTCTATCCCGCCATGAATCCACTTCTTCTTGGATCTGTAATTCGCGTCTACTGATTTCCTCGATTTTATTTTTATTCGTATTAATTTCGCTTTCCACATTGTTTAAATTACCATACACTCTTTCCAGTCGCTCACCCATGTCAGTCTGTACTTGTGTAATCCCTTCCTTATTCTCCTCCCGTATTTGATGTACCTCTTGTTTAATCTTCTCGCATCTTTCTACAGTCTCCTGTTGGAGTCCTTCGACCATTGTTTTATTTTCATTTTGTATGTCATTAATTTTGTTTTGTAATTCCTCACGCACCTGTATTACTGTTTCGTTGGTTTTTTCTAACTTCTCATTTGTTTCGGCTATTTCTAGTTTCCTTTCCTCATTATTTTGGTCCACATTTTGGTTAATTGTCACATGGATATTTTCAATTCTTTCGTTAATCTGCCTTAAATTCTCTTCATTTATTTGTATGATTTCTTCCTTCATTTGTTTTAAACCCTCATCATTTCTGTCAAACCATTCGTTAATTTGGATGAAGCTTTCATTGTTCCTATCGAGCCTTTCGTTCATTAGTTTTGAGGTTTCCTTAATTTCCTCATTTGTTTTCTTAAAATTTTCATCTATTTTATCGAATTTTTTCTCCTGTCTCTTCGAGTTTTCCAATAATAGTTTCAACATCTCCTGCATACTCATGTCTTCTTTTTGGTTGGACTTATCTGGTTGATCCCCTTGGGCCTCCTCTTCAACTGTTTCCTTTTCCGTGTCCATAATTACTTCAGTTTCTTCTTTATCACCTGTTTGTTGTTCCATTTCACTATCTGTGACTACTTCTATTTCCTCTTCCGTTTCTCGTTCCTTCATCATCTTTTTAAATACTCCTCTGGTATGCATGTTTTGTCTCCAACAGTTGCCTGTTCGAGTTAAGTAATATTTATATAATTATGGTTTTACTTAACTTAAGCCCTACACTAGTTGAGCGCCAATTTATAATATATCTTTTGATTTCGGGTTAAGCCCCACTGTTGGGTTCATCAATTTATAATATACCGTCTGTGTGTTCTCACACATACCCAATATACCCAATGTTGTTTTCACCAATTTACTATGGATCTTAATTTATTAGGTGTCGTGATGTTGTTAATTATATCTACCTTATCTCTCTATTTAATCTAAAGGTGTTGATGTGAGTGAAACTTATGTAGGTAGGGTGTTATTCGAAAATTCAGCTCAAGCCTATTCTGCCTTTAAGAGAATGAGAGAAATTTTGTATGGAATTCTCCTCTCTTTAATACCTGAGAAGTCCGCGACTAGCGCTGCGGTTCCCAGACAAGGGAATTTTGTATGTTAACCCACCGCGTACGATGATTATTGGTTATACTCTCTATCTATTTTATTTCTTATTCACTCTCCATTAAATCATACATAAATGAGAAGATATTGAAATTCTGTAATGATCCTTTATTAGTTTTTTACTATTTAATATCCAACAAGATTGTTCTTAGTTTAGATACGAAAAGACTATAAGTATGAATTAATCGATTATCGATCGGTACAAGGTTTTATATTAAATTCAGTTATGGTTTTTTATAATTATTTTAAATACAGGGCGTGAAGGTTCTTTCAACTGTTGGGAAGATCAGAAAATACATAAATAGGAATACAAGGTATTACAATATAAAGTTTTTATTTTATTAAATATTATTTAAGTAATTGAAGTTTTACCGTCCACTGGACATCGGAGCTCGAGGAGGCTGTTCACGTCTAACCTCTATTAGTGGTAGTTCAGTAGCGAATGCAGATGAGATGATCTTCTTCCGTCTTGTCTCCAAAGTTGTAATAAAATGGAATCCTTGGTCCTTGGGTGTTGCAGAATTACCGCTCCTTTTGTTCACCAATGTCCAAGTTTGTGGTAACGTGCTTCGACGAACTCCGGATCCAAATACGTTTTTCTATTGGAAGGTGTAAATTGCAAGTTCCAATGTGATTTGGTGGTTATTTTAGTTTCATTTGTTTTAGAGGATTAAATCTTTATGCAGGTAGTTATTTATCTGGTTTTATTACGTCATTAATTTAACATTCTGTTCATGATCCGAAATTGGGCAATCCAAGTTCTTCCTTTAATTTTAGTTACTTATTATCGTTTTATACTATCCAATTAGACAATTTGGTTAATGGTTATTTGACCCAAACTATTGCAATTTGTCATTCATTTATTGTAACGTTTGATGTTTTTAGTATTCTAAATTAATCCAGTTTTTATTGAGCATCTCTCTTAGTTAAACTCTTCTCGTTCATGTCATAAAATTCAATAATCAAATCAACAAATTATATCCATCTTGTCGTCCATAGCAACGACCTTTTTTATTCTTATTCGATATTGTGTTATATTGTAATCATTTCATATAATATTCTTCCACTCATCAAAATAATTCCTTACTAAACTTTCATTATATCAGAATGTAATCTTATTTATAGCTTGTTTACTAATTCCTATTTATTTTGCCGGTTTTTTACTCTTAGTCTGTTTCTTTTAATAAATATTATTTTTCCGTTACCAAACATTATCTATCGGTATATTGCACTATGGCATTACCATAATTTGTTTAGTTTGAGTTTGTTTATTATTTATTATTAATTATTATTAATTTCTACTAACTCATTGAATTATATTTAGTATTTGTTACTAATTTCTTTACCTAACCTTTCTGATCTGATTTATTATATAATGTTATTGGCTGTTAGGCCTATTATTATACCTTGATCTACTTCTGAATTTAACTTGTTAACCATTATAGCCTTTTTATCCAAGTTTACAATTATAATCAACTTTTATCTACGTACATGTGTACAAATAATTATCTTTATAATATCTGACAACAACTTTATCTTGACCTATAGATAACACATAAAAATGAAATTAATTAATACTCAATAATTGAGTTCAACCACAGTTCTACAACAGTAAATGAATAATACATATTACTTAATTACTTGATATTCTATCAACAAGAAAACTTTCACATGAACACAAAATATAAAATCACAGTCATGATAATAACATAACATCATACAATTCATAACAAGTATTTTTGAGTAACTTAGAACGTACATTATTTACTCATTCTTATCTATTTTCACAACATCAATTACTCTGAAATAGTCAATATTAGTTTTTCTTTCTTACAATATTTATCAATGTTTTTTATTTACCTCTCACTGAACCTTGAGGTTTATAACTATTCTCATTATTACATGCTTATCTTTTATTATTATTATTACCTTGCATTCTTATTACTTTTAAACAATTATGAGTTTATTTTCTGAACTTTTTATAAGTGTGGAAAATTAAAATATTTTCTTCCCTATTCTAATTTTAATATTTTATTTATGTAACGTCGAGGACCGCATTTCTGTTACGTTACAATATATATATATATATATATATATATATTGTAATGCGACAAAATAGTAACCCTGTCCCAAAACCAGAACTGCTCAATTCAGTAGAAATGATAGTAAGCAGAGTCGCCTATGCTATCCACATAGACCAAGTAAAAATAGACAACCTTTAGTCATAAATAATTACCACTGTCTAATATAAATAATAAGAGAAAAATACAATGCAAATAGTAAATAAACTAAGCAAAATGTGTCATAAATGTAAAATAAGATACAAACCTTTTTGTAATTAAGTAAATGTGAAAGAGTGGGGGATAAAGCTGGTGATCCCTGATATTATATAGTGAGGTACAAGTGATATTCCCAAACAAAAAGTATCAGTGAGGGGGAAATGGAAAGAGTGTGGGTTAAGTACTTTTATGTAAAAAGAAAACCCAAGAACCACATTAATAGAGAGTTATGATGGGGGATTATAATAATGTTAAGATGTTCATAAAGGTTTTGGCATGATTAGTTATGTTTGTGTTTTATGCCAAGGCTTGTGAGTAACATTAATAAACTATGTTATTAGCAGTAGTTAGAGCCTATGAGCAGAATCAGAAGGTGATGCATTAGGAACCAAAAACCCATGAACAATAATCTAATCACTGATTAATAGTACTGGTTAAGATTAGTGGGATGGCTGAATAGTATGCCAGTTAACTGATGATTGTGGCTAAATATAAAATACAATATTAAACCATGTAGGCCATGCCTAAAACATAGCATGCCGGATGATTCTGTTCTTAGCAAGTTATTGTTGTTATCAAGTTATTGTATTAACATTAAGTATATTATGTCATTTTATAATTGTAAACTAGGCCATAGAGGCAGTATATTGAATTATATGTTAAAGGATTTTATTGTAACCATTGTTTAAATAATGTTAAGGGTCCAGACTCGTTTAGTAAATAGTTAAAATCAGAAAAAAAGGGTTCAGAATCAGAGCTTAAGCAATAATAAATGTAAACTATAAAATAGATTAGTAAATAAATGTCAGGAAATTAAAAGTGTAGGCCCAAAGTTAGAAATTTTGTAAGGTGGGAAATCACCCTTTATAATAACCAATTTATGTAAATAAGGTATCAAAATGCTCATAATTATATAAAGAAAAACATGATGTAATTTAAATTTAAGGAAACTTAAAGCTAAAAAAGGAGTATTTTTCTTATAGGCAAATGAACATTTAAATTTTGTAAACTGACCATGTGACCTTATGAACTCACATTATGACCTTTGTGTGGTATATGTTTTATTAGTGATACATTGGTTATGTTTGGGAATTCGTGTCCTGTGTTTATTGCATGTGTGGCTAAATTGGATTTATATATTTCTGGTTTTTTGTATGCGTTTAGGTGTTCAAAATAACGTTTTTTCAGCTGTTTTTTTTGTTTGCCCTATGTAGTGATTACGCTAGTGATTATTTTTTTAATTATATGTGTTGCTTCTGTTCTTTTTTCTTCTTGTATATTGTCTTTTATTAGGTTAATGGCAAATTCTGTTTCTACTATTAAATTTTCTAGATTTTTGTTTGCATTTTGGGTTATGTTAGTTTTTGACATATTGTTTAAATATTTTGTTTCTTTTTTGTTAAATTCTGTATTCTGTATAATCACTAGCGAAATGAAAAACAAAGATAAACAAAAGAAAAACAATAAAAGAAATTAAAAATAAAGTAAAGAACAATAATTTAATAATAACTAAAGCAGACAAAAGTCAAGCAACAGTAATCACTGATAAAGCAGACTACATCAAAAAAACCGAAGACTTCATCAACAATAATAAATGCGTACAACTAGATAAAAACCCAACAAAAAAATTAAACAAACAATAAAACTAATAAAAACAACAAAAACATTTTCAACAATAAAAACATAGACAGATATATAAACAATAATCCAGAACCACCTAAAATGAATATCCTAATAAAAATACACAAATTAAACAACTCAATACGTCCATTAATCAATTTCAAAAAAGCTCCTACATACAAAATAGCAAAAATAATAGCACAAAAACTAAAAAGTAACCATCTAACAAATAACCATCATAACATAAAAAATACATACGAATTAATAGACAAACTAAAAATAATAAATATAAATGAAAATACATTTTTCACATCATATGACAATACAAACATGTACACCAATATCCCAGTAGAAGAAACAATTGACATAATAATAAACAAACTTAAAGAACAAAATGAAAACAAACAATATATAACCAATATATAAAAAATAGTCTCCAGCTAATACTAAAACAAAATTACTTTGAATTTAATAGCAAAATTTATCAACAGAAAGAAGGTTTAGCAATGGGATCACCATTATCAAGCATAATAGCAGAAATATTCCTACAACACATAGACACCAAAATACAAAATATCATAAAAACACATGACCCAAATGGCATATGGATAAGATATGTAGATGATGGACTATATGTATCAAATAACAAAAACACAAATGCAGAGAACATATTGAAACAAATCAATAACATACATCCCAAAATACAATTCACAGAAGGAAAAGAAAAACATAACAAAATCAACTATTTAGATATAACCATCACAAGATACAACAAACACATACAATATGCAATATATAGAAAACCAACTTCCACTAACATCATTATACCTAACCATTCTGACCACCCACCACAACATAAAATGGCAGCATTTTATTCGTTATTTAACAGAATGTACAAAATACCCCTAAACAAACAAGAAACTGACAAAGAAAGAAATATAATATACCAAATTGGTTATGAAAATGGATACAATAAAAATACTATGATCAAAATAGAAAATAAAATCAAATACAAAATAAAAACTGAACAATTAAGAATTAATCAAAATGAACAACACATAAATAATAACAACAACAAAAAATGGGCCACATTCACATACATAAATAATAAAATGACAAAACTAACAAAACTATTTAAAAACACAGATATAAAAATAGCATACAAAACTAATAAAAATAAATTACAAATTCTAAATAGCTCACACAACAAAGATAATACAACAACTAATGGTATATACAAAATTGAGTGCCAAGATTGCAATAAATGTTACATAGGACAAACAAAAAAAACAGCTGAAAAAACGTTATTTTGAACACCTAAACGCATACAAAAAACCAGAAATATATAAATCCAATTTAGCCACACATGCAATAAACACAGGACACGAATTCCCAAACATAACCAATGTATCACTAATAAAAGATATACCACACAAAGGCACCATAATGAACATTTGGGAAAATTTACAGATATACAAATATAAAACACAAAACAAACTAATACCAGAACAAATACAAATCAATACAAAACATGACACAATATTCAAAGCACTCAACATCGAAAATACACAAAATACAAAAACATATACCACAACCACACACAATAATACAACTTTAAGAGACCAAAGACCAACAAACAACCTTAATAACATCCAGCAGCCAACACACAAATACTTCACCAGAAACAAGATGGCGAAGGCTGAAGATGAGAGAACAGGAACTCTCGAAACATGTTCCAAATAGAAAAAACATCTTGAGGTAAATTTAGTATAAATATTAAAGTATTATATACATCAAGAAACAGACTGTAGCAGAAAGTGATTGAAAAATATATATATATATATATTCTGTAATGTAACAGTTTCTTCGTGTTTATATTTTACTTATTTTGTTTATCGTGAAGAGTTTATTAGTGTAAATTGATTCCACTTGTATGACAAAACGGATCTGTTGCTGCAATCGATTGTGTCTCCGAGTACCCTGTTCTTCTTCTAAATACTCTGGTCCGTTCGCTGCTCACTCTCCTGTTGAATTAACTGTAATTGTCCTCTAATTTTCTAATTTTCTACAATGACAACTCTTTTCAGTCAAATAACAATATTTATTTTTATTTTAAAGTATTCAGAGAAAGGAACAATCGACTTCTGTCGAAACCAAATATTGGTCGGGTCGACTCTACTGCTCAATTCGACTATGCCACTAACAACCTTCAATAAACAAATTAATTACAATAATATATTAAATCTCAGGGTTTAAGGGTTCTTTGAGACTGTTATTGAATTCAGAGAATGCACACAAAAATACAATACAGTAAAGCCCCGATTATCCGCGGAATTGGGTGGCAAGGGCACCGCGGATAACCCAAAAAAAGACTAAAAATGAGGTGGAAACACGAAAAAAAATATTTCAGCATAAAAACTATGTTTTATTGTACAAAAAACATAATATGTAAAACTGTTAAAATATGTACAGTACAGCAGAAACCTTTGCTCTACGTCTAAATCACTAAAATAAAGAACAGTAAACAAAAAACAATACTGTACTGTTAATAAAAAGTGTTCAGTTACGCCTTTTTAAAAAACTCAGTCACTCGTTTTTGCTTCTTGCTTTGGAAACACCTTTTCTTTATTCTAGATTGTACTTTCCTTAACATGAGTTTTTCTGCCAGATGTGCGTCATCGTCTTGTCCCTCTAAATATTGAAGCAATCCGTCTACATGCTGCAAAGCAGTTTCGTGTGTCATCCGCGCAGGCGCCTCGTCTTCTTCACTTTCACTTTGTTCTTCTTCGTTCTCGTTCACTCCCATTGCTTTGTTCGTTATCTCTACGTCAGTCAGTCGTTCAAACCCCGGCTCACTTGCGTCGCATTCCAGCCACTCTTCTATGTTCTCTTCGTCGACATTCTCACCTCCCGGAACGGATGTCACTAGGTCAATAAGTGTAGCGGTCGGCATGACTTCATTCCCTTCTTCACAAATGTTTTGGTTGACATTTGTTTCGATACTCGGAAAGAGTTTTCTCCATGATTTAACAAGGGATGAGGGTTTGATGTAATCCCATGCAGACGCAATATCGTAAATGCTATCCAAAATTGTATAATTCTTCCAAAATTCTTTGAGATCGCAGCTTTCTTCGATTTTTGACAGTAACAACTTTGTTCTGTATGTTCTCTTCATGGTTGCAATGACTCCCTGGTCCATGGGTTGTATCAGCGCAGTAACATTTGGGGGCAAAAACTTTGCGAAGATTTGCCCGTCAGAAGATTTAAGCATACATGTAGCTGGGTGTGAAGGCGCGTTGTCAATTAACAAAACAGCCTTCTTTGGCAAATTTTTTGAGTCAAGATGTTTACGTACTTGAGGCACAAAAATGTTTTCAAACCATTCTTGAAAAATCTGCTGGTTCATCCAACCTTTTTTTTGGTTGAAATAATCAACTGGTAAATTTTCTGCTCTTGTCACCTTAAAATACCTCGGTTTCTTAGATTTACCGATTACAAGAAGCCTAAGTTTGTGACTACCCGCAGCGTTGCTGCATGGCAAGAGTAATTCTTTCCTTGCTACTTTTGTGACCTGCCGCTTGATGTTCACTTTCAAATGCTAAAGTACGAGTGGGAAGACACTTCCAAAAAAGCCCTGATTCATCAGCATTATAAATTTGTTCATATGACAGATCTTCAGACAACACAAACTCTTCAAAATCACGTTGAAAATCATCAGCTGCTTGTTGATCACCACTCAGCTTCTCTACGTGTAGACCAATCTCTCTAATTCCATGACGTTTCTTAAAACGATGTAACCAACCGGACGACGCATCAAAATTTCCTTCCAGGCCTAACAAATCAAAAAAGATTTTTGCTTTAGCTGCAATGGTAGGACCAGACACGGGGGTGCCCTCACTTCGCACCTGAGCTAACCATTCCGCTAATTCCGAGACAAGTTCATTATAGGTGGATTTCTTCATTGTTTTTCGTTTTTTGATCCCAGAAGCACTGTCCGACACTGATGCAAAGGCCAACAGTTTGTCTTTTTGCTTTAAAACGTCTCGCACTGTTGTTTCCCCGATCCCGTAAGTCAAACACATCTGCTTCCTTGAAGTGTCATTTTCTATTTTAGAAATCATTTCAAGTTTTTGTGCAATCGTTAACACAACCTTCTTTCGTTTTTCAGCCATTATTAATTTCAGGAACTAACGAACTAATCACGACTGATCACTAAGCACGCTTAATGACAATTGACACCACTGGCAGACCGAGAGAATATGTACGTAGAGGGGGAAGGTTAGTGAACTTGACCAAAACAAAAGAGCAAGAGCAAAAATAAAATTCCGAGAAGGCCTATAGGATTACGATGCACAATAAACCTGTCAGAAATTTTCGACCTTCACACTGTAGGGCCTATTGTATTTTCCCTGTTGTTGGGTTGGATTAAAATTGGTTTTTTGAGGTAAGTAATTAAAAAAATTTTTCGCGGCACTCGCGGATAATCCGCACCACGGATCATCCGCTCGCGGATAATCAGGGCTTTACTGTACATCACAAAAGGTAAGTAAAATTTAAAATCTTAATACTATATTCTATTGCTCGTTGCTAAGCAACAACGGTCGTTTCCACAAGATGGCCGCTGAGACGTATAACCTCGAGCTGTCCCAAATTATTTTGAAATAAATGTTTTAGTGTTCACAGTTTTAGTTTTTAAGCTTTTCTTTCAATAAATGATCACTGGTGTTTGTTCTATAAGTGTAGATAGTGTCTACGATAGTGTTGTGTAATCGTACCTATAGTGTGGCTATTAATTAAGCTTGGCGTCACTCACATAAGTTATAAGCGTACGTTCGTTATTGGGTACATGGGTAGTCTGGATTTTCTGAGTTTCTGCATTTAGTTTTATGTTTAATTTAATTAATTCTGTCTTCTGATCTTCCACAGTGTTTACAGCTTCTGTTGGTAATCACTTTTGATTGCCAACGGTCCAAAAAAACATTACTGGTATTTAATTAAAATTTGCTTCATCAGAGCACATCTGCCCTCTGCAATGGTTAACAATACAATTCTAAATGCCTGCTTCTTCATCAATGGTTTCCTGACCTTACAATACTGGCCTGTGATTGGTCAAAACTGAGAGTTCATAAGGTCACATGGTCAGTTTACAAAATTTAAATGTTCATTTGCCTATAAGAAAAATACTCCTTTTTTAAGTTTCCTTAAATTTAAATTACATCATGTTTTTCTTTATATAATTATGAGCATTTTGATACCTTATTTACATAAATTGGTTATTATAAAGGGTGATTTCCCACCTTACAAAATTTCTAACTTTGGGCCTACACTTTTAGTTTCCTGACATTTATTTACTAATCTATTTTATAGTTTACATTTATTATTGCTTAAGCTCTGATTCTGAACCCTTTTTTTCTGATTTTAACTATTTACTAAACGAGTCTGGACCCTTAACATTATTTAAACAATGGTTACAATAAAATCCTTTAACATATAATTCAATATACTGCCTCTATGGCCTAGTTTACAATTATAAAATGACATAATATACTTAATGTTAATACAATAACTTGATAACAACAATAACTTGCTAAGAACAGAATCATCCGGCATGCTATGTTTTAGGCATGGCCTACATGGTTTAATATTGTATTTTATATTTAGCCACAATCATCAGTTAACTGGCATACTATTCAGCCATCCCACTAATCTTAACCAGTACTATTAATCAGTGATTAGATTATTGTTCATGGGTTTTTGGTTCCTAATGCATCACCTTCTGATTCTGCTCATAGGCTCTAACTACTGCTAATAACATAGTTTATTAATGTTACTCACAAGCCTTGGCATAAAACACAAACATAACTAATCATGCCAAAACCTTTATGAACATCTTAACATTATTATAATCCCCCATCATAACTCTCTATTAATGTGGTTCTTGGGTTTTCTTTTTACATAAAAGTACTTAACCCACACTCTTTCCATTTCCCCCTCACTGATACTTTTTGTTTGGGAATATCACTTGTACCTCACTATATAATATCAGGGATCACCAGCTTTATCCCCCACTCTTTCACATTTACTTAATTACAAAAAGGTTTGTATCTTATTTTACATTTATGACACATTTTGCTTAGTTTATTTACTATTTGCATTGTATTTTTCTCTTATTATTTATATTAGACAGTGGTAATTATTTATGACTAAAGGTTGTCTATTTTTACTTGGTCTATGTGGATAGCATAGGCGACTCTGCTTACTATCATTTCTACTGAATTGAGCAGTTCTGGTTTTGGGACAGGGTTACTATTTTGTCGCATTACAATAAATATATATATATATATATATATATATATATTGTTATATATCGGGTACGTACGGTTTAAGCCCCACTGTTGGGTTCATCAATTTGTTATAAGACGAGTCCGAGCGTCTCGTTATGTTCACACAATGTAAGCCTATTCGTTGCTATGAACGGGTATGTTCCCCTGTCTTTACTCTCTTAGGTCGTTTAATTTACTTAATTATTTAAATATCTGAGATATTTGGAGTTGTGGGATATATTGATTTAATTAATTAATATTAACTTAGCTCTCTAAAAAATATCAGTGTTAGTGTACTTGAAACTTAAATAATTAATGCGTTATTCTGTAATTTCGTTCAACCCTATTATACCTTGAAGAGAATTATTTATAATTTTGTATTTTTACGCTCTCTCTTTGGTGTCGGATAATTCCACTATAAGCGCTGTAGTACTGGAGCAACGAAACTTATAGGTTATTTCACTGTTTATGTTAACCAATTATTCTATACTTAGTCAGTTACTTTTTATTCCCAACTCATTAAATCATACTCCAAATGACAAGATTTTGCAACTATATAAAGGTTCTTTATTTGTTTACTTCTTTAACATTGAATAAGATATGTCCTAACTGACATACGCTTGGGCTATAGATTGCGTGAATCGATTATTGATTATTCCGATCCTTTATTTAAATTCAGTTATATAGTGTGTTTTAATTTGTAATTAATTTAATTCAGGGTGTGAAGGTTCTTGTAACTGTGGGAAAGATTAAACATACATAGATAAGAATGCAAGATTTACAAATTTGAAGTGTTGTGTGGTTAATATGATTAATATAATAATAATTTACCAGACTAGAACGAAGCAAATCGTGTAGGCGGTTGATTGATAAATTTACTGTTCTGGACGATTATGCCGTACAATATTCTTTCTTCGGTTTAATAAAATGGAATTCTTGTCCTGTCCACTTCGGAAATACAGCTCTCTGGATTGATTTACAGCCCGATTGATGCTTCTTCTGCAATTCCTGGATCCAAATACGTTCTTCTCTCGGTTGAAGCAATTAGTGATGTTCCGTGTATTTGAAAGGTTATGAGTTCTAGTGTAGTGTATTTTATTAGTTGTGATACATTGACTCTTTCTATTTGGTTTATTATATCGTCAATTCCTTTCGGATATGGGACAATTCAAGTCCTTCTTTATAGAATCCAGTTATTTATTTTCTATTGTGATTTCATACTATTGTCTTGTTTGGTTAATTTATACTGGCAAGAGTCATAAATATTATCATTAGAATTTTGTATTTTATAATAGTATTTGCTAATTTAGTATATTCCGATTAAATAGACATTTCTTGGTTTTTTTAATCTCATCACATTCAGATCATCTAAGGCAATTATTGACAAATCAACAACTTCTTCTTTTCCTGTAGTCCCTAGCAACACATGATTTTTCTTCCTTTCACATGTTTTGAATATAGTGTTTATTTCATATATTTTTTGTCTATTCCTTATCAATTTGCTATCCTATCGGAATGTAACTTTACCGATAGCTGGTTTATTATTTTCTACACATATTCTGCTGGTTTTTTGATATAAGCCTGTTTCTTTTATATTTACAGTCGACTCCCTCTAATCCGGACACCTCGGGACCGGATCCCTGTCCGGATTAAAAAATTTCCGGACCATCCGGCGGTTTTTTACTTATGTAAATTACAACCTGTAATAGCGTATCTATATTTATAAATCACATTTTAAGACAATTTTCAAGTGTACTTTTAGGTTCATAAAATTGTCCCAAACGAATAAACTTAAACCTAAAACTAATGAAAAACTTGGCTTTGCAATATTAAAAGAAATCTGTTATTTTCTTCTGCTTCTTTACTTCAACTGTTTTCTTGAAGTCATAATCACGCCACTTCCTTAGAAACATAACATCCACAGCTGATGCGCCAGGCTGTTGTTCGACGTAGGTAGTTGCCAGTTCCAGTGCTGCCCTACCCTCTGCATGAGTCAAAATTCCCACGCCATTTCCCGCTTCACTATCACCTTCGTCGTCGTCTTCTTCTTTTTCTTCCTCTTGACGAAGGACTACATCGACGATTTTGTCATCATTCAGGATTTCATTACCCAGTTCATCATCAGCTCGCGAAATCCATTCCACAACGTCATTCTCATTAATACTAGCAGAATCAGGCAGCCGTTGTAAATCCTTTAAAATTGAGTGGTTGTCATCAGGTTCAGTTGCATGAATATTTAACCCTATTGTATTTGGGTTGTCTTCTTGTCTCTTCTCAACGAGAGTTTCAACATCTGGCCACAATTTTCTCCAGGATTTGGTAAACGTAGATGATGGGATTTCATCATACGATTTACCAGCGATATAAATGACGTCCTTAATGTTAATTGTCTTGAGCGTCTGGATGAGACCTGCATTGTCATTACCATCCATCTTATCCAAAATTTCTGAAAGAAGCTTCCTCCGGTATTTTCTCTTAAAGCATTCGATTACACCCTGGTCCATGGGCTGTGCGATACTTGTTACATTTGGAGGCATATATAAAAGCTTGATGTCACTGTAACTATCACATTCGAGACCTTCCTCTGGATGCGTAGGGGCATTATCAAGCACAAGAACTGCTTTTACTGGCAATTTCAAGGATGTCAAATGTTCTTTTACAGACGGAACAAACTGAGCCACGAACCACTCCTTAAACAAATAAGAATCCATCCAGGCAGACTTTTGTGACCTGTAATACACTGGAAGGGAAGACATGTTTAAGTTTTTGAATACTCTGGGTTTGGCCGACTTTCCAATCACAAATAGCGGCATCTTGTGTGTCCCAGTTGCGTTTGAGCATAGTGCAACAGTGATCCTTTCTTTATTTACTTTAAAGCCCGAAGCAGACTTTTCTTGAGGAGTGGCAAAGGTTTTATTAGGCAAAAGTTTATAGTTAAGCTCAGTCTCATCGATATTGTACACTTGTTCTGGGGTTAGTTTTTCACGCTCAATGATACGCTTCAATTTTTCAGAAAAATCATTAGCTGCCGGTTGGTCTGCTGAAAGCTTCTCCCCGCAAACTCCAAGGAAATGCACTCCATGCCGTTTTTTCCATCTCGTTAGCCACCCATCGCTTGCCGAGAAGTTTCCTTTTTCCCCAAGTTTTGAATGAAGAATGACGGCTTTTTCTTTCAAAATCGGCCCATTTATAGGAGTCCCTCTTCTACGTTCCTGCATGAACCACAACCATAATGCGTCATCAACAAGTTCATGGTGTGGTTTTTTCAAGGTAGATCGAGTAGAAAGGACGGATTCGACTTCAATTTGCATACAAAAATCCTCGATCGATTTTCTGTTTTTCCGCCAATCATAAACTGTGCTTTTCCCTACATTAAACTCCATACAAATACTTTGCACTGATTCACCCTTATCTAAACGTTGTAAAATATTAAGTCTGTCTTGCATTTTAACCGTATTATGCTTCCGTTTTTCACTCATTTTTGAGAATTTTACTGTCAAATAATCAGAGTTACTGAAACTACAATTTCACCTAACAAATAAACTCACTTATAATAACATATGTAACTCACACTGAAAATTATTAAAACACACAACAATATCAGTAGTAATTAGTAAAAACAGCTACAGTACACTGTATGACGATCCGGAGCAAACGCAATCGTAAGCCGAACTGAGGATCTTTGTTTACATGTAGGCCGGAAATAAACAGACACGCTCAATCCTGTCGTCTTCGGCCGTGAGAAACCCGGCGCGCGCTGATGACTCATTTCCAAGAAGTAGTCCGGACCATCCGGCGTCCGAACCATCGGAGTCCGAACGAGAGGGAGTCGACTGTACTACCTTTTCGATATTAAACGTTATCAATCGATATCATGGCATTATGGCATTATCAATCGATATCATGGCATTATGGCATTATCATAATTTGTATAAATTGATATGGTTTATTATATATCATTGTTAATTTAATGTTTTTTTCTAGCTCTTCAAACCGTATTCATTAATTATTATTAATTTATGTACCTAACCTTTATGTTATGAGTGGTTATATAGTGGTTTTGGCTGTTAGGCCTTTTATTGTAAACGGATCTACCTGTGTTTATAACTGGTAAACATCTATAGCCCCTTTTACATAAATTCATACATATAATCAAATCTTAACTATTAACATTTACATAAACAATTATTTTTTCCATATCTAATGACAATTTTATCTTGACCTATGGGTCACATATAAGAAAATTCAAATCTATTAACGTTAACTAGCTGCTTCACTCTTCATTCTACAACAGTAATTGAATAATACATCTTGTTTCATTACCTTTCATTAACTCAACACATATTTGGTATAACATAACATAAACTTTATCATAACATTTGTTGTCACAAAATAATATCTTTTAACTCAAAATCCTTACTTGCTATTACTATAAAGTAAATTATTGTTTCATTTTTTGTTAGCTTTTCACTGAACATATATCATTAACTATTATCTAACTTACAGGTTCGTTTATTCTTGTTAATACTACCTTGCATCCTTATTTACCTTTATCTATAATTATAAATGTAATTATTAGATTTTTGTTCTATCATGGGGTTAGATATTGACTTGTTTATTATTCTGTTAACCTTGTTTTTATGTAACATGGATGCTAGCATTTCTGTTGCGTTACATATGCTCCCCCTCCTAAAAAAGTTTAGTTTACCTGAATGAAGTTTAGGTCAAATAAACTTGTCTTTTTCACATGCCTTTTCTTCATCTCAATATTAATGGTTGACGATGGGATTCTCAATGTAACTTCATTAGACTAGTATTAATAATTCTTTATTTAATAACATTTCATCATTTTAATTAACATTCTTGATCATTTTTAATTTCTGTAAACAGTATTTGTTTATAGTTGGCTACAATATTCAATGATACATTAGTTTCACATCTCTTCTACTTATAATTACTGTAATCACTGTATTTCTCAATTATTCTTCTGTCATCTAATTTCTTTCTGCTTTCTTCGTCCTACTCTTTTGGAAACTGAGGTCATTCTTGCAACTATTCTAATATTCCTTAAATATTTAATTTCCCTAACAATCCCTAATATGTGCGTTGGTACAGTTCAGAGAGGCACTGTTTGGCTTCATACTCTGCTGCCCACACCACATCTTAATATAGTACTGCTGGAATTCATCTACAGTCAGCTATAAAATATAATAATCTCCTAATAATCTCTTTAATTATTTAATAATAAATATTTGGGAAAAAAATTTTTTTTCTTTGTTGCTTTTATATTTCTTCATTACTATCCTTCATACTTTGTGATTCCATTTTAGTTCCTTAAACATTCTTTGATATTAAATTTGACAGTTATCATTTTTAATCATTTTTGTTGTGATTATAATGCTAAGAATCTTCTTCATTTGTTTTTTCTGATCTCAATATTTTTTAAATAGTTATTGTGTGATGATCATTATAACTGTGTTTCTGACTAAATACATTCCTTAGCACAACTATTCTTCTTCTTATGGTATTTCATTATTTTGGCTGTTTATATTTGAATGACTTATGTTCATAAATATTTTTTCCTTCTTGTTTTCTTTAATATTACATTGGTTACAATCAATCATTTACTGAAGTTGTTTCTTTCACTTGGCAATGCGGTATGTATTTTTAGGTCATATGATTTTTCTTTTATTATTTTGTATAGGTAGATTTGAGGTAAAAACTTTTATCTTGGGGTTTCATTATTTATCATTCACATTATTTCTTTGTAGATGTTTAGTAATAATTCTCGCTTTCTTCTGTAATCTTGGTGTTTGTTATTCATTATTCACACTATTTCTTTGTAGACGTTTAGTAATAATTCTCGCTTTCTTCTGTAATCTTGGGGCTTGTTATTCATTATTCACACTATTTCTTTATAAACATTTAATAATAATTCTCGCTTTCTTCTGTAATCTTGTGGTTTCATTATTCATTATTCACACTATTTCTTTATAAACATTTAATAATAATTCTCGCTTTCTTCTGTAATCTTGGGGTTTGTTATTCATTATTCACACTATTTCTTTATAAACATTTAATAATAATTCAACTATATTTTAATTCAGACTTACTTCATTTTGAATGACACATTTTTTTTCTATTTATTTTATTGTTCAAAAAATTCTCTTTTATTTACAAGTGTTTTTTCTTCAAAATCGATAATAAGTGGTTCTTATTGTATTTGAGAATTTAGTGGTTGTATTCAAATTCAAATTCTTTTTAAATTCCAAGTATTTTCTCTTCAAGACTGGTAATAAGTTGTTCTTATTATATTTTAGAATTTATTCATTATATAATATTTCCGTATCTTGTCAAATGGTTGCCTGGTCAGTTTTCATAACATCAGTCCCATTGTTCTGGTTGACTGTTTCTTTTCTAACCATGGTCCATTAATTCGACTGCACCCGTTGTCCGGATGACTGCATTGTTCATACCAATTTCTACACTTTTTACATATCTCTTGTGCATGATACAAAGCCAATACTGTAACTCGGCTGATGCAAAGTCTTCATTTAAGTCAGGGTACTCAGTCATATTTATCTCCCTTTGAATTATCAGGTATCGTATCTCCTCTATTCTAACATATTCACTGGTATATTCTACCCTTCCTTTCCCTTCGATATCTGGACTATTTACTAAATGTTTTACGGGTATCTTCCGTTTTAACGATATAATTGATGTGGTCATATACCTTTTGGTTGTTGATTTATTTAAATGACATTTAAATTTATTTAAGGTTTTTGTAATTATTCCATGTTGGTTCATTTTGGTCATTTTCATGAAGTTTCTTCTATATTTCATACCTTTACATAACTCCCTTCGCTCCTTAATTGATATGTTAAATGCACTACTTAATCCACCTTTCCTCATCTCCATTTCTTCTTTGTTATTGACTATTTTCTTTCTCCATATTATCCTTATTTTCTGGATATTCTTTTCTATGGTCAGATTTACTATAATACCTTCGGAAATGCTGTCTAGTGTTTTAGACATATTCTTTAAACACCTCTCCATTTCTTTATTTGTCTCCTCCTTATATTTATCCACTTCTGGGCTAAGTGTGTTATCATTTTCAAACCCCCTTCGAAAGCTTCCATTATCTCATTATTGAACTGCTCCTTCTTATCCTCAATCCACTTTAAACCTACTTCGTTCATTTTCTCAATTCTTTCATCCATTCGCCTAAAATTTTCTTTGTTCATTTGTAGGATTTCTTCCTTCATTTGTTTTAAACCCTCATCATTCCTATCTAACCTTTCGTGAATTTGGTTTAATCTTTCGTTCATTTGTTTTGAGGTTTCTTTAATTTCCTAATTTGTTTTCCTGGAGTTTTCCTTAATTTCCTCCTTTGTTTTCCTAAAATTCTCCTTATTTTCCTCATTCATTTGTCTCTTGCTTTCCATTATAATCGTCAACAGCTCCTGCATACTCATGTCTTCCTTTTTGTTGGATTTATCTGGTTGGTCCCCTTGGGCAACTTCTTCAATTATTTCCTTTTTCTTGTCCGTAATAATTTCAGTTTCCGCTATTTTGTCTGTCTGTTGTTCTATTTCACTATCTGTTATTAGTTCTATTTCCTGTTCTTGTTCATCTATTTCCTTCTCCGTTTCTCCTGCCCTAATCCTTGATCTACCTCTGGTATGCATGTTTATTCTCCCACAGTTGCCTGCTCTGGTTAAGTAATGTTATTATAATTATAGTTACTTAACTTAAGCCCTACACTGGTTGAGCGCCAATTTGTTCTACCTCGGGATTATCCCTGAAAATGCTCCACGGTTGTGAGCGCCAATTTGATATATATCGGGTATGTACGGTTTAAGCCCCACTGTTGGGTTCGTCAATTTGTTATAAGACGAGTCCGAGCGTCTCGTTATGTTCACACAATGTAAGCCTATTCGTTGCTATGAACGGGTATGTTCCCCTGTCTTTACTCTCTTAGGTCGTTTAATTTACTTAATTATTTAAATATCTGAGATATTTGGAGTTGTGGGATATATTGATGTAATTAATTAATATTAACTTAGCTCTCTACAAATATCAGTGTTAGTGTACTTGAAACTTAAATAATTAATGCGTTATTCTGTAATTTCGTTCAACCCTATTATACCTTGAAGAGAATTATGTATAATTTTGTATTTTTACGCTCTCTCTTTGGTGTCGGATAATTCCACTATAAGCGCTGTAGTACTGGAGCAACGAAACTTATAGGTTATTTCACTGTTTATGTTAACCAATTATTCTATACTTAGTCAGTTACTTTTTATTCCCAACTCATTAAATCATACTCCAAATGACAAGATTTTGCAACTATATAAAGGTTCTTTATTTGTTTACTTCTTTAACATTGAATAAGATATGTCCTAACAGACATACACTTGGGCTATAGATTGCGTGAATCGATTATTGATTATTCCGATCCTTTATTTAAATTCAGTTATATAGTGTGTTTTAATTTGTAATTAATTTAATTCAGGGTGTGAAGGTTCTTGTAACTGTGGGAAAGATTAAACATACATAGATAAGAATGCAAGATTTACAAATTTGAAGTGTTGTGTGGTTAATATGATTAATATAATAATAATTTACCAGACTAGAACGAAGCAAATCGTGTAGGCGGTTGATTGATAAATTTACTGTTCTGGACGATTATGCCGTACAATATTCTTTCTTCGGTTTAATAAAATGGAATTCTTGTCCTGTCCACTTCGGAAATACAGCTCTCTGGATTGATTTACAGCCCGACTGATGCTTCTTCTGCAATTCCTGGATCCAAATACGTTCTTCTCTCGGTTGAAGCAATTAGTGATGTTCCGTGTATTTGAAAGGTTATGAGTTCTAGTGTAGTGTATTTTATTAGTTGTGATACATTGACTCTTTCTATTTGGTTTATTATATCGTCAATTCCTTTCGGATATGGGACAATTCAAGTCCTTCTTTATAGAATCCAGTTATTTATTTTCTATTGTGATTTCATACTATTGTCTTGTTTGGTTAATTTATACTGGCAAGAGTCATAAATATTATCATTAGAATTTTGTATTTTATAATAGTATTTGCTAATTTAGTATATTCCGATTAAATAGACATTTCTTGGTTTTTTTAATCTCATCACATTCAGATCATCTAAGGCAATTATTGACAAATCAACAACTTCTTTTCCTGTAGTCCCTAGCAACACATGATTTTTCTTCCTTTCACATGTTTTGAATATAGTGTTTATTTCATATATTTTTTGTCTATTCCTTATCAATTTGCTATCCTATCGGAATGTAACTTTACCGATAGCTGGTTTATTATTTTCTACACATATTCTGCTGGTTTTTTGATATAAGCCTGTTTCTTTTATATTTACAGTCGACTCCCTCTAATCCGGACACCTCGGGACCGGATCCCTGTCCGGATTAAAAAATTTCCGGACCATCCGGCGGTTTTTTACTTATGTAAATTACAACCTGTAATAGCGTATCTATATTTATAAATCACATTTTAAGACAATTTTCAAGTGTACTTTTAGGTTCATAAAATTGTCCCAAACGAATAAACTTAAACCTAAAACTAATGAAAAACTTTTTTTTGCAATATTAAAAGAAATCTGTTATTTTCTTCTGCTTCTTTACTTCAACTGTTTTCTTGAAGTCATAATCACGCCACTTCCTTAGAAACATAACATCCACAGCTGATGCGCCAGGCTGTTGTTCGACGTAGGTAGTTGCCAGTTCCAGTGCTGCCCTACCCTCTGCATGAGTCAAAATTCCCACGCCATTTCCCGCTTCACTATCACCTTCGTCGTCGTCTTCTTCTTTTTCTTCCTCTTGACGAAGGACTACATCGACGATTTTGTCATCATTCAGGATTTCATTACCCAGTTCATCATCAGCTCGCGAAATCCATTCCACAACGTCATTCTCATTAATACTAGCAGAATCAGGCAGCCGTTGTAAATCCTTTAAAATTGAGTGGTTGTCATCAGGTTCAGTTGCATGAATATTTAACCCTATTGTATTTGGGTTGTCTTCTTGTCTCTTCTCAACGAGAGTTTCAACATCTGGCCACAATTTTCTCCAGGATTTGGTAAACGTAGATGATGGGATTTCATCATACGATTTACCAGCGATATAAATGACGTCCTTAATGTTAATTGTCTTGAGCGTCTGGATGAGACCTGCATTGTCATTACCATCCATCTTATCCAAAATTTCTGAAAGAAGCTTCCTCCGGTATTTTCTCTTAAAGCATTCGATTACACCCTGGTCCATGGGCTGTGCGATACTTGTTACATTTGGAGGCATATATAAAAGCTTGATGTCACTGTAACTATCACATTCGAGACCTTCCTCTGGATGCGTAGGGGCATTATCAAGCACAAGAACTGCTTTTACTGGCAATTTCAAGGATGTCAAATGTTCTTTTACAGACGGAACAAACTGAGCCACGAACCACTCCTTAAACAAATAAGAATCCATCCAGGCAGACTTTTGTGACCTGTAATACACTGGAAGGGAAGACATGTTTAAGTTTTTGAATACTCTGGATTTGGCCGACTTTCCAATCACAAATAGCGGCATCTTGTGTGTCCCAGTTGCGTTTGAGCATAGTGCAACAGTGATCCTTTCTTTATTTACTTTAAAGCCCGAAGCAGACTTTTCTTGAGGAGTGGCAAAGGTTTTATTAGGCAAAAGTTTATAGTTAAGCCCAGTCTCATCGATATTGTACACTTGTTCTGGGGTTAGTTTTTCACGCTCAATGATACGCTTCAATTTTTCAGAAAAATCATTAGCTGCCGGTTGGTCTGCTGAAAGCTTCTCCCCGCAAACTCCAAGGAAATGCACTCCATGCCGTTTTTTCCATCTCGTTAGCCACCCATCGCTTGCCGAGAAGTTTCCTTTTTCCCCAAGTTTTGAATGAAGAATGACGGCTTTTTCTTTCAAAATCGGCCCATTTATAGGAGTCCCTCTTCTACGTTCCTGCATGAACCACAACCATAATGCGTCATCAACAAGTTCATGGTGTGGTTTTTTCAAGGTAGATCGAGTAGAAAGGACGGATTCGACTTCAATTTGCATACAAAAATCCTCGATCGATTTTCTGTTTTTCCGCCAATCATAAACTGTGCTTTTCCCTACATTAAACTCCATACAAATACTTTGCACTGATTCACCCTTATCTAAACGTTGTAAAATATTAAGTCTGTCTTGCATTTTAACCGTATTATGCTTCCGTTTTTCACTCATTTTTGAGAATTTTACTGTCAAATAATCAGAGTTACTGAAACTACAATTTCACCTAACAAATAAACTCACTTATAATAACATATGTAACTCACACTGAAAATTATTAAAACACACAACAATATCAGTAGTAATTAGTAAAAACAGCTACAGTACACTGTATGACGATCCGGAGCAAACGCAATCGTAAGCCGAACTGAGGATCTTTGTTTACATGTAGGCCGGAAATAAACAGACACGCTCAATCCTGTCGTCTTCGGCCGTGAGAAACCCGGCGCGCGCTGATGACTCATTTCCAAGAAGTAGTCCGGACCATCCGGCGTCCGAACCATCGGAGTCCGAACGAGAGGGAGTCGACTGTACTACCTTTTCGATATTAAACGTTATCAATCGATATCATGGCATTATCATAATTTGTATAAATTGATATGGTTTATTATATATCATTGTTAATTTAATGTTTTTTTCTAGCTCTTCAAACCGTATTCATTAATTATTATTAATTTATGTACCTAACCTTTATGTTATGAGTGGTTATATAGTGGTTTTGGCTGTTAGGCCTTTTATTGTAAACGGATCTACCTGTGTTTATAACTGGTAAACATCTATAGCCCCTTTTACATAAATTCATACATATAATCAAATCTTAACTATTAACATTTACATAAACAATTATTTTTTCCATATCTAATGACAATTTTATCTTGACCTATGGGTCACATATAAGAAAATTCAAATCTATTAACGTTAACTAGCTGCTTCACTCTTCATTCTACAACAGTAATTGAATAATACATCTTGTTTCATTACCTTTCATTAACTCAACACATATTTGGTATAACATAACATAAACTTTATCATAACATTTGTTGTCACAAAATAATATCTTTTAACTCAAAATCCTTACTTGCTATTACTATAAAGTAAATTATTGTTTCATTTTTTGTTAGCTTTTCACTGAACATATATCATTAACTATTATCTAACTTACAGGTTCGTTTATTCTTGTTAATACTACCTTGCATCCTTATTTACCTTTATCTATAATTATAAATGTAATTATTAGATTTTTGTTCTATCATGGGGTTAGATATTGACTTGTTTATTATTCTGTTAACCTTGTTTTTATGTAACATGGATGCTAGCATTTCTGTTGCGTTACATATGCTCCCCCTCCTAAAAAAGTTTAGTTTACCTGAATGAAGTTTAGGTCAAATAAACTTGTCTTTTTCACATGCCTTTTCTTCATCTCAATATTAATGGTTGACGATGGGATTCTCAATGTAACTTCATTAGACTAGTATTAATAATTCTTTATTTAATAACATTTCATCATTTTAATTAACATTCTTGATCATTTTTAATTTCTGTAAACAGTATTTGTTTATAGTTGGCTACAATATTCAATGATACATTAGTTTCACATCTCTTCTACTTATAATTACTGTAATCACTGTATTTCTCAATTATTCTTCTGTCATCTAATTTCTTTCTGCTTTCTTCGTCCTACTCTTTTGGAAACTGAGGTCATTCTTGCAACTATTCTAATATTCCTTAAATATTTAATTTCCCTAACAATCCCTAATATGTGCGTTGGTACAGTTCAGAGAGGCACTGTTTGGCTTCATACTCTGCTGCCCACACCACATCTTAATATAGTACTGCTGGAATTCATCTACAGTCAGCTATAAAATATAATAATCTCCTAATAATCTCTTTAATTATTTAATAATAAATATTTGGGAAAAAAATTTTTTTTCTTTGTTGCTTTTATATTTCTTCATTACTATCCTTCATACTTTGTGATTCCATTTTAGTTCCTTAAACATTCTTTGATATTAAATTTGACAGTTATCATTTTTAATCATTTTTGTTGTGATTATAATGCTAAGAATCTTCTTCATTTGTTTTTTCTGATCTCAATATTTTTTAAATAGTTATTGTGTGATGATCATTATAACTGTGTTTCTGACTAAATACATTCCTTAGCACAACTATTCTTCTTCTTATGGTATTTCATTATTTTGGCTGTTTATATTTGAATGACTTATGTTCATAAATATTTTTTCCTTCTTGTTTTCTTTAATATTACATTGGTTACAATCAATCATTTACTGAAGTTGTTTCTTTCACTTGGCAATGCGGTATGTATTTTTAGGTCATATGATTTTTCTTTTATTATTTTGTATAGGTAGATTTGAGGTAAAAACTTTTATCTTGGGGTTTCATTATTTATCATTCACATTATTTCTTTGTAGATGTTTAGTAATAATTCTCGCTTTCTTCTGTAATCTTGGTGTTTGTTATTCATTATTCACACTATTTCTTTGTAGACGTTTAGTAATAATTCTCGCTTTCTTCTGTAATCTTGGGGCTTGTTATTCATTATTCACACTATTTCTTTATAAACATTTAATAATAATTCTCGCTTTCTTCTGTAATCTTGTGGTTTCATTATTCATTATTCACACTATTTCTTTATAAACATTTAATAATAATTCTCGCTTTCTTCTGTAATCTTGGGGTTTGTTATTCATTATTCACACTATTTCTTTATAAACATTTAATAATAATTCAACTATATTTTAATTCAGACTTACTTCATTTTGAATGACACATTTTTTTTCTATTTATTTTATTGTTCAAAAAATTCTCTTTTATTTACAAGTGTTTTTTCTTCAAAATCGATAATAAGTGGTTCTTATTGTATTTGAGAATTTAGTGGTTGTATTCAAATTCAAATTCTTTTTAAATTCCAAGTATTTTCTCTTCAAGACTGGTAATAAGTTGTTCTTATTATATTTTAGAATTTATTCATTATATAATATTTCCGTATCTTGTCAAATGGTTGCCTGGTCAGTTTTCATAACATCAGTCCCATTGTTCTGGTTGACTGTTTCTTTTCTAACCATGGTCCATTAATTCGACTGCACCCGTTGTCCGGATGACTGCATTGTTCATACCAATTTCTACACTTTTTACATATCTCTTGTGCATGATACAAAGCCAATACTGTAACTCGGCTGATGCAAAGTCTTCATTTAAGTCAGGGTACTCAGTCATATTTATCTCCCTTTGAATTATCAGGTATCGTATCTCCTCTATTCTAACATATTCACTGGTATATTCTACCCTTCCTTTCCCTTCGATATCTGGACTATTTACTAAATGTTTTACGGGTATCTTCCGTTTTAACGATATAATTGATGTGGTCATATACCTTTTGGTTGTTGATTTATTTAAATGACATTTAAATTTATTTAAGGTTTTTGTAATTATTCCATGTTGGTTCATTTTGGTCATTTTCATGAAGTTTCTTCTATATTTCATACCTTTACATAACTCCCTTCGTTCCTTAATTGATATGTTAAATGCACTACTTAATCCACCTTTCCTCATCTCCATTTCTTCTTTGTTATTGACTATTTTCTTTCTCCATATTATCCTTATTTTCTGGATATTCTTTTCTATGGTCAGATTTACTATAATACCTTCGGAAATGCTGTCTAGTGTTTTAGACATATTCTTTAAACACCTCTCCATTTCTTTATTTGTCTCCTCCTTATATTTATCCACTTCTGGGCTAAGTGTGTTATCATTTTCAAACCCCCTTCGAAAGCTTCCATTATCTCATTATTGAACTGCTCCTTCTTATCCTCAATCCACTTTAAACCTACTTCGTTCATTTTCTCAATTCTTTCATCCATTCGCCTAAAATTTTCTTTGTTCATTTGTAGGATTTCTTCCTTCATTTGTTTTAAACCCTCATCATTCCTATCTAACCTTTCGTGAATTTGGTTTAATCTTTCGTTCATTTGTTTTGAGGTTTCTTTAATTTCCTAATTTGTTTTCCTGGAGTTTTCCTTAATTTCCTCCTTTGTTTTCCTAAAATTCTCCTTATTTTCCTCATTCATTTGTCTCTTGCTTTCCATTATAATCGTCAACAGCTCCTGCATACTTATGTCTTCCTTTTTGTTGGATTTATCTGGTTGGTCCCCTTGGGCAACTTCTTCAATTATTTCCTTTTTCTTGTCCGTAATAATTTCAGTTTCCGCTATTTTGTCTGTCTGTTGTTCTATTTCACTATCTGTTATTAGTTCTATTTCCTGTTCTTGTTCATCTATTTCCTTCTCCGTTTCTCCTGCCCTAATCCTTGAACTACCTCTGGTATGCATGTTTATTCTCCCACAGTTGCCTGCTCTGGTTAAGTAATGTTATTATAATTATAGTTACTTAACTTAAGCCCTACACTGGTTGAGCGCCAATTTGTTCTACCTCGGGATTATCCCTGAAAATGCTCCACGGTTGTGAGCGCCAATTTGATATATATCGGGTATGTACGGTTTAAGCCCCACTGTTGGGTTCGTCAATTTGTTTTAAGACGAGTCCGAGCGTCTCGTTATGTTCACACAATGTAAGCCTATTCGTTGCTATGAACGGGTATGTTCCCCTGTCTTTACTCTCTTAGGTCGTTTAATTTACTTAATTATTTAAATATCTGAGATATTTGGAGTTGTGGGATATATTGATGTAATTAATTAATATTAACTTAGCTCTCTACAAATATCAGTGTTAGTGTACTTGAAACTTAAATAATTAATGCGTTATTCTGTAATTTCGTTCAACCCTATTATACCTTGAAGAGAATTATGTATAATTTTGTATTTTTACGCTCTCTCTTTGGTGTCGGATAATTCCACTATAAGCGCTGTAGTACTGGAGCAACGAAACTTATAGGTTATTTCACTGTTTATGTTAACCAATTATTCTATACTTAGTCAGTTACTTTTTATTCCCAACTCATTAAATCATACTCCAAATGACAAGATTTTGCAACTATATAAAGGTTCTTTATTTGTTTACTTCTTTAACATTGAATAAGATATGTCCTAACAGACATACACTTGGGCTATAGATTGCGTGAATCGATTATTGATTATTCCGATCCTTTATTTAAATTCAGTTATATAGTGTGTTTTAATTTGTAATTAATTTAATTCAGGGTGTGAAGGTTCTTGTAACTGTGGGAAAGATTAAACATACATAGATAAGAATGCAAGATTTACAAATTTGAAGTGTTGTGTGGTTAATATGATTAATATAATAATAATTTACCAGACTAGAACGAAGCAAATCGTGTAGGCGGTTGATTGATAAATTTACTGTTCTGGACGATTATGCCGTACAATATTCTTTCTTCGGTTTAATAAAATGGAATTCTTGTCCTGTCCACTTCGGAAATACAGCTCTCTGGATTGATTTACAGCCCGATTGATGCTTCTTCTGCAATTCCTGGATCCAAATACGTTCTTCTCTCGGTTGAAGCAATTAGTGATGTTCCGTGTATTTGAAAGGTTATGAGTTCTAGTGTAGTGTATTTTATTAGTTGTGATACATTGACTCTTTCTATTTGGTTTATTATATCGTCAATTCCTTTCGGATATGGGACAATTCAAGTCCTTCTTTATAGAATCCAGTTATTTATTTTCTATTGTGATTTCATACTATTGTCTTGTTTGGTTAATTTATACTGGCAAGAGTCATAAATATTATCATTAGAATTTTGTATTTTATAATAGTATTTGCTAATTTAGTATATTCCGATTAAATAGACATTTCTTGGTTTTTTTAATCTCATCACATTCAGATCATCTAAGGCAATTATTGACAAATCAACAACTTCTTTTCCTGTAGTCCCTAGCAACACATGATTTTTCTTCCTTTCACATGTTTTGAATATAGTGTTTATTTCATATATTTTTTGTCTATTCCTTATCAATTTGCTATCCTATCGGAATGTAACTTTACCGATAGCTGGTTTATTATTTTCTACACATATTCTGCTGGTTTTTTGATATAAGCCTGTTTCTTTTATATTTACAGTCGACTCCCTCTAATCCGGACACCTCGGGACCGGATCCCTGTCCGGATTAAAAAATTTCCGGACCATCCGGCGGTTTTTTACTTATGTAAATTACAACCTGTAATAGCGTATCTATATTTATAAATCACATTTTAAGACAATTTTCAAGTGTACTTTTAGGTTCATAAAATTGTCCCAAACGAATAAACTTAAACCTAAAACTAATGAAAAACTTGGCTTTGCAATATTAAAAGAAATCTGTTATTTTCTTCTGCTTCTTTACTTCAACTGTTTTCTTGAAGTCATAATCACGCCACTTCCTTAGAAACATAACATCCACAGCTGATGCGCCAGGCTGTTGTTCGACGTAGGTAGTTGCCAGTTCCAGTGCTGCCCTACCCTCTGCATGAGTCAAAATTCCCACGCCATTTCCCGCTTCACTATCACCTTCGTCGTCGTCTTCTTCTTTTTCTTCCTCTTGACGAAGGACTACATCGACGATTTTGTCATCATTCAGGATTTCATTACCCAGTTCATCATCAGCTCGCGAAATCCATTCCACAACGTCATTCTCATTAATACTAGCAGAATCAGGCAGCCGTTGTAAATCCTTTAAAATTGAGTGGTTGTCATCAGGTTCAGTTGCATGAATATTTAACCCTATTGTATTTGGGTTGTCTTCTTGTCTCTTCTCAACGAGAGTTTCAACATCTGGCCACAATTTTCTCCAGGATTTGGTAAACGTAGATGATGGGATTTCATCATACGATTTACCAGCGATATAAATGACGTCCTTAATGTTAATTGTCTTGAGCGTCTGGATGAGACCTGCATTGTCATTACCATCCATCTTATCCAAAATTTCTGAAAGAAGCTTCCTCCGGTATTTTCTCTTAAAGCATTCGATTACACCCTGGTCCATGGGCTGTGCGATACTTGTTACATTTGGAGGCATATATAAAAGCTTGATGTCACTGTAACTATCACATTCGAGACCTTCCTCTGGATGCGTAGGGGCATTATCAAGCACAAGAACTGCTTTTACTGGCAATTTCAAGGATGTCAAATGTTCTTTTACAGACGGAACAAACTGAGCCACGAACCACTCCTTAAACAAATAAGAATCCATCCAGGCAGACTTTTGTGACCTGTAATACACTGGAAGGGAAGACATGTTTAAGTTTTTGAATACTCTGGGTTTGGCCGACTTTCCAATCACAAATAGCGGCATCTTGTGTGTCCCAGTTGCGTTTGAGCATAGTGCAACAGTGATCCTTTCTTTATTTACTTTAAAGCCCGAAGCAGACTTTTCTTGAGGAGTGGCAAAGGTTTTATTAGGCAAAAGTTTATAGTTAAGCCCAGTCTCATCGATATTGTACACTTGTTCTGGGGTTAGTTTTTCACGCTCAATGATACGCTTCAATTTTTCAGAAAAATCATTAGCTGCCGGTTGGTCTGCTGAAAGCTTCTCCCCGCAAACTCCAAGGAAATGCACTCCATGCCGTTTTTTCCATCTCGTTAGCCACCCATCGCTTGCCGAGAAGTTTCCTTTTTCCCCAAGTTTTGAATGAAGAATGACGGCTTTTTCTTTCAAAATCGGCCCATTTATAGGAGTCCCTCTTCTACGTTCCTGCATGAACCACAACCATAATGCGTCATCAACAAGTTCATGGTGTGGTTTTTTCAAGGTAGATCGAGTAGAAAGGACGGATTCGACTTCAATTTGCATACAAAAATCCTCGATCGATTTTCTGTTTTTCCGCCAATCATAAACTGTGCTTTTCCCTACATTAAACTCCATACAAATACTTTGCACTGATTCACCCTTATCTAAACGTTGTAAAATATTAAGTCTGTCTTGCATTTTAACCGTATTATGCTTCCGTTTTTCACTCATTTTTGAGAATTTTACTGTCAAATAATCAGAGTTACTGAAACTACAATTTCACCTAACAAATAAACTCACTTATAATAACATATGTAACTCACACTGAAAATTATTAAAACACACAACAATATCAGTAGTAATTAGTAAAAACAGCTACAGTACACTGTATGACGATCCGGAGCAAACGCAATCGTAAGCCGAACTGAGGATCTTTGTTTACATGTAGGCCGGAAATAAACAGACACGCTCAATCCTGTCGTCTTCGGCCGTGAGAAACCCGGCGCGCGCTGATGACTCATTTCCAAGAAGTAGTCCGGACCATCCGGCGTCCGAACCATCGGAGTCCGAACGAGAGGGAGTCGACTGTACTACCTTTTCGATATTAAACGTTATCAATCGATATCATGGCATTATGGCATTATCATAATTTGTATAAATTGATATGGTTTATTATATATCATTGTTAATTTAATGTTTTTTTCTAGCTCTTCAAACCGTATTCATTAATTATTATTAATTTATGTACCTAACCTTTATGTTATGAGTGGTTATATAGTGGTTTTGGCTGTTAGGCCTTTTATTGTAAACGGATCTACCTGTGTTTATAACTGGTAAACATCTATAGCCCCTTTTACATAAATTCATACATATAATCAAATCTTAACTATTAACATTTACATAAACAATTATTTTTTCCATATCTAATGACAATTTTATCTTGACCTATGGGTCACATATAAGAAAATTCAAATCTATTAACGTTAACTAGCTGCTTCACTCTTCATTCTACAACAGTAATTGAATAATACATCTTGTTTCATTACCTTTCATTAACTCAACACATATTTGGTATAACATAACATAAACTTTATCATAACATTTGTTGTCACAAAATAATATCTTTTAACTCAAAATCCTTACTTGCTATTACTACAAAGTAAATTATTGTTTCATTTTTTGTTAGCTTTTCACTGAACATATATCATTAACTATTATCTAACTTACAGGTTCGTTTATTCTTGTTAATACTACCTTGCATCCTTATTTACCTTTATCTATAATTATAAATGTAATTATTAGATTTTTGTTCTATCATGGGATTAGATATTGACTTGTTTATTATTCTGTTAACCTTGTTTTTATGTAACATGGATGCTAGCATTTCTGTTGCGTTACATATGCTCCCCCTCCTAAAAAAGTTTAGTTTACCTGAATGAAGTTTAGGTCAAATAAACTTGTCTTTTTCACATGCCTTTTCTTCATCTCAATATTAATGGTTGACGATGGGATTCTCAATGTAACTTCATTAGACTAGTATTAATAATTCTTTATTTAATAACATTTCATCATTTTAATTAACATTCTTGATCATTTTTAATTTCTGTAAACAGTATTTGTTTATAGTTGGCTACAATATTCAATGATACATTAGTTTCACATCTCTTCTACTTATAATTACTGTAATCACTGTATTTCTCAATTATTCTTCTGTCATCTAATTTCTTTCTGTTTTCTTCGTCCTACTCTTTTGGAAACTGAGGTCATTCTTGCAACTATTCTAATATTCCTTAAATATTTAATTTCCCTAACAATCCCTAATATGTGCGTTGGTACAGTTCAGAGAGGCACTGTTTGGCTTCATACTCTGCTGCCCACACCACATCTTAATATAGTACTGCTGGAATTCATCTACAGTCAGCTATAAAATATAATAATCTCCTAATAATCTCTTTAATTATTTAATAATAAATATTTGGGAAAAAAATTTTTTTTCTTTGTTGCTTTTATATTTCTTCATTACTATCCTTCATACTTTGTGATTCCATTTTAGTTCCTTAAACATTCTTTGATATTAAATTTGACAGTTATCATTTTTAATCATTTTTGTTGTGATTATAATGCTAAGAATCTTCTTCATTTGTTTTTTCTGATCTCAATATTTTTTAAATAGTTATTGTGTGATGATCATTATAACTGTGTTTCTGACTAAATACATTCCTTAGCACAACTATTCTTCTTCTTATGGTATTTCATTATTTTGGCTGTTTATATTTGAATGACTTATGTTCATAAATATTTTTTCCTTCTTGTTTTCTTTAATATTACATTGGTTACAATCAATCATTTACTGAAGTTGTTTCTTTCACTTGGCAATGCGGTATGTATTTTTAGGTCATATGATTTTTCTTTTATTATTTTGTATAGGTAGATTTGAGGTAAAAACTTTTATCTTGGGGTTTCATTATTTATCATTCACATTATTTCTTTGTAGATGTTTAGTAATAATTCTCGCTTTCTTCTGTAATCTTGGTGTTTGTTATTCATTATTCACACTATTTCTTTGTAGACGTTTAGTAATAATTCTCGCTTTCTTCTGTAATCTTGGGGCTTGTTATTCATTATTCACACTATTTCTTTATAAACATTTAATAATAATTCTCGCTTTCTTCTGTAATCTTGTGGTTTCATTATTCATTATTCACACTATTTCTTTATAAACATTTAATAATAATTCTCGCTTTCTTCTGTAATCTTGGGGTTTGTTATTCATTATTCACACTATTTCTTTATAAACATTTAATAATAATTCAACTATATTTTAATTCAGACTTACTTCATTTTGAATGACACATTTTTTTTCTATTTATTTTATTGTTCAAAAAATTCTCTTTTATTTACAAGTGTTTTTTCTTCAAAATCGATAATAAGTGGTTCTTATTGTATTTGAGAATTTAGTGGTTGTATTCAAATTCAAATTCTTTTTAAATTCCAAGTATTTTCTCTTCAAGACTGGTAATAAGTTGTTCTTATTATATTTTAGAATTTATTCATTATATAATATTTCCGTATCTTGTCAAATGGTTGCCTGGTCAGTTTTCATAACATCAGTCCCATTGTTCTGGTTGACTGTTTCTTTTCTAACCATGGTCCATTAATTCGACTGCACCCGTTGTCCGGATGACTGCATTGTTCATACCAATTTCTACACTTTTTACATATCTCTTGTGCATGATACAAAGCCAATACTGTAACTCGGCTGATGCAAAGTCTTCATTTAAGTCAGGGTACTCAGTCATATTTATCTCCCTTTGAATTATCAGGTATCGTATCTCCTCTATTCTAACATATTCACTGGTATATTCTACCCTTCCTTTCCCTTCGATATCTGGACTATTTACTAAATGTTTTACGGGTATCTTCCGTTTTAACGATATAATTGATGTGGTCATATACCTTTTGGTTGTTGATTTATTTAAATGACATTTAAATTTATTTAAGGTTTTTGTAATTATTCCATGTTGGTTCATTTTGGTCATTTTCATGAAGTTTCTTCTATATTTCATACCTTTACATAACTCCCTTCGTTCCTTAATTGATATGTTAAATGCACTACTTAATCCACCTTTCCTCATCTCCATTTCTTCTTTGTTATTGACTATTTTCTTTCTCCATATTATCCTTATTTTCTGGATATTCTTTTCTATGGTCAGATTTACTATAATACCTTCGGAAATGCTGTCTAGTGTTTTAGACATATTCTTTAAACACCTCTCCATTTCTTTATTTGTCTCCTCCTTATATTTATCCACTTCTGGGCTAAGTGTGTTATCATTTTCAAACCCCCTTCGAAAGCTTCCATTATCTCATTATTGAACTGCTCCTTCTTATCCTCAATCCACTTTAAACCTACTTCGTTCATTTTCTCAATTCTTTCATCCATTCGCCTAAAATTTTCTTTGTTCATTTGTAGGATTTCTTCCTTCATTTGTTTTAAACCCTCATCATTCCTATCTAACCTTTCGTGAATTTGGTTTAATCTTTCGTTCATTTGTTTTGAGGTTTCTTTAATTTCCTAATTTGTTTTCCTGGAGTTTTCCTTAATTTCCTCCTTTGTTTTCCTAAAATTCTCCTTATTTTCCTCATTCATTTGTCTCTTGCTTTCCATTATAATCGTCAACAGCTCCTGCATACTCATGTCTTCCTTTTTGTTGGATTTATCTGGTTGGTCCCCTTGGGCAACTTCTTCAATTATTTCCTTTTTCTTGTCCGTAATAATTTCAGTTTCCGCTATTTTGTCTGTCTGTTGTTCTATTTCACTATCTGTTATTAGTTCTATTTCCTGTTCTTGTTCATCTATTTCCTTCTCCGTTTCTCCTGCCCTAATCCTTGATCTACCTCTGGTATGCATGTTTATTCTCCCACAGTTGCCTGCTCTGGTTAAGTAATGTTATTATAATTATAGTTACTTAACTTAAGCCCTACACTGGTTGAGCGCCAATTTGTTCTACCTCGGGATTATCCCTGAAAATGCTCCACGGTTGTGAGCGCCAATTTGTTATATATCGGGTATGTACGGTTTAAGCCCCACTGTTGGGTTCGTCAATTTGTTATAAGACGAGTCCGAGCGTCTCGTTATGTTCACACAATGTAAGCCTATTCGTTGCTATGAACGGGTATGTTCCCCTGTCTTTACTCTCTTAGGTCGTTTAATTTACTTAATTATTTAAATATCTGAGATATTTGGAGTTGTGGGATATATTGATGTAATTAATTAATATTAACTTAGCTCTCTACAAATATCAGTGTTAGTGTACTTGAAACTTAAATAATTAATGCGTTATTCTGTAATTTCGTTCAACCCTATTATACCTTGAAGAGAATTATGTATAATTTTGTATTTTTACGCTCTCTCTTTGGTGTCGGATAATTCCACTATAAGCGCTGTAGTACTGGAGCAACGAAACTTATAGGTTATTTCACTGTTTATGTTAACCAATTATTCTATACTTAGTCAGTTACTTTTTATTCCCAACTCATTAAATCATACTCCAAATGACAAGATTTTGCAACTATATAAAGGTTCTTTATTTGTTTACTTCTTTAACATTGAATAAGATATGTCCTAACAGACATACACTTGGGCTATAGATTGCGTGAATCGATTATTGATTATTCCGATCCTTTATTTAAATTCAGTTATATAGTGTGTTTTAATTTGTAATTAATTTAATTCAGGGTGTGAAGGTTCTTGTAACTGTGGGAAAGATTAAACATACATAGATAAGAATGCAAGATTTACAAATTTGAAGTGTTGTGTGGTTAATATGATTAATATAATAATAATTTACCAGACTAGAACGAAGCAAATCGTGTAGGCGGTTGATTGATAAATTTACTGTTCTGGACGATTATGCCGTACAATATTCTTTCTTCGGTTTAATAAAATGGAATTCTTGTCCTGTCCACTTCGGAAATACAGCTCTCTGGATTGATTTACAGCCCGATTGATGCTTCTTCTGCAATTCCTGGATCCAAATACGTTCTTCTCTCGGTTGAAGCAATTAGTGATGTTCCGTGTATTTGAAAGGTTATGAGTTCTAGTGTAGTGTATTTTATTAGTTGTGATACATTGACTCTTTCTATTTGGTTTATTATATCGTCAATTCCTTTCGGATATGGGACAATTCAAGTCCTTCTTTATAGAATCCAGTTATTTATTTTCTATTGTGATTTCATACTATTGTCTTGTTTGGTTAATTTATACTGGCAAGAGTCATAAATATTATCATTAGAATTTTGTATTTTATAATAGTATTTGCTAATTTAGTATATTCCGATTAAATAGACATTTCTTGGTTTTTTTAATCTCATCACATTCAGATCATCTAAGGCAATTATTGACAAATCAACAACTTCTTTTCCTGTAGTCCCTAGCAACACATGATTTTTCTTCCTTTCACATGTTTTGAATATAGTGTTTATTTCATATATTTTTTGTCTATTCCTTATCAATTTGCTATCCTATCGGAATGTAACTTTACCGATAGCTGGTTTATTATTTTCTACACATATTCTGCTGGTTTTTTGATATAAGCCTGTTTCTTTTATATTTACAGTCGACTCCCTCTAATCCGGACACCTCGGGACCGGATCCCTGTCCGGATTAAAAAATTTCCGGACCATCCGGCGGTTTTTTACTTATGTAAATTACAACCTGTAATAGCGTATCTATATTTATAAATCACATTTTAAGACAATTTTCAAGTGTACTTTTAGGTTCATAAAATTGTCCCAAACGAATAAACTTAAACCTAAAACTAATGAAAAACTTGGCTTTGCAATATTAAAAGAAATCTGTTATTTTCTTCTGCTTCTTTACTTCAACTGTTTTCTTGAAGTCATAATCACGCCACTTCCTTAGAAACATAACATCCACAGCTGATGCGCCAGGCTGTTGTTCGACGTAGGTAGTTGCCAGTTCCAGTGCTGCCCTACCCTCTGCATGAGTCAAAATTCCCACGCCATTTCCCGCTTCACTATCACCTTCGTCGTCGTCTTCTTCTTTTTCTTCCTCTTGACGAAGGACTACATCGACGATTTTGTCATCATTCAGGATTTCATTACCCAGTTCATCATCAGCTCGCGAAATCCATTCCACAACGTCATTCTCATTAATACTAGCAGAATCAGGCAGCCGTTGTAAATCCTTTAAAATTGAGTGGTTGTCATCAGGTTCAGTTGCATGAATATTTAACCCTATTGTATTTGGGTTGTCTTCTTGTCTCTTCTCAACGAGAGTTTCAACATCTGGCCACAATTTTCTCCAGGATTTGGTAAACGTAGATGATGGGATTTCATCATACGATTTACCAGCGATATAAATGACGTCCTTAATGTTAATTGTCTTGAGCGTCTGGATGAGACCTGCATTGTCATTACCATCCATCTTATCCAAAATTTCTGAAAGAAGCTTCCTCCGGTATTTTCTCTTAAAGCATTCGATTACACCCTGGTCCATGGGCTGTGCGATACTTGTTACATTTGGAGGCATATATAAAAGCTTGATGTCACTGTAACTATCACATTCGAGACCTTCCTCTGGATGCGTAGGGGCATTATCAAGCACAAGAACTGCTTTTACTGGCAATTTCAAGGATGTCAAATGTTCTTTTACAGACGGAACAAACTGAGCCACGAACCACTCCTTAAACAAATAAGAATCCATCCAGGCAGACTTTTGTGACCTGTAATACACTGGAAGGGAAGACATGTTTAAGTTTTTGAATACTCTGGATTTGGCCGACTTTCCAATCACAAATAGCGGCATCTTGTGTGTCCCAGTTGCGTTTGAGCATAGTGCAACAGTGATCCTTTCTTTATTTACTTTAAAGCCCGAAGCAGACTTTTCTTGAGGAGTGGCAAAGGTTTTATTAGGCAAAAGTTTATAGTTAAGCCCAGTCTCATCGATATTGTACACTTGTTCTGGGGTTAGTTTTTCACGCTCAATGATACGCTTCAATTTTTCAGAAAAATCATTAGCTGCCGGTTGGTCTGCTGAAAGCTTCTCCCCGCAAACTCCAAGGAAATGCACTCCATGCCGTTTTTTCCATCTCGTTAGCCACCCATCGCTTGCCGAGAAGTTTCCTTTTTCCCCAAGTTTTGAATGAAGAATGACGGCTTTTTCTTTCAAAATCGGCCCATTTATAGGAGTCCCTCTTCTACGTTCCTGCATGAACCACAACCATAATGCGTCATCAACAAGTTCATGGTGTGGTTTTTTCAAGGTAGATCGAGTAGAAAGGACGGATTCGACTTCAATTTGCATACAAAAATCCTCGATCGATTTTCTGTTTTTCCGCCAATCATAAACTGTGCTTTTCCCTACATTAAACTCCATACAAATACTTTGCACTGATTCACCCTTATCTAAACGTTGTAAAATATTAAGTCTGTCTTGCATTTTAACCGTATTATGCTTCCGTTTTTCACTCATTTTTGAGAATTTTACTGTCAAATAATCAGAGTTACTGAAACTACAATTTCACCTAACAAATAAACTCACTTATAATAACATATGTAACTCACACTGAAAATTATTAAAACACACAACAATATCAGTAGTAATTAGTAAAAACAGCTACAGTACACTGTATGACGATCCGGAGCAAACGCAATCGTAAGCCGAACTGAGGATCTTTGTTTACATGTAGGCCGGAAATAAACAGACACGCTCAATCCTGTCGTCTTCGGCCGTGAGAAACCCGGCGCGCGCTGATGACTCATTTCCAAGAAGTAGTCCGGACCATCCGGCGTCCGAACCATCGGAGTCCGAACGAGAGGGAGTCGACTGTACTACCTTTTCGATATTAAACGTTATCAATCGATATCATGGCATTATGGCATTATCATAATTTGTATAAATTGATATGGTTTATTATATATCATTGTTAATTTAATGTTTTTTTCTAGCTCTTCAAACCGTATTCATTAATTATTATTAATTTATGTACCTAACCTTTATGTTATGAGTGGTTATATAGTGGTTTTGGCTGTTAGGCCTTTTATTGTAAACGGATCTACCTGTGTTTATAACTGGTAAACATCTATAGCCCCTTTTACATAAATTCATACATATAATCAAATCTTAACTATTAACATTTACATAAACAATTATTTTTTCCATATCTAATGACAATTTTATCTTGACCTATGGGTCACATATAAGAAAATTCAAATCTATTAACGTTAACTAGCTGCTTCACTCTTCATTCTACAACAGTAATTGAATAATACATCTTGTTTCATTACCTTTCATTAACTCAACACATATTTGGTATAACATAACATAAACTTTATCATAACATTTGTTGTCACAAAATAATATCTTTTAACTCAAAATCCTTACTTGCTATTACTATAAAGTAAATTATTGTTTCATTTTTTGTTAGCTTTTCACTGAACATATATCATTAACTATTATCTAACTTACAGGTTCGTTTATTCTTGTTAATACTACCTTGCATCCTTATTTACCTTTATCTATAATTATAAATGTAATTATTAGATTTTTGTTCTATCATGGGATTAGATATTGACTTGTTTATTATTCTGTTAACCTTGTTTTTATGTAACATGGATGCTAGCATTTCTGTTGCGTTACATATGCTCCCCCTCCTAAAAAAGTTTAGTTTACCTGAATGAAGTTTAGGTCAAATAAACTTGTCTTTTTCACATGCCTTTTCTTCATCTCAATATTAATGGTTGACGATGGGATTCTCAATGTAACTTCATTAGACTAGTATTAATAATTCTTTATTTAATAACATTTCATCATTTTAATTAACATTCTTGATCATTTTTAATTTCTGTAAACAGTATTTGTTTATAGTTGGCTACAATATTCAATGATACATTAGTTTCACATCTCTTCTACTTATAATTACTGTAATCACTGTATTTCTCAATTATTCTTCTGTCATCTAATTTCTTTCTGTTTTCTTCGTCCTACTCTTTTGGAAACTGAGGTCATTCTTGCAACTATTCTAATATTCCTTAAATATTTAATTTCCCTAACAATCCCTAATATGTGCGTTGGTACAGTTCAGAGAGGCACTGTTTGGCTTCATACTCTGCTGCCCACACCACATCTTAATATAGTACTGCTGGAATTCATCTACAGTCAGCTATAAAATATAATAATCTCCTAATAATCTCTTTAATTATTTAATAATAAATATTTGGGAAAAAAATTTTTTTTCTTTGTTGCTTTTATATTTCTTCATTACTATCCTTCATACTTTGTGATTCCATTTTAGTTCCTTAAACATTCTTTGATATTAAATTTGACAGTTATCATTTTTAATCATTTTTGTTGTGATTATAATGCTAAGAATCTTCTTCATTTGTTTTTTCTGATCTCAATATTTTTTAAATAGTTATTGTGTGATGATCATTATAACTGTGTTTCTGACTAAATACATTCCTTAGCACAACTATTCTTCTTCTTATGGTATTTCATTATTTTGGCTGTTTATATTTGAATGACTTATGTTCATAAATATTTTTTCCTTCTTGTTTTCTTTAATATTACATTGGTTACAATCAATCATTTACTGAAGTTGTTTCTTTCACTTGGCAATGCGGTATGTATTTTTAGGTCATATGATTTTTCTTTTATTATTTTGTATAGGTAGATTTGAGGTAAAAACTTTTTATCTTGGGGTTTCATTATTTATCATTCACATTATTTCTTTGTAGATGTTTAGTAATAATTCTCGCTTTCTTCTGTAATCTTGGTGTTTGTTATTCATTATTCACACTATTTCTTTGTAGACGTTTAGTAATAATTCTCGCTTTCTTCTGTAATCTTGGGGCTTGTTATTCATTATTCACACTATTTCTTTATAAACATTTAATAATAATTCTCGCTTTCTTCTGTAATCTTGTGGTTTCATTATTCATTATTCACACTATTTCTTTATAAACATTTAATAATAATTCTCGCTTTCTTCTGTAATCTTGGGGTTTGTTATTCATTATTCACACTATTTCTTTATAAACATTTAATAATAATTCAACTATATTTTAATTCAGACTTACTTCATTTTGAATGACACATTTTTTTTTCTATTTATTTTATTGTTCAAAAAATTCTCTTTTATTTACAAGTGTTTTTTCTTCAAAATCGATAATAAGTGGTTCTTATTGTATTTGAGAATTTAGTGGTTGTATTCAAATTCAAATTCTTTTTAAATTCCAAGTATTTTCTCTTCAAGACTGGTAATAAGTTGTTCTTATTATATTTTAGAATTTATTCATTATATAATATTTCCGTATCTTGTCAAATGGTTGCCTGGTCAGTTTTCATAACATCAGTCCCATTGTTCTGGTTGACTGTTTCTTTTCTAACCATGGTCCATTAATTCGACTGCACCCGTTGTCCGGATGACTGCATTGTTCATACCAATTTCTACACTTTTTACATATCTCTTGTGCATGATACAAAGCCAATACTGTAACTCGGCTGATGCAAAGTCTTCATTTAAGTCAGGGTACTCAGTCATATTTATCTCCCTTTGAATTATCAGGTATCGTATCTCCTCTATTCTAACATATTCACTGGTATATTCTACCCTTCCTTTCCCTTCGATATCTGGACTATTTACTAAATGTTTTACGGGTATCTTCCGTTTTAACGATATAATTGATGTGGTCATATACCTTTTGGTTGTTGATTTATTTAAATGACATTTAAATTTATTTAAGGTTTTTGTAATTATTCCATGTTGGTTCATTTTGGTCATTTTCATGAAGTTTCTTCTATATTTCATACCTTTACATAACTCCCTTCGTTCCTTAATTGATATGTTAAATGCACTACTTAATCCACCTTTCCTCATCTCCATTTCTTCTTTGTTATTGACTATTTTCTTTCTCCATATTATCCTTATTTTCTGGATATTCTTTTCTATGGTCAGATTTACTATAATACCTTCGGAAATGCTGTCTAGTGTTTTAGACATATTCTTTAAACACCTCTCCATTTCTTTATTTGTCTCCTCCTTATATTTATCCACTTCTGGGCTAAGTGTGTTATCATTTTCAAACCCCCTTCGAAAGCTTCCATTATCTCATTATTGAACTGCTCCTTCTTATCCTCAATCCACTTTAAACCTACTTCGTTCATTTTCTCAATTCTTTCATCCATTCGCCTAAAATTTTCTTTGTTCATTTGTAGGATTTCTTCCTTCATTTGTTTTAAACCCTCATCATTCCTATCTAACCTTTCGTGAATTTGGTTTAATCTTTCGTTCATTTGTTTTGAGGTTTCTTTAATTTCCTAATTTGTTTTCCTGGAGTTTTCCTTAATTTCCTCCTTTGTTTTCCTAAAATTCTCCTTATTTTCCTCATTCATTTGTCTCTTGCTTTCCATTATAATCGTCAACAGCTCCTGCATACTCATGTCTTCCTTTTTGTTGGATTTATCTGGTTGGTCCCCTTGGGCAACTTCTTCAATTATTTCCTTTTTCTTGTCCGTAATAATTTCAGTTTCCGCTATTTTGTCTGTCTGTTGTTCTATTTCACTATCTGTTATTAGTTCTATTTCCTGTTCTTGTTCATCTATTTCCTTCTCCGTTTCTCCTGCCCTAATCCTTGATCTACCTCTGGTATGCATGTTTATTCTCCCACAGTTGCCTGCTCTGGTTAAGTAATGTTATTATAATTATAGTTACTTAACTTAAGCCCTACACTGGTTGAGCGCCAATTTGTTCTACCTCGGGATTATCCCTGAAAATGCTCCACGGTTGTGAGCGCCAATTTGTTATATATCGGGTATGTACGGTTTAAGCCCCACTGTTGGGTTCGTCAATTTGTTATAAGACGAGTCCGAGCGTCTCGTTATGTTCACACAATGTAAGCCTATTCGTTGCTATGAACGGGTATGTTCCCCTGTCTTTACTCTCTTAGGTCGTTTAATTTACTTAATTATTTAAATATCTGAGATATTTGGAGTTGTGGGATATATTGATGTAATTAATTAATATTAACTTAGCTCTCTACAAATATCAGTGTTAGTGTACTTGAAACTTAAATAATTAATGCGTTATTCTGTAATTTCGTTCAACCCTATTATACCTTGAAGAGAATTATGTATAATTTTGTATTTTTACGCTCTCTCTTTGGTGTCGGATAATTCCACTATAAGCGCTGTAGTACTGGAGCAACGAAACTTATAGGTTATTTCACTGTTTATGTTAACCAATTATTCTATACTTAGTCAGTTACTTTTTATTCCCAACTCATTAAATCATACTCCAAATGACAAGATTTTGCAACTATATAAAGGTTCTTTATTTGTTTACTTCTTTAACATTGAATAAGATATGTCCTAACAGACATACACTTGGGCTATAGATTGCGTGAATCGATTATTGATTATTCCGATCCTTTATTTAAATTCAGTTATATAGTGTGTTTTAATTTGTAATTAATTTAATTCAGGGTGTGAAGGTTCTTGTAACTGTGGGAAAGATTAAACATACATAGATAAGAATGCAAGATTTACAAATTTGAAGTGTTGTGTGGTTAATATGATTAATATAATAATAATTTACCAGACTAGAACGAAGCAAATCGTGTAGGCGGTTGATTGATAAATTTACTGTTCTGGACGATTATGCCGTACAATATTCTTTCTTCGGTTTAATAAAATGGAATTCTTGTCCTGTCCACTTCGGAAATACAGCTCTCTGGATTGATTTACAGCCCGATTGATGCTTCTTCTGCAATTCCTGGATCCAAATACGTTCTTCTCTCGGTTGAAGCAATTAGTGATGTTCCGTGTATTTGAAAGGTTATGAGTTCTAGTGTAGTGTATTTTATTAGTTGTGATACATTGACTCTTTCTATTTGGTTTATTATATCGTCAATTCCTTTCGGATATGGGACAATTCAAGTCCTTCTTTATAGAATCCAGTTATTTATTTTCTATTGTGATTTCATACTATTGTCTTGTTTGGTTAATTTATACTGGCAAGAGTCATAAATATTATCATTAGAATTTTGTATTTTATAATAGTATTTGCTAATTTAGTATATTCCGATTAAATAGACATTTCTTGGTTTTTTTAATCTCATCACATTCAGATCATCTAAGGCAATTATTGACAAATCAACAACTTCTTCTTTTCCTGTAGTCCCTAGCAACACATGATTTTTCTTCCTTTCACATGTTTTGAATATAGTGTTTATTTCATATATTTTTTGTCTATTCCTTATCAATTTGCTATCCTATCGGAATGTAACTTTACCGATAGCTGGTTTATTATTTTCTACACATATTCTGCTGGTTTTTTTATATAAGCCTGTTTCTTTTATATTTACAGTCGACTCCCTCTAATCCGGACACCTCGGGACCGGATCCCTGTCCGGATTAAAAAATTTCCGGACCATCCGGCGGTTTTTTACTTATGTAAATTACAACCTGTAATAGCGTATCTATATTTATAAATCACATTTTAAGACAATTTTCAAGTGTACTTTTAGGTTCATAAAATTGTCCCAAACGAATAAACTTAAACCTAAAACTAATGAAAAACTTGGCTTTGCAATATTAAAAGAAATCTGTTATTTTCTTCTGCTTCTTTACTTCAACTGTTTTCTTGAAGTCATAATCACGCCACTTCCTTAGAAACATAACATCCACAGCTGATGCGCCAGGCTGTTGTTCGACGTAGGTAGTTGCCAGTTCCAGTGCTGCCCTACCCTCTGCATGAGTCAAAATTCCCACGCCATTTCCCGCTTCACTATCACCTTCGTCGTCGTCTTCTTCTTTTTCTTCCTCTTGACGAAGGACTACATCGACGATTTTGTCATCATTCAGGATTTCATTACCCAGTTCATCATCAGCTCGCGAAATCCATTCCACAACGTCATTCTCATTAATACTAGCAGAATCAGGCAGCCGTTGTAAATCCTTTAAAATTGAGTGGTTGTCATCAGGTTCAGTTGCATGAATATTTAACCCTATTGTATTTGGGTTGTCTTCTTGTCTCTTCTCAACGAGAGTTTCAACATCTGGCCACAATTTTCTCCAGGATTTGGTAAACGTAGATGATGGGATTTCATCATACGATTTACCAGCGATATAAATGACGTCCTTAATGTTAATTGTCTTGAGCGTCTGGATGAGACCTGCATTGTCATTACCATCCATCTTATCCAAAATTTCTGAAAGAAGCTTCCTCCGGTATTTTCTCTTAAAGCATTCGATTACACCCTGGTCCATGGGCTGTGCGATACTTGTTACATTTGGAGGCATATATAAAAGCTTGATGTCACTGTAACTATCACATTCGAGACCTTCCTCTGGATGCGTAGGGGCATTATCAAGCACAAGAACTGCTTTTACTGGCAATTTCAAGGATGTCAAATGTTCTTTTACAGACGGAACAAACTGAGCCACGAACCACTCCTTAAACAAATAAGAATCCATCCAGGCAGACTTTTGTGACCTGTAATACACTGGAAGGGAAGACATGTTTAAGTTTTTGAATACTCTGGGTTTGGCCGACTTTCCAATCACAAATAGCGGCATCTTGTGTGTCCCAGTTGCGTTTGAGCATAGTGCAACAGTGATCCTTTCTTTATTTACTTTAAAGCCCGAAGCAGACTTTTCTTGAGGAGTGGCAAAGGTTTTATTAGGCAAAAGTTTATAGTTAAGCCCAGTCTCATCGATATTGTACACTTGTTCTGGGGTTAGTTTTTCACGCTCAATGATACGCTTCAATTTTTCAGAAAAATCATTAGCTGCCGGTTGGTCTGCTGAAAGCTTCTCCCCGCAAACTCCAAGGAAATGCACTCCATGCCGTTTTTTCCATCTCGTTAGCCACCCATCGCTTGCCGAGAAGTTTCCTTTTTCCCCAAGTTTTGAATGAAGAATGACGGCTTTTTCTTTCAAAATCGGCCCATTTATAGGAGTCCCTCTTCTACGTTCCTGCATGAACCACAACCATAATGCGTCATCAACAAGTTCATGGTGTGGTTTTTTCAAGGTAGATCGAGTAGAAAGGACGGATTCGACTTCAATTTGCATACAAAAATCCTCGATCGATTTTCTGTTTTTCCGCCAATCATAAACTGTGCTTTTCCCTACATTAAACTCCATACAAATACTTTGCACTGATTCACCCTTATCTAAACGTTGTAAAATATTAAGTCTGTCTTGCATTTTAACCGTATTATGCTTCCGTTTTTCACTCATTTTTGAGAATTTTACTGTCAAATAATCAGAGTTACTGAAACTACAATTTCACCTAACAAATAAACTCACTTATAATAACATATGTAACTCACACTGAAAATTATTAAAACACACAACAATATCAGTAGTAATTAGTAAAAACAGCTACAGTACACTGTATGACGATCCGGAGCAAACGCAATCGTAAGCCGAACTGAGGATCTTTGTTTACATGTAGGCCGGAAATAAACAGACACGCTCAATCCTGTCGTCTTCGGCCGTGAGAAACCCGGCGCGCGCTGATGACTCATTTCCAAGAAGTAGTCCGGACCATCCGGCGTCCGAACCATCGGAGTCCGAACGAGAGGGAGTCGACTGTACTACCTTTTCGATATTAAACGTTATCAATCGATATCATGGCATTATGGCATTATCATAATTTGTATAAATTGATATGGTTTATTATATATCATTGTTAATTTAATGTTTTTTTCTAGCTCTTCAAACCGTATTCATTAATTATTATTAATTTATGTACCTAACCTTTATGTTATGAGTGGTTATATAGTGGTTTTGGCTGTTAGGCCTTTTATTGTAAACGGATCTACCTGTGTTTATAACTGGTAAACATCTATAGCCCCTTTTACATAAATTCATACATATAATCAAATCTTAACTATTAACATTTACATAAACAATTATTTTTTCCATATCTAATGACAATTTTATCTTGACCTATGGGTCACATATAAGAAAATTCAAATCTATTAACGTTAACTAGCTGCTTCACTCTTCATTCTACAACAGTAATTGAATAATACATCTTGTTTCATTACCTTTCATTAACTCAACACATATTTGGTATAACATAACATAAACTTTATCATAACATTTGTTGTCACAAAATAATATCTTTTAACTCAAAATCCTTACTTGCTATTACTACAAAGTAAATTATTGTTTCATTTTTTGTTAGCTTTTCACTGAACATATATCATTAACTATTATCTAACTTACAGGTTCGTTTATTCTTGTTAATACTACCTTGCATCCTTATTTACCTTTATCTATAATTATAAATGTAATTATTAGATTTTTGTTCTATCATGGGATTAGATATTGACTTGTTTATTATTCTGTTAACCTTGTTTTTATGTAACATGGATGCTAGCATTTCTGTTGCGTTACATATGCTCCCCCTCCTAAAAAAGTTTAGTTTACCTGAATGAAGTTTAGGTCAAATAAACTTGTCTTTTTCACATGCCTTTTCTTCATCTCAATATTAATGGTTGACGATGGGATTCTCAATGTAACTTCATTAGACTAGTATTAATAATTCTTTATTTAATAACATTTCATCATTTTAATTAACATTCTTGATCATTTTTAATTTCTGTAAACAGTATTTGTTTATAGTTGGCTACAATATTCAATGATACATTAGTTTCACATCTCTTCTACTTATAATTACTGTAATCACTGTATTTCTCAATTATTCTTCTGTCATCTAATTTCTTTCTGTTTTCTTCGTCCTACTCTTTTGGAAACTGAGGTCATTCTTGCAACTATTCTAATATTCCTTAAATATTTAATTTCCCTAACAATCCCTAATATGTGCGTTGGTACAGTTCAGAGAGGCACTGTTTGGCTTCATACTCTGCTGCCCACACCACATCTTAATATAGTACTGCTGGAATTCATCTACAGTCAGCTATAAAATATAATAATCTCCTAATAATCTCTTTAATTATTTAATAATAAATATTTGGGAAAAAAATTTTTTTTCTTTGTTGCTTTTATATTTCTTCATTACTATCCTTCATACTTTGTGATTCCATTTTAGTTCCTTAAACATTCTTTGATATTAAATTTGACAGTTATCATTTTTAATCATTTTTGTTGTGATTATAATGCTAAGAATCTTCTTCATTTGTTTTTTCTGATCTCAATATTTTTTAAATAGTTATTGTGTGATGATCATTATAACTGTGTTTCTGACTAAATACATTCCTTAGCACAACTATTCTTCTTCTTATGGTATTTCATTATTTTGGCTGTTTATATTTGAATGACTTATGTTCATAAATATTTTTTCCTTCTTGTTTTCTTTAATATTACATTGGTTACAATCAATCATTTACTGAAGTTGTTTCTTTCACTTGGCAATGCGGTATGTATTTTTAGGTCATATGATTTTTCTTTTATTATTTTGTATAGGTAGATTTGAGGTAAAAACTTTTATCTTGGGGTTTCATTATTTATCATTCACATTATTTCTTTGTAGATGTTTAGTAATAATTCTCGCTTTCTTCTGTAATCTTGGTGTTTGTTATTCATTATTCACACTATTTCTTTGTAGACGTTTAGTAATAATTCTCGCTTTCTTCTGTAATCTTGGGGCTTGTTATTCATTATTCACACTATTTCTTTATAAACATTTAATAATAATTCTCGCTTTCTTCTGTAATCTTGTGGTTTCATTATTCATTATTCACACTATTTCTTTATAAACATTTAATAATAATTCTCGCTTTCTTCTGTAATCTTGGGGTTTGTTATTCATTATTCACACTATTTCTTTATAAACATTTAATAATAATTCAACTATATTTTAATTCAGACTTACTTCATTTTGAATGACACATTTTTTTTCTATTTATTTTATTGTTCAAAAAATTCTCTTTTATTTACAAGTGTTTTTTCTTCAAAATCGATAATAAGTGGTTCTTATTGTATTTGAGAATTTAGTGGTTGTATTCAAATTCAAATTCTTTTTAAATTCCAAGTATTTTCTCTTCAAGACTGGTAATAAGTTGTTCTTATTATATTTTAGAATTTATTCATTATATAATATTTCCGTATCTTGTCAAATGGTTGCCTGGTCAGTTTTCATAACATCAATCCCATTGTTCTGGTTGACTGTTTCTTTTCTAACCATGGTCCATTAATTCGACTGCACCCGTTGTCCGGATGACTGCATTGTTCATACCAATTTCTACACTTTTTACATATCTCTTGTGCATGATACAAAGCCAATACTGTAACTCGGCTGATGCAAAGTCTTCATTTAAGTCAGGGTACTCAGTCATATTTATCTCCCTTTGAATTATCAGGTATCGTATCTCCTCTATTCTAACATATTCACTGGTATATTCTACCCTTCCTTTCCCTTCGATATCTGGACTATTTACTAAATGTTTTACGGGTATCTTCCGTTTTAACGATATAATTGATGTGGTCATATACCTTTTGGTTGTTGATTTATTTAAATGACATTTAAATTTATTTAAGGTTTTTGTAATTATTCCATGTTGGTTCATTTTGGTCATTTTCATGAAGTTTCTTCTATATTTCATACCTTTACATAAATCCCTTCGTTCCTTAATTGATATGTTAAATGCACTACTTAATCCACCTTTCCTCATCTCCATTTCTTCTTTGTTATTGACTATTTTCTTTCTCCATATTATCCTTATTTTCTGGATATTCTTTTCTATGGTCAGATTTACTATAATACCTTCGGAAATGCTGTCTAGTGTTTTAGACATATTCTTTAAACACCTCTCCATTTCTTTATTTGTCTCCTCCTTATATTTATCCACTTCTGGGCTAAGTGTGTTATCATTTTCAAACCCCCTTCGAAAGCTTCCATTATCTCATTATTGAACTGCTCCTTCTTATCCTCAATCCACTTTAAACCTACTTCGTTCATTTTCTCAATTCTTTCATCCATTCGCCTAAAATTTTCTTTGTTCATTTGTAGGATTTCTTCCTTCATTTGTTTTAAACCCTCATCATTCCTATCTAACCTTTCGTGAATTTGGTTTAATCTTTCGTTCATTTGTTTTGAGGTTTCTTTAATTTCCTAATTTGTTTTCCTGGAGTTTTCCTTAATTTCCTCCTTTGTTTTCCTAAAATTCTCCTTATTTTCCTCATTCATTTGTCTCTTGCTTTCCATTATAATCGTCAACAGCTCCTGCATACTCATGTCTTCCTTTTTGTTGGATTTATCTGGTTGGTCCCCTTGGGCAACTTCTTCAATTATTTCCTTTTTCTTGTCCGTAATAATTTCAGTTTCCGCTATTTTGTCTGTCTGTTGTTCTATTTCACTATCTGTTATTAGTTCTATTTCCTGTTCTTGTTCATCTATTTCCTTCTCCGTTTCTCCTGCCCTAATCCTTGATCTACCTCTGGTATGCATGTTTATTCTCCCACAGTTGCCTGCTCTGGTTAAGTAATGTTATTATAATTATAGTTACTTAACTTAAGCCCTACACTGGTTGAGCGCCAATTTGTTCTACCTCGGGATTATCCCTGAAAATGCTCCACGGTTGTGAGCGCCAATTTGTTATATATCGGGTATGTACGGTTTAAGCCCCACTGTTGGGTTCGTCAATTTGTTATAAGACGAGTCCGAGCGTCTCGTTATGTTCACACAATGTAAGCCTATTCGTTGCTATGAACGGGTATGTTCCCCTGTCTTTACTCTCTTAGGTCGTTTAATTTACTTAATTATTTAAATATCTGAGATATTTGGAGTTGTGGGATATATTGATGTAATTAATTAATATTAACTTAGCTCTCTACAAATATCAGTGTTAGTGTACTTGAAACTTAAATAATTAATGCGTTATTCTGTAATTTCGTTCAACCCTATTATACCTTGAAGAGAATTATGTATAATTTTGTATTTTTACGCTCTCTCTTTGGTGTCGGATAATTCCACTATAAGCGCTGTAGTACTGGAGCAACGAAACTTATAGGTTATTTCACTGTTTATGTTAACCAATTATTCTATACTTAGTCAGTTACTTTTTATTCCCAACTCATTAAATCATACTCCAAATGACAAGATTTTGCAACTATATAAAGGTTCTTTATTTGTTTACTTCTTTAACATTGAATAAGATATGTCCTAACAGACATACACTTGGGCTATAGATTGCGTGAATCGATTATTGATTATTCCGATCCTTTATTTAAATTCAGTTATATAGTGTGTTTTAATTTGTAATTAATTTAATTCAGGGTGTGAAGGTTCTTGTAACTGTGGGAAAGATTAAACATACATAGATAAGAATGCAAGATTTACAAATTTGAAGTGTTGTGTGGTTAATATGATTAATATAATAATAATTTACCAGACTAGAACGAAGCAAATCGTGTAGGCGGTTGATTGATAAATTTACTGTTCTGGACGATTATGCCGTACAATATTCTTTCTTCGGTTTAATAAAATGGAATTCTTGTCCTGTCCACTTCGGAAATACAGCTCTCTGATTGATTTACAGCCTGATTGATGCTTCTTCTGCAATTCCTGGATCCAAATACGTTCTTCTCTCGGTTGAAGCAATTAGTGATGTTCCGTGTATTTGAAAGGTTATGAGTTCTAGTGTAGTGTATTTTATTAGTTGTGATACATTGACTCTTTCTATTTGGTTTCTTATATCGTCAATTCCTTTCGGATATGGGACAATTGAAGTCCTTCCTTATAGAATACAGTTATTTATTTTCTATTGTGATTTCATACTATTGTCTTGTTTGGTTAATTTATACTGGCAAGAGTCATAAATATTATCATTAGAATTTTGTATTTTATAATAGTATTTGCTAATTTAGTATATTCCGATTAAATAGACATTCTTGGTTTTTTTAATCTCATCACATTCAGATCATCTAAGGCAATTATTGACAAATCAACAACTTCTTCTTTTCCTGTAGTCCCTAGCAACACATGATTTTTCTTCCTTTCACATGTTTTGAATATAGTGTTTATTTCATATATTTTTTGTCCATTCCTTATCAATTTGCTATCCTATCGGAATGTAACTTTACCGATAGTTGGTTTATTATTTTCTACACATATTCTGCTGGTTTTTTTATATAAGCCTGTTTCTTTTATATTTACTACCTTTCGATATTAAACGTTATCAATCGATATCATGGCATTATCATAATTTGTATAAATTGATATGGTTTACTATATATCATTATTAATTTAATGCTTTTTTCTAGCTCTTCAAACCGTATTCATTAATTATTATTAATTTATGTACCTAACCTTTATGTTATGAGTGGTTATATAGTGGTTTTGGCTGTTATGCCTTTTATTGTAAACGGATCTACCTGTGTTTATAACTGGTAAACATCTATACCCCCTTTTACATAAATTCATACATATAGTCAAATCTTAACTATTAACATTTACATAAACAATTATTTTTTCCATATCTAATGACAATTTTATCTTGACCTATGGGTCACATATAAGAAAATTCAAATCTATTAACGTTAACTAGCTGCTTCACACTTCATTCTACAACAGTAATTGAATAATACATCTTGTTTCATTACCTTTCATTAACTCGACACATATTTGGTATAACATAACATAAACTTTATCATAACATTTGTTGTCACAAAATAATATCTTTTAACTCAAAATCCTTACTTGCTATTACTATAAAGTAAATTATTGTTTCATTTTCTGTTTGCTTTTAACTGAACATATATCATTAACTATTATCTAACTTACAGGTTCGTTTATTCTTGTTAATACTACCTTGCATCCTTATTTACCTTTATCTATAATTATAAATGTAATTATTAGATTTTTGTTCTATAATGGGGTTAGATATTGACTTGTTTATTATTCTCTTAACCTTGTTTTTATGTAACATGGATGCTAGCATTTCTGTTGCGTTAACGTAACAGAAATGCGGTCCTCGACGTTACATAAATAAAATATTAAAATTAGAATAGGGAAGAAAATATTTTAATTTTCCACACTTATAAAAAGGTCAGAAAATAAACTCATAATTGTTTAAAAGTAATAAGAATGCAAGGTAATAATAATAATAAAAGATAAGCATGTAATAATGAGAATAGTGATAAACCTCAAGGTTCAGTGAGAGGTAAATAAAAAACATTGATAAATATTGTAAGAAAGAAAAACTAATATTGACTATTTCAGAGTAATTGATGTTGTGAAAATAGATAAGAATGTACGTTCTAAATTACTCAAAAATACTTGTTATGAATTGTATGATGTTATGTTATTATCATGACTGTGATTTTATATTTTGTGTTCATGTGAAAGTTTTCTTGTTGATAGAATATCAAGTAATTAAGTAATATGTATTATTCATTTACTGTTGTAGAACTGTGGTTGAACTCAATTATTGAGTATTAATTAATTTCATTTTTATGTGTTATCTATAGGTCAAGATAAAGTTGTTGTCAGATATTATAAAGATAATTATTTGTACACATGTACGTAGATAAAAGTTGATTATAATTGTAAACTTGGATAAAAAGGCTATAATGGTTAACAAGTTAAATTCAGAAGTACATGAACGAGAAGAGTTTAACTAAGAGAGATGCTCAATAAAAACTGGATTAATTTAGAATACTAAATACATCAAACGTTACAATAAATGAATGACAAATTGCAATAGTTTGGGTCAAATAACCATTAACCAAATTGTCTAATTGGATAGTATAAAACAATAATAAGTAACTAAAATTAAAGGAAGAACTTGGATTGCCCAATTTCGGATCATGAACAGAATGTTAAATTAATGACGTAATAAAACCAGATAAATAACTACCTGCATAAAGAATTAATCCTCTAAAACAAATGAAACTAAAATAACCACCAAATCACATTGGAACTTGCAATTTACACCTTCCAATAGAAAAACGTATTTGGATCCGGAGTTCGTCGAAGTACGTTACCACAAACTTGGACATTGGTGAACAAAAGGAGCAGTAATTCTGCAACACCCAAGGACCACGGATTCCATTTTATTACAAATTTGGAGACAAGACGGAAGAAGATCATCTCATCTGCATTCGCTACTGAACTACCACTAATAGAGGTTAGACGTGAACAGCCTCCTCGAGCTCCGATGTCCAGTGGATGGTAAAACTTCAATTACTTAAATAATATTTAATAAAATAAAAACTTTATATTGTAATACCTTGTATTCCTATTTATGTATTTTCTGATCTTCCCAACAGTTGAAAGAACCTCCACGCCCTGTATTTAAATTATTATAAAAAACCATAACTGAATTTAATATAAAACCTTGTAACGATCGATAATCGATTAATTCATACTTATAGTCTTTTCGTATCTAAACTAAGAACAATCTTGTTGGATATTAAATAGTAAAAAACTAATAAAGGATCATTACAGAATTTCAATATCTTCTCATTTATGTATGATTTAATGGAGAGTGAATAAGAAATAAAATAGATAGAGAGTATAACCAATAATCATCGTACGCGGTGGGTTAACATACAAAATTCCCTTGTCTGGGAACTGCAGCGCTAGTCGCGGACTTCTCAGGTATTAAAGAGAGGAGAATTCCATACAAAATTTCTCTCATTCTCTTCAAGGCAGAATAGGCTTGAGCTGAATTTTCGAATAACACCCTACCTACATAAGTTTCACTCACATCAACACCTTTAGATTAAATAGAGAGATAAGGTAGATATAATTAGCAACATCACGACACCTAATAAATTAAGATCCATAGTAAATTGGTGAAAACAACATTGGGTATATTGGGTATGTGTGAGAACACACAGATGGTATATTATAAATTGACGAACCCAACAGTGGGGCTTAACCCGAAATCAAAAGATATATTATAAATTGGCGCTCAACTAGTGTAGGGCTTAAGTTAAGTAAAACCATAATTATATAAATATTACTTAACTCGAACAGGCAACTGTTGGAGACAAAACATGCATACCAGAGGAGTATCTAAAAAGATGATGAAGGAACGAGAAACGGAAGAGGAAATAGAAGTAGTCACAGATAGTGAAATGGAACAACAAACAGGCGATAAAGAAGAAACTGAAGTAATTATGGACACGGAAAAGGAAACAGTTGAAGAGGAGGCCCAAGGGGATCAACCAGATAAGTCCAACCAAAAAGAAGACATGAGTATGCAGGAGATGTTGAAACTATTATTGGAAAACTCAAAGAGACAGGAGAAAAAATTCGATAAAATAGATGAAAATTTTAAGAAAACAAATGAAATTAAGGAAACCTCAAAACTAATGAACGAAAGGCTCGATAGGAACAATGAAAGCTTCATCCAAATTAACGAACGGTTTGACAGAAATGATGAGGGTTTAAAACAAATGAAGGAAGAAATCATACAAATAAATGAAGAGAATTTAAGGCAGATTAACGAAAGAATTGAAAATATCCATGTGACAATTAACCAAAATGTGGACCAAAATAATGAGGAAAGGAAACTAGAAATAGCCGAAACAAATGAGAAGTTAGAAAAAACCAACGAAACAGTAATACAGGTGCGTGAGGAATTACAAAACAAAATTAATGACATACAAAATGAAAATAAAACAATGGTCGAAGGACTCCAACAGGAGACTGTAGAAAGATGCGAGAAGATTAAACAAGAGGTACATCAAATACGGGAGGAGAATAAGGAAGGGATTACACAAGTACAGACTGACATGGGTGAGCGACTGGAAAGAGTGTATGGTAATTTAAACAATGTGGAAAGCCAAATTAATACGAATAAAAAAAAAATCGAGGAAATCAGTAGACGCAAATTACAGATCCAAGAAGAAGTGGATTCATGGCGGGATAGAACATGCCAGCATAATCATTTAACCAACCACGATAACCGGGAGTCAATTAATTTTCGAAATTACAAACGTAACCCAATGGAATTTTTGAAAAGGTTGGAAGAGTTGATAACACGAAATAGAGAGAACCGTTGGAGTATAATACGGGGTATGATTGATGATATGTTTAAGGATACGTACGACAATTGGTGGACGGCGGTGCGTCCGGATATACAGACATACAGAATTCAAAAGGCAATTCAGAGAAAAATATTGGTCGGAGTCGACCCAGAATATGGTCAGGAATAATTTGAGCAACGGTCGATACGAAGCAAACGTAGGACAGTCTCCTACCTCATACTTCCTTGGAAAGGTATGCATGGCCCATAATTTAGAGCCCAGAATTCCAGAGGGGTGTTTAGTAATACAGCTCTCCTACCATTACGAGGAAGGAATAAAGAACGCACGTATGTGTAGCCAAATTAAAACTATTCCAGCCATGGCAAAATTCCTGGAAAATTATGAACACGAAACTCATTATCAACGGAACAGAGTACTAAATTCTAAATACCATAGGTATAATGGCAACGACCAACAAACAAATTCCAATAGCAATGATCACAATCAACCAACTCAGAATATTAACCCGAATAGAACGCAGAATAACCACCCAAAAAATAATCAGAGGAATCATAATTACCGGGGTAATAATCATTATAATTACCGCGACAGTCGTAATAATAGAGGAGATGGGGACAACCGACCCAATAACTATAGACACCATGTAAATTATATATACTCCAGACCTCAAAATAATCAGAGACGGTATTACCCGAGGACACACCAGTATAACAATTATTATAATCAATCACGGCATGAGGACAATTACCAAAATGAAAGAAATTATAGGGCAACGGAACATAATACAGAGGACAGACGCGAGCCATTACAAAACCAACCTCCGAACTCACCGGAAAATAGAGAGGACGAAGGAAGCCCTCATTTAAACTAATAGAGGCAGTGAGAACTGAAGAATACCCATCACTGAACCAATATCTTGGGGACCAACGACCGATAACTAGACATACAAATGACAATACCATAACTATAATCACCAACCATTATTTGAAAAATATTAGGGAAGATTTATTGGAAGAGGATAATAATCATGTACACAGTAATAATAATAATGAAATTATATAAGTAATAGCTAAATTAAATGGAATACAATCGACAATTATGATAGATACGGGATCCAACATCTCGTTAATAGATAGTACCGAACTGGAAAAAATCCAGCGAGAAGGCCAGTTACCTATACCCACCTTACCTGTGAATAATGTAATAATAATTGGAGCCACTGGACGGCAAAATAAAACTGTTAAAAAGCAAGTATCGCTCGACCTCACCAATAATAATGTAACAATACCAATAGGGTTCTTAGTCGCAACGGGATTACCATTCAACGTACTGATTGGATGCGACATATTGCGACAACATTCAGCAGTAATTGACTTAAATAAAGGAATAGTATCATTAACATCCGAAGAAGGATTATGGACCGCAGAATTGGTAGACGCTAATAGAACGTTCCAGTTAACAACAAATGTCAGGTCATAAAAAGTTATTTTTGTAAGAACAATAAACTACAAGAAGCCATCCAATATGAGGACGACGATCCAGAATTATGGCAGAGTAAGTTGGAAGAGATACGAGAGTTCCAAAGAGAAAAAACTTGTCAACAAATAAGTAAGGTACAGGCCGAAAATTTAATTAAAATATACAATAGATACAAACACATATTCTCCAATGCCCCAGGTAAAGTTAAAGGCTACCAGTGTGAAATAAATTTTAAAGAACCGGTGGACTTTCGTAGAAAATCCTACCCTATAGCATATTCAATAAAAAACGAAGATCGGGAAGAAATAAATCGTATGATCAAAGATGACATAATAGAATATAGTCAATCACCCTATACCAGTCCCATAGTGGCAATTCCAAAAAAGAACGGAAAGGTGAGAATTTGCCTGGACGCTAGGGAAATAAATAAAATGATTATAAACGATAGGACTTCCCCTGGCGAGATTGAAGAAATCTTGAAAAAATTCCACGGCACCAAATACATTAGTACTTGGGATATGGTATGCGGATACTGGCAGGTTGAGTTGCACCCAAATAGTAGAAAATATATGGCGTTCCTTTTTGACGGAAGGAACTATCAATTTAAAAGGTTACCTTTCAGATTAATTAATTCTGTTGCTATATTTGTGAAATGCATGGACCAGATATTGGGACAAGAAACTTTACAATTCACTACAGTCTACGTAGATGATTTACTGATAACATATTCTCATTGGGATGAACATTGCGAAAGGGTAGAACAAGTACTGAGAAAGCTGTCTGAAAATAATATAACACTTAAATTGAACAAATCTAAATTTATTGCTAACCAAGTAAAGTTCTTAGATTTTAATTTGACAGAGATGGGTATAACGCCTTCAACAGAGAAAGTAGAAGCAATTCAACAATTTCCTACTCCAAAAAACAGAAAACAGTTACAATCCTTCCTTGGAATTTGTAATTATTACCGCAAATTCCAAGATAATTATTCAGAAATAACTGCTAAATTCCAAAAACAGCTATCATCCAAGGACAAATGGGCGTGGGGACCGGAACAAGATAAAGTTCTACTACTAATAAAAGAGAAATTTCTAGAGACAGTTATGCTGCACCACCCTGACTTTAAGAAACCCTTCTATCTAAATTGTGATGCAAGCAATGTAAGCTTAGGAGCCGCTTTGTATCAAGAAGATGAAGAAGGACATCACATGGTTGTTAGCTTCGCCAGCAGGGTGCTGAACAACTGCGAACGCAACTATAACTCACTGAAAAAGAGTTGCTAAGTGTAGTATACACATGCAATAAGTTCAGGACCTACATACTTGGATACCCAGTGACCGTAAGGAGTGATCATAAATCCATCTCATTCCTAAAACGATGTAAGCTCAGTCATGGTCGATTAACTAGATGGGTCCTTGCACTGCAAGAATATCACATTAATTGGGAATATATACCTGGAAGAAAGAACATAGCAGCCGATATCCTGTCCCGAATCAACATACAAGACCAATCGTTCGATGGAGAAAAGCAACAAATTGCTAAGGTGTACAATATTATTAAGAGTAGAAAGGATTTAGAATCAATAACAAACGAAATTAATCAACATCAAAAACTGGATCCCAAATTAGTGAACATACGCCAGAAGGTGCAAAATGCTGATGAAATTATTACAAAATATTACTGTATACATGATGATAGACTATTTATTAAAGTTACCCCTAATCAAGAAAACTGGAAATAGTAATTCCAACAGCTGTGGAAAACAAATTAATCTTAGATTACCATATAAGATATGGACACATGGGAACCATAAAAATCGTCAAAGCCCTGGAAGAACAAGTGTACATAAAGAATATAAACAGAAAGGTACAAAAATCAATCCAAACCTGTCACATCTGCCAAATGGTTAAATGTAACAATGAGAAGAAGGAGGGAGTAATGATTCCTATTACATCCAAACATAAACTGGAGAAAGTATTCCTGGACATATGTGGACCGTTCCCACGCAGTGGAGGGAAGCATAGATATAAATTTATCATTATTATTTTCAACCATTTTACTAAATATACTAAACTTTACGCTATCAGCAGAGCCACTACCAAGAAAATTCTGGAGATAGTCATTGGACATTACATACTAGAGATTGGTAAACCTTCATCCATTATCACAGATCATGGTACGCAGTTCAAAGGAAGCAAATGGAAAATAGTCTTCTAAAACATGGTATTAGAACATATAAGACTTCAGTCTACCACCCCAGCAGCAATCCTGCGGAGCGAGTATTGAGGGAGGTTGGCAGGATACTCCGAACTTACTGTCATGACCAACAGAGGAGGTGGTACGAATACTTGTTACTTACCGAAGAATTTCTCAATATATCTTACCATCAATCCATTGAAAATACCCCGTATACTGTAATGTTTGAAAAGCTTCCACCTACGGAAATCCAGGATATCATCAATTTTCCAATAAACCCAGAATATCAATTTGAAAACATTAAATTTTATAACCGAGTAATGGAGAAGGCAGAACAACAGAAAAAGAAGTATGAAAAGAATCATCCAAAACCAATAAATTACCAGGTTGGCGAAAAAATATTAATAAGAAATAGCGAGTTACCCAGTACTCTAGAAGGAATAACGAAAAAATTATTATTATTATTATTATATACAGGACCCTATGTAATAACAAAAAATAATAACAATAATACTTATGAAATAATGAACCCTATCACGAAAAAAATTAAGGGAACATATAATCAAGAATCTATAAAAAAATATCATGAAGAAACACCACACCCATCATAAAGGACTGACAAGACGGACAAAAGTATATGAAAATAATAAAAAACCCACAAAATCCAAAAAGTATGTAAGTACAACTTACTAAATATTTTGAACAATATTATTTAATAAAAACCACAACATTCAAAAGGAAGTAAGAACGTCTTACTATATGGTTATAAAGAAATTATTAAGAAGATTTAATAAAACCCCCAAGATTAAAAAAGGAAGTAAGAAAATATTACTATATGTTTACAAAGAAATATTCTAAATATTTAAGAATAAAACCTCAAAATAAAAAAATTTTATATCAAGAAGGACCTATGCAAAATAATTAAAAAAAAAACAATATGATCTAAGATACATGCCAAAATGCCGAGCGAATCGAAGAACAAAATAAATAATTGTTTATGACCAGTATAATTTTAAATGGAACAAAAAAAAAAATGTATGTCAACATAATTAGTGGTAATGTGACCAGACAAAATGGTAAAATAAGAAGAACAATGGATAATTTAATGACTATAATTACACTGAACTTAAGTAATGATGATAATTAAGGCAATTACAATTTATAAATTCTTAGAAATAGAATAACAAATGAAGAGATAATACTTAGAATTACTGTCACAACAAAAAAGAAGATCAAGAATAGTTACAAATAATGACTGTCAGAAATGTTATCTGAAAATAGTTAAGGAAAATAAAATGGAATCATGAAGTATGGAATATATGAATAATTAAATATAAAACACGACAGCGTAAAGAATCCCCAAGATGTTTATTATTAATTAAATAAAAACGATTATTATGATATTATTATATTTTTATAGCTGACTGTAGATGAATTCCAGCAGTACTATATTGAAGTGTAGTGTGGGCAGCAGAGTATGAAGCCAAACAGTGCCTCTCTGAACTGTACCAGCTCACATGTTAGGGAATGGTAGGGAAATTGAATATTTAAGGGATATTATAATCGCTGCGAAGAATGACATCAGATTCCAAAAAAGTATGATGGAAGAAAACAGAAGGAAGATAGCCGACAGAAGGATAATGAAGAAACGCATTGATAATAGTAACTAGCAAGAAGAGAAGTCAAACAACGTTTTATTGATTATTGTGACCAAACATTGACAAGTACTGTTTAAAGAAAAAAGAAAAAAAAACCAAGAATGTTAATATGAGTAATGAACTGTCATTAAATAGAAAAAGGTGAATACAAGTCCAACAAGTCACACCGAGAATTCCATCGTTGACCATTGAAATTAATATGAAGGTAAGGAGGATATTCAAGGGCATGGAAAAGATATAAGTTTACTTGACCCAAATTAAATTCAGGTAAATTAAACTTCTTTAGGAGGGGAAGCATATGTAACGTAACAGAAATGCGGTCCTCAACGTTACATAAATAAAATATTAAAATTAGAATAGGGAATAAAATATTTTAATTTTCCACACTTATAAAAAGGTCAGAAAATAAACTCATAATTGTTTAAAAGTAATAAGAATGCAAGGTAATAATAATAATAATAATAATAAAAGATAAGCATGTAATAATAATAATAATAGTGATAAACCTCAAGGTTCAGTGAGAAGTAAATAAAAAACATTGATAAATATTGTAAGAAAGAAAAACTAATATTGACTATTTCAGAGTAATTGATGTTGTGAAAATAGATAAGAATGAGTAAATAATGTACGTTCTAAGTTACTCAAAAATACTTGTTATGAATTGTATGATGTTATGTTATTATCATGACTGTGATTTTATATTTTGTGTTCATGTGAAAGTTTTCTTGTTGATAGAATATCAAGTAATTAAGTAATATGTATTATTCATTTACTGTTGTAGAACTGTGGTTGAACTCAGTTATTGAGTATTAATTAATTTCATTTTTATGTGTTATCTATAGGTCAAGATAAAGTTGTTGTTACATATTATAAAGATAATTATTTGTACACATGTACGTAGATAAAAGTTGATTATAATTGTAAACTTGGATAAAAAGGCTATAATGGTTAACAAGTTAAATTCAGAAGTAGATCAAGGTATAATAATAGGCCTAACAGCCAATAACATTATATAATAAATCAGATCAGAAAGGTTAGGTAAAGAAATTAGTAACAAATACTAAATATAATTCAATGAGTTAGTAGAAATTAATAATAATTAATAATAAATAATAAACAAACACAAACTAAACAAATTATGGTAATGCCATAGTGCAATGATACCGATAGATAATGTTTGGTAACAGAAAAATAATATTTATTAAAAGAAACAGACTAAGAGTAAAAAACTGGCAAAATATATAGGAATTAGTAAACAAGCTATAAATAAGATTATATTCTGATATAATGAAAGTTTAGTAAGGAATTATTTTGATGAGTGGAAGAATATTATATGAAATGATTACAATATAACACAATATCGAATAAGAATAAAAAAGGTTGTTGCTATGGACGACAAGATGGATATAATTTGTTGATTTGATTATTGAATTTTATGACATGAACGAGAAGAGTTTAACTAAGAGAGATGCTCAATAAAAACTGGATTAATTTAGAATACTAAAAACATCAAACGTTACAATAAATGAATGACAAATTGCAATAGTTTGGGTCAAATAACCATTAACCAAATTGTCTAATTGGATAGTATAAAACGATAATAAGTAACTAAAATTAAAGGAAGAACTTGGATTGCCCAATTTCGGATCATGAACAGAATGTTAAATTAATGAAGTAATAAAACCAGATAAATAACTACCTGCATAAAGATTTAATCCTCTAAAACAAATGAAACTAAAATAACCACCAAATCACATTGGAACTTGCAATTTACACCTTCCAATAGAAAAACGTATTTGGATCTGGAGTTCGTCGAAGCACGTTACCACAAACTTGGACATTGGTGAACAAAAGGAGCGGTAATTCTGCAACACCCAAGGACCACGGATTCCATTTTATTACAACTTTGGAGACAGACGGAAGAAGATCATCTCATCTGCATTCGCTACTGAACTACCACTAATAGAGGTTAGACGTGTGAACAGCCTCCTCGAGCTGCGATGTCCAGTGGACGGTAAAACTTCAATTACTTAAATAATATTTAATAAAATAAAAACTTTATATTGTAATACCTTGTATTCCTATTTATGTATTTTCTGATCTTCCCAACAGTTGAAAGAACCTTCACGCCCTGTATTTAAAATAATTATAAAAAACCATAACTGAATTTAATATAAAACCTTGTACCGATCGATAATCGATTAATTCAGACTTATAGCCTTTTCGTATCTAAAGTAAGAACAATCTTGTTGGATATTAAATAGTAAAAAACTAATAAAGGATCATTACAGAATTTCAATATCTTCTCATTTATGTATGATTTAATGGAGAGTGAATAAGAAATAAAATAGATAGAGAGTATAACCAATAATCATCGTACGCGGTGGGTTAACATACAAAATTCCCTTGTCTGGGAACCGCAGTGCTAGTCGCGGACTTCTCAGGTATTAAAGAGAGGAGAATTCCATACAAAATTTCTCTCATTCTCTTCAAGGCAGAATAGGCTTGAGCTGAATTTTCGAATAACACCCTACCTACATAAGTTTCACTCACATCAACACCTTTAGATTAAATAGAGAGATAAGGTAGATATAATTAACAACATCACTACACCTAATAAATTAAGATCCATAGTAAATTGGTGAAAAAAACATTGGGTATATTGGGTATGTGTGAGAACACACAGATGGTATATTATAAATTGACGAACCCAACAGTGGGGCTTAACCCGAAATCAAAAGATATATTATAATATATATATATTGTAATGTATCTGTGTATTTACGAGTGTTGATAGGATGTGAGCAATTGTGTGCTCGTCTTATCTAATTACGCCCCACTGTTGTAAGCGCCATCTGTGATTTAACAGTTTTTGTTGTGAGAGTTTAATACGGTTGCGGGTTTATTTTGTTCAGCCCCACGTTGTTGACGTCATCTGCATTATAACAGTGTATTGTAGGTTTTATTTTATGTTTTGATTTTGAAGAGTTTTATTTAGTGTAAATTGCCTCCACTTATGTCAAATACGGATCGGCTGCCGCAATCGATTGTCCTCGAGCGCCCCGTTCTTTTCCCAAATGCTTCGGTCCTTTCGCTGCTCACTTTCCTGTTGAATTACCTGTAATTGTCCTGTATAACCTTCAAATTATCTACAATGACAACTCCTTTGATTCCGAATAACAATATTTATTTTCATTAAAGTTGTTCTGAGAAACGAACAGTCGACTTGTGTCGAAAACAAATTAGGGTCGAGTCGACTCTACTGCTCAATTCGACTTTTACGCTAACAAGTTCCAAATAACAAATTGTTTATAATCATATATTAATTCTCAGGGTTTAAGGGTTCTTTTAGACTGTCACTGAATTCAGCAAATACATACAAAAATACAATACATTACAAAGGTAAGTAAAATTTTAAAATCTTAATACTATATTTCGTTATGGTTAGTTGCTATGGTAACCAGACTATCGGCAAGATGGCCGCCGAAAGCGCTTGACTAACGTGCTGTCACAAGTTGTTTTAAAATAAAAGTTTCAGTGTTCACTGTTTTAGTTTTTAAGGTTTTTCTTCAATAAATGATCCCTGGTGTTATTCCGTAAGTGTAGATAGTGTCTACGGTAGTGTTGTGTAATCGTACCTGTAGTGTGGTTAATAGTTAAAATTGGCATTATGAAAGTGTGTACTGGTAGGTAATCAGGATTTTCAAAGGTTCTGCATTTATTTGTTGTTTTGATTTAAATATTTTCGTCTTCCAATCTTCCACAGTATTTGTAGCTTCTATTAGTTATAATTTTTCATCGCCAACGGTCCAAAAAACATTACTTTGGTTTAATTAAAAACTTCTTCATTAGAGCTCATCTGCTCACTGCACTAGTTAACAATACAATAATACAATTCTATATTCCTGCCTTTCCATCAACGGTTCCGTGCCCTCACAATACTGGCCTGTGATTGGTCAAAACAGAGAGTTCATAAGGTCACGTGGTCAGTTTACAAGATTTATGTTCATCTGCCTATAAGAAAAATACTCCTTTGTCAGCTTTAAGTTTTATTAAATTTAAATTACATCATTCTTTTCTTTATGTCATTATGAACTTTTGCTACCTCATTTACTTACATTGGTTAATTATAAAGGGTGGTTTTTCACCTTACAAAAATTCGAATGTTGGGCCTATACTTTACTTATACATTTGTTATATCACTTTACAATTCCTTAAATTAATCTAATATGTAATATTACTGTTAAAACAATTAGCTTCATCATATAAATTTTGTCCCTTTCCTGTTTTATCACATTGGTTTACTAATCTACTCATTTCTGACGTTAGTTCCCTTGTATGGAATTTGTGGCCTAGGCCATCAATAGCATTTCATTAAAATATTCTAAATAACATTTATTATTACCTAGGTTTTTGGTTTTGAACCCTTTTTCCTGAGTTACATCTTATTACATGAGCCTTGACCCTTAACAAGTTTTCACAATAGTTAAAAATGAAATCTTTTGACTTATTACTTAAAGTAGTGTTTACATGGACAAGTTTACAATCATAAATTAACAAATAATATAATTAGAACAAAATCTTTTAACATGTTACCTTCAAGGTATTGCCTTCATGGCCAAATTCTACATTTATAAATTGACAAATAATTATAAACTACTTGGTGTACCATACTTCCATCCCATCAATCTTATCAAGCATTACTGGCTAATGAATAGATTATTGTTCATAGGTCCTGGTTTCTAATACACATTTTCTTATTCTGCCAGTAGGCTCACACAAACTTATATTGTAGTTTATAAATGCTAATAACTATAGGCTTTGGTGTAGAACACAAATACAACTACTTACACCAAAGCCTTCACTAACATCTCAATCTGAGATGAAACCCTTCTCCACCATTCACTATTGGTGTTCTTTATGGGTATTCCTTTTTTTTTTAAAGTAATTAACCCGCACTTATTTTGTCACCACTTCACTGACACTCATTGTATTTATAACATATTCAAATAATAATAGGGATTGTTTACTTTATTCCCCACTCCTTCACATTCACTCATTTACATAAAGGTTTCTATGTATATTATATACTTGCGTTATATATTATATCAATCTGTAACGTTAAAACTCGGTCGTCTCTTTAAAAGATGTGTATGTTGTGTGTTCGCCTCACACTGTAGTCGTTACTTCAATATTTTGCGCTAACGAAGTCCGCAGCGATGTTTCAAATTACCAGTACAACGCGAGTGGAAACCTTACCTGTTTATTCCATAGGAGTTTATAAATCCCGGGTGGCGCCAAATTGTTTATCTAAAACAATTAAATTAATGAATAATGTGACAAAATTGTTTTCAGCTATGACGGCCGGGAGTATTCGAATTTGTACCCGCCTACGCACGACCTATTGAATCAAGCAGGTAGTGTGTCGAGTTGCAGCATTAGCGCTGGCCGTCAATTCTGGAAGTTCGCTAAAATGCACAAATTATACAATACATTTCCCTATGAAATAAAAACAATGGTTACACTCTGTACTAGTTTCTTTAATGTTTGATTGGTAATTATTCAGTTGACAATAAAATTATACTGGATTATTAAACAAATTTAGCACCGACAATTACTATGAGACAATTTCTCTAGGGTTTGGCGAAATCGATTTTGGAACGATTCATACGGCCTGAGATGGCTGCAGTTTAGTTTGTTTACAATCTGTTCCATTTCAAATCTAGATTCTTTTGATTATGAGAAAAACATTAATTATGATTACAATAAAAAGTACACTACCTTACATTATTTGTACTTAAATAATATAGAGTGTAGCTACAATTTGTTCCGGCAGTGTAGTAAAGTGTGTTTCAAAAGTTCGCAGTTTAATACTAGGTTATTTCCTTAATTAATAAATTTTCAGTGTTTGTTTATCTTACTTAATCTTTGAAAGAAATTATATTCAGTTTATAGTGAGAGTTCAGATAACTGTGAGAAATATTTAAAGTGAGTTGATTTCAGGAAATTGGGTAATTGAATTATATCTATCAAATTAGACGACTTGGTATAAACAGTCGTTCAGTTGTAATGTAATTGGGCTGCAATCGTATTCAGTTTTCAATAATCTTGGGGCTTAAGTATGTCTTGCGTCCTTTTCATGTTAGTTGAAGTTATTTTTTCATTTAATTCTCAGGTAAAATGGTCCTTGGCATCAGTTAAACATTATTGTCCCTCGTCTTCTTCTTACTGGTTCATGTTTTTGAATTTAGATTACTTTTTATACGTTTAAAATGAAAATTTAGGTCATTCAATGTCTGGCGTCTAATCTTGACGAGCATCACTTTGAGAGTACTATAAATTAACGGAAAATTCGTAACCAACGGTCTGTTGTCATGGTTACATGTTAATTCTGATTGGTTAATCTTGTCTTATAACCATTGTTATCAAATTTGAATTATTATTCAAAATAGCTGTATATCTTCTGATTGCTTATATTCTTCTGTCTTCCTCCCTACATATTAAATATTATCACTACTGTTATTATTTCCTTTCAAAGATTGTTTTGATACCCCATAAGGTTGAGTTCTATAAGATATTAACGTTTGTACAATTATGTCACTATTTGTTAATTACATTTCTTTTTTAATTTAAGTCCTTATTCTAACATTTTTCTTTTGATTTGATTTACAAATTACCCTTGGCTGGTTACTCGCCTTGGATTTGTTAAATTCCTTATCGATTTTATACAATTTGCAGTTATTTGTTTCTGGCAGTTAGGCATTTCATAGGCCTAAGTAGCCATTGATTATATTTACTTATTTTATACAAATTATATCTCATTTTATTCTAATGTGTTTTGTTTTGTTATTATAAACATTTGTGGGTTTATTTGTGGGTGTGTTTTGGGTTTGTTTTTATCCTATTTTTTTGTTTCTATTATTTTCTACATAACTGATTTTCTAGTGTAATTAGAACTGTATTGTTTTACCTTCTTATTTATCTATTTTGGCCTTGTTAACAATATGGCTATTACTTACTATTAAAACATAACATCTAGGCCTATGGTCTGTACAATTTCTCCAGCCATATCCTATTCATAAATTGAATTAAACAATTTTTAACAGTTATTAGGTAATGTTTGTTTACAATTCCTTTCATTTCTTATTATTTTTTGGGTGATAAACATCATCACTCCTTTTAAACTTATTCAATTAATAATCCCTTATAACTTGGGTGTTTATTGATTTCATTTCTAATTCCTTATTTCCTACATAATCTCTATCTTCAATCCATGGTAACACCAACTTTACCTTTCATGGGATTCTCCCTTTTAAATACTAGTGTATACAATTTAACTTAATTTTATTAATAATAAGATTCTTATTTTAATAATGTCACCATCACTATTCAGTGTTCATTACATGTTATTATCTGTTTACTCCTACTATTATCAATAACAATGTTATTAATTATTAATGTGGTTCACTATTAATCATTTAGAGTTTGTTTATAGATTATTAAGTGTTTTTTTCCTATTAATATGGTTTCTAATTTTTTTGGGGTTTTACACTTTCACTTTTGTACTCCTTAAATGTTTATATTAAGTGTTTATTAGTGGGTAATCCCTATAATTACTTTTTCTTTGTCACTTAGTTGATTTTATATTCTCACTATCTCTCTCATTACAAATATTATTTACATTATTAATAAGTTTATGTCGTTATAGAGTTTTTGGTTACATCTAACTCTGATTCTTGTGTTAGTGTACTTTTATTTTTTCACATTACATTATTGGGTTTTATCAAATCATTTACATTCATTTTTCAATCGATAATAATAATTATTCTAGGTATTGGTTAGTTATTGGGTTCGTTTCCAATATTACTTTTGAGTGTACCATTTCTCCTTTTCATATTCTAAATTATTTGTCCGTGTTTTCTCATTCGGTTTCATTTTATTTCCTTTATACTTGGTTAGTTTCATGTGCATTTTCCTTCTTCACCTTCATATTATTTTGTTTCATTTTATTTAGGTTTCCCCTTCTCATTTGGTCAATCACTTTCTTATTTGGTTTCGTCTTTTCCCTTCTTCTTTTGGTTCTTTTTGTTTGGTCAATCACTTGGGTTAGGTCATGTCGTTGTTTGTCGTGTCATCGTCATTTTATTTTCTTTATATTAAACATTTTATTTTATACGAATTACTTTTTTATATTCATTATTCATCTTTTTTATCCCTGGTATTGGGGTGGCTTATTTGTGTTGTAACATAATGCCTCTCCTTCGAAATTGATCATTTTGATAAAACACTATCATAGTTTTTTATGAAATTATCAGTTATATATAATTTTTTTCTTTTCTTTCTTGTTTGTTTCTTCATTCTTATTTCTATTCTTACTTGATTCACTCCTTTTTATTTAGATCTGTTTTTACTTAGTGCGTTCTCCCCTTTATATAATTTTTTCCCTAACTTTTTAGTAGCTGGTTTCTTCCATTACTACTCATTTTTCTGAGACCAGAGGAACATCATCTCTGCTCAGTTAATTTGATTGCTGGACCTATTCTAAGTCAATCTTAAATACCTTTCTTGTCATCTTGTGACTTTCATAATAATAATAATATTTTTTGGGATTGTCCACTTTGTGGTTTTTTCGATCATTTTAGCCTTTTACTCATTATTCCTTCCACTGTACCTTTGCTATATACTGTTATTTACTCATACGGTTGATTGTTTTTTATTTATTTTGTTGTTAACTTCATCATTTCTAACTTTTCATTAGTTTGTTTTTCTTTTCTTCTTGTGATCATTTTAATTATCTCAGACATCTTCTTTCTTTTCTTGGTTGATTAACATTGTTTTGCTTTAGCCATTGGTTGTATATTTGCTCTATACATTATTTCTTTTTCTTCCTCGTACCAGTTCATTTTTTTTCTTTTTTCTTTTGAATACATTGAATTCATTATAATTTTAGGTATTTGTCTTAGCCGTTCTTGCTTGATTTTATTTTTGTTTATTTTGTTTTGTTTTAAATATTATTCTGAATAATTTTTGTAAGTTTGTTGTTCTTACTTTATAGGGATTTTTGTAACTTATTCCTTATATACACAAATTTTTTTTTTCTTTTCTTTTTTCACTTTATATGTTATTTATACATTTTCGTAAGGTGATCTTACTTTGTAGGAATTTTTGTAACTTATTCCTTCTTTTAATATTTTATGTTAGGCCTCATATGTCATCGAAATATTGTTGTAAGTTGTTCTTACATAATTTTTGAATTTTGGTATTTCTTTATTTACTTATTATGGTTATGCGTTCCATCGGTCAGCCGTTTCCTCTTCTTCATCTATTTCTTGTCTCCCTCCTTGAGGTTTGTTGGATTGGTTTCCAGTACTTCTTGAGGGAATCCAGAGTTCCGGTGGGTTGTGTTCATTGTACGCTATTCTGAAATTCTCTGCAGGATTGTTGCTGAAAGGTATCCAGTCATAATTTTCTTCTTCGGGTTGGTTACTTCCGGATGGTGGGTCCCTTCTCTGGTTACCGCTTCCGGATCTGACTCCTTCAACACTATTAACCTGTTGTACATTTTCAGCATTCTCTTCCCTGGGGTTCTGGTTATCGCTCTGGGCGTTATTATTGTTTTGTTCGTTTGATGGTGGTCTCGGGTAGCGCCTCCCTTGATTGTTTCGAGTGTTCCCTCGTATAAAGTGTACCTTTGGCTGATATTAATTACTTATTTTTTGCGTACCGTATCACTTATTATATGATATATAATTACCTTAATATCCACTTTAGTGATACACAGTTTCGTCACTGAAGACGCGTTTCGGGACTAAGTCAATGTGGTGTATATAAAATAAAATGTGATGATTGTGATGCGTTCTATATCGGTCAATCTGGCAGATGTTTTTATAAAAGATTTTTAGAACATATTCCTAAGCCAAGTAATAATAAGTCCAACTTTGCACAACATTTAATATCAAGCGGACATAAATATACGAACTTCGAAGAAAATTTAACTGCGTTGCATATTTGTAAAAAGGGTAGACGGATGAATAGTCTGGAGGAATTTGAAATTTATAAAGCTTTAAAAGATAGTAACACCAAAAACAGTTTATTAAATGACCAGGTAAATTTTGCGTCAAATTACCTGTTCGACACTGCAATCAGTTTGTCTTAATCTTTGACCAGTCGCGTGACAATCGCGGTTGTGGGTGAACGCATGCGGGAGCTCCAGCCGTGGTTAGCAAAACTTATTACATGCGATTTATAATTTATTTTATTTATTTTTGACTTGACCAGTATCATGGTCGTGATTTTAATATTTTAGTTTATTAATTATGTATCTGAGGATGGGACTTAGTCCCGAAACGCGTCTTCAGTGACGAAACTGTGTATCACTAAAGTGGATATTAAGGTAATTATATATCATATAATAAGTGATACGGTACGCAAAAAATAAGTAATTAACATGGAGCCATACAAGGCAAGTATCGCGTATAAATATCAAAATCTTAAACTTAAATTATTCAAAACCAATTTACATATAAAATTTAATAAAACATGTTTACGACAAAATTTAATCCCAAATTATGCTAAAATTAAGATTAATAATTCCTCCAAACTAGCCAGAAAAACCGAACAATATGCTAGCACGTTTAGAATCAAAGAAGAGATTAAATTTCTATATAGCAAAAAAATATCATTGAATTTGGCTATGTATAAATCTCAATTGGAATTATATAACATGGTACATCCTGCTTTGATCGATAGTATCATAGAGCAAATTAACAAATACGTTACAAATAAGATTAGACTTCACAAACATAAACAGGCAATTAAAATCAGCCAGTTAAGTAATAGTAAATATAAAGATAACATCGAACGCACGCACATTTTCTACCCTAGAGTAATAAATACAACTGACGTCACTTTAACTGACGCAGAGACAAAACTTATCAGCAAAGGTCTAAATTACAATTTTCCCCCCAACCTTAAAAATAAACATAACTTAATTAAAGAAATAATTGAAGCCGAGTCAGTGATAAAAAACATTCCTGACCCAGGTAAACAAAATGAAATAAGAGTATTAGTAAATAATAAGTTTAATAAAATCATTAAAAACAAGAATAATAAGCTTATACAAAATAAAGTTAATTACACTAAAGCACAACACGAACAACGCATAGCTATACAACTAAATAAAAAACTTTCTAATAATAATATTTACATAACCAAGGTAGATAAGGGAAATTCTATAGCCATGCTGAAACTTGACGAATACACACAAAAAGTACACAACTTTATAAATGACAACAATATTACTAAGTTGACATCCGACCCCACTAAGAAGTACACTTTAGAACTGAATAAAACAATAAATAAATGCACGCAACTATTTGATAAACGCACACAATCTTCACTAAAACCAATAAATGCTAGTGCGCCTTGTTTGAGGGGTCTTCCGAAAGTACATAAACAGAACACTCCAATTAGACCATTAGTTAATTTTACAACTGCCCCCGGTTATAAAATAGCTAAAACCTTAGTAAAAATCATCAGAGAGCACACCAACTTAGAAAATAATCGGAGTGTTAAAAGCTATAAGGATTTTATCAAAAATATAAACCACGTTACAATTCAACCAAACTACAAACTAGTATCATTCGACATAGTAGATTTATACACTAATGTGCCTATTGATGAAACTTTAATTTTACTCAGGCATAATTTAATGAATAAAGGTTCTTTAGAAATACAGAAAGTTAACCAACTGATGATGATACTAAAAACCATTCTTCATCAAAACTATTTTTCATTTGAAAATGCATATTATAAACAGAATGAAGGACTTGCCATGGGATCTCCACTTTCTGGCATCCTGGCGGACCTATATCTAAACCATTTAGAAAATACAAAAATTTTAAAAGATAATTATTTCGCCAGTAAAATCATCCATTACTCCAGATATGTAGATGATACCTTTATTATTTTTAACGGGAATGCCAGACAAATAGAATTATTTAAAAATTACCTAAACAAAATTCATAACAAATTAAAATTTACTATGGAGATCGAAAACAACAAAAGTATCAATTTTTTAGACCTCACTGTATTACACAACGGGAATAATTTAAAATACAAAATCTTTAGAAAACACACTAGTACTGACACAGTAATACACTATGATTCATATCATCCCATTACACAAAAAGTGGCAGTGTTTAACAGTCTTGTCAACAGACTTTTAAATGTTCCCCTCGAAAAGGAGGACTACTTAAATGAGGTTAGCACTATCAAACAAATAGCAATAAATAACGGGTATAAATCTACAATAGTTGACAAAATAATAAATAGGCATAGGAAACGTTTAGAAAATAAAAATTCAAACTCTATAAAAGCAAGTAACAAAAATTATAAATATCTTTCGGCTAATTTCACAGGTATTATGCCAAATATTTTAAGACCCGTTCTTAAAGATAATAACTATATTTTATCATTTAAAACAAATAATAATTTAGGAAGTTATTTCAAAAACAAAAACAAATTACCATTAAAAAAGCAATGTGGTGTATATAAAATAAAATGTGATGATTGTGATGCGTTCTATATCGGTCAATCTGGCAGATGTTTTTATAAAAGATTTTTAGAACATATTCCTAAGCCAAGTAATAATAAGTCCAACTTTGCACAACATTTAATATCAAGCGGACATAAATATACGAACTTCGAAGAAAATTTAACTGCGTTGCATATTTGTAAAAAGGGTAGACGGATGAATAGTCTGGAGGAATTTGAAATTTATAAAGCTTTAAAAGATAGTAACACCAAAAACAGTTTATTAAATGACCAGGTAAATTTTGCGTCAAATTACCTGTTCGACACTGCAATCAGTTTGTCTTAATCTTTGACCAGTCGCGTGACAATCGCGGTTGTGGGTGAACGCATGCGGGAGCTCCAGCCGTGGTTAGCAAAACTTATTACATGCGATTTATAATTTATTTTATTTATTTTTGACTTGACCAGTATCATGGTCGTGATTTTAATATTTTAGTTTATTAATTATGTATCTGAGGATGGGACTTAGTCCCGAAACGCGTCTTCAGTGACGAAACTGTGTATCACTAAAGTGGATATTAAGGTAATTATATATCTTTGGCTGATTGTTACATTTACGGTTATCTCCGTTTCTCCTGTTATTATTATTTTGGTTATTTGGGTTGTTATTGTTCCCGTAATAATTATTATTGTTGGGGTAGCTGTTTGGACGCTAGTTTGGTCCATTGCCCCTGTAATGGTTATTGTTTTGATTGTTTCCGTTGAACGGTGGATTGCCCTGATTATAATTTGGGCGGTTACCCCTATATTGATAGTTATTATCGTTCCGGTTTTGGTTATTCGGGTCGTTGTACTGGGGTTTGTTATAGGACGGATTGTAATATGGTGGGTTTTGGTTTTCCTCACCACGGTTGTATTTCAAGTTGACCATTCGGTTACGTCGATATTGTCTATCATTTTCATGGTCCTCCAATAAATTTGCCATTCCCTGGATGGTTTTGATCTGTCCTTGTCTCCTGGCCCTTTGGACTGCGTCCTCGTAGTGATAACCCAGCTGTATTACTAATGACTCTTCAGGTATTCTTGGTTCTAGATTCCTAGCCAAACATACTTTCCCTAAGAAGTAAGAAGTTAGTGTGTGTCCCGCTTGCGGTTCATATCTCCCATTACTGATGTCGTTCCTTACTACGTTTTGTGTAGATTCGGACCAATATTTTTTGCGGAATTGCATCTTGAATTCCTGGGTACAGTTGATCTCCAGTCGAGTGGCCGTCCACCAATTGTCATGAGTATCTTTAAACATTTCGTCGATGAGGCTCCTTACCGTTGTCCATCTTGTTTCCTTGTTCTTCTCGATGAGTTCTTCCACTCTCTTTAGGAATTCTATGGGATTACGCCTGTAACTCCGAAAGTTTATCACTTCTCTGTTTTCGCTGGTGATAAGTGAGTGTTATTGCAAGGCTTCTCCCTCAGTGCGTCCAACTCTTCCTGCATATGCCTCTCTCTTTGACTGATTCCTTGTATCTTCTCTTTGTTCTCTTGGGTCTGCCCGTCGACTTTATTGATGGTGGTGTATACTTGTTCCACACGATCACTGATATCAGTTTGTATTTCTTTGTGCGTCTTCTCCAGCTTCTTGAGCACCTCCTGTTTATTTCTTTGCCATTTTACTGTTGTTGTTATTTGGAGTTCTTCTATTCGGTTTTTTCCGTCGTCCTCGACTGCTTTAATTTTGCTTATGATTTCTTCTTGGGCCTTTGCTATCGTTTCTCTGGTTGTTTTTATTTTCTCATTAGTTTCTGAGACTTTCTTTTTGATATCTTCACAGTATCCCTCTACCTGTTGTTCTAATTGACATTTTAACTCTTCTTTGCTCTTCTCATGGTCCTCCTTCAATTGTCCCCTCAATTCTTCCTTCAGTTCTTCATGACTTCTTTGGATGTCCTCCGTCAATTGCTGTTGTAGAGCTTCTTGGTTCTTCCGCAGAGTATCACTGTGTTCCTCCATTTTCTCATTTATCTGCTGCTTCAATGTTTCATTATTTTCTTCAATTTTGTTGTTCAGTGTCTCAAAATCTTCCCTTATTTCTCCCTTCATTCTGTCTATTTTTTCATCGAGTTTTTCGTTCAATTCTTCATTGTTTCTGTCCAATTTTTCATGTATTTTCTTATTGTCTTCCTTAATCTGTCCAAATTGCTCCATCATTATTCTCATCATGTTATCCATCTTCTCCCCTTCGGTTGGTTTGTCTGGTTGGTCCCCGACCGTTACTTCTACTTCCGGTTTAGGTTGTGTTGGATTTTCTGGTTGGTCCTCTTGGGGATCCTCTTCGATCATTTCTTCAATCTCTTCCATTTCTTCTTCGTTAGTACCTTCAGTTCCCTTCTTTGCTTGATATCTTGTAACCATGGAATGTCTCATAATCGCCGCTAGTCTTCTTTTCTAGCCTCACGAGTTGGTCGCCAATCTGTAACGTTAAAACTCGGTCGTCTCTTTAAAAGATGTGTATGTTGTGTGTTCGCCTCACACTGTAGTCGTTACTTCAATATTTTGCGCTAACGAAGTCCGCAGCGATGTTTCAAATTACCAGTACAACGCGAGTGGAAACCTTACCTGTTTATTCCATAGGAGTTTATAAATCCCGGGTGGCGCCAAATTGTTTATCTAAAACAATTAAATTAATGAATAATGTGACAAAATTGTTTTCAGCTATGACGGCCGGGAGTATTCGAATTTGTACCCGCCTACGCACGACCTATTGAATCAAGCAGGTAGTGTGTCGAGTTGCAGCATTAGCGCTGGCCGTCAATTCTGGAAGTTCGCTAAAATGCACAAATTATACAATACATTTCCCTATGAAACAAAAACAATGGTTACACTCTGTACTAGTTTCTTTAATGTTTGATTGGTAATTATTCAGTTGACAATAAAATTATACTGGATTATTAAACAAATTTAGCACCGACAATTACTATGAGACAATTTCTCTAGGGTTTGGCGAAATCGATTTTGGAACGATTCATACGGCCTAAGATGGCTGCAGTTTAGTTTGTTTACAATCTGTTCCATTTCAAATCTAGATTCTTTTGATTATGAGAAAAACATTAATTATGATTACAATAAAAAGTACACTACCTTACATTATTTGTACTTAAATAATATAGAGTGTAGCTACAATTTGTTACGGCAGTGTAGTAAAGTGTGTTTCAAAAGTTCGCAGTTTAATACTAGGTTATTTCCTTAATTAATAAATTTTCAGTGTTTGTTTATCTTACTTAATCTTTGAAAGAAATTATATTCAGTTTATAGTGAGAGTTCAGATAACTGTGAGAAATATTTAAAGTGAGTTGATTTCAGGAAATTGGGTAATTGAATTATATCTATCAAATTAGACGACTTGGTATAAACAGTCGTTCAGTTGTAATGTAATTGGGCTGCAATCGTATTCAGTTTTCAATAATCTTGGGGCTTAAGTATGTCTTGCGTCCTTTTCATGTTAGTTGAAGTTATTTTTTCATTTAATTCTCAGGTAAAATGGTCCTTGGCATCAGTTAAACATTATTGTCCCTCGTCTTCTTCTTACTGGTTCATGTTTTTGAATTTAGATTACTTTTTATACGTTTAAAATGAAAATTTAGGTCATTCAATATCTGGCGTCTAATCTTGACGAGCATCACTTTGAGAGTACTATAAATTAACGGAAAATTCGTAACCAACGGTCTGTTGTCATGGTTACATGTTAATTCTGATTGGTTAATCTTGTCTTATAACCATTGTTATCAAATTTGAATTATTATTCAAAATAGCTGTATATCTTCTGATTGCTTATATTCTTCTGTCTTCCTCCCTACATATTAAATATTATCACTACTGTTATTATTTCCTTTCAAAGATTGTTTTGATACCCCATAAGGTTGAGTTCTATAAGATATTAACGTTTGTACAATTATGTCACTATTTGTTAATTACATTTCTTTTTTAATTTAAGTCCTTATTCTAACATTTTTCTTTTGATTTGATTTACAAATTACCCTTGGCTGGTTACTCGCCTTGGATTTGTTAAATTCCTTATCGATTTTATACAATTTGCAGTTATTTGTTTCTGGCAGTTAGGCATTTCATAGGCCTAAGTAGCCATTGATTATATTTACTTATTTTATACAAATTATATCTCATTTTATTCTAATGTGTTTTGTTTTGTTATTATAAACATTTGTGGGTTTATTTGTGGGTGTGTTTGGGTCTGTTTTTATCCTATTTTTTTGTTTCTATTATTTTCTACATAACTGATTTTCTAGTGTAATTAGAACTGTATTGTTTTACCTTCTTATTTATCTATTTTGGCCTTGTTAACAATATGGCTATTACTTACTATTAAAACATAACATCTAGGCCTATGGTCTGTACAATTTCTCCAGCCATATCCTATTCATAAATTGAATTAAACAATTTTTAACAGTTATTAGGTAATGTTTGTTTACAATTCCTTTCATTTCTTATTATTTTTTGGGTGATAAACATCATCACTCCTTTTAAACTTATTCAATTAATTATCCCTTATAACTTGGGTGTTTATTGATTTCATTTCTAATTCCTTATTTCCTACATAATCTCTATCTTCAATCCATGGTAACACCAACTTTACCTTTCATGGGATTCTCCCTTTTAAATACTAGTGTATACAATTTAACTTAATTTTATTAATAATACGATTCTTATTTTAATAATGTCACCATCACTATTCAGTGTTCATTACATGTTATTATCTGTTTACTCCTACTATTATCATTAACAATGTTATTAATTATTAATGTGGTTCACCATTAATCATTTAGAGTTTGTTTATAGATTATTAAGTGTTTTTTCCTATTAATATGGTTTCTAATTATTTTGGGGTTTTACACTTTCACTTTTGCACTCCTTAAATGTTTATATTAAGTGTTTATTAGTGGGTAATCCCTAAAATTACTTTTTCTTTGTCACTTAGTTGATTTTATATTCTCACTATCTCTCTCATTACAAATATTATTTACATTATTATTATTATTATATACACACCACCAAAATCAGTAAACTTCCATTTTCAAATCAACGAATAAGGCCTTTTCGAAATATTTAAATTTCATGCTCAGTTCGTATACTGTAATGTTCCTGTTATGATGTTATTCTGTAAATGTATAATTGCTGTTAACTGTGTCTACTACCTCTCACTGTACTTCATTTTGAGAGGTAGTAGACACAGTTAACAGCAATTATACATTTACAGAATAACATCATAACAGGAACATTACAGTATACGAACTGAGGATGAAATTTTAATATTTCGAAAAGGCCTTATTCGTTGATTTGAAAATGGAAGTTTACTGATTTTGGTGGTGTGTATATAATAATATTATAACAAGTCAGTGGCATAATGTTTGGCAAAATAATTATTATTTACATTATTAATAAGTTTATGTCATTATAGAGTTTTTGGTTACATCTAACTCTGATTCTTGTGTTAGTGTACTTTTATTTTTTCACATTACGTTATTGGGTTTTATCAAATCATTTACATTCATTTTTCAATCGATAATAATAATAATTATTCTAGGTATTGGTTAGTTATTGGGTTCGTTTCCAATATTACTTTTGAGTGTACCATTTCTCCTTTTCATATTCTAATTATTTGTCCGTGTTTTCTCATTCGGTTTCATTTTATTTCCTGTATACTTGGTTAGTTTCATGTGCATTTTCCTTCTTCACCTTCATATTATTTTGTTTCATTTTATTTAGGTTTTCCCCTTCTCATTTGGTTTTATTTCATTTGGTCAATCACTTTCTTATTTGGTTTCGTCTTTTCCCTTCTTCTTTTGGTTCTTTCTGTTTGGTCAATCACTTGGGTTAGGTCATGTCGTCGTTTGTCGTGCCATCGTCATTTTATTTTCTTTATATTAAACATTTTATTTTATAGGAATTACTTTTTATATTCATTATTCATCTTTTTTATCCCTGGTATTGGGGTGGCTTATTTGTGTTGTAACAATATATATATATATATATATATATATATATATATATATTTAATATTTACAATCACTTTACATCAAGATATTTTCTTCTTATTTGGAACATGTTTCGGGTACCATCTTGTACCCATCCTCAGCCTTCCGGTTTTTGTGTCTAGTGAAGTACATGTGTTGGTCGGTTATTATTGTGGCTTCCTGTTGGCTTCTGGTAATTTAAATTGGTTTTATTGTGTGTGATTGTGGTGTATGTGTTAGTATTTTGTGTATTTTCGATGTTGAGTGCTTTGAAAATTGTGTCATGTTTTGTATTGATTTGTATTTGTTCAGGTATTAGTTTGTTTTGTTTTATATTTATAAATTTTCCCAAATGTTCATTATGGTGCCTTTGTGTGGTATGTGTTTTATTAGTGTCATGTTGGTTATGTTTGGGAATTCATGTCCAGTGTTTATTGCATGTGTGGTTAAATTAGACTTGTATATTTCTTTTTTTTTGTATCTGTTTAGGTGTTCAAAATAACGTTTTTCAGTTGTTTTTTTGTTTGTCCTATGTAACATTTTTGCAATCTTGGCATTCAATTTTGTATATACCATTGGTTGTTGTATTATCTTTGTTGTGTGGGTTATTTAGTTTTTGTAGATTATTTTTGTTAGTTTTGTATGCTATTTTAATGTCTGTGTTCTTAAACAGTTGTGTTAGCTTTGGCATTTTATTATTTATGTATGTGAATGTGGCCCATTTTTTATTGTTGTTATTATTTTTGTGTTTTATATTTTATTTTATTTTCTATTTTCTTTACAGTGTTTTAATTATATCCATTTTCACAAGCAATTTGGTATATTATATTTCTTTCTTTGTCTGTTTCTTGTTTGTTTAGGGTATTTTGTACATTCTGTTTAATAGTGAATAGAATGCTGCCATTTTATGTTGTGGTGGGTGGTCAGAATGGTTAGGTATAATGATGTTAGTGGAAGTTGGTTTTCTGTATATTGCATATTGTAGGTGGTTATTGTATCTTGTGATGGTTATGTCTAAATAGTTGATTTTGTTGTGATTTTCTTTTTCTTCTGTGAATTGTATTTTTGGATGTATGTTATTGATTTGTTTTAATATGTTATCTGCAATTGTATTTTTGTTACTTGATATATATATATATATATATATACAGCCCATCATCTACATATCTTATCCAAATGCCATTTGGATCAAAGGAGTTTTAATATTTTGTATTTTGGTGTCTATATGTTGTAAGAATATTTCTGCTATTATGCTAGATAATGGAGATCCCACTGCCAACCCTTCTTGTTGTTGATAAAGTTTGCTATTGAATTCAAAGTAATTTTGTTTTGGTGTTAGTTAGAGGCTATTTTTTATTTCAGTTATATATTGTGTGTCTTCATTTTGTTCTTTAAGTTTGTTTATTATTATGTCTATTGTTTCATCAATTGGAATGTTGGTGTACATATTTGTGATGTCATATAATGTGAAATGTGTTTTCATCTATATTTATTACGTTTAGTTTGTCTATTAATTCATATGTATTTTTTATGTTGTGATAATTATTTGTTAGATGGTATTTTTTAGTTTTTGTGCTATTTTTTTTGCTATTTTGTATGTAGGTGCTTTTTGGTTGATTAATGGTTGTATTGGGTTGTTTAATTTTGTGTATTTTTATTAGGCTATTCATTCTAGGTGGTTCTGCATTATTATTTATATATATCTCTGTGTTTTTATTGTTGAAAATGTTTTTTTCTTCGTATTGTTTAAATTAGCAGCCATCCTTACTATTTCTTTTATGAATTTGCTAACTGCTATAATTTTTTATTGTTTCAGAAGACCTGAAGATGTCAGTAATGACGAAAAGCTTAGTCGAACAATAAAAAATTATAGCAGTTAGCAAATTCATAAAAGAAATTGAAAATGTTTTTGCTGTTTTTATTAGTTTTATTGTTTGTTTAAGATATTTTTCTGTTGGTCTTTATTTAATTGTATGGAATCATTATTGTTGATGAAGTCTTCAGTTTTACTGATGTAGTCTGTTTTGTCAATAATTACTGTTTCCTGGCTTTTGTTATGATTAAATTGTTGGTATTTACTTTATTTTTAATTTCTTTTATTGTCTTATTATCCTGCTTTTGTTTAGATTTGTTTTTTATTTCACTTGTGATTATTTTTTTAATTATATGTGTTGCTTGCGTTCATTTTTCTTCTTGTGTATTGTCTTGTATTAGGTTAATGGCAAATTCTGTTTCTACTATTACATTTTCTAGATTTTTGTTTATGTTTTGAGTTAGGTTAGTTTTTGACATATTGTTTAAACATTCTGTTTCTTTTCTGTGTGTGTGTGTGTGTGTGTGTGTATATATATATATATATATTATAATGGATTATTATAGATGATAAGATATTATGCTGTCTTGTATTTCTCCTTAAAGCCACACTGTTGGGCTAGCCAATCTATAATGTAATATTATTGATGATGTAGAATAGTATAGTATTGATATGGTGTGTAGTGTGCTTGCAGATACGCTCCGGTATCTGCTATTATGTTGTTTTTATAAAACTGCTCCAATTATAATTATTAGGAGTTATTAGTGTAATTGTATAATCTGTATAAGTGTCTATGAATAATTCACTCTTTTAATTTAAATAGGCTTCGCGCACTTTTGTTGTATGCCTCCCTCACTTACCACAAGTATCCGTTTCAGTCCTGTTCTGTGACAGTTGTTGCTGAAATACATACACTTGAAATGCACACAAATATTCAATTCGAATATTCAAAACAGTTAGTACACACAATATGAATGAATTAGCACATATGGGTAGTACTTTAAATTACTCTCTGTTTGAATTCTTCCGCCACCTTTAGTAGAACTGATTTACAAGAAATAATTTAATTTATATTTGAAATGATACTCTTGTTCATAGGTAAATAAGTGAAGGTTTATTAACAATTTTAAAATGGCAAATTTCAAAAACAATTAACAATCATTTGGCTAATAACCCTTTAAATAATAATTACAATTGATTAATTTTAACATAAAACTCTGTCCAGGCTCAATGCTAGTAGTCCTGTCTTTAGTACAATAATTTGAACTCAATAGGTTATGTCTTCTTGTTAATATATTATCAGGTTGTTAGGTTCTTTGAGGATACATGATATCAGTGTCAAGATGTAATATTAATAGAATTAAGAAAATTGAACAATGGTTAAAAAATAACGAATAAATATAAAACAATGAAATTTAATACCATATGTATGGTAAGTATGTAATTATCGTACGCTTGGATGCGCACGCACCTTATAAAACTCTATAGCAAGCGTCAGACTCGTGGCTTGTACAGTTTCAATGTATCGTTTTATTTTCAACAATGAGTTTGAAAAATGTATATTTTCAAGAGAAAAAATTAATAAAATACAAAAAAAACTCTTGATATGATTTCTATTTGGTTTGGAAATTATTTGAGAACAGATGCAACAGTTAAATTAATAAGCTACCGCTCTTTTTGAGGTTAGCGATCACAGGTAATGCTATTCTGGTAAATGATTTCTTAATGGTTAACATTTCTTAATTTATATTTTTGAACATAATATTAGTAACCTTTTAACATGTTACTATTAAAATTGCTTTATTACTTTTGTACGAAAGTTAATGTTATTTATTTCAAAACATCGAAATAATCAAAACAAGTTTAGTCAAAAGAGTGACTAAATGTTAACTCTTGTAATTAGTGACAATTACTTTAAACATACTTTTTATAATTATGAAAATTAATTAAAATATTTATTTAAGATTTTAATAAGTAAAAATTGACATTTCTTGGAATTCTAATAATTCCATTATAAGTTTGATGCTGCGCTAGTAATGACTCGCGTAGTATCAAAATGTCTATTTCAAAAATATTATTTTTGAAAATCAAAGTTATCTAAATAAAATATTGTACTCCCTGTTTATTATCACAACACACGCGAGTACGACCGGGATTATACACTATCGTACTTATATTGTTCGGTAATCCCGCACATATCACTCGGAAGTATATTTGTTGTGTCAAGGTTATGTCTGTATATCAACTTACTGTCAATGTACGCGCACAAATTTGAAAATAATACTTTTTCATGGTGTCGAGTTGCATGACCTGTTCGTCTGGAAGCTGTTTGTAGACTGTTACAATTTGCCGGAGCGTCTCTCTCGTGTCTGACAAAATGCGTTGATTTGATTGGCTGTAATCACTATAGTCTTCACCCCAAAAGCCTTTGTTTTATTAAAATATTTGGTGTTTTACCAAATTTCGACTTTGGGTTCGGGTTTATGTGACGTAAGCACTAGTGTAAAAAATAATTGAAAAGTTAATAATTACAATAACTTCCTTATTGAACGTCCTATCGTTACATGAGTTATGTCATTGAATTATAGACATTTTCTTCTTTAATTTAAGTCTAAACAACATTATTTTATTTACATTGCTTCTCTTAAAATAACGTTTTTATTAATTATCTTGGGTGTTTCTTATTTTTATAAGTTTTTGACACCAGATTTAATTATTTTTAATAAAAACACTTTCTAAATAAACACTTGGAGTCCATTTCTCACTTGGTTTGATTTGTTATTTGGAAATAATTATTTCCTTAACAATAGCTTATTTTAGCGTCATTAGGCGTCCATCTTGGTTTTTATATAAATGTATTTAAAATGAATTTCCCTTATCTAATACAAGTAATCTTACAATCTAATAATACTAAAACGATTATTTACATCATTTCACACTTAAATATCTTTACATGATTGTATTAAATATACACATTGTCTTATTCCTCTTCTACCTGTCTCATACAATTGTCAACATAATTTTAGTCTTTTCTATGTGAATTATATTATGTATGAAATGTCATTAGTGTACATATATTGTACTTAATGTATTACATATATTGGTCAGCTTCTAGCTAGTTTAGAATCCTTCAATTCTTTAATACTGGGTTTGTTCCTATGGTGTCTCATCATAGTGGTCGTTTATTTTTCATAAAAACAATAATTAAATTGTTATTGTTACATTATGTTTGTGTTTCTATATTGGTATTAGACATTACTCCTACTTTTGGTAATGTTCTCACTTACTCTTAGATAAATTTATATGTCATATTTTTCCTAAGTAACTTACTTAACATGGTTGGTTTATATCTCATTTCTGTCACCATGGTCAGTTGGTTTCTAATTATTTGCATATATACTGACTGTTTTTATAGTTCTAATCTGTTCTCAAAGTTGTATTGATTTTCCCTCTAACTACTGGTAATATTGTGAACAATCTGTGTTTAAGCTTTAATACACTATTTTCCTTAACTAATGGGCCATACAGTGGTCCATCTTACATCTGATTGTTTGTACATGGTTAGTTAGTTTACATCATTTTGTTTATAATACTGTTGTTATTATGTTAAAGATCTGTTCTCAAACCATTACCAGATATTGGTCTTTCTACTGGTAATATTGTTATTCACTTTAGTATTGGTTTTGATATTGCACTTTGCCTATTTGAATTGGCATATTTGTTGCATCTTTGCTATAGCTGTTTGCCATTGCATTTGATTGATTTTATTTACATGGTTGCATTTTAATGCATTGTCTATTAGGATGTATTGTTATTTATAACAATTCCTTAGTTGATATCATTGTTGATAATCATTTATTTTCATTGATATTTTTGGTTTTCTGTTTAACAGGTACCTTCTCTATGGGTTATGTAACAATGTACCATCTGTTTTAATGCAGTATGTCTCTACTACTTACATGGTATCAGCATGGTATTTCACAATAATATTTTACTTATTTTGTGACACATGTCTATACATTCCTTCTTAAACACTAATACATATCTTATTGTATTATTTATTATATCTTTCTAGTCATAGGTTGAATTCAATTCAATCCATTTTGTTTGATACAAGAGTTTTTTATATTGTTGTCAGTTCTTTACCAAAAATAAAACATAGTTATATTGTTCTATTTTGTTTCATTTTGGTGGACTTATGCTTATCTGTGTTAATCACAACTTTATTAAATGCGTCACACTCATTGTTCGTGTCTATTTGACTTATTTAACATCTTGTTGTTTTCATCATGGAATTAACATATTTTCATATACTTATAAACTTCCTCACTATAATTGTTTGTGTGGTTTTATCAGTAGAAATAGTTGGTTATTCACATGTTTCATATCTATTAAGTACGCACTGTTATTGTTTGTGTTTCCTTAAATGCTAAGCACTGTTTTTCATCCTCACATTTGATAATCATTGTTTCACTTGTCACTTATATAGTCTTTGGTACACGTGGTTTATGTTGATTTCTGGTATGATTTATGCATCCTTTTGTCTCTTCTGAGTCAGCTTTCTTGTCCTTCTTCTTTCTTCTTCCTCGTTATTTTCATCGTAGTCTTATTCCTTAATTGTTCCTCTCGCTTTTGGAGTTTTTTAATCCTTCTTTCGTCGTTTCCCCTCACTTTTGGAGTTTGTTAATTCTTATTTAGTCGTTTCCCCTCACTTTTGGATCCTATTGGGTCTATAATTGGTATTTTGTTTTGGCTCATGTCATTTTCTTTCTTATTTTTCGTAGTTGATGTCACTAGGTTGATATTATCTTATTCATAGTTGGATTTTCATATTAACACATTTGTAGATACACACTTTATATACATGGATTTACTTATCTAGATTTACATTCATATTTTTTCTCTTACTTGCCGTCCTTTAGGCTCATTTTATGTAACTGCCATATTTGGTTATGTTACATATGCCTTCCTTTAAGAATTGATTAATTCTGAGTTATGATTATACTATATTTTTCTATGAAGAATTTATCAATTATTGTACATTCCATATTGATTTACATGTTTTTTCCATATATCCTTTCACTTTCTGTTCTTTGAATCATATTTATTTCTTCTCTATGTAATTACTTCCCTCGTTTATTTAGTTCCCTAACATACATTTAGCTGGGGCAGTTTAGAGCGGCTCACTTTGGCTATTCGACTCTACTGGCCATACTAATTTCAATAAATATGGAGGCAAATCATCTCCTTTAAAAATAATAAATGATTGCTGGCATTACTCTTCAGTCAATTCATCTCAAATCATTAATAATAATAATAGTGGTTGTTTTTCCGACAAATAATAAATATTCTTGGGATTAATTCTCGCATCTGCGGTTTGTACATTGTGATTCTCTCTTTTCTTGATTCAACTTAACTAATTCTTCACATATCATCGGGATATTTTGTTTTACATTTCCTCACTGGTATACTCTCATGATTTTCTTCGTTAGTATATTCTTTTTTATTCTTCTTCATCATAGATTAATCTCTTCATTCTGTGTTACCTTGAACGTTATTTCGTCATAATCTTCGTTCCAAATTCATTCTTCTAGATACTATGTATTAGTACATTTATTTTTTCTTTCCTTTTCCAGGTTTTAGTTGGTATTTGTACTTCATGTAGTGCTGGCTTTTCTTTATTCAAATACAAATTTGTTGTGTGTGGTCGTTTCTCTACAGTAATAGCGTTCACTTGGTTTATTCTTCCAACTCTTCTTTTTCTTATAGTAGTACGGGTGAGATGTTGTTGTTCTACTGGTTGACTAGGCTCTTGGAAATAATTTGTGCCAAAGTTGTAGTGTGTCGGCCTCGTATTGACATTTCTTTTTATATAGTAGTACGGGTGAGATGTTGTTGTTCTACTGGTTGACGTGGCTCTTGGAAATAGTTGGTGCCAAGGATGATGTGTGTCAGTCTCGTATTGACATTTCTTTTTTTATAGTAGTACGTTATCATTAATGAATACAATGTTCTGATTCCTTTACATAAATTATCTGGGATCATTTTTTCCCACATTATAAAATGACAATATACATTCAATGTTTAATACATAATTACATAGTTACTTTTCATTTAATATAAACATATAATAATCTTCATGATAATAATTCACCCTTTTTCTTCAGTCAACATCTGTTTTTATAATCACATTTTCACTTTTCATTTTGTAAATAACAATAATCTTCATGGCCACATTTCATTTTTCATCTTGATATAGTCAACAGTTATACTCTTAATTATCTTTTTATTTTACACAATAAATATTTTCATCCTCTACATAGTATCAATAATAAAATAATCCTTATCGCTCACTTTTCACTTGTAATTTCATATTTCAATTGTTAATATACTTTTTCATCGAAGTCTGATTATAGGTACCCTTTATCTTTTTTGTAATAGGGTTTTGCAATTCATAGGTGTTGTTTAGATTATCTTTTGTTACAGTATATGGTCCGGTATATAATAGTAGTAATTTCTTTGCAATGCCCTCGATAGTACTTGGGAGTTCTCGATTTTTGATTAACACTTGGTCTCCCACTTCGTATTTTATAATTTTGGGCTGCAATTTTTTGTATTTAATTCTCAGTTTCTGGGCTCTTTCAACAGCATTATTATAGAACTTGGTTTGGTCAAACTTGATCTCTGCACTTATTGGAAAGTTAATTATTTCTGTGATCTCTCGGGGTGGTATTTTTTCATGCATTGCCATGTATGGTGTTTCCTCAGTTGATTGATGGTAGGCGAGGTTTAAGAAGTCTTCAGCTGGGGATAAATACTCCTCCCACTTCCTCTGCTGGCTGTGACAGTAGGTTCTTAAAATCCTTCCTACTTCTCTCAACACTCTCTCAGCAGGGTTGCTGTTGGGGTGGTACACCGATGTCTTATACGTTTTGATGCCCAGATGGAGCAGTGTTTCCCGCCATTTCCGTCCTCGAAACTGCGTTCCGTGATCTGTAATTATTGATGCTGGTCGGCCCACTTCGGGTATGTATTTGTTTATAACTACTTCTAGTATCTTACTTGTTGTGGCTCGATTAAGTGGATACAGCTTAATATATTTTGTATAGTGGTCAAAGATAATAATGATATATTTATACTGGTGTCTTCCACCACTTCGTGGAAACGGCCCACAAATGTCCAGGAAGATTTTTTTCTAATTTTGTCACAGATGTTATCGGTATCATCACTCCTTCTCTCTTTTCGTTACTGCATTTGACTAGCTGGCAAATATGGCAATTCTGTATATATTTTCTTACCTTCCTATTCATATCAGTGAAATACACATGTTCTTGCAGTGCTTTTACCACCTTCACTGCGCCCATATGACCATATCGTATGTGATAGTCGATGGTCAAATCTTTCTCTAGAACCTTTGGGACAACGATTTTCCAGTCTTCACCATTTTTATTGCTTTTGGTGAATACCAGTTGATGATGAATACAGTAATACTGTTTAATGTTTGCATCGTTGTCTGCTAGTTTCTTAATAATTATCAATATTTTGGGATCTTGTTGTTGCTGTATAGCTATATCTGACAGTATTTTAGTAAGCTCAGATTTGTTTTTTAGCAAGTGGTAGACCTTCGCGACGGTTTCCCTCTCTCCTTGAAATGTTTGGGCGTCGATGTTAATCCGGGACAACACGTCTGCAGCTGTGTTGCTTTTTCCCGGTATGTACTCCCACTGTATATTATACTCTTGGAGTGTGAGAGTCCATCTTGTCAATCTTCCGTGTTTCAATTTACAGTTCTTGAGGAATGAAATGGATTTGTGATCCGTTCTTACTGTCACTTTATATCCCAAAATAAAGGTTCTAAACTTTTCGCAAGCGAATACGATACTTAATAATTCTTTTTCTGTGGTGTGATAGTTGCGTTCACACTTGTTCAACGTACGACTTGCAAAACTGATTACTTCATGGTTCCCGTCTTGGTCTTCTTGATATAGCACGGATCCAAGACTCAAATCGCTGGCGTCGCAGTTCATGAAAAATTGTTTTTCAAAGTTAGGGTGATGTAACATAACGGTTTCTAGGAACTTTTCTTTAATTAACTTAAATGTAGATTCTTGTTCTGCTTCCCATTTCCACTTTTCTTTTGATGATAGCTGTGTTGAAAATCGAGCTGTTAATTCGGAATAATTCTCTTGAAATTTACGATAGTAGTTGCAGATCCCGAGGAACGATTGCAGTTGTTTCTTGTTCTGTGGGACGGGGAAACGCTGTATTGCCTCCATCTTTTCCTGGGACGGTGTAATTCCATGTTCAGATAGGTTAAACCCCAAGAATTGGACTTCTTTTGCTATTAATTGAGACTTATCTAACTTCAATGTAATGTGATTATCTTCTAATTTCTGTAAGACCTGTGCCACCCTTTCACAGTGTTCCTCCCAATTGTTGGAGGCGATTAAGAGATCGTCAACATAGACTGTTGTAAACTGCAGTGTATTGTGGCCCAGTATCTCGTCCATACATTTGACGAATATCGCTACCGAGTTTACTAAGCCAAACGGTAGTCTTTTAAAATGGTAATTTCGACCTTCGAAAATAAAGGCAGTATACTTTCTACTATTCGGATGCAGTTCAACTTGCCAATATCCGCATACCGTATCCCATATACTGTAGAATTTTGTACCATAAAACTTCTTTAAGATCTCATCAATTTCTCCAGGTGATGTCCTGTCGTTAATTATGGTTTTGTTTAATTCCCTAGCATCTAAACAAATTCGTACCGCACCATTTTTCTTTGGTACAGCGACAATAGGGTTGGTGTATGGTGAATTGCTTATTTCGATGATGTCATTTGCTATCAAACGCTGGATTTCTTCCCTTACTGCTTCCTTCAGCGAAAAGGCGATAGGATAAGATTTTCGTTTAAATTCGGTTTGGTCTTTGAATCTTAACTCGCATTGGAAATTTTTGATTTTTCCGGGCGTATCGGAAAATATGTGACGATACTGGCAATATATGTTTATCAGATGATCCTTTTGTTCCCATGTCAGCTCTTGGCTATTTTGGTTGGTCTTGAATTCTCGTATCTCATTAATCTTGGTCAACCATAAATCTTCCTCTGGGTTATTGTGAAGCTTCTTGTTGATGGCGCCTTCCTGATGTTGGTGGCCTTCCCTAATGTAATAGATTACATGTTCTGCGGGTGCCTTTTGATATTCTGTTAGCTTGGCTGTCCACTCAACTTCTCCTGTCTTCATCCTTACTGTATTTGTGTCCATGTTAATTATCGCAGTGTATTTTCTGAGTATATCACACCCAATGAGCAGGGTAAACGGTAACCCACTGGCTACGAGGAATATCATCTGTATCGTGTTGCCATTGCTGGATATATCGAGTTGCACTTGTTGTCTAATCGTCTTATTTTGACGTCCGGTAGCTCCAATGAGTACAATGTTGTTAATAGGTAAAGTGGGTATTGTCGCTTTATTTTCAGATTGGATTCTATCTAACTCCACTTTATCAATCAATGATACATTTGCTCCGGTATCTATCATTGCCGTTGTATTTATATTATTGACCTTCACCGCTATGTATGCAATTTCACTATTACTTGTATCGCTGATAGTATTCTCTTTTTCTTCCATTAAGTCTCTTCTAATATTTTTCAAATAATTATTGGTGTAAGTTTTGCGAAGATTTGGATGGTTTGCCAAAACTCTAGACCCAATAGTCCGGTTCAGTGAGGGTACTACTTGGTTTTTCACTGCCGGTTGGCGTTTAAAAGCAGGTCACTATTCCCGTGCCTGTCTTGCGATGTCGACGCTATGGGTTCCTGATTCCCATTTCCATGTCCATTATTGTAGACTGCTGTATTTTGCGTTATTGTTCCTTGACTTCCATTACTGTCGCTTCCGTTAGATCGGTATCCAGATTCCTGCTCCTCTCTATCGCTGTTGCTGGAGTGACTATGCTGATTAGGGAAACTTCTCCTTCCTTGGTAGTAGTTTCGACGATTTCCCCCTCGACTGGCTTGAGTATAGTGCACTCTGCGAAAGTGATTATTCTGTTGGTTGCCATTGCTTTGTCTTGGGTGATGATTGGGAGCTTGATTCTGGTACGGCCGGTAATAATTGTTACCTCTTCGGTAGGCTGGCTCTCGCTGATATCCACCTGAATGCTGATTATTATTATTCCCTCTATTATTGACGTTGTTGCCCCCTCCGTCTTGGCGTGGTATAGGGTGATTTTGGAATCTCGGTGGGTGATTGTGATTTCTTCCTGGGCTATTTCTTTCGTTGGATATGTTGGGGTTATTATTCCCAGGTCCTCCTCGATCATATGTCTGGTTTGGTCCTTGTCGACTGCGTTGGTAGTAGCGTTCTCTTTCATGGTTCTCCAACAGTTCGCACATCCCTTGGACTGTTTTTATTTGTGCATTTAGCCTTCCTTGTGATATGCCTTGATTGAAGTGGTAGGCTAATTTCATCACTAGGCATTCTTCTGGGATGGCGGGTTCGAGATTCCTCGCCAGGCAAATCTTTCCCAAGAAATACGTTGTCATTGACTGCCTTCCATGTGTATCGAACCTCCCGTTTGTGATGTCGTCCCTAACGATGTTCTGGGTGGCTTCTGACCAATATTTTTGTTTAAACGCCACTTTGAAGTTGTCATAATTCCCCACTTCGTTACGGGTTGCCGTCCACCAATTGTCGAACGTGCTTTTGAAAGCTTCGTCTAACATTCCCTTAATAGTAGTCCATCTGCTCTCTCTGTTTTTACGTATGATTTCTTCTATTCGTTCTAAAAACTCTAGCGGATTTTTATAATAAGTCCTGAATTCAATCTGGTCTCTGTTGTCTAGATGAGTCAATCCGGATAGTAAATTTGGTATCGTTTGTATACGATGCATCTCGTCGCGGAGGTCATCTAACTCTCTTCGTTGACGCTCGGTTAATAGGGTTCGATCATCATGTACCTGCTGCTTAATTGCGTCCACTCTTCCAGATACTTCTTCACACTTGTCTGTTAGTGTTGACTGTCCTATTTTCATGTTGGTTTGTTCTTGTGTTATCACATTTATTTGTGTACCGTGCGTTCTCTCCATTTCGTTAATGCATTGATTGATGTCTAACTCTGCTTGTATTAGTCTCAGGCTGGTACCTTCTCCCTCCTTTCGTACTTCATCCATCTCGACATTAACTTCAGTTGATAGGATGGCCATGCGCTTCTCGATTTCATCAACATTTTCCTTCATCCTTTTTTCTATCTTCTCTTCTGTATCCTTGGCGGCTTCCTTCATCTTGTTGCTGTTGATACTTATTTGCTGCCACATTCCTTCATGGTCAGACTGTATTGTTTCGACGTCTCTATTGAACTTAGCCGTGATTTCATCCATTTTCTGGTTGGCATGATCCATTCTGACTCCCAATTCTGCCGATAACTCCTCTTTCATGGTGGCCATTTTCTTCTCCAGTAATTCCTCAGTTTTCTTTTGTCCATCTTCCATCCTCCTGTTCGTCTCCTGTATCTGGTTATTGAACTCTTCCTTTAATAATTCCATATGTTTCTGGTTCTCTCTCTGGCCTTCTTCTATTTTCTGGTTTGTTGACCGGCTGGTTTCCTCTATTTTACTATTCAATTCTTCCTTGGTGGATTGACTAGCTTCTTCTATTTTCTTGTTTAAGTCCGCCTTCATTGACTCCTGTCCTTCTTTCAATGACCGTAATATCTCTAAAATACTGGCATCCATTGTTGCTCTTGACTCCTCTGGTTGGCGTATTTCTGGCAGAACTTCTGGTTGCATTATTTCGGGCTCCTCATCTGGCTGTTGAACCCCCTCCGCCGGTTCAATTTGTTTGTCTTTTTCTTCCACTACTATCTCCTCCATCTTCTGTTGACATAGCCTCCTTCTCTTCTTTTCTTGTTTCCTTCTCTGCTTGCGCCGCCCTTTTCCTTGACGTTGACCTTGATTTTGATCTTGATTTCAATCGGTCTGTATACATCTTGATCTTCTGATAATGTTCCTGCTGTCTTCTCACGAATTAGTATATTTAGGTTATTGGTTATTGTATATTTCCCTAACTCGTGCTCAGACGTTGGGCGCCAATCTATAATGGATTATTATAGATGATAAGATATTATGCTGTCTTGTATTTCTCCTTAAAGCCACACTGTTGGGCTAGCCAATCTATAATGTAATATTATTGATAATGTAGAATAGTATAGTATCGATATGGTGTGTAGTGTGCTTGCAGATACGCTCCGGTATCTGCTATTATGTTGTTTTTATAAAACTGCTCCAATTATAATTATTAGGAGGTATTAGTGTAATTGTATAATCTGTATAAGTGTCTATGAATAATTCACTCTTTTAATTTAAATAGGCTTCGCGCACTTTTGTTGTATGCCTCCCTCACTTACCACAAGTATCCGTTTCAGTCCTGTTCTGTGACGGTTGTTGCTGAAATACATACACTTGAAATGCACACAAATATTCAATTCGAATATTCAAAACAGTTAGTACACACAATATGAATGAATTAGCACATATGGGTAGTACTTTAAATTACTCTCTGTTTGAATTCTTCCGCCACCTTTAGTAGAACTGATTTACAAGAAATAATTTAATTTATATTTGAAATGATACTCTTGTTCATAGGTAAATAAGTGAAGGTTTATTAACAATTTTAAAATGGCAAATTTCAAAAAATTAACAATCATTTGGCTAATAACCCTTTAAATAATAATTACAATTGATTAATTTTAACATAAAACTCTGTCCAGGCTCAATGCTGGTAGTCCTGTCTTTAGTACAATAATTTGAACTCAATAGGTTATGTCTTCTTGTTAATATATTATCAGGTTGTTAGGTTCTTTGAGGATACATGATATCAGTGTCAAGATGTAATATTAATAGAATTAAGAAAATTGAACAATGGTTAAAAAATAACGAATAAATATAAAACAATGAAATTTAATACCATATGTATGGTAAGTGTGTAATTATCGTACGCTTGGATGCGCACGCACCTTATAAAACTCTATAGCAAGCGTCAGACTCGTGGCTTGTACAGTTTCAATGTATCGTTTTATTTTCAACAATGAGTTTGAAAAATGTATATTTTCAAGAGAAAAAATTAATAAAATACAAAAAAAACTCTTGATATGATTTCTATTTGGTTTGGAAATTATTTGAGAACAGATGCAACAGTTAAATTAATAAGCTACCGCTCTTTTTGAGGTTAGCGATCACAGGTAATGCTATTCTGGTAAATGATTTCTTAATGGTTAACATTTCTTAATTTATATTTTTGAACATAATATTAGTAACCTTTTAACATGTTACTATTAAAATTGCTTTATTACTTTTGTACGAAAGTTAATGTTATTTATTTCAAAACATCGAAATAATCAAAACAAGTTTAGTCAAAAGAGTGACTAAATGTTAACTCTTGTAATTAGTGACAATTACTTTAAACATACTTTTTATAATTATGAAAATTAATTAAAATATTTATTTAAGATTTTAATAAGTAAAAATTGACATTTCTTGGAATTCTAATAATTCCATTATAAGTTTGATGCTGCGCTAGTAATGACTCGCGTAGTATCAAAATGTCTATTTCAAAAATATTATTTTTGAAAATCAAAGTTATCTAAATAAAATATTGTACTCCCTGTTTATTATCACAACACACGCGAGTACGACCGGGATTATACACTATCGTACTTATATTGTTCGGTAATCCCGCACATATCACTCGGAAGTATATTTGTTGTGTCAAGGTTATGTCTGTATATCAACTTACTGTCAATGTACGCGCACAAATTTGAAAATAATACTTTTTCATGGTGTCGAGTTGCGTGACCTGTTCGTCTGGAAGCTGTTTGTAGACTGTTACAATTTGCCGGAGCGTCTCTCTCGTGTCTGACAAAATGCGTTGATTTGATTGGCTGTAATCACTATAGTCTTCACCCCAAAAGCCTTTGTTTTATTAAAATATTTGGTGTTTTACCAAATTTCGACTTTGGGTTCGGGTTTATGTGACGTAAGCACTAGTGTAAAAAATAATTGAAAAGTTAATCATTACAATAACTTCCTTATTGAACGTCCTATCGTTACATGAGTTATGTCATTGAATTATAGACATTTTCTTCTTTAATTTAAGTCTAAACAACATTATTTTATTTACATTGCTTCTCTTAAAATAACGTTTTTATTAATTATCTTGGGTGTTTCTTATTTTTATAAGTTTTTGACACCAGATTTAATTATTTTTAATAAAAACACTTTCTAAATAAACACTTGGAGTCCATTTCTCACTTGGTTTGATTTGTTATTTGGAAATAATTATTTCCTTAACAATAGCTTATTTTAGCGTCATTAGGCGTCCATCTTGGTTTTTATATAAATGTATTTAAAATGAATTTCCCTTATCTAATACAAGTAATCTTACAATCTAATAATACTAAAACGATTATTTACATCATTTCACACTTAAATATCTTTACATGATTGTATTAAATATACACATTGTCTTATTCCTCTTCTACCTGTCTCATACAATTGTCAACATAATTTTAGTCTTTTCTATGTGAATTATATTATGTATGAAATGTCATTAGTGTACATATATTGTACTTAATGTATTACATATATTGGTCAGCTTCTAGCTAGTTTAGAATCCTTCAATTCTTTAATACTGGGTTTGTTCCTATGGTGTCTCATCATAGTGGTCGTTTATTTTTCATAAAAACAATAATTAAATTGTTATTGTTACATTATGTTTGTGTTTCTATATTGGTATTAGACATTACTCCTACTTTTGGTAATGTTCTCACTTACTCTTAGATAAATTTATATGTCATATTTTTCCTAAGTAACTTACTTAACATGGTTGGTTTATATCTCATTTCTGTCACCATGGTCAGTTGGTTTCTAATTATTTGCATATATACTGACTGTTTTTATAGTTCTAATCTGTTCTCAAAGTTGTATTGATTTTCCCTCTAACTACTGGTAATATTGTGAACAATCTGTGTTTAAGCTTTAATACACTATTTTCCTTAACTAATGGGCCATACAGTGGTCCATCTTACATCTGATTGTTTGTACATGGTTAGTTAGTTTACATCATTTTGTTTATAATACTGTTGTTATTATGTTAAAGATCTGTTCTCAAACCATTACCAGATATTGGTCTTTCTACTGGTAATATTGTTATTCACTTTAGTATTGGTTTTGATATTGCACTTTGCCTATTTGAATTGGCATATTTGTTGCATCTTTGCTATAGCTGTTTGCCATTGCATTTGATTGATTTTATTTACATGGTTGCATTTTAATGCATTGTCTATTAGGATGTATTGTTATTTATAACAATTCCTTAGTTGATATCATTGTTGATAATCATTTATTTTCATTGATATTTTTGGTTTTCTGTTTAACAGGTACCTTCTCTATGGGTTATGTAACAATGTACCATCTGTTTTAATGCAGTATGTCTCTACTACTTACATGGTATCAGCATGGTATTTCACAATAATATTTTACTTATTTTGTGACACATGTCTATACATTCCTTCTTAAACACTAATACATATCTTATTGTATTATTTATTATATCTTTCTAGTCATAGGTTGAATTCAATTCAATCCATTTTGTTTGATACAAGAGTTTTTTATATTGTTGTCAGTTCTTTACCAAAAATAAAACATAGTTATATTGTTCTATTTTGTTTCATTTTGGTGGACTTATGCTTATCTGTGTTAATCACAACTTTATTAAATGCGTCACACTCATTGTTCGTGTCTATTTGACTTATTTAACATCTTGTTGTTTTCATCATGGAATTAACATATTTTCATATACTTATAAACTTCCTCACTATAATTGTTTGTGTGGTTTTATCAGTAGAAATAGTTGGTTATTCACATGTTTCATATCTATTAAGTACGCACTGTTATTGTTTGTGTTTCCTTAAATGCTAAGCACTGTTTTTCATCCTCACATTTGATAATCATTGTTTCACTTGTCACTTATATAGTCTTTGGTACACGTGGTTTATGTTGATTTCTGGTATGATTTATGCATCCTTTTGTCTCTTCTGAGTCAGCTTTCTTGTCCTTCTTCTTTCTTCTTCCTCGTTATTTTCATCGTAGTCTTATTCCTTAATTGTTCCTCTCGCTTTTGGAGTTTTTTAATCCTTCTTTCGTCGTTTCCCCTCACTTTTGGAGTTTGTTAATTCTTATTTAGTCGTTTCCCCTCACTTTTGGATCCTATTGGGTCTATAATTGGTATTTTGTTTTGGCTCATGTCATTTTCTTTCTTATTTTTCGTAGTTGATGTCACTAGGTTGATATTATCTTATTCATAGTTGGATTTTCATATTAACACATTTGTAGATACACACTTTATATACATGGATTTACTTATCTAGATTTACATTCATATTTTTTCTCTTACTTGCCATCCTTTAGGCTCATTTTATGTAACTGCCATATTTGGTTATGTTACAATATATATATATATATATACATATTATAACGATTCATATTAGCGTCCTATCTGAGCGTTATATGAAAGTGTAAGACTGTACGAGTATAGCAGCGTAAGCAAGAGAGAGAGTGTACAATCACAGCCATCTCACTCTAACCTCGTCACAGCGACGTCCGCTACCGGTACGAACATGAAACTTTACTCAATTCAAATTATCAGTTCAACCTGCGATAACTTAAAAACTAATACATATACGGCAATTCTGAAAACAGCATTGTGTTCAGCAAGTAAAGCTTTATAAGTAGCCGCAATCTTAGTTAATATAATTAACAATTGAAGAAGTTATACGGAAGACGAACACCAAAAGGAATAACAAGAGAATTATACTACATAGGAATTAGGTGTTTTCACACACACAGAGATAAAGACCTAAGCAACAATATTCTGTGGTCAGATCTTTGAAAACACGTTTGCAAATACCTGTAATCAATCGATTTGCAAACACAGGAAGTACGATTTTGACTAGAAATTCTCTGCCGTTTCAAACCTGTCAAGGGGTGTTTGCTCGACCTGTTCGAGATTGTCGAGACTCGAAAAACGTATGATTTATTTGAACAACCAATCAGAATCCCGTATTTAAAACAGACGCCAACTCAAACCGAGGGGTAGCGTTACCCTTCGTTCGGATCTTCAATGCGCTAGTCGTGTATAAATTACGTGCAGAAATTTTTCAATCACGCAAAGTTGTATTTAAGTAGAAGTTCGAGAAGTAGTCCGCAGTAGATGAACTAGTACAGTTCAACAACTCTCGCTGTGTAACAACAAATTAATTAATTAAATTATTAACTAATTAATTAATAAGCAGCCGTGAGGTGACCTGAGCAACAGAGAGCTACAGCAGCTGTAATTGCCAGATTATCTTTCTACCGGATTGGTCAACATCATTTCTTCTGTGCTAAACCATCAAAAGGAGGACCTCTACGGATTCCTATCTTCGGTCGACACATAAAACAGTAAGAAATAGATTCATTGATCAATGAAATAAGTACTAAACAAATAATAAAAAGCAATAAACAATTTTTAAAAGACACTAAGAATTTCACACTTTGTATTTAATGTGTAAGATTAGTCATAACATAGTATAGGAGTGTTGAATGGAAAGTGAGGTGTAGTATTGGACGTGCAAATTATTGCAGACCTGTTCTTTAGCACTGGTTTGGGAGATATCAATCTCTTAATTAAACCAGATAAGAGCAATAGGTCGTTTGAACGTCTTAATCTTTACTTTTCACACACACTCGTTAATTGTAAGAGTTAGGGTAGCAATAAGTCCTACAATTAACATTTTCAAGAAGTTTAAAAATAATTAAAACGTTAATTAAACATACTCAAGCAAATTTTAAAGTGTTATTTGTAACGATTCCCCTTGAATCCACAATCACTGAACGAATCCTGAGAAATTGTGTCTCTATGCTCTGAGCTAAGCTGGAACCGTGTCATTAGTATCTGGGATTTGTTCTGGCGCCCAGATAAAGTAATATCACGGGTAAGTAACGTTTTATCTATCATTCAAAATATTAGATAAGAGTGTTAGATAAAAAGTAGCGTTGTAATATATATAACAATTGAGAGAGAGAGAGAATGTTTTAATTGTCATTATTATATTTACTATTGTTATTTTTATAACAACAGAATTGTATATTACTCAAGTAGTACCTAAAAAATGCACAACTTAAATTTTTATGTTACTGTTACTCTAATTGCTATTACTATACCTACTCATACTACTGATTGTTAAAGCCAGTTAATATGAATAATAAGACATTAACAAATACATTCAGTTATGATGACAAAATGTATTTTTATCATTTGCTCCTTCAATTACATTACATCTTTTAATTATTATTTTTTTCTAATAAGGAATTTATAAATGGTTACATAATTACTATTAATAAATGCGTTCAAGTATTTTATAAGTACTAAACAGTGAAATTGAAAATATTCTTAAACTGTTAAATAAGGCTGCAGTTATAAATAATGCAAACAGTTATTTCTCTTCAGTTCTGTAAATTTGCCACTCCCTCATATAGGCCTAATGAGTTTTAATACATGACTGATTACCTAAATAGGAATTGAAAGTCTTGAGATGGCTTCACAACAGAGCTAGAGCTCATATACACAAATACTTCATCTTCTTCTTATTACGTGTTTCCGGATTGTTCTCCGATGACATGATGTCTCCTGTAGATCCTCTCTGCCACTGCCCAATATGAGTTGTCGTTCAGTACTGCGTCCATACCAAATCCCCTCAGTCTCAGCACTCCTGGGATGTCCGTCTGGCAATCCACCAATATGTTCTGTAAGGTACATGACACAGCAGACAGGTAGCGGCCTGGGTCAGGTTGAATCTGTATAAGTATGACTGAGTCATAATATGGCCAAGCCTTCCTCTGGAGCCGAATGTTTGAATGCTCCTAGGGATGTTTCTATATATGGAGACATCTCGTGCACTGACTTGCTGTTTGTATGTTGAACCTTTGGTGGAGTTTAAAAATGTGTTCTTCCATGTCTCCATGAGTCTTCTGCTGAAATCCGAAGTAGCAGCCGGGAGTGATATTACACTTTCCTCCAGTGGCGACAACATAGTTGCGTCCTTAGCCATCCTGTCTGCTTTTTCATTACCGGCAATATCTACGTGGCCGGGTATCCACTGTAAAGTTAAGGGTCTGCATGCACACCGCCATATTGAATTTCAAAGTCCATAAGAACAATGCTTTATTCAGAACAACATTTCTCCCTTAATCGTAAACGGAAAATTACAAACGAGGTGTAATTTGAAAGATCTCAAAAATCTGGACTGAATCCGCTGTAACAAGTTCTAAAATTGTAATTAGTGTTAAAAAATTATATTTTACAATATTTGACTTCGATTTGTGAACGTAATAAGCAAAATATGTGATTCTGAAGTAGCGGACTCGCTTCATAATTTCATTGCCTTTAGAAAGATATATAATACGGTAATGTTTATGTCTCCGATGACAATATTATTTGGTTTTAAACGAAACTGTGTTCACAACGGTCTGTCAAATTTTAACAAGTGATAACTCTGCAGCCTGGTGGTCAAGAAGGCAACTTTTATGTGGCGGATGGATATAGTGTAAGGTGCGGCGAGGACAGTGACGAGACGGCACCGGACTGAAGGGGTATCTCAAGGTTACTGTGAGTGGCGGTAAATTACGTTTGCCAGCGCGTTCGTGTTATCGCTTTAAGGCCCGGCGCAAATTGAACCCAGCCCACGCACACGCCACGTCTACCCACACTCACCCAAATGTGTCCTCAAATTGGACTGTGTCCAAGCAGTCGAATCCCAACCCATGGACACGCGTAATATGCTTTTCTTCGATCTGGATTCCGAATCCGAGGAGGAGGATCTAGCTATTTTGTACTTATTATTCAGAAAAAGGAAAAAACGTAGGCAAAATAACTATTTACATGAAAGAAGTACCCATGGAGAGTTCAAATTGTGTCAGGAAATTAGTGATAGTGTTTTCAGAAAAACTTTTCAGCTCAACAAGGACCAGTTTACAGAAATCCACGAACTGGTAAAAGAAGATGTAACTGGAGGAGAATGCAATGCTCAAAAAGCAATTAGAAGCGAAGAGAAACTACCCGTGTGCCTCAGGTAAGATTATCATTTATTTTTAGTTTTCTACCTATTATAAATTTATTATAAATAGTGGAAAACTTGGAATCGTTTGGTTGGGGTCAAAATTTAATACCCACTTTTCTAAACTTTTTTCACATTTGTTCCTAAATTTTTTGTCTGAATGTGTGTGTGTGTGTGTGTGTGTGTGTGTGTGTGTGTGTGTGTGTGTGTGTGTGTGTGTGTGCATGCGTGCGTGCGTGCGTGCGTGCGTGCGTGCGTGCGTGTGTGTGTGTGTGTGTGTGTGTGTGTGTGTGTGTGTGTGTGTGTGTGTGTGTGTGTGTGTGTGTGTGTGTGTGTGTGTGTGTCAGAGAATACCAAGCCTATGATAGGCTCATTGCACAGTGTGATCGCAGCAGTTGTGAAATAGTCAATGTTGCCAACATAAGCAAAAATATGTTGCAACCTTGTGGGCAAGATATCTTTAGAACCTTTGATCCGATTTAGACTAAATTAAGTATTCTACCTTTACTAATCTTTATTACTATTTATTTATCATACGTTTTTACTATAACAAGCTGCATTTTTAGTTGGGGTAGGTTTTTGTTTATCAAAACATTATGTACTTTTGAAAAAACTTTATTTGAACTAGTATCATCAAAATACAGTAAAACATAAGAAGTTGAAAAAAGTAAAATATGTAAATATCGCAATTTCTATTAATAAAAATACAGTAAAACATAAAAGCTGATAAAAGTCAAATTGATAATTTTTCAAATCTTCATATATACAAAAAGTCAAATAGGTAAACATTACAATGATGCATAAGAAGGTGTGGATGTGGATGACATCGTATTTGAGTCACTATCATTTTGAAGCCTCTGGCCTGTTCTAAAAAATTCTGGAAATTGCACTGACAACTCGCCAGAAGCTGAGGTTGTAGGCGTAGCTAGCTAAAGTCGTCTGTACATCGGGCTCATATCTTGATATATTTAATTCGTACTGTTCCTCTGTTTCTGAGACAACTTGGAATATTTTATTACGAATGTGCCTTTGGTGAGGAGCTGGAAGCTGTTTTGTCGTGATGTACATTGCCATGAAAAATTGATGCCAAGCGTCTTTCTCTGGCACTGTCTTACTCTCAAGCAGTAATTTTTGCCTGAGCTCATCTCGACCTTTTGCTCGTTGCTCGCATTTTCCCAGGAATTGCTGGATTGTTGTAATTTTCCTAAACTTGATTCTTGGAGAGTATTCTTTGGCGATGGTCTTCTCTTTTTCATCGCTAACTGTTCCAGCGTTTTGATTTGATGGTTCATCAATATCTTCATCTATTGCTTCACTTTCAGGACATACAAATTGGTCCTCATTGGCAAGGACCGTTGCAGGCGGTTCCACATTCGTATCTGTGCATCTGTTTTTCATGAAATAGTAGCAAAAATTCCATTTGCTGCTGGTATAACCACGGCTTTGGGGGAACTGCTTGCTGTCCACTTTTCCTCTTCTTTTGCCTTCTTAGGGCCTCCCAATGACAGTCCCTAAGTTTCCGCCATTGTTCCTTGACAATACTGCCTGAAACCAAAAATAAAAATCATGCCTTATCATATTTTACATATCTACGTTTCTAAAATAGATAGGTATATATAATAGCAACTGTAGTTTAGACACCCTCTTTTATCAGAAACTGCAAGTTATCACTTATGAAATTAGTTTTTTTTTCTTTGTTTCAGGTACTTGGCAACTGATGACATGTTCAAAACTATAGGATTGAGGTACAGAATGGGAGAAAGAACTGTGTCGAACATTGTTTCCCAAGTGTGCAAAGCAATCTGGCGTCATTTGCAACCTATTTATATGCCTTCGCCAACAGTAGAAATGTGGGAAAACATCTCATTGGATTTTGAAAGAAAGTGGCAAATGTATAACTGCCTTGGGTCGATAGATGGTAAACATGTCTGCATTCGAAAACCGATTTGTAGTGGCTCTTCATTTTATAACTACAAACAACACTGCTACATCGTTTTAATGGCAACAGTAGACGCTCACTATCGCTTCACAACGGTCGACATAGGTTCTATGAGTAGATTTAGTGATGGGAACATTTTCACAGAATCAAATTTAGGAAAAAATTTGAGAAACGGATCTCTTCAGTTGCCAGAACCGAAACCGTTACCCGGTCAAAATGAAGTTACTCCATATGTCTTTATCGGAGATGAAGCGTTTCCACTTTCGCCTTATTTAATGCGTCCATATCCTAAAGTAAGAGTCACAGACAACTTTAAAAATAAGGTGTATAATTACAGAATATCCCGAGGACGGCAAACAGTGGAATGCACATTTGGCATTTTAGCAGCTAGATTTCGCGTTTATAAAAGGCCTTTCGAATGCAAGTTAGAAACCATTAATGATACTGTGAAGGCCACAACCGTACTCCATAATTATTTACGAACAAAGGTCTTATCGGGAGCAATCCCTACTGAAGAAGATAACGAACTGATCAACAATCCTGCAAAAAATAACTTCGCCCCTTTAGCACAAAATCGAATCAGAAGCTCGAGACAAGCATTTCAGATTAGAGAACGGTTCAAAAATTGTTTCAATAGTGCACAAGGATCTGTTGAGTGGCAAAGAAGAGCCGTAGAAAGAGGAAAATATTGAGCACTACGATGTACTGTACAGTAAAACCTCAAAACGTTTTGACAGGGCCCATGAAAAAAAACTTTAAATGGAAAACAACTTTAAATCAAATTTCAAAAAAGTATCAGTCTCTAATTTAAAAATAAGTACTTAATATTTATGTAATTACATTTATGCATAAACATGTAGTAAAAGACAGTTCGCTAATTTCTCAATTTATTCCACATATTTTAATTACTATTACGTCATTTCACAATTGATTCTGAGATCAGGTAAAAGATATGGGTTCGTTTTCTGGAAAATGACTTTGGTAAAACAGTAAATGGTAAACAGAAATTTTCTCCGAACTTGTCCTCTAAATGGATTGCACTGGAAACGGCTCAACTCACTTGTATTGTTGGTTCGTAAATTTCTCCAAAATTAATTTAAAACAAAAAAATTATTTTATTAGTCATCAATAATAGTTGGCCCGAGAATTGTAACGTACCATGAAAAATGTAAAATCAAATAACGTTCTATAAAATTAAAAATGCCTTGTACCTATGATGTGTTTTGTATGAATTAATTAAAATAATGAAACTTACCTTCTGAATCTAATTCTTCTCCTATTTTGTCCCACAATTCATCTTTCAATTTACATCTCATGTAGTCGGGATGGCTTGTGCAATACAGTACAGGGTGTTCTTGAACAAGAGAAATAAGTTTTTCCAGATCCATGGTTCACCCACGACCCACAAAAACTGTGCCTCTGGTACAAACTTATCCATGCGTGGGAGAAGACTGTTGCATGTTGCATTGTTGCATGGGCTGGAAGTGGGATGGGTCCAACATGGGGTGCAGTATTGCAAACTGTGTTTCACAGATTCGTCCACGCGTGGGATGGGCGTGGTGTGTGCTGGGTTCAATTTGCGCCGGGCCTTACGCTGATGTCTGAATTGTACAACTGTGGTCTGTTTTGACTGTGTGACATTATGACTCACTGTTTTACTTCCATGTTCTTTCTTTATCTTAATTGTCATTTAATTATTACTATGGGCAATAAAAAGAATACTCGTAAACGGTAAAATCGTGGTGGTGAAAGACTAACAGAGTGGAGAATATTAAAATAATTTAATTTAGTTTCTGAAGGTGTAAACTTCATAAGAAAAAAATTGAAACTGAAAATTGTAGTATAACTGATGCCGTTGTTATTAACTGTAATGTACACAATAATATTACAGAATTTAATAATTTACAGAATTGTAATCAGCCTCTAGTGACAACTCCGACGAAAAATATTCTTGTTCAGAGATAATTTCGGGCCACCGTATCACTGACATTGTGTATTTTATAAACAAAATAAAAAGAATAAGTGATCACGGTACCACATAAGAGCAGTATACTCGTCGAATTCTGCTGACTGGTATACTTACATCAAGCATCAGTAATTATAAAGTTACACTGACTAAAAACATTTACATTTACAATGTTTTCATTCTTTTGACTTATGTTGATAAAAATGACAGGAAACAAGAATAACCTTTGAAAACCAGCTAAGTCAAGTCTCAAGTACATTGTAGCCTTGTCAGTGTCCGCTTTTTAGGGTTTGTTTTACTTTTTAAATGCACTTTTATTCCGTCTTCAGATCTGCGAACGAATTAGTTATCTAGTCCCATTCTGTGTGTGTGTGCGACGCGCGTGTGGAGGGGTATGCTGTGATTTTCAAATTATTTAACGCAGATCGTAAAAGTCACTGTTTTTGCGAAAGAGGAGGAGAATGTTCTTTTTCTGTATCAAAATCACTTCGAAATGGTCGTATGTCATGAAGCGTGATTCTTGAACACTTGCAACAACTGAGGATGTTTCACTCACAAGTTTCGTGGACCCTTCTACAAATTAGTTGACCACTGGCTGACACCCACACGATTATACCTACTTTTTACCTGCATATTGGCGCAACTCGACACAACACTTTACAGTGTCTACTGATTACAACAATATTTTTATTTTCCGAATACAGTAGGGTATTTAATTGGTAAAAATTATACAGTGAAACTTGGTTTATTCAATGTTGCATAATTCTGATTGTTTAATAATTTGAACTTATTTTTTTTTAACTTTTTTGGCTTCCTAGAATTCTTTGATTTCAAAGTGTATCAGAGATGTTTGTGCTTATTTGATGTTTTTGGTTAATTCGAATAATTCTCGTGGTAATAAATTGTATACAGCGTATTCTTCGTTTTGCTTGATAAATAAAACTACCATTTAATTACACTTGTTCATATATATTGTAACATAACCAGATGTCACATAACCTAAACATATACTATCAAGTTTAATAAGTACATAACGATAATATAAATAGATACGGTAATGATAAGAATAACCAAGAAGAGAGGAATCATGGAAGAAGAAAGAAGCAGAAGTGCCACAAGAAACAGTAAACCCAAATACTGTTTGACACTACAACCAGACTATAACTGACACAAACTGATGGACAATTTAAATTCACTTTAAGCTGTCAAGCGAGTCAGTGAATAATGTAAACAGAATATGATATGTTACTAAAAAATGATTAAATAAGAATCTGAATAATGTGAGATCAGAATCAGCATTTGGCTGAGAATGAATTAAATATGACTAGTAATTATTGAGGCCGAGAACTAAAATTAGCAATGGCCACAAAATGAAAATGAAGCTATATTTCAATCTCGAATATACTTATGACAAATAAACACGTTTGTAAGAGGGAATCTTATACCAATAAGCTACCTCAGCAAAATTACCGAATTGTGAACTAATAAAAGCTTTTAAGGCAGAATTCCAGTATAAACGGTATGCCTTAACAAGGCCTAGACCAAACAATCATCAATGAGGTGATTATTAGGAAGTAATATAAATGTAGGTCACCTACACTTAATAATTGTTATGCTCAAACATAGCAATAAGCATTATTAAAATGATATAATTTATAATTCAATTGTTAGTTAGTAGAATAGAGCAAATTAATGTGAAACGAAATATCATAGTAGGTAGGAACAGTTCATTACAATGTATAAAGTTAAGGTTTATTCATAATGTACAGTAATTAAATATCAGTACAGAATTAATAGTGTTCTCAAATAAACGTTTGAGTGATAAAACGCGATGTAGAACACAAACAATATTAGTCAGAGTGTATCATCGCCGATTTCGGTAAACAGACGACAGTGCGAAATAGTGTACTTGAACATTGTTTATGTAGCAATGTCAGTAAAAGTGAAATTAACTCGGTATCAAACTATATCAAATTAAAGAGGACAAAATATTCTTTAATTTGATGGCGATACAGCCCCAATCGCAACTATATTAAGTGCGTGAAAGGCGTTAGCATCATTTACAAAATATGCTTAAGAAATTTGGTTATCAACACCAATAACATCGACAACTGTCAATCATCTCAGCGTTTGGCGGTTGGGAAACCGTTTTTGACGGTTGAAAAGACAATACGTCACGTTCATCACACCTGTCTAAGCCAATGACAAAATTTCTTAGTAATTAACAATGTTGCCTAGAGCCGATCAAGGGGTCGAGTATAAAAAGAGCTGGAACAGATTTCAGCAGACACTTCTTAATCTCATTTAGCGAGGAACGCACGCCGGCCATCTCATCATTTTTAATTACTGATAGCGTCATTACCATAGTACACCAAAGGAAACAGTTCGACAACAACATACAACTACTTCAAGATATTCTACAAAGAATCGTTGTGATTACGTGCAGTATTATTTCATTTAGTGCGGGAAGAATAATGAACAGAAGAAAGAATTAAATAGTATTATTTATGATCCTTTAAGTCAGAAGTGGATCGAAATTCTCTGTTCTTGTGCGTGTGTAGTGAATAACGATAATCATTATAATCCGATTATCGAGGTGTTAATTGAAACTTTAATCGAAAGATTAAAACACCAGGTAACAGTGTAAACCTTTATTCATTTTACTACGAGCGCCATAACCTGTACGTTTTGATACACTGATCTGTACTGACGCAAAAACACTGAAACATTTTTCTATATTACACCATGTCTAAATTTATTTAATGAATTTGTCAATATTAGTTAAGCTGAATGTTAGTTATAAGTGTTCTCAAAATATAACGTTGTAAATCATAAACCAAGCGTGACGAACGCATAACCTATGAAATAGGTTATTTTTATTTTTATTTGTAATAGTAACATCAAAGACATTACTAGTCTATCTTATATCAGAAATTCATTAGCTATTGTGTAGGCATAAACTTTCTTTTTTGTGTCTCAAAGAACTTACACCTGAGATTTAAATAAGATTAATGTTTAAAGTAAAAAGAAATATCAGGACTTAGTCAGATTTACTGCTTATGTTCTGAGCAAGCCTTACAGGGTATGTAATAACTTATTTACAATTGTACATCATTGTATGTTTTTAATTATATTTGTTTGAATTCTCTATCAAGGGTATGAATAAAAACCCATTATTAACAGTATAACTCGACTTAATTTATTTCTAAAAAGTAACTAAATATTTCATTCAATAAGAATCAAAACAACCTTCAGTTGTGATTAAATATTTTGAATAGCATTGCTGTAAAGGTAATAAACAATTATTTTAATTTTTTAAAATCATTAATTCATTCTATTCATTGGTTTTCCACGGGATTTTCCCAAAACAAATCCGTGTGGCGCCCACTAGTAAACAAGGCAACTTAACCTTGTAGCTAAAGTGAGTTGGTTTTTGTAAACCGTTTTGACAGCTTATTGAACTTCTAGAAAACACGACCAGGTACGTGAAAGTATATTATATTTATTCTATTATCCAGACATTACTAGACGTAACGTACTTAGACTGTTATCGACCTGGAAGAGAAGTTTCACAGCTAGTATCAACAAGACGATCACCATCATCAAGCGACCAACTATTATACTTTACTATTAAACTTAAGCAAAGCTAGTATTTAAATAATATTAACACAACTATTTTATTTGTTTTATCTAAGGGAATTCTTTTCAGACAATTATAATTCTACAATTGTAAACACACTTTGAGTAACCTCGAATGTAACGTTTTAAATGGTTTTATCAAATTAGTATCTTTCAATTTTCAACAACTACAAATTTTAATATATTTTGAAATAATATTCAAATATAAATATTAACAATACACTTAATCATTTCTTTTGTTTTATTACAAATTGACGCATCCGACGTGTGGCAGAATTACACCCCACGCAAACACCAGATATCATTATATTACAGATTGGCTAGCCCAACAGTGTGGCTTTAAGGAGAGGAAACTACGTAGTTATTAAAAATTGGCGCACAATAGTGTGGCTTAAAAATATTAAATAAAAATATTTTTTTAAATAGATAAACAGCCCGGTAGACACAAAAGAATAAACATGCCACACACACATCAATATGATACGAGATATAAGGACAGTCGGGTAGGAGAAATACAACCAAATACAGAGACATATGAAGCGCAACCCACATACGAGATGGAAGTCATTACCGTAAATAATATCGAAACTCGTACCGACGAAACACCTCATGCAGAACCGGAAGTGGAAGTGAGGGTCAGCGACCAACCAGACAAACCGTCCGAAGAGGCAAGATGGGATCACATGATGAGAATGATGATGGAACAATTCGGACAGGTTAATAATAATTTCACGAAAATTAATGAAAGTTCAAAAAGGGAGTCAATCAATAAAAGTATAGAGTCAATGAAGGAGAATCATCGTGACTTAAATAAAAATATGGAGTCTATTAATAAAAATATGGAGTCACTGAAGGAAGACTTCAATAAAAAGATTGACAGTACCCACAGAGCCATGGACACGTTAAACAGTAAAATCGAGGACAGCGGCAGGGCCTTAAGAGAAGAATTGAACACCACTTTAACTGAACTTAGCCGGAGGATGGAAGAAGGTAATGAGAAAATTAACACCAGAATAGACGGGGAAATAGCGGTCGTGAGGGAAGAAATAATAGAAGTAAACAGAAGATGTGAACAGCATGACCAGGATTTGAAGCGAACGAGAGAGGAGGTCGAGGGGAGGATCGACACCATGGAGGAGGTGACTGAAGCCCGAATAGAATCCTTGAAAAGAATGAGTCAAGAGGAAATTAAGCGGGTGAGGACGGACGTAGGTGAGCGCTGTGAGGAGGTAAGTACATCAGTAGACGTGGTAAGAAATTTAACCGTCGCTAATCGGGAAAGAATTGAGGAACTAAGACAACAAGAAATCGTGCAAATGCGGGAGGAAATTGAAGTCATTCGCAACCGTCCAATCCAAGGTCAGTATCTGCTACCAAATGACAACCGCGACGCGATTAATTTTAAAAACTATCGGAAAACCCCTATTGAATTCTTAGCACGCGTTGAAGAAAACTTGGCACGAATCCGAGAGACCAGATGGAACAACATAAGAAGCTTGATAGATGAGTATTTCAAGGAAATATATGATAATTGGTGGACTGCAACGCGCCACGAAGTCAACAGTTACGAGGAGTTCAAGACTCAATTCCGCGCGAAATATTGGTCAGAGGCCACACAAAACATAGTACGCGATCACATATGCCACGGTAAATATGATGCGGGTAGAGGAGGAACAATGACTTCCTATTTCTTAGGTCAGGTGTGTCTAGCACGCAATTTAGAAATAAAAATACCTGAAGAATGCCTCGTTACTAAACTGTCGTACCACTTTGAAGAGGGTGTCGCTAAGGCACGTCAGTGGGGGCAAATTAAAACTATACAAGCGATGTCCGCATTGCTCGAGGATCAGGAACATGAAGGGTATTACCGAAGGAGTCGTCGGAGGAATGACCATTTTAATGATAGGGGCGGTAACATAAACAATAATAATAATAACAACTTCAGAAATTACAGGAGTAATTTTAATAATAATAACCATCCAAACCAAAATTATAACAACAATAATAATAATAACAATAACAGTAGGCCGAATAACCAAAGTAGTAACAATAATAATAATAACGGTAGCCATAATAGTAATAATAACAACCGGCGACCCAATTATAATAATAATAACAACCGACCACCAAACCAAGGCGGGAATAATCCACCACCACAATATCGCCGAGCTAATCATGTGCAAGCTAACTACGACCCCGGTTGAAGGCGGTACTACCAGCGACAAAACAGTTTCAGTGGAGAGAGAGAGAGGAAGTATAAGAGGAGGACGGTGGAGAAGTAACAGCGTTGAGGGCGACAGCCACAACAGCGACTACCGGCCACAAGTGCACTTTGTTCCTGACCATGAACCAGACCATCATGGAGGACGTACGACAATGGACGATAGAAATCATGTAGATAATCAAGACAGGCGCCAAGAGGAGAGCACCAGCTCTTTAAACTCCTCGCGGCCATGAGAAATTATGACAACATAAACCCCTCGCTGAACCACTCTATTGGGTATGATTACGGCACAAGTCCAAATAAAATTACCATTTTATACAACCATTACCTGAAAAATATAAGACAGGCATTATTAGAAGAGGAAGTAACTAATCACCATCAGTGCACCCACGATATTGTGTACGTGACGGCTAAAATTAATGAAGTAACTGTCACCTTAATGATCGACACCGGAGCTAACGTTTCCCTAATGGATAGCACCGAGCTCAATCGTATTCAGGAGGAAAGCAGAGCTAGCATACCAACTTTGCCTGTTACTAACATTATCCTGATAGGAGCTACGGGACGCCAAAATAAATCGGTGAAGAAGCAAGTTAGGTTAGAAGTAACCAGTCAAGGTGTTAAGATACCGATGATATTTTTAATAGCAACGGGTTTGCCATTTCGTAGTTTAATCGGCTGCGACATTTTACGAAGGCACTCAGCCATAATTTATTTAAGTATAAATAAGTTAACGTTAAAAATGTCTGACACAGATTGGACTGCAGATATTGTTGGAAACAGGGAATTTCCCCCAGAGAGAACTGTATACCACATCCAAAGCACAACCCACCCTAGATACCAAACATCCAGGCATGAGCTGGAATACACTAACAATAACGATAATTTATGGGAAGAAAAGATTAGAGAGATAAGACAGTTCCAGTCAACCAACAGAACAAAATCACCAAGTCCAGGCCAACTTGAAAGATTAATAGACATATATGACCAGTATAGACACGTATTTTCAGATCTCCCAGGAAAGGTTAAGAATTACCAATGTGTATTAAATTTCAAAGAACCGGTTAACTTCAACCGCAAATCTTACCCCATCGCATACTCCCTTAAAGAGGCGGTCCGTTCCGAAATCAACCAGCTGTTAAAGGACGATATAATAGAACACAGCCAGTCCCCTTATACCAGCCCTATTGTAGCAATTAAAAAGAAAAATGGTAAGGTGAGGCTCTGTTTGGATGCGAGAGAAATAAACAAACATTTAGTCAATAACCGGACATCTCCGGGCGAAATCGAGGAGATTCTAAAAAAGTTCCATGGTGTACAATTCATAAGCTCATGGGATACGGTCTGCGGATATTGGCAAGTAGAGTTGCATCCCAACAGCCGAAAATATGTTGCTTTCATATTTGAGGGACGCAATTATCACTTTAAGAGGTTGCCCTTCGGGTTAATAAATTCAGTGGCAATATTCATACAATGCATGGACCAGGTGTTAGGACAGGAAGCACTTAAATTCACTACCGTCTACGTTGACGACCTGTTAATAACGTCTACAAACTGGGAGGAACATTGTCAGAGGGTAGACCATGTACTAAACAAACTATCAGAAAACCATATTACCCTAAAGTTAGAAAAATCCCAACTTATTGCGAAGGAGGTGCAATTTTTAGGATTCCAACTAACCGAATTAGGAATAACTCCATCCACAGAAAAAATCGAAGCCATACAAAAGTTCCCCACCCCCAGGAATAAGAAACAATTACAATCATTTTTAGGGTTATGCAATTATTATCGAAAGTTTCAGAACAATTATTCGGAACTAACAACCAGATTGTCTCCGCAATTGTCATCGAAGGATAAATGGACATGGTGTCCAGCACAGGAAAGTATATTCCAACAGATCAAAACCAAATTTTTAGAGACAGTAATATTACACCATCCAGACTTTGATAAACCTTTCTACTTGAATTGTGATGCCAGTGACATCAGTTTAGGCTCCACCCTATACCAAGAAGACGATGATGGAAACCATCTGGTAATAAGCTTCGCGAGCCGGACTCTGAATAAGTGTGAGAGAAATTATAATGTAACGGAAAAAGAACTCTTAAGCGTAGTTTTTGCATGTGGAAAATTCCGCACCTACATATTAGGATATTCTACTACTGTTAGGACAGATCACAAGTCCATATCCTTTTTAAAGAACTGCAAATTGAGCCATGGGCAGTTAGCAAGGTGGACATTGGTCCTACAAGAGTACAACATTAGTTGGGAGTACGTCCCTGGCAAGAAGAACATAGCCGCCGACGTGCTATCACGAGTAAACATTACCAATCAAACTTATGAAGGTGAAAAAGAAACACTAGCCAAAGTTTATAACATCTTGAAAAGCCGTATAGAGTTAGAAGGCATTATCAAAGAGGTAGAGTTACACCAAAGACAAGACAATAAATTAACGCAAATTTTCCAAAGATTGGATAATCAAGATGAAAGAATAACCCCTTATTACTGTGTAGTTAATAATATATTATTTATTAAAACTAAATGTCACTATAATGTTTGGAAATTAGTAATACCTAAAACAATAGAGAAGGACATAATCACAGATTACCATGTTCGTTATGGGCACATGGGTGCTGTTAAGGTGATAAAGGTGTTGGAGGAACACATGTACATAAAGGACATAAACAGAAGGGTGAGGAGATATATTAGAACGTGTCAGATATGCCAGATGGTGAAATGCACCAATGAAAGGAAGGAGGGACAGATGATTCCCATAACATCTTCGGCGAAACTAGAGAAAGTTTTTGTAGACATCTGTGGTCCATTTCCCAGAAGTGGAGGTCGACAACAATACAAATATTTATTAATTATCTTCGACCATTATACTAAATATGTAAAACTATACCCAATGAATCGAGCAACCACCAACAAGATAATCAACCTAATAACACAGAATTACATACCTGAGGTAGGCTGCCCGAAAACCATAATCACGGACCATGGTACCCAATTCAAAGGACGGAGATGGAAGGACACACTACTGGAACATGGAATAAAAACGTACAAAACTGCAGTGTACCATCCCAGTAGCAATCCCTCAGAAAGAGTGTTAAGAGAGGTTGGACGGATTCTTAGGACTTATTGTGCAAATCAACAAAGACAGTGGAGTGGGTACATCCCAGCTACGGAAGATTTTATCAATTTAGCGCACCACCAGTCAATTGACACCACCCCATACAATGCCATGTTCGAAAAGCCTCCACCCAGAGAGATCAGTGACATGATTAAGTTCCCTCAGAGTCCAGAGTATCAATTTAATAGAATCCAGTACTACGATAAGATCATGGAGAAGTTGGAACACCGGAAAAGAAAGTATGAACAGCAAGCGCCAACCCGGATAATAAAGTATAAAATAGGAGATCAGGTATTACTGAGAAACAGGGAGCTGCCCAGCACAATGGAGGGCATCACAAAGAAACTATTAGTACTATATATCGGCCCATATACTATCACAAAAGACCATGAAAACAATACCTATGAACTCACTGATATGATAAATAAAAAGGTTAAAGGGACCTACAACCAAACGTCATTGAAGAAGTACTATAATTAAAGAAATTGGTTAGGATAGGTAATTGCAGAGTGCCCAAATATCCCAAACATGTAATACTAGAAACTGATATGGGAAAGGACACCTGTGTAACGTAATTGTCCCCAATAATGCACCCAATAGAGTGGAAAAGCACGAAATAACCCCATGTATGTAAACCATAGAAGTGATTACTGTTAAGAGCAGATAAAGTATAGTGGTAGGCAACCTTTACCACAAGAACATTTAGCGTGTAAAAAGAAAAAATATGTTTTAGAAATGATTATTATAAACGGACTCATTTAGTGATTAGAAGGATCACGTATTATGCCCAAATTATTGAAGGTAACTAATTGTCTATAGCAAACCTATTTGCCCTATTGTGTTACAAAAAGTTTGTAGGATTAAGATATAGGCCAAACTATTTGTTACTTGTTAAAAAAGAACCAGATCTATCACACTAAAGGATAGAAAAATATGTATTGTAAACTAAATAATTTAATGAGAAAAAAGACATCTATTATGTCATACAGAGCCAAAAGTGGCATATAACTAAAATATACCTAGGATAATGACATAAACTTACTTTAAATACTCCTATGTTAGATTAATTTAGAGAGGAGCTACTACTCTTTTATAACTAAAATTGCTATGCTATACTTAGAAGAAAAAAAAAAAAGAGAAAAAGTGTTTACCAAATGAATATTATATGTAGCAAAATGTTTATTGCAATTATCAAATATTGTATACTCCATAAAAGAGAATTAAAATCATCCAGAATAAGTGAAAACCACCATCACTTGAAGGAGTAGAGAAGAAGAATAACAAAGAGTGTAACATGAAAGAAGGATATTATTATGGAAAGTAAAGAGAGAGAAAAAAATGTTTATTAAATGAACCATGTAACCCCAAGAATGTCTATAAAATTAGATATCAATATATTGTTATTATATTATCACATTGTGTTGTAATTATCAAATATTGTATGTAGCAAAATATGTCAGAGAACATCTAACCAAGAACATTTTATATATGAATATTGTAAAACCTGATAATTCAGGATAAGTATAAATTACTAGCGAGAGAAAGAAAAACTTGTAGACTATTGTGAAAATAAAATATTATAGACTCTATATGTGAAAAACAACCGCATAATTATATAAGCATCAATGTGTGTAATTTTAAGGATACTCAAGTAAACTAAAACAATTGTCAACTAGTATAAAAAGTAACGATACGGCTAATAAAAAAGCATAGTCGAGAATGTCAAGTCTGAAAAGAAATAATTACCTGTGAAAAGAAAGTATGTTATAAAGTGTAAAAGAAGGAAATGTGATACAAATGAAAGCCTCTGATACCTTGAATATTATATTGAAGATATTATATTATTGAAAATGAATGATATGTACTATATTTTATGTGTTGTGATAGTGCAACTATTGCCAGGTGCAATGTTTATTTTTTTCTCAGACAGAGAAGAGTATGCCTCTGAATCTGAGTATGTGTACTGAGGAACGGCAGAGAATGTAAGCCACAGTGAGCCACTCTGATTCCGAACCCACTACAAAAGTTAGGGAGTTATATTGTAATGTATCAAGGGCTATTATGAAAAAAAAATCTATGAGGTATAAAATATAAGAACCATCGAGATTATCACAAAGATAGAAATATGTAAGAAGAAAGAGAAATGTATATAAGACAGGAAATTGTTAATTTAAGAAACAAGACCTATTGTAATTAGATGACTTAAAATGTAAGTGAAAAGAATACTAGTAAGCTAAGAATTATATCACTAGGCAAGCAATCAAGCTAGTGTAACACACTAATAGTATGTTAGAGATCAATGTAAAGAGTACAAGACAAAGAACCGTAGTAATATACAAAAAACTGACATGAAATGATAATTTTATCAAAAGATCAAATTTTTTATCAAATTATCAATTTTGAGGGAGGAGTATATGTAACATAACCAGGTGTTACATAACCTGAACATACACTATCAAGTTTAATAAGTACATAACGATAATATAAATAGATAAGGTAATGATAAGAATAACCAAGAAGAGAGGAATCATGGAAGAAGAAAGAAGCAGAAGTGCCACAAGAAACAGTAAACCCAAATACTGTTTGACACTACAACCAGACTATAACTGACACAAACTGATGGACAATTTAAATTCACTTTAAGCTGTCAAGCGAGTCAGTGAATAATGTAAACAGAATATGATATGTTACTAAAAAATGATTAAATAAGAATCTGAATAATGTGAGATCAGAATCAGCATTTGGCTGAGAATGAATTAAATATGACTAGTAATTATTGAGGCCGAGAACTAAAATTAGCAATGGCCACAAAATGAAAATGAAGCTATATTTCAATCTCGAATATACTTATGACAAATAAACACGTTTGTAAGAGGGAATCTTATACCAATAAGCTACCTCAGCAAAATTACCGAATTGTGAACTAATAAAAGCTTTTAAGGCAGAATTCCAGTATAAACGGTATGCCTTAACAAGGCCTAGACCAAACAATCATCAATGAGGTGATTATTAGGAAGTAATATAAATGTAGGTCACCTACACTTAATAATTGTTATGCTCAAACATAGCAATAAGCATTATTAAAATGATATAATTTATAATTCAATTGTTAGTTAGTAGAATAGAGCAAATTAATGTGAAACGAAATATCATAGTAGGTAGGAACAGTTCATTACAATGTATAAAGTTAAGGTTTATTCATAATGTACAGTAATTAAATATCAGTACAGAATTAATAGTGTTCTCAAATAAACGTTTGAGTGATAAAATGCGATGTAGAACACAAACAATATTAGTCAGAGTGTATCATCGCCGATTTCGGTAAACAGACGACAGTGCGAAATAGTGTACCTGAACATTGTTTATGTAGCAATGTCAGTAAAAGTGAAATTAACTCGGTATCAAACTATATCAAATTAAAGAGGACAAAATATTCTTTAATTTGATGGCGATACAGCCCCAATCGCAACTATATTAAGTGCGTGAAAGGCGTTAGCATCATTTACAAAATATGCTTAAGAAATTTGGTTATCAACACCAATAATATCGACAACTGTCAATCATCTCAGCGTTTGGCGGTTGGGAAACCGTTTTTGATGGTTGAAAAGACAATACGTCACGTTCATCACACCTGTCTAAGCCAATGACAAAATTTCTTAGTAATTAACAATGTTGCCTAGAGCCGATCAAGGGGTCGAGTATAAAAAGAGCTGGAACAGATTTTCAGCAGACACTTCTTAATCTCATTTAGCGAGGAACGCACGCCGGCCATCTCATCCTTTTTAATTACTGATAGCGTCATTACCATAGTACACCAAAGGAAACAGTTTGACAACAACATACAACTACTTCAAGATATTCTACAAAGAATCGTTGTGATTATGTGCAGTATTATTTCATTTAGTGCGGGAAGAATAATGAACAGAAGAAAGAATTAAATAGTATTATTTATGATCCTTTAAGTCAGAAGTGGATCGAAATTCTCTGTTCTTGTGCGTGTGTAGTGAATAACGATAATCATTATAATCCGATTATCGAGGTGTTAATTGAAACTTTAATCGAAAGATTAAAACACCAGGTAACAGTGTAAACCTTTATTCATTTTACTACGAGCGCCATAACCTGTACGTTTTGATACACTGATCTGTACTGACGCAAAAACACTGAAACATTTTTCTATATTACACCATGTCTAAATTTATTTAATGAATTTGTCAATATTAGTTAAGCTGAATGTTAGTTATAAGTGTTCTCAAAATATAACGTTGTAAATCATAAACCAAGTGTGACGAACGCATAACCTATGAAATAGGTTATTTTTATTTTTATTTGTAATAGTAACATCAAAGACATTACTAGTCTATCTTATATCAGAAATTCATTAGCTATTGTGTAGGCATAAACTTTCTTTTTTGTGTCTCAAAGAACTTACACCTGAGATTTAAATAAGATTAATGTTTAAAGTAAAAAGAAATATCAGGACTTAGTCAGATTTACTGCTTATGTTCTGAGCAAGCCTTACAGGGTATGTAATAACTTATTTACAATTGTACATCATTGTATGTTTTTAATTATATTTGTTTGAATTCTCTATCAAGGGTATGAATAAAAACCCATTATTAACAGTATAACTCGACTTAATTTATTTCTAAAAAGTAACTAAATATTTCATTCAATAAGAATCAAAACAACCTTCAGTTGTGATTAAATATTTTGAATAGCATTGCTGTAAAGGTAATAAACAATTATTTTAATTTTTTAAAATCATTAATTCATTCTATTCATTGGTTTTCCACGGGATTTTCCCAAAATAAATCCGTGTGGCGCCCACTAGTAAACAAGGCAACTTAACCTTGTAGCTAAAGTGAGTTGGTTTTTGTAAACCGTTTTGACAGCTTATTGAACTTCTAGAAAACACGACCAGGTACGTGAAAGTATATTATATTTATTCTATTGTCCAGACATTACTAGACGTAACGTACTTAGACTGTTATCGACCTGGAAGAGAAGTTTCACAGCTAGTATCAACAAGACGATCACCATCATCAAGCGACCAACTATTATACTTTACTATTAAACTTAAGCAAAGCTAGTATTTAAATAATATTAACACAACTATTTTATTTGTTTTATCTAAGGGAATTCTTTTCAGACAATTATAATTCTACAATTGTAAACACACTTTGAGTAACCTCGAATGTAACGTTTTAAATGGTTTTATCAAATTAGTATCTTTCAATTTTCAACAACTACAAATTTTAATATATTTCGAAATAATATTCAAATATAAATATTAACAATACACTTAATCATTTCTTTTATTTTATTACAAATTGACGCATCCGACGTGTGGCAGAATTACACCCCACGCAAACACCAGATATCATTATATTACAGATTGGCTAGCCCAACAGTGTGGCTTTAAGGAGAGGAAACTACGTAGTTATTACAATATATATATATATATATATATATATATATATTTAAAGTAGTACATTTGTAATTAATATCTTATGGGTGTTTCTTCTGCTTGTCTAGACAAAAATAACTCTCTCTACACCTATTTGACAGAGCCCTGGAATACAAAAGTCCTACCTACTCAACTCCCTCCGCAGTTGGTCACTGTAGTCCTACAGTAATTTTTTCAAGTTCATACCTAATACGCAAAAGTCTACGTTTGTCCTATAAATATTTATGGTTCTCCAAAATATAAATACAAACTAGTGTTTTGGGTTGTTGTTATATAAAACTTTGTTTCATCCACAAGTAAAGTCATTGGGTTTCTAAATTTTTATGATACGCCTGTATCTAAATAAAAGAAAGCTGACATCGCGGAAGCATTTCATATTCCTGTGTATACACTAACCACTTTTCATAAAAACAGGTAGGGGATGATAGAAAAAAGCGAGAGTTCTGGAGAATCCGGAAATTCATAATACGTGTTGACATGCTTTACTCACGCGCCTGGCAGAAATCTTCCACTGAGTGAACCTTTAATTGGAACACCGAGTAATCTGCTATCAAATTAACTAAACCTAATTATAAGATCACCACTGGATAGCAAGGCAATTTTAAAGGAACCTAATGCCATAATTTGCGTTTCTTAAAGAACCTAAAGCCAAGATCACTCTTCACCAACTTTCTCAGTATATCTTGTCTGTTGGTAGCCTATATAATGTTTGTGTTAGGTGTTCTCAAAGGCACATTCACTCTCATAGTTACTTACAAAATCTTACACCAATGAAGCCTTACTCCTATGAATTTTGAACAATTTCAGTATCGATAGTTGTTTCTGTACTACAAAATTGTGTAAATTTTTAGAATGTTGATTTTATTCGTAACTAAAAAGTTAAACAAAATGAAACTAATAGAGAAAGGGGATGTTAAAATGTGTTCATCAAAGTTGAAGTTTCTGAAATAATAACTCTTTGATATAACATGTAATTACAACAATTTTGTTAATTCAAAATTTGTTCGGTAGGACAAAAATTTTAAAAAAAATATCGGTATGGAGAACCATACATGACTTCCATATTCTAAGATTTATATTTAAAATCATTTTCGAAATGAAATATTACCATAGAAACTACTTCCTTCTACTTACTGCTTCAGCATTAACCACAGTACTGTGGTCACTAACATATACCACCTCACGTTATCGCACTCGATATTCACTGATGATGGAAGTCGATGGCATTGCCGAAACGTCTGGTTTTGTAGAAAACATTGGACTACGGCCAAATATCCCGGGAAGGAATTTTAACAAAAACTACTTCTTTGTTGCCGATAACGTTGTACACATATATATATAAAAAATATGCATAAAATTAATGGCTTGTATAAGTTAATGATTGATCTCCATTAAGTAGTGCTCAAGTTTCCAAAGTTTTAATGTTATGATGTCCGTAATTAAAACATCAGAGCAGGTTTAGTGTGTATGAGGGTACACCGTGGACTAACATTTTCAACATTTCCTATTGAGCGTTGCTTAGAATAAAGCTGCGAATCTACAGTGTACGTTTCACAGAACAAACACGCGGAAAAGAAGGAGCGCTCCGAAGTCACTCATCGACCCTCAGCATCGTGCAGAGGGTTCATTCCCTAAAGATGAAAAGTCTGTCTATGAATCGTTCCTCTGTAAACACTATAAGTAAATAAGATTAGGAGTTTTTTTATTATTGAGGTTTATTAAAATCAAATTTAAGTTACGTTTAAAATTTCGTTTAACTTGAAATAAAATAAAAGTGTTGTTATTTAAACTTATATTCGTGGTTAAAATATTAAAAGTCTCGTTAAAACAAAGTTCAATTATGTGTGAAGTATTCTTTTGAGGTAACTCAATGTTTGGAATAGTTGTTTCTAATTGAAGGTTACTAAAGTAGTAAAGTAATTTAAAATGAAACAATCAAAGTTACTCACAGTGTGTTTACAATGGTTTAATTATACTTGTTTAAAAAGAATTCCCTTATATTAAATAAATAAAATAGTGAAGTTGATTATAATTAAATGCTAAATTAGCTTAAGTTAAAACGTGAAGTATAGCAGTTGGTTGCTTGATAACAGTTCTCGTCTGGTTGAAACTGGTAGTAAAACTTCTTCTCCAGATTGCAGGTAGTCTGAGTATGTCACGTCTCGTAATGTCTGGACAATATCATAAACAAAAATATACTTTTACGTACCTGATCGTGTTTACTAGAAGTTCACTAAACTGTCAACTCAGTTTACAAACACCAACTCACTTTGGTTGCAAGGTTAGATTACCTTGTTTATTAATTAGTGGGCGCCACACGGATTTTTTCAGGGAAAATCCCGTGTAAAACCCACACATAGATTTACTGAATGATTAGAAAATTTAATATAATTGTATGTCACCTTTTGGCAATGCTATTCCAATATGTTAAACACAACAGAAGGTTGTTTAAGTTTGTTAAAAGAAAATATTTAATTATCCTATAGAAATAAATCAAAATCAGGTGATGCTGTTAATAATGGGTTTATTTACACCCTCATAGAGAATTCAAAAACAAATATAATGCAAACATACAAAGTTGTACAATTAAAAGTCAGTTATTATATGCCTTATACGGCTTGCTCAGAACATGAATTATAAATCTGGCTAAGTCCAGGTGTTATTTCTTTTTAACATTAAAATTATGAAAATCTCAGTAGTACAAAGTTGTACAATTAAAAGTCAGTTATTATATGCCTTATACGGCTTGCTCAGAACATGAATTATAAATCTGGCTAAGTCCAGGTGTTATTTCTTTTTAACATTAAAATTATGAAAATCTCAGTAGTGAATTCTTTGAGACACGAAAGAAAACAATTATGCCTACACAATATCCAACAATCTTTTTGATATACAATTGATCAACCAAGTTTTTAGGTTACTTTCGTAAAGTAAACAAAATTAAAAATGATCTGTTGAAAGATCGCGCGTTTCATCAACGCTTGCTTTTTTAATGACAATATTTATCAAGTGAGAACCCTTACAACTAACATATAGCTTAATTTATAATAACAAATTCGTATAATAAATAGAGACGTGGTGTAATCTTAAAATGTTTTCGTGTTTTGCGTCAGTACAGGCTAGTGTTGAAAAAGTACAGGTTATGGCGCTCAGGTAAAAATTAGTAATGATTGCACTGTTACCTTCTGAGTTTTAATTATTTAATTAAAACTTATTAATCACTTCAGTAATCGGATTATAATGATTACTGGGTTTCGGCACTAAACTCGCACAAGAATAGAATAATGCGATCCTCTTCTGATTAAAATGGATCGTGAATAATAACAATAAATTATTTTCTGTTCGTTATTCCCGCACAAAATTAAAATGATACTGCACTTAATCACTGTTGTTTACTGTAGATTAACTTGAAGTAGTCGTTTCTTGTTGTTGAACTATTTGTTTCAATGTAATATGTAAATGACGCTAAGAGTTAATAAAAATGTAGAGATGATGGGCACACGTCTGTGCTACACGCTAGTCAGTAAGAGTCTGCCTCAAAATTCGCTGTTTCGTCTTTATATACTCCCTTCTTTGATCGGCCTTAGGTAAAAATGTTAATTACTAACTAATTTTCTGATTGGCGCTGGCAGGTGTGTCGGTATGACGTACCACTTTTTGGCAGTTGATAACGGCTTTTTCTAACCGTCAAATGCAGAGGTGGCAGCTAGCTGTCATTTTTGTTATTATTCATAAACAGTTTTCTGATGCACATTTTTAGAATGATGCTAACATCTCTCCCGCACGAAATACAGTTGCGATTGTGTTGATATTATTATCAAATTAAAGATGGTTTTTTCTTCTTTAATTTGATATCACTCGATATCGAATTACTTTCACTTTGACCGACATTGTTATAAAACCAATGTTCGGGTACATCACTTTCACTGTCGTCTGCTTTTTCTGAGTCGCCGATTTTACACTTTTGGTTAATATTGTTTGTGTTCACATATCATTTTATTATTCAAATGTTTATGTGGGAACACCATTAATGCTGTACTGACATCTTTATTGAACATTATGTGTACACCTAAACTCTATACATTGTAACGAATGATCCTACTTACTATGACATTTCGTTTTATGCTAACTCGTTCTAATATACTGTTAAACAATTAAAATTATGATTAAACCTATTGTTTTAATAATGTCTTTTGTTATGTCAGGGCATAACCATTGTTCAGTGTATTTTAATTTACACTTATGTTAATTCTCCATAGTCAATTTACTGACTAATGTTTGGTCTGAGCGTTGTTAAGACATATCGCCTATATTGGAATTTTGCCTTAATAACACTTATTGGTTCTCAATTCGGTAATTTTTGGAGGTCTCTTATTTGTATAAGATTCTCTCTTATAAATAGTTCTCTTTTCTCACAAGTATATTTGATGCTGAAATACATCTTTGTTCTCACTATGTAGCCATTGTTAATTTTAGTTTTGGCATTCATAATTTACTAGTCATTGTCAAATCTATTATCAGCAAAATGCTAATTCTGTTTTCACAGTATTTAACTGCTTATTAATTCATTTTTTATTTACATATAACATTCGGTTTACATCAACTACTGACTGGATTGACAGCTGAATGTAAATTTACTCTGTCCATCAGTTCGTCTCAGTCTTAGTCTAGTTGTAGTGTCAAACAGCCTTTGGGTTACTGTTTCATGTGGCACTTCTGCTTCATTCTTCTTTCTTGGTTTCTCCTTTCTTGGTTATTTTTTACTATTATATTCCTATTTACATGGTTGTTTTGTCCTTATAAAATCTGATAACATACACTTAGGTTAGGTAACATCTTGTGATGTTACATATACACCCTCTTTAAAATTGATCATTTGAGAAAAATTTATTTTTTTTTGTAAAATTATCAATTCATGTCAGTTTCTTAGTATACTTCAATAAAAAAAATTTTTCTTGTACTCTTTGATTTTTTAAACATACTATTGGTGTGTTACTCTAGCTTGATTTTTATCTAGTGGTACAATTCTTAATTTACTAGTATTTTCAAGTTGCTTACTCTCCAAGTCTTTTAACTACAATAGATCTCTTTTTTTTTTTTTTTTAAGTTAACAATTTCCTGTCTTATTCACATTCTACTTTCTTATCACATATCTTTACATTCGTGATTATCTTAATGGTTATTATAATTCATACCTCACAGATTCTTTCATAATATTCCTTGATACATTAATACAATATAATTCCCTAACTGTTGTAGAGGTTTCGGAATCAGGGTGGCTCACTATGGCTAACATCCTCTGCCGTTCCTCACTACACATTCTCAGATTCAGAGGCATTACTCTTCTCTGTCTGAGAAAAAAATAAACATTGCACCTGGCAATAGTTGCACTATCACAACTCAAAAAAAATATCACATAACATTCATATTCAATAACATAATATATTCACTATAATATTCAAGGTATCAGAGGTTTTCATTTAAATCACATTTCCATCTTTATACTTGCTAACATACTTTCTTTCTTACAGGTAATTATTTCTTTTAGACTTGATATTTTTAGCTATGCTTTTATCAGCTATATAGTTACTTATGTACTAGTTAACAATTTGCTTTGGTTTACTTGAATGTTCTTAAGATTATACACTTAGTTTGATGCTTATAGTACTTATGCATTTGGTTTGTTCTATCTAGAGTCTACAATATTTTTGTTTTCACAATAGTTCAGTAAATCTTTCTTAACAAGTTATATTCATCCTGAATTATCAGGGCTTACATTGTTGGTATACTAAATGGGTTTTTTGTTTGATGTTCTCTGACATATTCTGTTGATGTACAATATATAATAATTGACAAACATCTTTCTTTCCTTTCATTCCATCATAACAATAGTTATTCTTACATTAACACTCTTTGTTATTTTTCTTCTCTACTCCTTCAAGTGATGGTGGTTTTCACTTATTCTGGATGATTTTATATAATATACAATATTCTATAATTATAATTTCATGTGACAATACAATAACATACTAATATCTAATTTCATAGACATTCTTGGGGTTTACATGGTTTGTTTCACAAATTTTTTTTTTTTCTTTCCTTACATTCCATAATAATGTCCTTCTTTTATTTTACACACTTTGTTATACTGCCTCTCTACTCCTTCAAAGGTTAGTTGGGTGAACCTTTATTCTGGACGATTTAATTTAACATTTGAGTTTTATGAGAGGTACACAATAATCATTTTATAAACATTAAGTGACATAGAATATTCATTTGGATACACATTTTTCTCTCAGTATAGTATAGTAATTGTATTTACAAGCCACTACTGGCTCTTTGTGACATAATAGATGTCCCTTTTCTTATTAACTCATTTGATTGACATTACATAATTTTCTACCCTTTGGTGTGTGAGATCTGGTTCTTTTCCACCCGTAACAAATAGTTTGGCTTATTTTAATTCTACACCCTTTTGTAACTTGATAAGGCAAATTGATTAGTCATGGTCAATTAGTTACCTTCAATATTTTGTAGCTTAACAACAAATGAGTTTGTTTATAGTAATGGTTTTTTAAACATATATATTTTTTCTTTTATACCCTAAACGTTCGGGTGAAAAATGTTGCTTACTACTACATATTATCCGTCCTTAATATTAATCCATCCTTTTTTAATAGTTGATTCATGGGGTTATTTGTGCTCTTCCACTCTATTGGGTCTATAATTGGGGTATCTGACATATGTTCCGTACTAGTGGTCTTGGAGATACCTTCCTATCAGGCGGTTCTTCCATTTGGCGGCTACCAGATAGTCATCGGCTCCCCGTTTCCTTGTCTTCTTTCTCTCATTATCCTTGGTATTCCTGTGTTCATTGTACTCTGGGCCTTGGCTATTATTGATGTCTGGCCCTTCCTCTAATCCGGGTTGACCTTTGTTCATTTCCTGGTTGGATTCTTCCATCGCTTGGTCCCTCTTCTTTCGCATTTCCCTTATTCTTTGAGCGTACCTTTCAATAAGCTGGTCCAGTCGTTCTTGATCATTTTCCTTCTCCCTGTGAAGCCTCTTTCTTCTAGGAGTATTTGCTTTGAATACCCCATTGCTTATGACCTTCTCCGTCATAACATAGTCACTGGCATGTAACATTGTTTTAATCGTTCCGTCATCTGGGTTATCAATTAAATATTTTAATGGTTGGTTATTCATTAAGGAGTCAATTGATTTTGTTTGGTGTATTTTATTTGTCGGTATATTTAATTTAATTGGATTCTTATTTAATTTTTTACCCACGGTTTTATGGTGATTTATTTTTAATATTTTTATGAAGTCCTGTTTATGCTTCTTACCGTTGGTCCTTGCTCTATGACGAATACTTGGGTTGTCCACGAAGTTAATTAATCCACTTCTAGTCATCTCTAATATTTCCTTTGTAATCCTTGTTTTCTTAGAGCGTATTATTCTTTTTATCTTTGTCTCTTTCTCTCCTGTTTCCTTTATTACCTTGTTCTTTACCTTTTTAATGATGGCTTCGTCATGCGGAATATTCCCTTCATTCCTGTGGTGTGTATCCTCAGGCACTAATGCTTTCCGGTCTTCTTTATTCTCAGTTTGTTTACCCGTGTCTTCGGATTGTAGACTTAATCCTTCCATGGTTTCATCCTTTGGTACTCCTTCTATCTCTGAGTTGTCATCGTCCTTTCTTACTTCATTATTCTCAGGCTCTGGACTCATTTGTTCTATGTTTTTGTCTTCGGATACCTTCCGTTTTTCTCTCCACTTCCGGTTATCCTCAATTATTGACTCGGTATTTTTAATTAATAACTTGAAGTTCCTTTGATTCTCTTCCCGGGATATTCTAAACTCTTCTTTTAATGTTTCCATATTTTTCTTCAATGATCGACTATTTTCCTTCATCTGTCCGAATTGTTCCATCATCATTCTCATCATTTTCTGGAAACTTGGCGGCTCCATCGATGCTATTTCCTTAGGTTGGTTTTTTATGGTGTCACTTCTTGGTGTGTCAGGCATGTTAATTTTTTCGTGTCTACCGGGCTGATATAAAATATAAAAAATATATTTATTTAATATTTTTTTAAGCCACACTAGTTGGTGCGCCAATTTATAAGTAAATAAGATTAGGAGTTTTTTTATTATTGAGGTTTATTAAAATCAAATTTAAGTTACGTTTAAAATTTCGTTTAACTTGAAATAAAATAAAAGTGTTGTTATTTAAACTTATATACGTGGTTAAAATATTAAAAGTCTCGTTAAAACAAAGTTCAATTATGTGTGAAGTATTCTTTTGAGGTAACTCAATGTTTGGAATAGTTGTTTCTAATTGAAGGTTACTAAAGTAGTAAAGTAATTTAAAATGAAACATTCAAAGTTACTCACAGTGTGTTTACAATGGTTTAATTATACTTGTTTAAAAAGAATTCCCTTATATTAAATAAATAAAATAGTGAAGTTGATTATAATTAAATGCTAAATTAGCTTAAGTTAAAACGTGAAGTATAGCAGTTGGTTGCTTGATAACAGTTCTCGTCTGGTTGAAACTGGTAGTAAAACATCTTCTCCAGATTGCAGGTAGTCTGAGTATGTCACGTCTCGTAATGTCTGGACAATATCATAAACAAAAATATACTTTTACGTACCTGATCGTGTTTACTAGAAGTTCACTAAACTGTCAACTCAGTTTACAAACACCAACTCACTTTGGTTGCAAGGTTAGATTACCTTGTTTATTAATTAGTGGGCGCCACACGGATTTATTCAGGGAAAACCCCGTGTAAAACCCACACATAGATTTACTGAATGATTAGAAAATTTAATATAATTGTATGTCACCTTTTGGCAATGCTATTCCAATATGTTAAACACAACAGAAGGTTGTTTAAGTTTGTTAAAAGAAAATATTTAATTATCCTATAGAAATAAATCAAAATCAGGTGATGCTGTTAATAATGGGTTTATTTACACCCTCATAGAGAATTCAAAAACAAATATAATGCAAACATACAAAGTTGTACAATTAAAAGTCAGTTATTATATGCCTTATACGGCTTGCTCAAAACATGAATTATAAATCTGGCTAAGTCCAGGTGTTATTTCTTTTTAACATTAAAATTATGAAAATCTCAGTAGTACAAAGTTGTACAATTAAAAGTCAGTTATTATATGCCTTATACGGCTTGCTCAGAACATGAATTATAAATCTGGCTAAGTCCAGATGTTATTTCTTTTTAACATTAAAATTATGAAAATCTCAGTAGTACAAAGTTGTACAATTAAAAGTCAGTTATTATATGCCTTATACGGCTTGCTCAGAACATGAATTATAAATCTGGCTAAGTCCAGGTGTTATTTCTTTTTAACATTAAAATTATGAAAATCTCAGTAGTGAATTCTTTGAGACACGAAAGAAAACAATTATGCCTACACAATATCCAACAATCTTTTTGATATACAATTGATCAACCAAGTTTTTAGGTTACTTTCGTAAAGTAAACAAAATTAAAAATGATCTGTTGAAAGATCGCGCGTTTCATCAACGCTTGCTTTTTTAATGACAATATTTATCAAGTGAGAACCCTTACAACTAACATATAGCTTAATTTATAATAACAAATTCGTATAATAAATAGAGACGTGGTGTAATCTTAAAATGTTTTCGTGTTTTGCGTCAGTACAGGCTAGTGTTGAAAAAGTACAGGTTATGGCGCTCAGGTAAAAATTAGTAATGATTGCACTGTTACCTTCTGAGTTTTAATTATTTAATTAAAACTTATTAATCACTTCAGTAATCGGATTATAATGATTACTGGGTTTCGGCACTAAACTCGCACAAGAATAGAATAATGCGATCCTCTTCTGATTAAAATGGATCGTGAATAATAACAATAAATTATTTTCTGTTCGTTATTCCCGCACAAAATTAAAATGATACTGCACTTAATCACTGTTGTTTACTGTAGATTAACTTGAAGTAGTCGTTTCTTGTTGTTGAACTATTTGTTTCAATGTAATATGTAAATGACGCTAAGAGTTAATAAAAATGTAGAGATGATGGGCACACGTCTGTGCTACACGCTAGTCAGTAAGAGTCTGCCTCAAAATTCGCTGTTTCGTCTTTATATACTCCCTTCTTTGATCGGCCTTAGGTAAAAATGTTAATTACTAACTAATTTTCTGATTGGCGCTGGCAGGTGTGTCGGTATGACGTACCACTTTTTGGCAGTTGATAACGGCTTTTTCTAACCGTCAAATGCAGAGGTGGCAGCTAGCTGTCATTTTTGTTATTATTCATAAACAGTTTTCTGATGCACATTTTTAGAATGATGCTAACATCTCTCCCGCACGAAATACAGTTGCGATTGTGTTGATATTATTATCAAATTAAAGATGGTTTTTTCTTCTTTAATTTGATATCACTCGATATCGAATTACTTTCACTTTGACCGACATTGTTATAAAACCAATGTTCGGGTACATCACTTTCACTGTCGTCTGCTTTTTCTGAGTCGCCGATTTTACACTTTTGGTTAATATTGTTTGTGTTCACATATCATTTTATTATTCAAATGTTTATGTGGGAACACCATTAATGCTGTACTGACATCTTTATTGAACATTATGTGTACACCTAAACTCTATACATTGTAACGAATGATCCTACTTACTATGACATTTCGTTTTATGCTAACTCGTTCTAATATACTGTTAAACAATTAAAATTATGATTAAACCTATTGTTTTAATAATGTCTTTTGTTATGTCAGGGCATAACCATTGTTCAGTGTATTTTAATTTACACTTATGTTAATTCTCCATAGTCAATTTACTGACTAATGTTTGGTCTGAGCGTTGTTAAGACATATCGCC